>CM070596.1:30065552-31274548 GCA_036346395.1 Hsuehochloa calcarea
GGAGCATATTTATAGAGGAAGATGATGAAGGACTTGATGATGTTCTTCCACCTGCTGCTGTTGATGCTCCTATTCCAGCACAAGAACCTGTTGTGACTACTTCGCCTTTAGATGAGGCTCCTGCTACATCTTCATCATCAGCAGTACCTGCAGAGGTCGAAAAGATACTTTCCTCTCCGGTGCACCACTTCACATTCAAAGGCGACACACTGGATCGATAATAGGTAATCTCCATGAGCGAGTCACTCCACCGGTATAATGATCCAAACATCTACTCTCATTCTGCTTTTGTTGCTTCTTTTGAACCCCGTGATATATCACATGCTTTATCGGATTGTAGCTGGGTCAATGCCATGCATGAGGAGTTAGAAAATTTTGAGAGGAATAAAGTTTGGAACCTAGTAGAACCTCCTAGTAGCCATAATGTTATAGGAACCCGCTGGGTTTTCAAAAACAAACAAAATGAGGATGGTTCTGTAATTAGAAACAAGGCTAGGTTGGTAGCTCAAGGGTTTAGCCAAGTTGAGGGGTTAGATTTTGATGAGACATTTGCTCCTGTTGCTAAACTAGAAGCCATTCGCATTCTGCTTGCATTTGCTGCATCTAAGAGCTTTAGATTATATCATATGGATGTTAAAAGCGCCTTTTTAATGATTTCAAAGAGGAGAAAGTTTATGTTAGCCAACCCCCAGGCTTTCAGAATCCCAAGAACCCACATCATGTGTTCAAGCTGTCCAAAGCTCTGTATGGTCTTAAGCAAACCCCTAGAGCCTGGTATGATAAACTTAAGACCTTCTTGCTTAAGAATGATTTTGAGATGGGTAAGGTAGACAAAACTTTGTTCATTCTGAGGCGTGGTAATGACTTCCTGCTTGCTCAGATTTACGTTGACGATATTATCTTTGGTGTTTCTTCTAATGCTCTTGTTTCCAGCTTTTCTGAGACTATGTCTAGAGAATTTAAGATGAGTATGATGGGAGAGCTCAATTACTTCTTGGGGCTTCAAATCAAGCAATGCAAGGAAGGGATCTTCATCCATCAAACGAAGTACACTAAGGACTTGCTCAAACGCTTCGACATGGGTGACTGCAAGCCGATCTCCACTCCCATGGCGACTTCGACTGTTTTGGATCCAGATGAGGAAGGAGAAGCCGTGGAACAACGCGAGTACCGCAGCATGATCGGCTACCTCCTGTACCTGACGGCCTCAAGACCGGACATCCACTTCACAGTGCCGCCTGCAGGCGAGGTTTCAGGCGTCTCCGAGAACTTCCCATCGCCAAGCCGTTAAGCGCATATTCAGGTATTTACACTCTACCCTCTTGTATGGCATTTGGTATTCATGTTCTTCATTTTTGTCCATTCGATGGTTTTCTGATTCTGATTTTGCGGGCTATCGGCTAGATAGGAAGAGCACCTCAGGCACTTGTCACTTCCTGGGCACTTCTCTTGTATCTTGGCCTTCTAGGAAATAGTCTTCTGTTGCACAATCCACTGCTGAAGCTAAATATATAGCTGCTGCTAGTGCTGTAGTGAGATCTTGTGGATGGTAACCACTCTTAAGGACTATGGGTTAAATTTTGCTAGTGTTCCTCTTTTCTGTGATAACACTTCTGCCATTAATATTGCTAAGAACCATGTGCAACACTCTAGGACCAAGCACATAGATATTCGCTATCACTTCTTTAGAGACCATATCGAAAAAGATGATATTGTGCTGCACTTCGTGGAGTCCAAGGCTCAACTGGCTGATATACTCACCAAGCCTTTAGACCCAACTAAGTTTGCCACCTTGAGGAGCGAGTTAGGGGTAATTTATCGCTATGGGTTGGTTTGAGGTGGAGTTCGATCTTTTCTGATCTTACCTTGTTCTTTTGATCTTTTCTTGTTCTTTTCTGAACTTATTGATCTTTTTGAACTTTTTAGGTTTTTAGGTTTTTCTTGCATCTCATTGTATCATATTGCATTCATACGAAAAATCCAAAAAGATGCATTGTAATATAAGATTTTCTGCTTATCTTTTATAATTGATGGAGCTTTGCTTATTACCCTTTGGAGCTTTAGTATTTCAGTTCTTGCTCAATGTCATGTCTAGCTCTTTGACTTGCTAGAATTATCATGCTTTCACATATACAGATAAGTATTTGTTGTATGAGCTAGAACTCTAAAACAACTCGAACTGAAAACTGCAATTTGTGGATGTTTTAGCTAGTTGCGCAATTAGTGCTCCTTTTGTGACATTGAAAAATCAAATTTTAAGATTGTCTTATGCTTAAACTGTATCAAACTACTCTTACGAGACTGCATGTCAAAGACATGAACTTGGAGATAATTTGATGATCCAGACGATCTCATGCGGACTGCTTGTCAGAATTGACTTGAACCTCAAGATTTGTCGCCCTGGTAGAAGCTTAGGAAGAGGTTGTGGATGGCTCCTAGTCCAGGATCTTCTTCACTAAGATACACTTTTAATCAACTTCTGATCGAAGCTTAGGATGAGTTTGTGGATGGCTCCTAGTCCACGATCTTGTCACTAAGTTAGATATTAGTCAACTTCAATATTCAGTGCAAATGAAAAATTGTTGAAAAATAGGCGCTTGAGAAATTTGAGCAAAATAATTTAATACAGGACCTGATTGTCTCTTAATGTGGTCTTTGTTAGCTTTTTTATCTCACTTTGACATTTTGACATGGCCAGTTTCACTTTAGGATCTCTTTTGATGAACTTGCTAAATTTGAAGCTTTGCTTAAATTAATCAAATTTATTGATTTATTTTGAGCCTTCGTGCTTAGCTTTGATATATATGTCTTATCATGATCTTGCTAGCGCTGTTAGGCTTGATATGTTGTTTGTGCAATATTAGAAATGCTAGCTTGTTCTTTTGGGTAATCTCCAAAGCTTCTTGTAATCAAAAAATACAAAAATGAAGCCACTCCATTGCACTTCATGCATACTCCTTCTTATGCTAGTTTCTTCGTTCTGCATTTGTTATCTCTGGACAAGAGGAAGGCGTGAGGGGGAGAAGATATTTCAATGTTGGGGTAGAAGATATCTAAAAATGTTATAAAGGGGGAGAAAATTGGAGAATTTGAAATTTTTTGAAATATGAGGATCATAGTGAGGGGGAGCTTTTGAATTGCATTATTATTGTCTTATTGACTTTTCTGAACTTGAATTACATTTATTAATCCTCACGATGATCAAATGTCAATTGAACAATTGTTCTTTCATATGGACCTTAAGTGTGATTTTTGACTCTTTTCCGAATTTAAAGTTTTATACTTTCTTTTGCCTTATCTCACTTGCCTATGCTATTTCGATATCGACTTGGTCATTTCCATTGCTCTCTTGCTTATGGACCAAGTTATGCCTTTGTGCGAAAACAAAAGTATTTTACTTTTAAACCTCCAAATTACATTTTTCGGATTATTGCCAATGTGTTCATCAAGGGGAGATTATGGATATCATGGGGATATGCTCGGATCTTAGGATGATGTGACAATTGGCAATGGCGTTAACGGTTTGTCATTTTGCGTGTTTTGGCAAAGAAACAGCGTCAGGCAATAATCGGTCCGACCGCTGTGGCGGCGTGATCGGCCGGTGTAAGCGGTCCCGGCCGGTGTAAGGGCGGTCCGATCGGCCAACTTCAGCAGTGAGATTTTGAGTGGACCAAAAATACAGTGCGAGAGCCATAGCGGCGGTCTATTGCACTTGGTCTCATAAATTTTGGAGTCTCCAGTCAAAAGTTCTATTCGATTGAAAACTTTGGAGCCCTGGGGGTGGTCTGACCGGTTTTCACTTTGATCATCGCCCGTCGTGGTGGCGATGTTCGGTTGTTAGGTCAAAGTCACGAGTTTCAAGGCATATATGTTGCATGATGCATGTTTTGACTAACATGAGTCAAGTTGTGAAGAACTTATTCTCAAATTCGGTTTACTTGTTTATTGTTGTGCAAAGTTGCTTGGTGGTCAACGACGGTCAAGCGGCGAGGATGATCGGGACTAGGCTTGGAAAGCCGAGGTCCGTAATGATCGACGATGCTAAGGTGAGGTCAATGTACTCAAGCGTGGTGCAAGATGGACAAGGGTGACCTATTGGCTAATCCGAGGCGCAAGATGGAGCAAGGTGTAGCTAATTAGGTCAAGAGGCGTTATTGACGGCGCATTAAAATGCGTGCATGTGTGACTGCTTGTTTTGGGTGTTAACGGAGCCCAATTGAGTCAAACTTCTAGAAGGTCTAAGCATCCACTATAAATAGGGGAGGGAGGTGGCGGCACCTCTTCTTCGTCTCTTTTGCTATTTTGAAACCCTAATTTTCTTAGGGAGAGCTTTTGTGGAGGCTAGGGTTCTAGAGATTTTGATGTGATGTTCGTGCTCTTGGATTGAGCATTGTCCTCCATTGATAGAGTGGCTGTAAGCCTATATCATATCAAATCAATCTAGAGAAAGTTTGATCATGTCTTGTCTCTTTGCGTTCTTTCTCTATATTTGATGATTTTGAGTCTTTCTTTGATCCGCGAGTTTTTGATTGAATTCTCCATGTGATCTAGCTTACTGTGACATGTGGGAACATATCTAGGATCATCTTGATCATCAATCACCCACGAGCAAGATTTTGGATCTAGTTTTCGTTTTGACCCGGTTTTGAACCCTTCTTCAATCAAACGGAAAAGGGTCGTTATTTTTCCAAGAATTGTCACAATCTTCGATTAGAATATGTTCCTGACATCATAAAGAAGGTGTGTTTCAAGTTTCATCAAGTTTAGAGTTGTAGATCAAAAGTTTCATCTATTTGCAACTTCGTCATCGGGCTGTTTTGATCTGTTCTTCAGACCGGCGGTCAAACCTCCCAAGGCCACCGGTCAGACCGCTAGGTCATCGGTCAAACCGCCATTGACCCAGCGGTCCGACCGCTAGTGCATTGAATTGTTTTAGTCTTTGTTGATTTTGTCGTATTGTTTAGGGGTTTAAATTGGATTCAATATTAGTCTTCCGCTGTACTGATATACTGATCTTCATAGCTTCCATAGCTACTGGCGTAAAATATTATTGAATCAATTATTCATGAAAAAGTGAGTGTGCTCCTATTCAACCCCCTCTAGCCGTCTTTTCGGTCCAACATGTATTGTTTGATTTATGTCTATGTTTATGTCGATTACACTTCTTTTGATAAAATTGTGTTTGATAAATGGCATTTACAAATTAATATTTGTAGGACTGAAAATTGGTGTGTTTTATGCAAAGCTAAACCACTACAACCTCTCTTTGATTAACCTCTATCACATATTATATCCACTCCTTTGGACATCTTCTAGCATACAAATTATTTTTATTTTGTGTAAGACTTGCTAGTACCTTTTGTACTTAACCGGATTGTCTACTTGTTCAGGTGAGGATGATTTCAATATCGATCCATTCGTTAGTGCCGATTATGGCGACGCTAACGAATAGCACTGTTTCTAACCCCACTCAGTTGCCTCTGGGAGTTTGGCACACTTTCCTGGAATTTTTTGCTAATAATACTTTGTTTTCCACTACATATTTTTGTTGATGTTTAAATTTGGCCGGTCGGCCACTTGTGTAAATTATGGACATAAGTCCTAGCTTTAGATGTTGTTATGTAATATAATTTATGTCTTGTGTATGATTGTGATCAATGTTGATAAAGGATATGTGCGTGTTAGATACTGATCTTGGGAGCTAACACGGGACACATATCTGAAGATTTGAAATGCTATTTGATTCATTTAAATATGGAATCGGACTGTTGAGAATCGGCTTGGTGCATACGCCATCGAGTGGTATGCGGGCCGATTCTCTAGTTGTTGTCAACCGGGTCTTCATATCTACATGAATTAAATGAAATTTCAGATCTTGCAGACTCATAGTTATTTGCGTATGATCTAGAAGGTATAGGTCATATGTAAATAACCGGGGGTCCCCACAGTCGGGGTCAGGGAAGGGGCGACGTCTGCGTCGGGGAAAAGGGGAAGGGCGGGCGAGTGAGGAGTTGAGGGCACTGGGGAGGGGGACGAGCGAGTGAAGAGTAAGGGCCAAAACCCTAGTGGGGTCCTACTAATAAAGGTATATCATAGACGATTCCATAATAGAACCGTCTGTGATATGCGACCATATCATCGACGGTTCCATAATAGAACCGTTATATTATGGAACCATCTATGATAAGTATATCACAGACAGTATGTCACACTAAACCGCTTGTGTTAGTTTCTCTATAGCTAAAAATATTCTGTTTTTCGGCTAACCTCAGAGAATGTTAGCCATGCCCTATGAAAATAAGAAAGCAGATACAATCACAGATGGAATAATTTCTTAATCACTGAATCAATTATAATGGAACAATTTCGTAACTGCATGCCAAGTTTCTTAATTACAATTGAACAATTTCCAAATAGGTGTTCACCGTGTCGGGTCATTCCACTTGACTATTTTCTTTTTAAAAAATAGCCATTCACAATGATCGACGCCCATATAACTAGCTTCCTCACTGTGTTCTTCCTCGAGCCTAATGCTGTCTTCGAAAGGAGGCAACTCGTCAAATTGATTGTACTCTTCCTCATCCACGATATTCTCAACTCCAACAATCCTTCTTTTTCATGAAAAACTATGTGGCGGTTCTTATTTAAGATCTCATTACATAAAAAAACTTGAACAACTTGCTTATAGAGTATGAATAGTTCGTCCTTGTATCCGACACATTCGAGGTCCACAATAGTGACGCCGTACTTGTCGACCTTCACACCTTGTGAAAGTTTGACCCAATAACACCAAAATAGGGGATCTTAAAAAGTATGTAGTCAACCTCCCAAATCTCCTCTACAAACCTATAGTACCCATGTTTCATTATGTTTGGCCTAGAGGTACGGAACTGCTCGTGAAAAGCATCTATGCGGACACCGTTGTTTTGGATTGTGCTCTTCCTATCCTGAACTATAGTATAAAATATGTACATATTCATGTCGTATCCTTACCATGTCACAATTATAAATTTTGGCCCTTGTGCCAACCATCGCAAAGATATCATCACTTGATGTCCTCCCGATGAATCGCATCGTTAACCATTCGTTGAACCAACGGTTGTGTTTCTCTCGTGATCCAAACCTCGGCGGCACGGATTCATTGGTATACCATATTTTGGGCTAATCGATTTATGGCGATATTTTGGTCATGTGTGACCGTGAAATGGGCTTGAGCGTGATTGCTTTTCTTCCGATGGTCCCGATACCCTCCAGCCTCCCCTCATGATGACATAGAGGTACATCTATCGGTTCCACCTGAGCCTTATATCCAACTCAAAACTCAATGACATCTTTGGTTGCATAACCTTCGATGATTCTACCCTCCGCCCAAGATCGATTCCATACATAGGACTTGAGAATTCCCCATGTACCTCTCGAATGGGTACATATGACGTAAAAACACATGGCCATATATCTTTATCTCTTTCACAAGGTTAACAATGATATGGACCATGCTATCAAAAACTAGCAGAGGGAAATACATCTCAAGATGACAGAGTCGTCACCACCTCGGCCTACAGAGCATCTAGTCCTTGGGATCGATGACCTTTCGAGCAATTGAGTTAAAGAAATAACACAGCCTCATAATTGCCACTCGGACCTTGTTTGGCAAAATACTTCTAATTGCAATAGAAAGTATTTGTGTCATCAGCACATTACAATCATGAGACTTCATACCAATTAATTTCAAATCTTCCATAGAAACAAGTTTCTTCATGCTGGCGGAGTAACCAGATGGAGCTTTCACACCATGCAAGCTCTGGTACAATTCCTTTCTCTCGGCCTTGGAAAAGTGTAGCAAGCTGGTGGAAGGTACGTTCGTTCTTTATCGGTCTCTTTTGGTGCTAACTCGGTCCTTACGTTCATATCAACCAAGTCACGCTGTGCGTTGACACTATCCTTTGTATTGTCACGAATATTCAGTAAGAGACCAATAAAGCTATTACATACATTCTTCTTCGTGTGCATGACGTCGATTCAATGGCGAACATCTAAGTGCTCCCAATAAGGCAAGCCCAAAAAAATTGATCGCTTCTTCCAGATGTTCTTCAGACGGATCCTCAATTTACGTCCATTTTCAAGCACAATATCGATATCCTTAACCATATCATAGACATCTTTCCCTCTAAAAGCCCTTGGAGCTAAACCATACTCCTTATTTTCGTCAAATTGTTTTTTCATCTTGCTGTATGGATGATATTTGGGAAGAAACCTACGGTGACGTATGTATACAGTTTTACACGAGTTGTTGAACCACACACTTTCGGTATCATATAAGCAATGCGGACATGCTTTGGCTCCTTTTGTGCTAAACCCCAACAGGTTACCAAGGGCAGAAAAATCATTGATGGTGCAGAATAACATCGCGCATAAAGTGAAGTTCTCTCGTTTGTACACATCCCACATCTGTACCCCTTCGTTCCACAGTGTCACAAGACCTTCCAGCAATGGTGCTAGGTACACATCAATGTCGTTCCCAGGTTTCTTTGTCTCTTTGATGAGTAGTGACATCAATATGTACTTCCGCTTTATACACAACCAAGGAGGAATATTGTACATACATAGATTCACGCGTCAGGTGCTATGTCGGTTGCCCATGTTACTGAAAGGATTCATTCAATCTGTTCTCAACCCAAACCTTATATTCCTCGGTTCCGCACCAAAGTCTTTAAAGATCCTATCAAAGTTTCTCCACTGGGTAGAACCAGCAGGGTGTCTTAGCTTTCCATCTTTCTTATGCTCCTCCGAGTGCCAACGCAACAATCTTGCCTCCATTCAGTTCGCAAATAAACGCTTCAAACAGGGAATTACAGGCAGATACCACAACACCTTAGCACAAGGTCCTTACTTTACCTCGATGTCCTCACCGTCATCGGTGTGATTCTTAAGCTTGTATCGGGATGTTTTGCACACCGAACATACTTGTATGCCTGCATACTCTTTACGGTAGAGGATACAATCATTCGAACATGCATGTATTCTTTCCACTTCCATTCCCAATGGACAAAAACCTTCTTGGCTTAGTAGGTGGTTCTGGGCAACACATTTTCCTCCAGAAGGACGTCCGCTAAAAGACCTAACAACGTCGTGAAACTCTTGTCAGACCAACCATTGCTTGCCTTCAATTTTAGTAGTTCAAGCACGGATGACAACCTTGTATATTTCGACTTGCAGGCCGGGAACAAAGATTTCCCGAGTCCTCCATTAAGCCCTCAAATTTACCAAACTCTCTCTCACTATTGTTCCCTTCTGCATTGCATAGCATCTGATCGAGATTATCATTGTGTGACCTACCTTCATTGAAAGCACAGTTCAAATCCAGCATATCGTTGTCTCCCTCAACGATGTTACTACCTTCCGGTATAATCTGCTCTTTACTGTAACTGATCCAACATGTATAATCCTCTTTCAAAACCCCTTCGAATCAAGTGCGCTTTGATCTGCACTGGGTTGGTAAACATCTTCAGATTATCGCAATCGATGCATGGACAGTACATAAATTTATCCCCTTCTTCAACATATCACGCTTGGCAACTCTTCTAAAAGGACACACCATCAATGTACTCTTCACTCACACGGTTCTCAACGTACATCTAGTTTCAGTCCATCTACACTATGCACGTAACAAATTAGTGTTAAAATAGATTAATGCTCCTAAAGTAGCTAGCTACGAAATGTTCATGAAGCAAGATATATATATATATATATATATATATATATATATATATATATATATATATATATATATCATGCTTGCATATCCATCATTTGAGTCTCCATACTTGTTTGAGTAATAGCAAGGAGATTTCCCAATATCATGCTAAGAATACCTAGGATTTCCATAACAATATATCATTCATTTGATGAGAAATAAAAAAAGAATACTAACCTTAGATCACCAAGAACAAGTAGATCTACACGTACAGTTGAAAATCTACAGTATTTCTTTCACCAAACGCCCCAAAGCCGGCCGCCTCCTTCAAAGCAGCCGCATATCAGAGACAGATCTCACTACAGAAAAATCTATCGGGATGACCGGATATTTAATGGCACATATCACAGATGGTTCTTTTTAAGAACTGTTTGTGATAAGTATCACAGACGGGTGTAAATACAAACTGTCCGTGATAATGCACAGACTATTTTAAAAATAGAACCGCTAGTGACATCTTCGACTATCAAAGATGGTTTGTATTTAAAACCGTCTGTGATACCTATCACAGACAGATCTTAAAAAGAACCGTCTGTGATATGCGCTTTTGATATGCGGTTGCTTTGAAGAAGACAACGAGTACGCCTAAGAAGGCAACCAAGCCCACCACGAAGCATGATTTTTTTGGGGAGGTCATCCACACAGCATGAGGAGGATGAGACAGCAGCCACGGCCTACTTCATCAATCCTGACACACAGCAGCCAAGTTCAAGAAGCATGGCTACTAGGAGAGTATACACTCCAGTGTGTCATATCACAGACACTTCCAACCATAAACCGTCTGTGATATAATATTATCACAAGTGATTCTTGTTAAAAATCATCTGTGAATTATCACAGACGGTTCTATTTTAGAACCGTCTGTGATACATATCACAGAAGGTTTGTTCCACTAAACTGCTTGTGATAATTCCTTCCATAGCTAAAAATTATTCAACACGTTACACATATAAGACAGTAAGATCTAAACATGTTATTCATTAAACATGTTCAACATAGACAGTAACTTGAACTCTAAACTTGATTTTTTTTAATAATTTTTTATATTTACATATGGCCAAACAGTGTGACCTGTCACTTCTTACAAAAGATTTTCTTTAAAAAAAGTAGAAATAAAAAATCAACTTATTTCTAGCAGCCCAGGTAGACTGCTATCTCTGTCTTCAATTCTTTGTAGGCAACATCATCGGCATCGAAGGTTCGGGTTTAGTGTAGGTTCCCTAAAACACGGCCACCCGTTGACGTGCTGGTTCGAGAGTAGCCCAAAGACGCTCCGATTCAAGGACCAAATTGAAATGCACTTAGAGGCTTTCTTCCCTCGCTCGAGGTGTCTCGACATGGTCCACCTGATTGGCCGCCATATTGATGTCGCATTCTAAGTGACGGTAATCCTCCTGGAGACATGCAACATCTTCCTCGACGACTACGTCGATGGCTTGGAAGAGGGAGACCACCCAGAAGACGTGGCAGAGGAGGATGTCAAGACGGCGGAAGGTGGCCATCACATGCTCCAGCATAACACAGTATCCTTCTACAGCATTGGCCAGCGTACGGCAGGCGAGGTGCTCATACAAAAGGGAATTGCTATAAGTAGACCATTAACACCGACGTCAGGGGAGAAGAGTGGGGAGTTATTTTTGTAATTGCTATTTGTTTGTGCTTGAGAGTAGAGCAATGTGGGGAATCATCTTTGTGACGGTTGATCATTTTTATAAAACAAGGAATAAATTCGACGTGTGAGACGAAGAGAGGACGCATCGGGGACGAGACGAAGAGACACATATCGGGGAGCTGAAGCGGCAATGAGCATTTAAGAGATACATAACATAGACACTTTCAACTATAAACCGTCTGTGATACAACACTATCACATGGAGTTCTTCTTAAGAACAGTATATGACTTATCACAGTAGGTTAGTATTTAAAACACATATGAAGAGATTGTGAATCGCTTCCCTGGCTCAAGAAGAGTGAGAATAGGAGAAGCCACCAACCTCTCCTTCAAAATGCCGAAACTGTGCTCACACTCATCAGTCCACTGGAATCTCACACCTTTCTAAGTAAGCTAAGACATCGGTTTGACGGTGATAGAAAAATCATGCACAAAACGTCGATAGTAACCAACCAAACCCAAGAAATTCCGCACCGCCTTCACATCGGTCTGCCTCTTCCAGTCACCACTGTAGAGACCTTACTAGGATCAATAGCAATGCCCTGAGAATTGATCACATAACCTAGAAAACCCACTTCTGAAATCCAGAACTCATATTTCTTCAACTTGATATAGAATTTGTGCCCTCTCAATGTCTCTAATACCAACCTCAAGTGACGCTCATGATCCTCATTGGTTTTGGAGTAGATAAGAATATAATCAATGAATACGACCACAAAGTCATCCAGATACTCGTGCAGTATACTGTTTATGGTCTCCATAAAAAAGGCAGGTGTATTAGTCAGTCCAAAACACATAACTTTATACTCATAATGCTCATACCTGGTGGTGAAAACAGTTTTCTCAACATCCTGCTCACGCACACGGATCTGATTATACCCCAACTGAAGATCAATCTCGGAGAACACCTGAGCTCTACTCAACTAGTCAAACAAATTCTCAACGCGGGGTATTGAATATTTATTCTTGATCGTAACTGAGTTCAGCGCACTGTAATCAACACACATACGCCAACTTCCATCCTTCTTCTCTGTGAACAGAACAGGAGCTCCTCATGGCAACACACTGTGCCTGATCAAACCCTTAGCCAACAAATCATTCAACTGCTTCTTCATTTCGTCCTGAAACAGACATGCCAGCCGATATGGAGACAACAAGATAGGCCGAGTGCCTGGAACAAGAACAATGTGAAACTCTCGTCTCGCGCAGTGGCATGCCCGCTTCGGCTAGGAACACATCCGGATAATCGCAAACCACCGGAATCTCCTCAATCGCAAAGCCACGCTCGACTTCTCGGCAAGAGCCAGAGAAGCTCGATCTTTACCGACTGTTGACTGGGAGCAGTCCGGCTAACACACAAAGAGAGCGCGAGGCGCACTCCTGAAGGTCAAAGTCTCACAAGACGAGAGTCTGCAAAGTGATGGTCCTACATAAACAAAATGTCACTACTCGATAGGAGTACAACCAATCCAAGATGACGTCGAAAGGTTCCAACTGAATGACCATCAAATTTGTCGTGAACTTCTCCCCATCAATAACAATAGAGCATCCAGGACAAACAATGGAGCTCGCAATAATACCCCTAGGAGAACTGACCAACACCAACTAAGAAATCCACTACACACTCCAGTTCACTCTCCTAGCAAACGTCGTCGAGACAAATGAATAGGTGACCCTTGAATCAAAAAGAATAAAAACATCAAACGAATCCACAAGCAAAATATCTATCACCACGTCATGACGACCCGCGGACTCCGCGGTGGGCATGGCATACACTCCATTGTGTGCATGACTTTTCATGTAATTGTACGGTTACCTCCCAAAGATTGTCATGACCAGGAGTGTTCTAACCTCTGGCTTCAACAGCAAAACGTATTCAATAACGGAATCAGACCATACGATCACACAATGGAATCAAAACATATAGTACTTACCTTCTTGCGTACTAATATGTTGAAAAATGAATCATTTGGCAACAAAAGTCTATCGACCAAATAAATTTATTAACTAAATAAATCAACGATAAGACTGTCAACCAAACAATACTCTATCGCCAAATGATTCGGCAATATGATCTTATCACCAAATGAATTGACGATGGTTTAACGTGAAGCTCCTATGACTAACTCATTTTGGTGACAGCGTAATATTTGTGTAAATTTTTTATCAGCTATTTATTTTTATCATATTAATTAAAAAGTGTGTTGTTTTTTAAAAAATAATTCCTTGTTTCTACTGCCTCTTCGACTGCACTGCGACGAAACAGGGTCGGGGAGCAAGGTGCGTCACATTGCAACAGACAAACACGCTAAAGTCATCAAATGCATTTATTGGTGTACCAAACGAAACAACTCGATCTCGGCTTTAGCATTAGCACTCTAGAAGCTACAGCCTTGCCACAATAATCGCAAAAGAAATCAGTACACACTACTCAATGCGCCAGGGCTGAAGCAAACTGCAAGTCTTTCAATCCAACCAGTCAAGCGTGAGTACGGTCAGAGGAAATTCGATCTCTTTCACTGATCCAGCTGGGCCTCCAGGCTCTTACAACGTCAAGAGTGGGTACGGTTAGTGGAAATTCGATATCTTTCACTGATCCAGCTGGGCCTCCAGATTCTTAATATCTTGAGTCCACAAGAGTGCCCTCGAGAAGCGCAGACAGGTGTACAAGAGGAGCATGAGATTTTAGTGATATATCGGAGCCAGTAATCTTCTTCTCCTTCGGTCTGCTCAGCACCTTCCTCACCTCATCAGCTAGCTCAATGATCGAATCATCTTCATGACCTGAACAAAGCCACATGGGCACCTTTTGTAAAGACGAATTCTAAGTCCCCACTAGCACATTTGTGTTTTCCAATATCAAGCAGCGGGGTAACCAGTAGCCAACTAATACTATCATGTTTGAAGTAACAACTGGAATATGAGAAATAAGTACATGTCACATGCTTAATAATCAAATAAAGATGCCATAAAGAAGGTTTCTTACTTATGTTGGATAGTGCCTTCTCCATTGAGAACAGGTAATCCCTATTATTCCCAGTGGGGCCATTTGCTGTAGCAATTTGCCTGGTATTGCAAACAAGAATATAGAAAAAAAGAAGTCAGAAAGAGATGCTAATCAAGCAGACCGTGCATAAAAAGGACCATGACTTCAATAGCCCACCTTGCCATATCCTCCAAAGGAGCAGGGCCAAGATAGTATTTGTTGCCTACTGGATCAGGAGTTGATATAAAACTGCAAATGCACCAAGTTAAGTGAATTCGACAGAAAATAAACATGGAATATGCAAAATTTCAATTGTAAAGCTTGGGCCCTTACACTAGTACACCCGTCACAGCTGGATTCAGAGAATCTCCTTCCTAAACAATGAAGTTCAGCAAGAAAAATGAGAGTTCTGAGAAAAAATTGAAAACGTTCTAAAATAATGCAAGACACGAAAAAATAGTACCTTGTAGAAATCTACAGAGATCTTCTGGTCATACTCACACTCTCTTCTCTCCAAGTACTGAAATGTCAAAATAAATTGTCAATACAGTTAGTTTGTTTTTTGAAACAAGAGCAGGAGCTCTGCCTCATTTCCTTAATAGGAAGAAGATAAAACAAACACCAACTGAAGAATTGTCAATCTAATTCTAGCCACCTAAATCCAGTATTTTTTTTAAAAAAAATCTATAAACAAAAGGGAAACAAAAGAAGCACTGCACCTTCATTGCTTCTCGCTCTTTTTCAAGACCACCTCTGACACAATATGCAATTCCCCACTGCAAAAAATCATATCAGCTGTAAATACAAACGTCATAAGGAAACCAAAAGAAGAGAACTGAAATATTCATAGCACTCCAGAAGTATTTCAATGAAACCAATCTTTGGAAATGAATGAACATCTTTGTGAAAATGTTAATGTTCATGTGCTTCCTACATAGCTTGATTAGTTTCCTAAGATAAGAATTAGTTGTTTGGCATCTTATCTATTAGCTAGGAAAGATATTATTTAGATTGATCTTATCTAGAATATTTAGGAGCGCTCTCTATATAAGGAGGTCTATTGTAATCATTATTCTCAAGCAAGAAGATGAATTAGTCTCAACTCTCAAGTTCCTCTCCCTTAGTCCAGTTTCACTCTACCCAACATCCACCCTCTCCTCTAAGCGTCATTCTTCCTTCAAACCGTCGTCGTCGGTCTCCTTTCCACGGTGTTTATCCCCTGTAATGTACTAGGTACTAGGTAAATTATGGATAAAGTCAGAACAAAATTATCTGTATCAGAATACTAATAGTGGTTAACAGAACTGCAAAAACAGCAAATGTTTTTTGAGTTCATGTCTATAGATACTTGACCAGGAATTCTATTTGTACATAAAGAAGTTGGATGCAAGTATTTGACACACAAATGGGAGGAATTATAACATAGGAACAGGGTAAAGCACGCTCTGTGAGGAGAAACTGACAGCAGATTATAGCTGATAATCATTGGTCTTGTGTGAGCTTATCAGTCGATAATGGGATTGTATACTGCGGTGGCACTGATGGGCATAATGTGTAAATGTCAGGTACATGAGCTAGTGAGTCTGTTATGTATTGTATTGAGCTGACCTGCAGGTCCACTATGCTAGTGTGAGTGAGCCACTAGTGTACAAGGCTGAGGTTATTCAAAATTTGGAAAAGTGAGGGTGTTACATAGGTGGTGTTTGGTTCAACACTGCAATTGGAAACATAGATGATGACGGCCTTGCCGCCGAGCAACAGAGCAGCCATGGCAGCCAGGAGTAGGAAGGCAGCGATGGAGCAGGGCACAGTGTTGAGGAGAGTGCCCAGGCGTCGACGAGCCGCCGAGGATGCCCTGCAGCCGGCACCGCGACTCATGAGGAGATCGTGAGGGGAGTAGCGATGCGCATGTGGTGTAACACGTTCTGTGTTGGCCCATATCACAATCCAGGGAACCCAATTACGGCCCATTCAAACCAAACACAGGTTAATGTAATTAGCTTACAGTGTTATTATGTAGCAAAACTGCCGAACCAAACAGCACCATAGGCACATTGCTAATATACCATATAAGAACAAAACATTCCATATCCATTCTTCTTTTCCAAGTGTACCCCGATATCCCTCTCTTATTGTCCTCCACGCTCTTGTTCTGCTTTTCTAATCCATAACTGAAAGATTCTTTAAGAATCCAAAGCCAATGTAGTACAAGCATTTGCACGTTGGAACATTAGGTGACTTTGTGATCTAATACTGAATAAGAACTATTTGTCGTAACGGTTTAGGGATGGCGAGGAGGAAAGATGACTTGAGAGAATCAAATTTCTCTCCCTTCTAATGAATCAAGCAAGGAGGGTAGGTCAATTTTCTTTCATCTGCTTTACATCCCAGAGCAACAGAGCACTGTTTAAGATAAGTCAGTATCAATTAACAAAGCCCCTCGTGAAGTATTGCACCCATTATCGTTGACACCTTTAGGGCTTGTTTGGGAACCTCAAATTCCCGGTCCATCCTTGTGGATGGGGCGGGATTTTGAACAGGATGGACCGGAATTTAGGATTCCCAAACAAGGCCTTAAGGAAGTTTGTTTGATCAGTCGCAAACACTTGTTAGTGACTTAGTCCTATGGCTGGTAACCGAAGAATCCCTACTTCCATGCATGCATTTCCACAATTTTATTTCAAGGCATAACAAGTCTCAGAAATGTCGCTCAACGATGCCTAGCGTGACACTGAACGCATTTCCTAGAGAAGATTATTCTACAATATCATCGTAATTATACAATACCGTGTGAAGTAGGCTTTAATTAATTGCTGTAGCTTAAACGTTGCGAATCAGGGAAAGGGTAAACAAAGAAGTTCTTGCTTACGCATATGGCTTCCTCGTCGGATTCAAGCGTGCAGGTCCTCGCAGGATTCTCTGGTGTGCCTCTATGGTCAATGCAAGCTGTAGGAAAAAGGAAGAGATGTCAATCTTCAGGTCAAGACAGTGATAAGGTCCAGTTAAAGATTGCGGATTTCAAATCAGGTGCATACCAAGATTGAACGTGCGCTTGTAGCCCTTGATGAATCCCAGGATCTTTTCGTCAAAATCGAAGCCAGGGTTCCAGATCAGGGACCCATACCCGAAGACCCACAGCACCATCTTGTTGCTTCTTTATTTCCCTGCACAAGCAACAACAAATTGGGACTTTAGAAGGGAATCTTGTCAAAGATACAGGACGTCACCGTCTCCTGATCCCACCAAGGACCCTCCAATAAGGTCGCCCCCAACTCCCCACTGTCCACATCACCCCCAAATCCAAATCCCCAACTTGCCAACCAACCAACCAATAAATACTTCGGGCGAACCACCGGTAATGATCGGCGGCCTCAAATTCGGCAGCCGCGTAACGCAACCAATGCGTCATTATCCCCCGTTCCCCATGAAATCCCAAAAATTCTTAACCAGCGCAGCGCATAAGTACCGGAAAGGACGAGATGACTGGTTGCAAGAATCACCTGGGAGGAACAGGAGGAGGAAGCGGAGGAGGGGGGTAAGAAGAATCCGCGGCTGGACAGGCGGGCAGGAGGAGAGGAGAGGATCGGATTTAACTCCTCTAGCCGCGACTCCTCCGCCGCTCCCGAACCCTAGCGCGCGGCCTTCTCTTCCCTCCTCTCGGCAGCCAGGGGATTCGAAGAGGGGGAGAGGAGGGTGGCGTGGGGGGAGCATTTATAGCGCGCGAGGGAGCAGCACTACTAGGCGTTCGCGATTCGCGAGGAGCTTAGGGGTTAGGACGGTGGGGGGGGCACGTGCGCGCGTCAGAGCCGTTTGGCCCCGTGTTTTCGCGGAAAACGAGCTGGTTTTGGTTGGGTGTTGTGGACGGGTCGTCTCGTCTCGTCTCGTCTGGGTGGGTTGCACGGCCGGCACGTGAGTTGGGCACGGAGATATGGGCGGGATACCAACACCTGTCCGGGGGAGACGGAGAGGCTTTGCCGGAGAGTTGTTCGCTTGCGGGCGAAATGGACCTGGACGGGTTTCTGGGCTGGAGGGGCGAGGGAGGAGTGGGCTTGGTTCAATGAACTGCTGATGAGATTTGGACATATGTAACACTGTGTAAATCCGAAATTCCAAATTTAGCCTCTACACGAAAAAATTCGTTTTAGCCCCGTTCGGCCGGCGGGATCTGCGTCGGCGGGCACTGTCGATCGTGCGGTGTGGCACCGCGCACGCATCGCCTCGTTTCACGCGATCGTGCGGTGCCACATCGTCTTGATGCCACGCGCTTATCAAGATTGTCTGCAGTCGTGCGGTATGGGACCGCGACGAATAATGCATATGCACGGTCGTCTTGATCCCATACCGCACGACCCAATCTACCGATATATGTATTTAGTATAAGAATTTATAGGTATTATTGAGTTATTTACAATAAAAATAAATTTGGATATATGAAATGTTGTTTCAAAAATTTGAATTTGATGTAGGGTCTAGTTTTTAGCTTATGTGATTTTTGTTGATTTTAGAAAATTGAAAATTTTGTTTGGTAAAGTCTGAACGAAATATGTGTGAAGTAATGATTGATGTATTTGTGATTTTGTAGATTCTTGATCGTGAAAAAATGTTGAACCGACAATAACAATTTTCGATCATGGTATGTTGTTTTATTGTAGAAAATTTAAAGAATTTTTTTGAAAACAAGCTGTGATAAGAACAATTAGGCGAAAGGAAGGAAAGTGATATTTAACAATTTGGAAAAAATGAATGCTCATTGCGGGAGTCGACCTCGTGAGTATGACCCTTGCTATGTTGCGTGTCTCCTCCCATTGTGCCTTCTTGCGGGACTCCTCCTTAGCCTTCCGCCTAGTTTCATTTATCCGTCAGCGAATTCACGCCAACTATTTATATTCTGCAAAGTGGTCTCTTTTGTCACGTCCTTCGCGCAAAGTGGCCTCTTTTGTCATGTCAGCTGCGCAAAGTGGTCTCTTTTGTCACGCCATCTGCGCAGTGGCCTCTTTTGTCATGTCATTGCGCAAAGTCGGCCTCTTTTGTCACGCCATCGAGCAAAGTGGCCTCTTTTGTCACGTCCATTGCGCAAAGTGGTCTCTTTTGTCACGTCAACTGCGATAAGTTCTCTCGTTTCGTATAAATAGTACGGTTGGGGTCCCATGATATTGTAGGCGTGAACCGTGCAAATCGAAAAAGAAGTGTGTCCTCTTACATTTGTGAAACATAACATGTCGGAAGGCGAGGGCCGATCGGATATGGGTCACGAAGGAAGACCTTCCTTAGAAAGGAGGAGGTATTTGGTCACACTACCGCTTGATACCAACTCGGCGTGCTCAACCGGCATGGCGAAGTGCCGACACAATGAGGACGCGGTTGTGCGAGCCCTCGAATGCGATTCGATGGCGGGCGACGTTCTTCCGATGCCCACGATCCGGGGTAAAAAGTAGTAACATTACTTTCTTATTTCTTATGCGGTGCATGTTTATCCTCCTTTCTGCGGATGGCGAAATGCGAGTTCTCCGGTGGATCGACCCTCCCCACGAGCGTTATATTGTCAATTATGTATTCACATTATGGCAAATGAATATTTAAGTTGGAGGAGCGAATTGAGACCCTCAATGAGGAGAACACCGACCTCCAATGGATGCAACGCCAGCGTATGAAGTAGAAAGAGTGACTAAGTTAGTAATGTGTCGTATGTAATTTGTTGTGGTCGTTGTTGTGTTGATGGTGTGGCGCCTGAGCATGTTGTTTTGATTTTATTTCTTGCGTGTAATCTTTATTCGTATGTGCAATGTATGTTTTGTTTCGTGTTGGCATTGCGTCACGCATTCTTATTGTGTGGACTCTATGGTGAGGCCCCAGAGCCTATAAGAGGAGCCATTCCTCACCTAGCCCCCGCATTGTTCTCCTCACCTCTGAATTAGTTCTTCCCATTCGTGTAGTTATCATTCCTTCTCACTCCACGGGACGCCGATATGAGTCATCTCGGCACCGCATCGTCCGCTCCAATGGTGATTTGCCCAAAATGCAACACGGTTGTTAGGCGTAAGACCTCACACACGGCCACGAATCTCGGCGGCACTACTACAAGTGCCCCTTTCACTCGGTGAGTATGATTGTTTGGGTTCATTCAAATCGTGCGAGGCATGTTTGACAATATTGTTCTCGTGAACGCAGAAGCCCCGTGATGCCGATTCAGGTGTGGGAGGATGAAATGGGCGGTAGGGCCGACATTGCGAGGCATGAGAGAGTTGTCGTGGGGGTAGCGACCCGTCGAGATCGCCATCGTTTTGATAGACCGGAGTGGAAGATTAATTTAATGTTGTGTGCTATTTTCTTTCTTGTGTTTATTGTTATCGTTAAGGTGTAGTGTTGGAGGTTATTGTTGTGTTTATTGTTATCGTGTGTCTTAGTCTTTGGAGGGTTAATGTATGTTTTCGTGAAGCAAGATGTAAATAAATAATTTGCAAAACATGCCATGGATATGTATTACACATACGTCACGTTTCATAAATAGTTCTGACAAACCATGAGGCGTTCTGAAATCGAATTACAAAACTCATTATGGATCTCGTCGTCGCCTCCTCGGACGGCGTATGTGCTCCTCGGAGAAGGTGAACTCGCTAGGAGTGCGGTGCATCTCGAAGGTCGTCTTTGCGATGCTGCGTCAGAGGTGGTGCGGTGCGGCTGCGTGGGAGGTCCGTCGGATGGCCAAAATGAGCTCATCAATCGGTCGACGAGGGTCTATGTCTGCTTGAGATGTTACATCCGAATTACGCCATGCACATCGTTGTTACTAATACATAGTAATATCAAAAGGCATTTACTGCGTTGGTGAAATGCAGATGACCCACCATACTCTGCCGTGTAATCTTGGTAGGTCGGCCAAACCACTCGTCTTTGCTCTGCATCGGATGACCACCATGAGCGAACGCGAACAACGGCACCTCAAGTCTTGTCGCGAGTCGAGTCGTGGTCGTGTCGGAGATCGGGCCGTCGGCGGGCGAGATTGTTCGCTCCCCATACTCCTCCGTGATGACGATGGCGGTAGCGAGGTGCTATCTCGTCGTAAATCTTTGCAAGAAAAAGATGTGGTTAGAGATAAATGGCAAGCGAGTGCACGAACAAATAGGTGGCAAATGTCGCATCAAGCGGTCCGAGCAGCGTGGACGACGAGCGGCGAAGGCGGGTCGATCTTTGGGCTGCGATGGGCGTGGCGATGATGGACGTCTTGATGGCGCTCGCCGACGGTGGCGCGGAGGGTGGTGGTGGTCGGCCCGTCGCGACCAAGTCGTGCAACGGCGTCATCTCTGTGGTGACCATAAGCGATGGTCCGTATGGCGGACTGGCGTTATCATATATGTTGCGATCGAAGTGAGCGACGATCAATCGAATTGGCTCTCCCACGATGGAGACACGAGCCGCTCCTCGTCGTGGATACGATGCAATCGGTCGAATCTGCGATTCTGAAGTAACTAGTTAAAACATAATCATGCACATTAATTACATACTAATCTCTTACCGTCTCATCGTGCCGTGCCGCTCGATGCGATGCAGACACCTCTATAGCGACCTCGTGTATGATCTCCATCGACGCCGTGGTGGCGCCCGATAAGCCTCTGCGGGTGCGCGTGGGCGTACCACTCGAGGTATGTGCTATACGTCGAGGTCGTGCGGCCGGGTCTCATCCACAACCATCGTGTCCGCGTGGTCACGCCACATGTCCATCCACTCCGTTGTCGCCTCTCCGGTCTTCGTTCGCTCGCCTCTCCTCGATTGCACGCAAGTTAATTGAGACATCCACAATTAGTAGGGGCACAAAGTAATGCATTAATTACGATTCTGGTGAAATCACATACGGTGGGTGGTGGGTGCAAGAGGGCGTCTGGCGAGGTGGGACAACTGGTACATGCCGAAGCGCCTCATGACTCATTGCGGGTTGTATGGCTCGGCGCGTGAGAGAACACCAAGTGGCAAGTCGTCAACGGTACATGTGATCCCTGCAAGACCGAGATGATAATCCGTGGGGGCCGTGTCCATAATGAGCGGTGGAGTCCATGGCCACCGGACTATCTCTACCTCGTGGAGTGTCTCGAACATGTTGTGGAACTCGGTGCATGCGTCTCGGTCTCTCCTTGGCCCACCGCAGCCAGAGCATGTGTCCAGCGTACCCATGGTGGGCCCTTCGACGGCGTCGTCTCCATTACCAACTCGTACAAATATGGGCTGAACTTCGTAAGGGTGCATGTAGTACCAAAGTAAGGCTGCCGACGGGAAGTGTTCCCACGACCACAAGCGAAGAAGAACGTAGCACCACGGCTAGGACCGGCTCATTGGCGTAGTCTGTTGTGAGGCATCACACAAACCTCGGTATGTGGCGCTAAAACAGCCGATCCCGGCTATCTTGTGGCACCTCACCGGGCCGACCATCGCCAAGGACTCCGCTAGATGTATGTAGCTAGGGTGACTTGAATCTCGGTGGTGCTAGGGAACAAGACCCACCCGACGAAATAGCAGTGCATAGCGAAGTGTGTCCGCACTGGTCGTCATGTGCGAGCGCAGACATGTCATGTACCGACGAAGCGACCATGTGGCACACCGGCTCGTTGTCGGGATCGGATGACCGAACCACCGAGCGGATGGACCTTCCAATCTGCGACCTTCGGGTGGCACTACTGGCGAACACCACGGAGAGGTAGACACGTAAGCATTGTCACATCTGCGAGTAACCGTCATCTCGCCCGCCCGAAGTGGAAGGTGTGAGTCTCGGCCTCCGGCGATCAACAAGAGCGGACGACAACGGCGCATCAAGCGCAGCAGCGTGCGGTACATCAACATGCGGGCAATGGGCGGCAACCGGTGTACCGCGATGAGTGGGATGTCTGCATTGGTCGAGAGGCCGGTGCTCTCGGGGCTCCTAAGGATCAAGCTCGGAGGCCGTCTCGGCGACCACGATAGGCATCGGTGTCGCTCATCCCACCGGGTCAAGCAACTCGTAAGCCATCACACGCCAAACAAGAAAAACAAGTGAGTCTACATTGATAATATGATGTGCAACAAATGACAACATAACTAACGACAAGCGTAATGGCAATGAAGCGTGCGGAATGTACACATACATAATGTAGACAAACAACATACGAGAATGTACAAAAACATAAAATGTGTGACATACGGACATAGAACCAACAATACATCGTCGGGTTGCTTGATGTCGGCCTATTTGGGCCTTTGGCCGAGGAGTGCCCAATCGTCTTCAAAGCCTACACTTTGGCGCGAACTCGATCCCCACGCCGGTCGTCATCCATGTCATTGGATCACGACGGCTTTGTCGTCTGCCACGACCGACATGCTTGATGCATCGTTTGGTACCCACTTTACCTCCCCTGGCCATAATTCTCTATAGTGCATATATACGCCGTATGAATGAAACTCGCACTCGGGTTGCATACAAGTCTTTGCATGTCGTAATCTTGTGAGATGTCTTGGGTCGACGCTTGTCGCCATACTGCATGTTTGCATACACATGGGAACACGGTTTGTGAAGAAGCTGGGGCTTGTTGCAGGTGCAAGATGCTTTGTCATCAATCGTGCATACGTGTTTGCGATCCCCTCTGATGTGACCCATGGCGTACTTCTGCCTGAGGCGAACCTCGAACTTGTTCCTTAGGCCATCAATGGGTCGAGCAATGTGGGAACGACTCTTCTCCATCTTTTTCCCCATATACGCCTGCATTACCTCAGAGTTCTGCTTGTTTTCGTCGAGGTGCTTCTTCGCCATCATGGCTCTATTGACAAAATACCCGACAGTACGGTTCCAGCTCTCGTCCACGATTGCGTGATTGGTAGAGATCGGCGCCCTTCAAGACTCCGTTGTAAACCTCCGACATATTAGTTGTCATGATCCCATACCTCGCCCCCCCGGTGTCGTGCAACAAAGACCACATCTCCAAGTCAGGTGCATTTGATTGAACCCATTGTGTGAACACCCCAACTCTTGTGGAGCCTCCTCCACGGCCCGGCTACATGCGGACATGCTTACTAGCCTCTGATCGAGTTGCCTCCACAAGGTGTCAAACTTCCGCTCGCAGTTACGCACACATAGCTTCTTAAACATCTTCATTAAGTCCTTGCTACGGAACCTTCGTGGAAGTTCGCGACAAGATGCCTCATGCACCAGCGGTTCTTGAATCATTCCATGGAAGGGGTTGCGTCCCATTACGCATCGTTCGCAACGCAGACAGCAAGCCTGCATTGCGGTCCGAGATGATACACACTTCGGGACGACCTTGCACTATGGCCTGCTTCACATTGGCAAGGAACCAAAGCCGCCTATCCGTATTCTCATTCTCCACAATTGCAAATGCCACCGAGTAATAGCGGTCATTTCGCGTCCATTGAATCTGCGGTGAGGATAGTACCCTTGTACTTGCCGGATATGAACGTCCCGTCTATCGTTAGCACCGGACGGCACGACCTGAAGCCTTGTATCGCCTGATGGAAGGCCCAGAACACTCTGTCAAGAATATAACAGTTCGGGCCCTCTGTAGGATGAACCCTCTCCTGCCTGTTAATGTACGTGCCTGGATTTGATTCTGTGATTTGCTGCAGCATTCTTGGGACCAGGTCGTACGCCTCCTCGTACGTCCCAAACATACGGTGCAGCACCTTTCGTTTCGCCCTCCATGCCTTCTTGTAGCCGACCTCAATCCCTCCGAATTTGCTACTACGCCATTATAACCTTGAAGAAATGGATACATCCGCCACGATGAGGTGGCTCACCACTCCGCAACATATCGCGATGTCATGTTGCGGTGCCTCGTCGCCCTGCAAGCTCACAAGCGTGATCATGCGGCACCGTTATCGGAACTTCGATTACTGCGCCCTTGAACCGGCGTGGCGCGAATTTTGCCAAGACAGGACCGTCAACACACTTCACAATGTGCGGTGCAGGTTTGACACATGCACCGTCGTCCGGCTCATGTTCACGGCGTATCTAGCAATAACTCTTTGGATAAAGACTCTTATTACTAAGCACCGCCCCAAAATGAGTGTGCCCTCGCCGAACCCCATTCTCCTCCTCCGCTTTGTGGCGAGAACTAGAATGCTTGCATTGCGTTGTCGCCCGATCTGGATGGCACGTGACGCTGCCGTCGGTGGTCACAACACCACCTACCACCCCTCAATTGCGGCTTCGCCATCGTCGTCCTCTCCGAGGCGCTGTTTCCTCATCCTCCTCCTCCTCATGCCACTTCTTCCACTGGTCCCCAAGGTACTCATGATGATCAATACAGGCGGCCCACCACCTCTCCTCCACACCTTCGTTGGCTGGAAATTCTCGCATGCCTCACGAGGTCTTCATCACCCACTTCCTCGCCACATCTTCTCCTCGCACAAGCGTCTTCATGACCGCCCAAGATGAACCTAGGCACTACATACGCACCGGTAGCAGATCGAGCCACCCATGGCGGATGATTACATCCTCTCCACGAACTCGACATATACCATTGGTGCGGCATATATCGCGACATCGTGGTTGCACACAACCTCCATGTAGTTGGCCCACGAGGCATCGTTGGTCACCTTGAAGTTGCCACATTCTCTCCCCGCATCACCCACCATTGGCGCATATCGCCTCGATCCGTAACTTCTTCCTTCCAGGTGTGCCGATCGAGCGCCGACGGACACACCTCCGTAGGTCGGACAAGTTCATGGCGTTGGGCCGTGTGCGGATCACGGTCCGGTCACAATTAGACAGTTCGCCCCATACGGCCCGTCACAGACGAGACCACTCCAGTAGAATACGAACAAGTCTTGAATGTCGACCATGGCGTACCTAACATAAGTGCACAATCAACCATCTCATTACACAACATGCAACAATCGTATCATCACACCCCACTACCCCATTGTGACATTAACGATGCGGTATTTATAAATCTACAATTTACTTCTAACTATTTTACTTCTAAATTCTAACATACATCAAATTACATATTCACTTCATTTTATTTCCATTTCTAATTCATATGAAAATTACATTACAACGTTATTTTATTTTCACTATTGTTAATATTAAGCTTGTTTGATTCATGCCAAATTCCCATTACATGTTAAGTGCATAATCAACCATGTTAGTTTCAAACATGCAATAATCGTACCATGAAACACCCGCTACTGCACTTTATTTTCAATTTATTTTTACCACCAACCGCACTATATCCACTTCTTCCCTAACAGTACTAATTGTATGTTTCTAATCCACATTACTATTGTTATCACCTACAAATGCTCTAAAAATATGTACTTTCTCACCGTCTACAAATCTACAAGTTCATATTTTCGCACAACATGAAACTACATTACAATACGTATGTTCTCAAAAAACATAGTATAATATTACATACACTACAATACATCATGCCTAACATATGTTAGATTTGCTACAAATACATAGCGTATCAAAGATTGACCTAAAATAACATTAACCAAACATGGTTTGCTTAATTATAAACTAATGACATACATAAAATATTAGTTACGGGTACAAAACTTACCTCTTCTTGAAGCTCACGAGACGATCTACAACTTTTGTACTTGCCAAATCCGCTGCTTCCGAACGAAATCAACTCAAATCTTCCTTCTTTCGCTCCTCAGTTTTTCACTGCCTTCCTGCTCTCGCTCGGTTGAATGAACTACAAATGAGCTTCTTCCTTCGTATGCCAACATATACGCTGATCTTTTGCTCATGGAGAAGGGCCATAGAAATGAATAGCTGACGCGTGTGCTAGCGAGTGCCAGGCCTGGCGGTTTTCGGTGCTTTCGGCGGATGGAATGACAGCAGAGAGACGCGCGGTCGGGAGAACAGAGGGGGTGCTTTCGGGTCGTGCGGTATGGGACCGCACGACCGGTGCACAGTGCATTCGGGTCGTGCGGTCCCATACCGCACGACTTTGTCTGCAATGCGATCGTCGCGATGTGGCACCGCACGCGGCTGCGTAACGAATCGATCGTCGCGGTGCCACACGCACGATCGACAGTGCCCGCTCGACGCAGTCCCGCGGTCGAACGGGGGGCTAGAAACGGAATTTTTTTCGTGTAGAGGCTAAATTTGGAATTTCGGATTTACACAGTGTTATATATGTCCAAATTTCACTCTTCTCCGTCGGTTGCGGAGGCCGGCCACAAACACCACGCCCTAGTGACGATGGAATACCCTTCTATCCTCACGCCGGCTATCGGTGCAATTTTTCTTCTATCCTTATCACGGATCTGACAGGGAACGGTTCTCAATAAAAAAATCTAAATTTGGGCAACACTAAGTTAATTTCATCAATTTATCATATGGCTACGTAGAAATAAATAAATTTATTAGTACATGAGTTGTGTACTATATATTATGCAAAACTATATTACGCTATAGGCAAAATACCAAAATTTTAGATATCTAGATGTATCAATATACATGTATATGAGTATGTTATTGGGAAATAGCAGGGAGCAGGAATGGTCCCGTCTCCATCCCCATATAAGGTCACATGGCCAAAAAAATATTCACATGCATATCTTCGAATAGAAGAATTCTCCATAGGTTACTGGGGAGCGGGGCCCGTTGCCATTCCTAACCACGCATCTGGTATGTGTGACTCAATAGTTGTTTGAGATGGTTCACATTTCAAGCGTTCGCATCATTGGAGTATTTTTCCGGTAGAAGTTTTGTCGGACCCCGGGAGACTAATCCCAAAATTCTAAGTATTTATTGTGCTAGTCTCATGATCAGTAACTAGCACACACATTCACGATATTTATATCACATTCATACAATAGTAAATAAAACAAAGTAGCACACTATAATTATACAACCGATTTTAAGTAATAAAGACTAAGTTTACAACAAACAACCGCCGTGTCAAATAGTTCACAAGTCATAAAGTTTTGCAGCATAAAAGGTCAATAAGAGGCCTCAAAATCCAACAAGTATGCCGCTTCCCAACCACAGGAAACTGACTAGGTTGGTATCCCTAGAACTTGGCGTCATAACGTAAAAACTCGCAGCATAAAAGTAACCGATTGTTGGATCTTCGTATGCATCTTCTTAATATGTTCAATAAGCAAATTGTGAGTACAAAATTATACTCCGCAAGACATTATAGCAAAGTTATATAGTATGCAAGGTTATGTCAAGGAGAAAGCTGTCTAGCTACAGTTTATCATTTGCATAAAGTAGGTTTTCATTTGCAATAATGAATAATAGATTGCAACTGAAAGTTTAAAGAGCATTTGACATTGATAAGTAAATAATACTAAAGCATAAGTATCATAATATAAACAAGCGGCTCGCTGCCATAAACAATTAAAAACAGCGACAAGATCATTCTCATCGTACAACCACGCAAATATTTTTTTCCCCAATCCATACGTTACCCAACTATTTTTAGAAAAAAAAAAACTCAAAACTACTAATTTGAGGTAATATCCATGACCGGGGACACGACTATTCGAATAGATTACACTCTGCAGAGGTTATACACTTTACCCACATGACATAAACATCCCACCATGTCACGCGATACCAAAGGTACCCGATTTGAGAGTTCATGACGAAGCTTTTACATTGTTGGTCCTAGCAATAACCGTGCTATGATCCCTTCTTAGGATGGGGAGTGCCCTCCGTCATCCTAAACTTATACGTTGTGTTGGTAGACCTTGCTTACTTGGCAAGGACCCTTCGAACATGGTACCCTCATGCCCACACTATCCATAACCTACAGTTCTACCACCTATGGTTTTCAATTGCTGGACACGATAACTTATTATGCTAAGGCCTGCCCATTCAGGTACATGTGGTCATACGTGAATACTTGGGTCAAATGTCACAAATAGATTCGGTCCTTAATGACTCGGGCCAAACAACCACAAACCAACATCTCGTGCATCAGCACTGGTCGCATCAAACATTAACCCAAGTCTAAATCAAATTTTCAATTTTCATTTGTTAACCAAACTAGCAGAGGTACCTCCTCTGGACATACATAACATGGCTGTCCCATTTTGATCAAGTTTACCATTTCTAGCTTGGACAAGCAAGTATCGATAACTAAGTATTGCGAAGCATCAATTGTTTTGATCCATCTACAATTCTCACTGTTTATTATCAAAGGATAATTACTAAGGTGACAAGGGTAGGGATGGCAAATTATCATGGTGGCCAATGCAACAAGTAGGATTATCTACCATCTATACCAATATAGCATTTTTACCAAAATTACACGCATGCATATACATTTGAAAAGCAACATACATAATCACAGAAGTATGGGATCAATATGGTCAATGGAGGGTGCTTGCCTTGCTCGTTGAACGATGGTTCTTGCTCTGGTTCGACGACGATCGTTTCTAGGATATCAGTATATACACATTTCTCGCCAAATAGCACAAATAAGAGCCAAAAAAATCAACAGGGACCAACTCAATTTTTTTTTGCAGATTAAGAAAGAACCTGATTGTATAAAATTTTAGAAATAAGTTTCACTTAATTTGGAGTTCATATGCAAAAGTCATAAGCGTTTGAATTTGATTCGGTTAATAAAATCCAAGAAAATAAGAAAAAGGGTGATGTCGAAGGCGTATTTCCTGATATTACATTTTCTAACAGAGAAGGCGTATTTTACTGAAACTGAAAGTGTATTTTCCATTTTAATTTTTTTTTTTGAAAATAGTTTCTTACAAGTAGGACTTGCATGTCAGCCTCATAGGACTTTAAAACACATTTTATTTATAAAAACAACAAGTGGGTTGCAATTTTCATATACTAATTTGCCACTAATTTCGCAGTTAGCAATTTAATTAGCTTCTAAAACAGCTGAACGAAGGTGATGGCGATATGGGAACAGGGGAGGTCATCGCCCCGGCTCCGGTGACGAAAATTGGCGCCAATCGAGGCGCGTGAGTTGAGGTGAAGTCGTTGGTGTACTCAATTTGGAAGGATATGGAGCATAGTGGCCTGCCAGTGCGCACGGTGAGCTTGGCGGCACCGCTCATAGCAGCGGGGCTCTCATGAAGGAAGTATGAAGGGGGGAGGACAAAGCTCACCGGGGAGGGGGGCTTCATGCTATGGAGTGCTTGCCAGTGTCGACCCAGACCTCGAGGAGGAGAAATTGCTACTTGCCTGGCTCCACTAATTGTGCCGCTGTCGTCGGTCCCGTCGCCCTTTGTAACATCCCAATTTTCTGAGTTGTAAAAAAATTCTTTTGAATAATTACTTGTTGGAAAATACAATATTTGAATTTCTATTAATTTTTAGTATTTTTATTTAAAGTTTAATGTAGACTTTCATGTCAAAATAATTTAATGTGATTAATCCCAACATCAACAATTGTCAAAACTATTTTATTTGGATTCTATGTGCTTAGATATATTTTTATAGAATTTTCTGTAATTTTTCCAAGTTCATTTGCTATTTTCTAATTGCTATTTGAATTTTTTGTATTTTCTAAAATAGAAAATCTATTTAAAATCATCTGAAACAGTGTCGGGCCCAAACCCAACACTATTCCCGCATGGCTAAAAGCGTGCGGCCACCATTGCGTGTGCGCCTTGACCTCTTCTGTGACAGTGGTCTCCACTGCTCGGCTCTCCTCTCCCACTGGCGCTCAAGCCGCATCTGCCGACGCGTGGCCTCGATCAACGGCCGAACGCGTTCCCGCACCCGCGCCTCCCTGTACCGCTGCCAAGTGGGCCCCGCCACAGGGTCGTCGTCTCCGGCTCGGTTTCTTCTCCGTGTGAGGCCGCGCCGCATTCGCCATTACCGCTCCTTGAGCTCAAACCGACAAAACGGATTCTCTAACTAAAATCTTCCGGTTTTTCGCTACCAAATCTTATCTCCGATTCTCCCGCACCCATATCTGCTAGCAATCGGGGTGAAAACGGACTCTATCTTGTAATTCAAATGAAAATAAGAAAAATCCTGATTTGGGGATTCCCTAATCCGGCACGCCCCGACCCTATATAAGGCACCCCCGGGCTCGCCCATGTCTCTGCACCCCAAAACCCCTAGCCACCGCACCCAATCGCTCTAGTGCCGCCGCAATTCAAGCTTTTGGTTTTTGTCGCCGTCGTTGGGTTTTCTTCAATTGTGCCGCCACCGTCGCCGCCCTTGCCTCGCCGGACAGACCCCGTGATCAGTGTCGCTCAGGCTACCTTGTGCGCCCCTTCCCGCCGTCGGAGCTTCACCGGAGCACCCATTCGACAATAGCCGCACTGCCTCCTCTGCTCCGAGCTCGTCGCCGGCCACTACTGTGATCCCCGAGCGTTGGTAAGGACGGCATCGGGTTCGCAATAACGCCAGCTACCCGCCGGATCGCCACCGCCCGTGCGGCCGCTGTCAGCCGGAACCCTTAGTTCTCGAGCCCGCCGTCGGCCGACGTGGCGCCACGCAGCGCCATGTCACCGCCGGTCTTGATGTATTGCGCACATAGTCGCCGTCGCTCGTCGTGGTACGGTCCACCGCTTCCCGATTTTCGTAGCTCGGTAGACTCAGTCCACCGTGAGCCATCTCACTGACATGTGGGTCCCACATGTCAGATTTCTTTTAAGTCTTTTTATTTCCAGAAATTCCTTCGCTGACATCAGCATTGCGCAATAATCCGATTTTCCTTTAGAAAAATAATTCAAAAATTTCAGAAATTCCAATTTACAGTATTTTCTTGAATTTCAATCTTCCAAAGCCCATATCTTTTACATCCGAACTCCGATTGAGCCCATTCAAATTTATAAATTTATATAAATTCGAGATCTATTTATTTATGATTTTTATTTAATTTTTGGAGTTTTTTTTGCCTTTGTTACTTATTTATTTTGTTTATTTGTCTCGTTTGCGAGTAGACGTTAATTCTTCGAGAACTTGTGAAGAAGGAGAAGTGTCTCAAGACCAAGATCAATACCTAGATCTATTCCAAGCCAAGTTATACCTTTGATCATATTGAACCTAATTTTTAAAATACTTTGTTTCAATGTATTGCATTCTATTTCAAGTATTTATTCGAATGCTTTTGGGTTTAGTTATTAATCCAAATTGTTTTGTCCACCTTGTCTATTGTATGTCATGATCTTTTGTCACCCTAGGTTGGTTCATTACTAGTTGGTATTATCGTAGCACCAACGTGGGTTGGTTAGATACGAGTAGATTGCTTAGCCATGCCACGAGTCATCATTTCATGTGAGTTGCAATTATAAACCTGACTAAACGATTATGGAACTGTGTGAAGAATCTGTGTGTGCTGTGTGCTATTACTTATTGATGGTATGTGTTGCACTTAACCAACAGGGTGGGAAAAGATTTAGACTGAGGCAAGTGGTGAATTCTGTGTGATTGGTGGAGCTGTGTGCTGGGAATGATAAATTGTGCGACTTAGTTAGAAATTGGGAGTCTTGCCTTAATCAATTAAGGACTTAACTTTGTGCGCTATTGAACTGAGCCTTACTGTACAACCACATGCCTGGCATAGGACGGATCTAATTTAGTAGGTTATGGAATCTTACCATTGACAACTCAGGTTATAGGTTAAGCTGTGTGATGGGCTGGAGGTGTGTGTATCACATCGCGGCACAGTTCGCCGTATCCCTGTCTGACGGTGTGTGTCGTGCCAAACGCTGTGTGTATCGGTTGGACGACAGTAAAGCACATCGGGAGTGTTAATATGTGAGATGAAGTTTCTAAAAGATTTTGTTATGGTCAGTGCTAGCTACACTGATTGTATCTTATGGGTAAAGTGTACAACCCCTGCTGAGTGTTAATTAATCTATTCGAATAGCCGCGTCCGCGGTCATGGACATGCTCGGGGATTTCACACGAGGGGTAGATTTTCATAAAACCTTGGGAAGGGAGCTGTGTGATCTAACTCATATGGCTGTGTGAATAACTTGTTTAGACTGTATGTCTTTATAAAATCAAATGATAAATTATTACAGTTTATTTGTTTTGAATTATGTTTTCCATTTATTATTCGTATTCAATTGCAAATGCTGCATTTCTGCAAAAGAACCACAGAAGTCATTCTTTTGGAATAAACCATCATCTATAAATTGCATTCTGTGGTATGGCTTGCAAGTACGGTTGTGTAATCATACTTGCTATAGCCAATCAACAGAAGTGGAGGAGTCATTGCCTGCATTTGAAGAGGAGTTCTATGAAGGTGTCGATCATTATGGTCTTTGATCCCAGTCAGTTGCCTGTGGTGAATTGATGGGATCCCGCTGAAGTTTATTTTTATTCCGTTGTTGCTATTTTATTTATTGTCAGCCCTGCGTGGCTTAATAAATGTAAACTCGACCATAAGATCACAACCATTATTTGCTACTCAAATTAGTCGTTTATACTATTAATCATCTTGTGTGGATCGATATTCATCTATGTTGACACTGTGTACACTAGCGTGATCATGGACTAGTGCAGAATATGCAGAGGGTCCAGAATTGTATTTTGGATCCCGACACCCTTAATCCTGGCCACCCTTGCCTCTCTCCATCTACCCCGTCCTAGAGCTTAGATCTGCCTCCCATCACCTCCCCTCGGCTGAATTGCCTCCCAACTCAAGCCTTCGCCTCTGTTGGCGGTGACGAGCACATGTATAGGCAGATTGGCGGTGGAGGTTCGCGGAAGGTGAGATTGGGTGGAAGCACCTTGGGGAGGGGCGGGGAGCGGCGAGAGCCGGCAAGGAGGACGAGGGGCAGAGCCACGAGCTCCGGTAGATGGAGGTCGGCGGTGAGCTGCTTAGGTTTGAGAGGGACAGAAAGGTAGAGGAGGAAGAAGGATGAAGTTATGATTTTGACATGTGGGCCAAACAAGTTTTTATATATGTACCGCTAAGTTAGCTTCGCTGACTCTCGGGTTTATTTTTACTCAAAGCTATTTATTTTTAACTTAAAGCCAATTCGTTTTTGTGTTCACTCCAACTTGGCTAATGGCAACAAAAAAGAGAGAGACAAGAACGCGGCATCCCCCAATTTGGTGTTGATTTGGGTGCCGCATCCTCTCTCTTGTTGGATCCAGCTCCACTCGGGGCCTACGAACAGTAGATGGCAATAGCATCTTGTGAGCCGACCCACAATAGGCGCGAGCGGCTCGCCCTAGGAGGTGGGAGGAAACGCACACATGCTACACTATGACCCAGTATTACCGTTAGATGGCTGTCGGTAATAATTGATGATCACTAACTAATTGTTGTCGATAAATATGTGATAGACTATGTCTCGGCAATACTACATTGACAGATATACTATTTGTCAGTAATTCTACAGACATACAACGACTACTTTATCCATCGGCAATTCTGAATTTGTGGGTTAAACTGTTCGTCGGCAAAGATTTAAAATACAAAGTATCCGCCGAACAAATCCGGAGTCCCAACCCATGAACCCATCACCCCTCACTCTCTTCCCCGATCGATCACCCGGCCCATAATCTCTATTCCCCAATCCCACCTCCTCCTAACATAGCCACCCTTTCTCCTCCATCCGGCCAGCGCTCCCCAAATCCAACATGCGACCAGCCGACCACCTCCTCCTCCTTCCCAGGCCTGTGCGCCGATGCCTCCACTCCACCCCTAGACGTCTCCGTCGCCTCCGCTCTTCCCTCCGCCCAAATCCGTCGCTGTTGTAGCTGTGGTGGTCGTCCAGCCCATCCTCACGCCTCGGAGCTATTGCCCAGATCTGGTCATCGAGCCTTGGCCGTCGTCCTCTACCACATCGCGAACAAACCGACGGTACCAACTCTGCTACTTGAAGCTGCCACTGCCAAACGTCGGGCAAGCCTCGGTACGTAGCTATTATCCAGAGCCTCCGCCCTCCTTATCTACTTACTTTTAAGAAAAAAAATCCTCTCTTTTTTGTATATGAAGAAAGTACAAGTGAGTGCACGGAAGGTGTTTGATGAATTGCTCAAGAGAAATTTGAGCGCACATCAATTCTGGTTTATGCGCGCTAACTGTTTGTTGAATTGCTCATGGGAAATCGAGTGAATAATTTGTCGATTCAGAGAAGTTAGGTAGTTGTAAAAAAAGTTAGCTACTTCTCTATCTCATGTTTTGCTTTCTGTTATTGATTCTATATTGATATACTATTCGAACATATATATTTGATTTATGCTCTAGCAGATTTATGACCCGTAGGATCGGAAAGGCGACTAGAGGGGGGTGAATAGACGTTTTCTTGATTTTCGTTTTAATCAAATTTAACACGAACTTTTCGTCAATAGCTATGAGAGGTAAGAAAATTAGTAAATGCACAGAGGAAACCTTATGCTGAATCCGATTATCCCCTAAGCAAAAGACCCAAAATATGAAGATAAAACTCACTGGGGCGGTCAGACCGGTGGCCAAGTGGCGGTTTGACCACCGTTGTAGAATCCGTTTGACCGATTTTGTACAGAACCACTGCAGACCACCCGAAACCAAAACAAAAATCGGTCTAACTTTTGATTTACCTAATTAACTTGACCAAATTTGGAACACACCTCCCTAAGGATATCTGGAACCTATTCCTAGCAACGATCGTCCAGATCCACGTTAAAGTTTTGACCTTTTTAAGTTTTACCAAAGTAGGGTTCAAAACCTAGCAAAACGAAAAATTTGATCCAAATCTTGCTCGTGGGGGGTTGATGATCTAGATGGTACTAGGAGTATTCCCACACATCATAGCAAGGTAAAAAAGGTCAAGAGACCAACCAAAAACAACCGGATCAAGGAAGCACCAAAATCATCAAAAGAGAGAGGAAAACACAAGAGACCCCATCTTTGAACAAGCATCCATAGATTGATTCAAGATGTTGCTTGTTAAAGCCACTCTCTCAAGGAGGACAAGAGCTCAATCCAAGAGCACACACATAAATCACCTCTCTAGAACCTAGCCTCTCCTCTCCTCTCTAAACCCTAACCCTAACTAGGGTTTTTGCAAATGGAGTGCTTGGGGGCTGTTTTGGAATCCCCCTCTCTATTTATAGTGAGACTTAGGTTCTAGAAGAGTTCACCTAATGGGCTCCCGTTAAGGCCCAATACACACGGGACACATCCACACGCATTACAGTTGAAGCAATTGCCTGCTTCGCCACGTGTAGGTTGATCAGCGGCTCTCATCATGTCGGCAAGTCTCTCCCGTTCGAATCCCATCGGAACCTCCAAGGCACTTGCACCGACCCCCACGCTGCGTGATCCAACCAGCTGCAACAAACTGCCCGTTCGAACCATCTTGTCCATTCTGCACCATGCTTGAGTCACACGATTCCACCAGGCATCCATGATCGTTCTGGACCTTAGCTCTCCAAGCTTAGTCCCGATCCTCCTCGCTGTTGACGTCGTTAACCTGCAAGCCACCTCCATACCTGGCCGTTCTGACCGATCCCCAACTGGTCAGACCGATTTTTATGATCCGGTCAGACCGCTCGAAAAGACGTAGCCAAAATTCCACCTGGAAATCCGAGAACTCTCTGGAATTTTCAAATGAATTAACTTTTGACAGGAATCTCCAAAAAATATGAGACCACATGCAGGAGACTCCCCTCTCTTGCTTACATACTCTATTTTTGGCCTAGCTCCAAACTCACTCAAAAGTCCTCGCCGGTCAGACCGCCCGAGCTGCTGGTCGGACTGCCACACGGTTGGTCTGATCGCCAGCTTTACCGGTCTGATCGCCTGAGGTCTGAACAACATGAAGCTTTTCCGAAAACGCGAGATTCGGCAAACCAACAATGTCATTGCCAATTGACTCATCATTCTAAGATCATGCACATATCGCCACGATATCCACAATCTCCCCCTTGATGAACACATTGGCAATCTCCCAGAAAATGTAAGTTTGTGGTTTGAAAAGTAAAAAACTCGCAGTTTTCGTGTAAAGGCACAACTTGGTCCATAAGCAAGAGAAAGCCTAGGAAATGATCAAGCTGGCTTCAGAATAGCATAGGTAAGTGAGATAAGGCAAAGAGAGCACAAACAGATTCAATTTTCAGAGAGTAGCCAAAAATCTCACTTAGGTCCATATAAAAGAACAATTGTTCTATTTGACCTTTGATCATTGTGAGTCTTCTAGAGTTGCAAATAAAACCAAGAGAATGCAATTTAGTTCCCACTCACTATGATCACCAATTTCCAGAAAATTCATTTTCCCCCTATGACTCCAAAAAGCTCTAAAACAACATTTTTACCAATCTTTCTCCCCTTTTGACAATGAATTCATCAAGGTGCATGGAAGAAGATAGAGCATGAAGGAATGACTGTTTTTTTCAGTTTTTTTTTGTTTTTGAAGTTAAGCTAAAGGAGCTATGAAGAATATCCATGAAGACAGAACAAGTATTACACCAAGCCATATTATGTGAAGAAGCTATGTTCAATCATAGCAAAATATGTACAGCAAAGCTAAGGCCAAAATAGCAATAATCTGAGATTGAATGAACTAATAGCATGACAAGTTACTCAAAATCATAGTTTCACTAAAGGTATCTAGAAATGAGTCAAGTCATGCCTATAAGCATACTGAGTCCAATTAGAGCATTATGAGTTCAATTAAGAAGCAAGATGTTCAAGCATTTAGCACTTTGAGCATTTTGATGAAAAAGATTGATTTTATCTTGGTAAAGCAAGTCCTGGACTAGGAGCCATCCACAACTGCCTCCTAAACTTCAACCAATTGACATTTTTGTTTCCTTAGCATTGTGCTAGATCTCAAGTCTTGCCGTGACCATCTCAAGCATGAAGCTTAAAAGAGTGGTCTAGGTCATCCAAAACTCCCACTGAGTTCATGCCTAGTGCAATGGCAAGCAGTCTCATGAGAAAGAATTGGTGAGATCAGTTTTTTTCGCACAGAAAAGCTCATTTTTCATCTGCTTGACTTAAGAATTAACATAGCTCAATTTTCAGCTCAAAAAGTTCAAGACTCAGTTTATCCTATAAGACATGGCAAGAATCATGAAAGGATCACTCAAGCAAAACTGGTCACAAGATCCAATAAGTCATGTTTTGATTCAATTTGCTCACAGATAATAAAGCTAGCATGCCAAAGGCTAAGCTATACACGAAAAGCCATCAAGGAACTCTAACAGACTAGCACAAGACATGGCATGGTATAAAATAGGAAAACAAGCCATACAAGGATAATAGTCAAAGCTCCACAAGTTTATATTACAATGCAAGATGTATGAATTTTAAAATGCATTATGATACAATGAACGCAAAAGAGCAAACTCCCCCTCAAAACAGGTCAAGAGGACTAACAACCCCTAACTCTCCTCGCAAGGTAGCAAAACGAGAAGAATCAAGAGCTTTAGTGAAAATGTCTGCAACCCGTTGCTCAGACTCAACAAAGTGAAGCACAACATCACCCTTCTCAACATGGTCTCTAAGAAAATGATATCGAATGTCAATGTGCTTAGTCCTAGAATGTTGCATTGGGTTTTTGGCAATGTTTATGGCAGAAGTGTTGTCACAGAAAAGAGGAATACTACCCAAAAATAACCCGTAGTCCCGAAGAGTAGATAAGATCTAGAGAACTGAGAGCAACCATCGTGTGACTACATACTCGGCCTCATTTGTGGCAATGTAAGACTGTTTTCTAGAAGACCAAGAGATAAGAGACGTGCCTAAGAAATGATAAGTGCCAGAAGTACTATTCCTATCCACTCTACACCCCGCAAAATCAGTATCAGAAAAAGCCCGAATAGAGAGAGCAGAAGAAGAATACCAGAGTCCAAAGTCAAGACTATCTTAGAGGTACCTAAAGATGCGACGTACTGCTTGACGATGAGAAGCACGAGGGGAAGCCTGAAAGCGAGCACACAGACATACTGCAAATTGTATGTTCGGCCTCGACGCAGTGAGGTAGAGGAGGGAGCCTATCATATGCGGTATTCTTCCGGTCCACTGCTCTCCATCCTCATCGTGGTCCAAAGACATGGTGGTTGTGGCAATAGGAGTAGACATTGGCCTACTGCTTCCCATGTCGAAGCGCCGAAGAAGGTCCTTTGTGTACTTACTTTGGTGAATGAAGGTGCCTTCTTTCAGTTGCTTGACTTGAAGACCAAAGAAGAATGTCAATTCTCCCATCATGCTCATTTCGAACTCCCTACTCATAGAATCTGAACATCTGACCAAAGCATGAGAGGAACCACCGAATATGATATCATCCACATAAATCTAAACCAATAGGAAATCACTGCCATGCATGAGAGTGAACAAAGTTTTATCAACCATTCCCATTTTGAAATCATTGTTAAGTAAGAAACTCTTAAGCCTGTCATACCAAGCTCTAGGAGCTTGCTTCAATCCATACAAGGCTTTAGAGAGTTTAAAAATATGGTTTGTAAATTTATGATTTTCAAAACCAGGAGGTTGCTTGACAAAGACCTCTTCTTCTATGAAACAATTTAAGAAAGCACTTTTAACATCCATTTGATAAAGCTTAAAACCCTTAGATGTTGTAAATGCTAGTAAAATGCGAATGACTTCTAATCTAGCTACAGGAGCAAAGGTCTCTTCAAAGTCTAAGCCTTCTACCTGGGAATAACCTTGAGCTAAAGTCTAGCCTTATTGCGAACAACCAATCCATCCTCACTTTGCTTATTTTTAAAAATCCATTTTGTTCCAATTACATGAGAATCAGAAGGAGGCTCAACTAAGGTCCAGACTTTGTTTCTTTCAAAATTTTCAAACTCTTCATGCATGGCATTGACCCAAGAGGCATCAGATAAAGCATGAGTGATATCTCGGGGTTCAAAAGAAGAGACAAAAGCAGAATGTGCATGAGAATCAGGAGAAATAAACCTGGAGCGAGTGACTCGCTCTTGAACTTCCCCAATCATCTGCTCAGGTGGATGCCGTCGCTGAATGTGAAGAGGAGCTCCTGGTGCAGAAGTGGCCTCTACTTCATGAGTTGTGGAGGTAGGAGTAGAGCCACTCAGATCATCGGTGAAGATAGGAGGAGACTGCTCAGCTGAAACTGGAGTAGTGGAAGCAGGCTCTCCAACCATCTTAGATGTGACTGGAGGATGGATTGGGTCCTCATCCTCAGAGTCATTGTCGACGAAGATGCTTTCTTGAATTTCAGGAACCTATGTACCTGCAGCATCGGGTCTAGTACCAGGACTAGTCTCATCAAAAGTGACTTCGCAAGTCTCAACAATTTTGTTAGTGTCAAAATTAAATACACGATAGCCACGAGAATGAGCAGGATATCCAAGAAATATGCCATCAGAACATCTGGATTCAAATTTATCAAGGTTGCCATGTTTAAGAATGAAGCACTTGCAACCAAAAATCTTGAAATGAGAAACTTTGGGCGAATGACCAAATCTAAGCTCAAAAGAAGTCTTGCCAATCACAGATCTCAAGAAAACCCTATTAGAGATATAGCAAGCAGTAGAGATCGCCTCAGCCCAAAACCTCCTAGGTGTGGAATGCTGATCTAACATGGTCCGAACCATCTCTACAAGGGTCCTGTTCTTTCTCTCTACAACACCATTCTGCTGGGGAACTCTAGGAGAAGAGAATTGGTGCTCAATTCCCCTATCAGTGCAGAAGGTAGAAAAAGAAGAATTCTTGAATTCTGTCCCATTGTCACTCCTAATGGCTCTCAAGGCTCCAGGAAGATCAACAGCAAGTCTAAGGACCAACTCTCTAAAGAAGCCAAAAGCCTCGTCCTTAGAAACCAGAAAATAAACCCATGAATACCTGGAGAAATCATCCGCAATCACAAGCACATACCATTTCCCACCGACTGGCTGAACTCTAGAAGGACCAATAGTGTTTAAGTGCAGAAGCTGTCCTGGTCCATCAGTCATCACTAAGGTAAGAGGTGGATGAGAAGCAGAAACCATCTTACCATGTCTACAGGGTGAGCACACAAGGTCTCTAACAGCCTTCAGTCTAGGCAAACCTCTAATCAACTCCTTGCAACTGACTCTAGTCAAGTGGTCAAAGCCTATATGCCCAAGTCTACAATACCACAAGACAAGATCATGAGAATCAGAAGCTACAAGACATCTAGGACTGGAAGCAGAGGAAATACTGAAATCAGCACAAAAGATCTTCTCAAACCTAGAGATCTCAAAGACAAGCTCACCCGAGGAATCTAGAACTCTACACTCACCACTTTTAAACCTTACTTCTAGACCCTCATCAAGCAGCTGAGAAACAGATAGCAGATTATACCTCAGCTTACTTACCAAAGTGACGTCCTTAAGCATGAACTTGTTGTTGACGTGCACATTGCCCTTGGCTGTCACGGTCCCGGTAGAAGCATCCCCAAAGGTAATCAATTCATTGCCGGATGCACGTGTGAGGTAGGAGAACCATCTAGAATCTCCAGTCATGTGTCGAGAACACCCGGAGTCAACAAGCCATATGTCCTCCTTCCTCGCACGACAGACCTAAAAAGCACAAACAGGAAACATCTGTGCCTCAGTACCGGGGTTAGTGATAAGAGATCTGGGAATCCAGTACCGAGTCGCACGATGCCTGGGAACAACAGTAGAAGCAGCAGAAATGATTAGGAACACAATCATAAGAATGCACACGAGAACCACCTAGACCTCTCCGAAACGATCTACCAAAAGATCAATACTGTCTAGATGCTACCCGTGGTTTCTTCTCACGATATCCTAAACCAGAACGCTGCCTAGACCCACGAAAAGAGTCAACAAAGTCCTCTACGAACCTAGGCCTATGTCTAGTAGAAAAAACAGGCTTCCTGGCTATAGAGACTACAACAGGTGAAGGAACTCCTCTAATGGTTCTCAAAACGCTCATCCTCTCTTTTCTCTTAATCTTGGCTCTACGGAAGCAGAACTCAACAATATGGCCGTCTTTCTTGCAGAAGGTGCAATGGTACTTGACCTTTTGAGGGTCGACACGATGAAGGTAAGCACTGTCTTGCTAGAAAGAGTTTAGGCAAAACCTGCAGATCTAAAGACAACCTTAGATGGTTTAGGGGGTTCTACCTCAAACAGGCCACTCTTAACAACTCTTGCAATCTTAGGTGGATGGTTCTTGGAATGCTCTAGGGAATTAAAACCTAGGCTACTATTTTTCATACCCACTTTAGATTGGTCAAGAATCATGTTGATGTTCTTCTCCCCACTAGAAAACCTCTCAAGAGTCATTTTGAGGTAATCGTTTTCTTTGGCTAAAACCTCATATACGGTGCACTTTCTTGACTTGATTGCCTCATCATGCTTACTCTTAAGAAGAGCTACTTCAACTTTCAAAGCCTCACAAGACACACAATAGGAATGCCTAATCCTATTCAACTGCTCCTTAAATTTAACTCTAAAAGCCTCTTGTATCTTATCAACAATTGTTTCAACTTCAGCATACAAGACACAACAGGTAGAGTCAATAACTTTCTTAGAAGCAGTAATGGTCACAGATTTTTCAATTTTAGCTTTTTCTTCTAGAGTCTTGTTTGGAGCTTCAATTTCAGTTGTGAGCTTAGGACAATTTTCACATGATGCAGATTTAGAATAAAGAACCATTTATGTCATCTCTTTTATTTTAATCCTATTATTCTTACAATGAGAGCAGGTGTGATTAGCATCAAATTTCTGCAATTCATTCATAGCGCTATCCAATTTTAATTCAAGCAAAGCACAATTAGAGCAAGATAAAGGGATAACATCTATAGCAGTCTCATTAAGAGAAATGACATTCATGCAAACATGACTAGACTTGAGAGATTCTAGTTCATCAAGAGTATCTTTCAATTGATTCACAACAGAGGAATGATCAGATTTTAAGCTTGTCAATTCATTTAGCAAGCTAGAGCAGGAATCACAAATATCATCAGGATTAATGGATTTGAGCCTAACAACTTCTAAGTTCAAGTTATTAATCATAGTGTCCTGTTTCTTAATCAATTTAGCTTGCTTATGTAGTTTCTGTTCAGCAAGAACCAAAGCACGTTTCATATCAGCAAGTAAAGGACAGACCTCATCGGGATCGCTGAAAGGATCGTCGTCATTGGAGGAGTCGATGTCGTGGCTGTCCTTGGCCATGAAACACATGCCAGTGAAGTCCTGAGCCTTCTTCTTGCCACGGGAATCATCCTCGTCGTCCTCCGTCTCCGAGTCCACATCGCTCATGTTAACATTCTCAAGAGCGGCAAGGACCCGGCTGATGAACTTGCGATAGTTTGTCTTCTTGGGTTTCGCATCCCTCGCTTGAGGACGCCTCCGAGAGTCCTTCTCCTTCTTGCCCTTCAGCTTGGGGTACCTGGAGCGAATGTGGTTTGGCTCACCACACTCAAAGCATGTGACAGGGCCACCTCTCCTTCTGTTCCTCACCTTGTTGTAAGCTCTCGAGAATTTGGTGGATAGGAGGGCTAAATCATCTTCAGGTAGTTTCTCCAGTTGCTCATCGCTCAAAGAATGCAAAGCTGATAAAGAAAAACTAGATGAGCTTAAATCCAAAGAATCAGATGAACTACCCTTAGATGAGTCGACTACTAAAGCCATCGACTCTGTCTTGGGGAGACGCGAGATGAAATCAATCTCATGCGTCTTCAACCTCGAGTATAGCTTATCCATGGTAAGCTCACTCATGACAGTGTTGTCATTGATGGATGTGATATTCATTCCCCAGACCTTCATATCAAGAGCACCCAAAAGCTGACGTGCGTTCTCAGACTCAGAGAAAACAAGGTCAACAGCGCGAAGATCATGAAGAATCTTCGAAAACCTTCCCCACAGCTCATCTAAAGACTCACCAGACCTTTGCTCGATCTTGGAGTATATTTTCTTGAGCTGGTTCTGTCTCACTTCCTTGATCGCAGTGGAGCCCTCGTGGTAATCACAGAGAGTCCGCCAGATCTCATGAGCAGACCTCAAATGAGCAACACGCTCAAACTCAGATCGACTAAGGCCTTGAATAAGAAAATTTCGAGCCTTGCTATTTGCCTCTACATCTGGAGTGATCACATCATCATCGGCTAGCACAACATAAGGATTTTTGACTTTAAGCCAAATTACGTGCTCTTGAGCCTCGATGTAAGCCTGCATGCGGGCCTTCCAGTAAGCAAAATTGACTCCATCGAAAATATGTGGTTTGGTCGAATACTTGTCAGTCGCCATGGCTCCAAAGATCGGTTAAGATCTATGAGAAGAGCTAACCGTGCTCTGGTACCACTTGTAGGACTGGAAAGGCGACTAGAGGGGGGGTGAATAGACGCTTTCTTGATTTTCGCTTTAATCAAATTCAACACGAACTTTTCTTCAATAGCTATGAGAGCTAAGAAGATTAGTAAATGCACAGAGGAAGCCTTGTGCTGAATCCGATTAACCCCTAAGCAAAAGACCGAAAATATGGAGATAAAACTCACTAGGGCGGTCAGACTGGTGGCCAAGTGGCAGTCTGACCGCCATTGTGGAATCGGTCTGACCGATTTTGTCCAGAACCACTGCAGACCACCCGAAACCAAAACGAAAATCGGTCTAACTTTTGATTTACCCGATGAAACTTGACCAAATTTGGAACACACCTCCCTAAGGATATCTGGAACCTATTCCTAGCAACGATCGTCCAGATCCACGTCAAAGTTTTGACCTTTTTAAGTTTTACCGAAGTAGGGTTCAAAACCTAGCAAAACGAAAAACTTGATCCAAATCTTGCTCGTGGGGGATTGATGATCTAGATGGTCCTAGGAGTATTCCCACACATCATAACAAGGTAAAAGAGGTCAAGAGACCAACCAAAAACAACTGGATCAAGGAAGCACCAAAATCATCAAAAGAGAGAAACACAAGAGGCCTCATCTTTGAACAAGCATTCATAGATTGATTCAAGATGTTGCTTGTTAAAGCCACTCCCTCAAGGAGGACAAGAGCTCAATCCAAGAGCACACACACAAATCACCTCTCTAGAACCTAGCCTCTCCTCTCATCTCCAAACCCTAACCCTAACTAGGGTTTTTGCAAATGGAGTGCTTGGGGGCTGTTTTGGAACCCCCTCTATTTATAGTGAGACCTAGGTTCTAAAAGAGTTCACCTAATGGGCTACCGTTAAGGCCCAATACACACGGGACACATACACACGCATTACAGTTGAAGCAATCGTCTACTTCGCCATGTGTAGGTTGATCAGCGGCTCTCATCATGTCGGCAAGTCTCTCCCGTTCGAATCCCAACGGAACCTCCAAGGCACTTGCACCGACCCCCGCGCCGCGTGATCCAACCAGCTGCAACAAACTGCCCGTTCGAACCATTTTGTCTATTCTGCACCATGCTTGAGTGACACGATTCCACCCGGCATCCATGATCGTTCTGGACCTTAGCTCTCCAAGTTTAGTCCCGATCCTCCTCGCCGTTGACGTCGTTGACCTGCAAGTCACCTGCACAGCAATAGACCAAGAAATCGTCTTCGGGAACAAGTTCTTAACAACTTGACCCATGTTAGCTCAAAACATGCAATATGCAACATTAAAACATTGAAACTCATGCACTAGACATAATCAAAACACAAAGCCGCCAAGATGGCTGACGAACAAGTGGAATCCTGTAACATCCCAACTTTTTGAGCCTTTGAAAATCTTTTAATTAGTTGCTCGTTGGAAATCTCACTATTTGCATTTTATTTGAATTTAAATTTAAAATCTTATTCTAGACTTTCATGACAAAATGATTTAATGGGCTTAATCCCAACATCATCAATGACCAAACTTATTTTATTTGGATTCTATATGCTTGGATATATTTTCTAGAATTTTCTGGAATTTTTCCAATATCATTTGCCATTTTCTAATTGCTATTTGCATTTTCTGGAGTTTCTAAAAAGAAAAATCAAATTTAATTCTTCAGAACAGTGTTGGCCGAAGCCCAACACTATTCCCGCCGCTGAGACCATCTCACGCTTCGCCGCGCCTCGTCAGATTGGATCGCGCGACGCGTGCGTCTCGTTTCGATCGGACGCTTGTGCTCAACCCCGCCTTCCTCCGTTGGATGATCGCCGCGTGGCCTCGCCCGCTGATCTCGCTTGCTCGCCGCGCCTCGCCATCTGCCAGTGGGACCGCCATGTGGTCGTCGTCTCGCGACCTTCTTCTTCCTCGCGCCGCGCCGCCGCCATTGCATTGTTCAAAGCTTCATCCGACAAAATCGCAACGTCCGATTCTTCGTGGCGGCCCCACCAATTTGTAGCCAGATTCATCCCAGACGCATCCCTAACCAAATCGGCTACCGAATCCCTCCCAATCTCCCTGAATCTCGGAAATTCCGATCGCGGTTGTTTCGGACTCGATTTGGGGGTTTCCAATCTCGGCGTTCCCTGGTCCTATAAATACCCCCTAGGATCGCCTAGACCTCCGCAACCCAGAGCCGCCCCCTCGTCCGCCCGTCGCTCTAGCGCGCAAGCATTTCAAGTTCTAGGGTTTTCGGTAGAGCTTTTTCCCGTCAATTGCGGTGCCGTTGTTGTCGCCCTTGCCCCACCGACTGCACCATTGTGATCAGCATGGTCCGGGCTACCTCGTGCGCCCCTCGTCGCCGGAGCACACTTCCGACAAAAACCGAGCCTTCGCCGCCGCTTCTTCCTCGCCGCCGGTCGCCGTCGTCGTCGCCGGTACAGGTAAGGGCACCAAGAAAGTAATAACTGGGAAGCTTCGGTACCCTCGTCGCCGGTGACTTCGCCGCCGATCGCCGTTGCCCTTGGTTCCCGAAAGGCCGCCGTCGTCGTCGTCGGCTCGGCGCCACGTCGGCCTCGATCTTTGGTGTGGCGGTGCGTGGCGCCAAATCAGTGCTAGCACCCGCGTGCGTGGCCCAGTCCACCGCGTCAACTCTCCCGAGGCTCGGTGCACTCAGTCCACCGTGAGCGAGAGACATATGGGGCCCACATGTCGATTTCTTTAATCTATTTCTTTTTAGGAAATTCTCTACCGACGCAAGCATTGCGCAATAATCCGATTTTCCTTTATAAAAATAATTCGGGAAATTCATTAAAAATCCAAATTAGGGTTTTATTTGATTTCCAATCTTCCAAAGCCCATAACTTTTGCATCCAACCTCCGTTTGAGCCCATTCAAATTTGTAAATTCATATAAAATCAAGATCTATTTAATGGTGAATTTTATTTGATTTTTGGAGTTTGTTTTGCCTCTGTTATTTATTTATTTTTGTTTCTTTTGTCTCGTTTACGAGTAGACGTTGATACTTTGGGAAATTGTGGAGAAGGAGCACCTCAAGATTAAGACCAGTACCTAGACCTATTCCAAGGCAAGTTATATCTTTGATCATCTTGCACCCAGTTTTCAAAATACTTTGTTTCAATGTATTGCATTTTATTTCAAGTATTTATTTAAATGCCTTTGGGATAGTTATTAATCCAATTTGTTATATCCACTTTGTCTATTGTATGCCATGATCTTTTGTCACCCTTGGTTGGTTCATTATTAGTTGGTATTATCGTAGCACCAACGTGGATTGGTTAGATACGAGTAGATTGGTTAGCCATACCACGAGTCATCATTTCATGTGAGTTGCTATTATAAACTTGACTAAGTGATTATGGAACTGTGTGATGAAACTGTGTGTGCTGTGTGCTATTACTCGTTGATGGCATGTGTTGCACGTAATCAACAGGGTGGAAAAAGATTTAGACTGAGGCAAGTGGTGGATCTGTGTGAATGGTGGAGCTGTGTGCTTTAAACTTTGTGATTTGGGTTAAAACTGGAAGTCTTGCTTTGGTCAATTAACGACTTAACTTTGTGCGCCATTGAACTGGGCCTTACTGTACGACCACATGCCTAGTATGGGCTGGGCCTAACTTAGTAAGTTATGGAGTAACTTAGTAAGTTATGGGGTCTTGACATTGACAACTCAGATTGTATTTAAACTGTGTGATGGGCTGGAGGTGTGATATGTCACATCGCGAGACGGTTCGCTGCATCCCTGTCCAACGATGTGTGTCGTAACTAAACGCTGTGTGTATCGGTTGGCTGGCAGGAAAGCACATCGGGAGTGTCATTGTTTGAGATGAAGTTTCTGAAAGGTTTTGTTGTGATCAACTCTGATCCGGTTGATTTCATCGCGTGGGTAAAGTGTACAACCTCTGCAGAGTGTTAAACCAATCTATTCGAATAGCTGCGTCCGCGGATATGGACATGCTCGGGGACTTCACACGAGTGGTAGTTTTTCATAAAACAATTGGGAAGGGTCAGCTGTGTGAGGTAACTTGTGCAGCTGTGTGAATAACTTGATTAGACTGTGTATCCTTTGGGAAATCAAACATTCAATTAATATTCTTTATTTGTTTTCAATTACGTTTCAATCTATTATTGGTATTCAATTGCAAATGTTGTATTTTTGCAAAATAACCACAGAAGCCATTCCTTTGGAATAAGCCATCATGTATAATTGCATTCTGTGGTATGACTTGCGAGTACGGTGTGTACTCACTCTTGCTAGACAAATCAACAAAAGTGGAGGAGTCGTCACCAGCTTTTGAAGAGGAATTCTACGAAGGTTGATCGTTAGGGTCTCGATCCCAGTCAGTTGCCTGTGGTAAATTGATGGGAGTCGCTGGAGTTTACTTTGTTTCCGCTGCAGTTTATTTCTTTATTGTCAGCCTTGCATGGCTTAGTAATTGTAAAACTCAACCTTAAGGTCACAACAGTTATTTGTTATTCGAATTACTCGTTTATTTAATATTTCGTTGTATGGAGTTGATATTTCATCAATATTGACACTGTGTGCACTAGCGTGATCCTGGACTAGTGCAGAATACACAGATGATCCATATTTGCATATTTGGGTCCCGACAAAATCGGTCTGACCTCCATACCTGGCCGGTCTGACCGATCCCCAACCGGTCAGACCGATTTTTATGATCCGGTCAGACCGCTCGAAAAGACTTAGCCAAAATTCCACTTGGAAATCCGAGAACTCTCTGGAATTTTCAAATGAATATAACTTTTGACTGGAAGCTCCAAAAAATATGAGACCACATGCAGGAGACTCCCCTCTCTTGCCTACATACTCTATTTTTGGCATAGCTCCAAACTCACTCAAAAGTCCTGACCGGTCAGACCGCTCGATTGCCGGCCGGATCGCTACACTCCGCCGGCCCTGAGTGCGAGGTCGACATGAAGCTTTTCCGAAAACGCGAGATTCGGCAAACCAACAATGTCATTGCCAATTGACTCATCATTCTAAGATCATGCACATATCCCCACGATATCCACATGACCACCAAAAAGAAACAAAGTGAGTAAGCAGTATTTAGCATTGTCTGTGGGCCTTCTGGATTTGACCCTCAATTCATTTCATGCAAATGATATGTTCTTTTTCTGAAGCTTCGAATCTTATGACAGTTCTTCCTATATGACATTGTTTATCATAGGTTGGAGTTTAACAAAGGTTTTGCCATTGTTGCCTCATGACTGGTAGAGAGACTGATGACACATGACTAAGAGTCCTTATTTACAGTACATGTTCTGGGCTAAGGGCTACTTGTATTTCTTCTCTTGTTCCTACATGAAACTTGCTTTATGTTTCTGGGCAATCTGCGCACAACTCATGGTTTACTGTCTTTGGTTCTAGTGGCATGAGCTCGCTTCCAACCCACAACTGCCAAAATTAGAGGTACTTCTTTAGTTTTAATTTTTATCTGCTTGAGTTCCAAAGGATAGTTCCTCCTACTAACATCTTACTAGTAGCATTATAATTTTATATATGTACTACTTTATTCGTTCAAAACATTGTGCTAATTGTATATATGTGTTGATATTATGGTTCTAAGTCGTCAATGAGATAGCAACCTATGTTTGTGAGAATTTTATTATATTTTCTCATTTTCTGAAACCAACAAAGGTGAAGTCTTGGATTGATCCACTAAGCATGCATGCCTGTTGTTATAGAGAATGTATCCTTTTTGTAAAATTTCACTATTGATTCCATGACCCGTTTTTAATAAACACTCTGCAAAAGCGCCACGACAGAGATCAAAAGAAAACAAACATGTAATATTGTATTTTGTTTTTGCGTTTACTGAGCAACATGATAAGCATCTAATATCTTTACTTGATTACATCATATTTTCCTTGCATTCAGTGTTGATCTAATAGGTATTTGCTGCTTTGATAATAGGTAGCCCCTTCTTGTGAATTCATTGTTGGCTAAATCTGCAATCCAGTTTCCTGTTTTTTGATGTCAGGAAAGTTGAAGTGATGGACGGGCATCTTTAAGGACAACAAGGCACTGAAATCACGTGAATATCTGAAATCATTCAACGGCACTTTTCAAGATTGATCAGCTAAAAGTAGGTATCAAATTTAGCTCTAAAATTGAAGAGTTATGCACATATTTAAAACACGTAACATTTTCAGTAGAGAAGAAAACCTGTATGTGAATTGTCAACTTAAATCTATCACCCATTGGATTTTTTTTCCCTAATTAGAGCAATTGAAAAAAGGTATCCACAAACCTGTGATTAATTGTCTAAGAAAGCATAAGCAATTAACTCTATAAGAAAGCATGCTTGGTGCCCTTACAAACTTGTAATTGTAGAAGCTGCTAATTTTGCTCAGGCTGCATGAGTTTATTGATTCATTAACTGCTAAGTTTCAGCAATGGTTCACTGGATGGACAATTTGTCTTGCAATATGCATAATATCTAGTAATGGTGTAGACTCAGTGCCACGTACATCTCAGTAACACAGTAGCATCTTTATGTGGGAGAAAAATCAACTTGTGCCATATGAAGGGTGAAAGTACATTAATTGTCTGTTTTCATGTTACTACACACCACACTTTGCTTCAGCTTTTTTGGAACATATATCCCCTACTAGTAGATGATCAAGCCTCTTGAAATGATGATATCACAATACTGTAACCAATCAATGTTAACTTTGATTTCTTTTTTTTTTTCAGGTCCTAAATTAATTTGCACATTTTGGAGTGGCAGCCTTTTGTTTATTTGGCAACATGCAGCATAGTTTGCTTTGGCGGTATTTGTAAGATGGAATTCTTTCTTCTTAGCACACTTTGCTGAAGGTTGCGTAACTAAAAATGTTTGTGTAGTTTAGCGATGCATTGCGTCAAGAATTCTCCTTTAGTTCGTGGATGTACCATGTTTAAGAAACTACTATCACGAGCATGCGCTTTGGAATTGATGATGTACGCGAAATTGTGGATTTTAAGGTGTTGTATGATGTGATTGCATGTACGACAATGGATTATTTAAATATTTTAATCCTTTTTTTGTAATGTGGGAAAGGCTGGCGTCAAACTATCTGGCGGCAATTGTAGTATTTGTCGGCACACTACAAGTCGGTAATCCTATTATCTATTGATAAAAGTCTGTATGTCGTCAAATTGTGTCTATCGCGACAATCTTGGTATGTTGGGAATTCTTCAATATAGTGGTTAGACTATTTGTCGGCAAAGGTAGTTGCTGGTAGGACTAATTTCGCTGCTGAATGTCTGTCAGTAAACTTTTGCCTACGGATAGTTTGTCATCGTACCTGCCTTTGCTAACAGATTCTCTGTTAGTGATATTGAGTGACAACGGTTGGCCACACGGCCCAACAAGAATGTGGCATCCCCCGATTTGGTGTTGGCTTGGTGCTGTGTCCTTTCTCTTGTTGGATCCGACTGCACTCAGGCCCTGCCAACGGCAGCTTGCAGTAGCATCTTGTGGAGTCGGCCCTCAATAGGTGCGAGCAGCTTGTCCTAGGAGGTGGGAGGAAACGCACAAAACGGTCGGCCTCACGGCCCAACGCGTGTAATTGTAGTCCCCATGCTACAACATCGGGATCCCTACAACATCATACACAATGAGTTGCAACTCTGTCAGTTCATCCTTCAATTCAACCTTGCCTTTTATGGGTTTTATTGAACCAATTCATCTGGACGATGATGGCGATGCCTACACTAGAGATCATGAGTGGGCCGAGTTGGGTGCAAATAAATTACCTCTGAATTTTCTCCCGACAAACAACATCGCTACCAAGTCAAAAGTCCTACGCATCAACAAAGATAATTGAAGATCTATTTTCCGCTGTCGTGATTATCGATAGTTACGACGAAGTTGCAAAATACAGAATCTACCGCGAGAAAGATAAAGAAGTCAAGCATGTTCGTTGAATAAGGACTTGATAGTAGCATGCTGTTCATATATAATCTTCAATGTAAAAATTAGGTACTTATATACTTTATCCATAAGTTATTAATATAAATTAGAGGATTTTTTAAAACATAATACACAATGAATTTCATGCTCAAATCACATCACACATCCCAGTTCGGTGTCAAGGACATTTTACATTGCCACTACTATCCTACTATAATGCATTTCAGTATGTCATAATCTTATCTTCTCTTTGAGAAGAAAAGACCTGTCTATTCTATCCAACAGATCTTCCATTATTTTGCAACAACAAATTTTTTGAAGTAAACTGTGTAGATCCCTAAATATGCACAGATGGTTCAAGTATGTCCCTAAACTTGCGGTGGAGTAGTGGTGGCACATCGGCAGGGAGAGGAGGTTGTTGCAACAGATGGGAGGAGAGGAGGTGGTGGGGAGGAGGGGAGGGGGGGGGCGACGATGGGCGGCCGTGCGGTTATAAGGCAGCGACAACATCTAGGTTATGTCGAGCTCGAGAGGATCGAGGCGGTGTGGGGTAGAGGAGGTGGTGCCACAGGAAGGAAATGTGAAACGAAACAAAGAGATAGCGGCGTCGGGTGGGAGGAGAAGAATTAGAAGAATTGGAGAGAGCTCAAGAGTGGGAAGGAAACTGATGAAGACGGGGTGCCTGATCTTTCGATGAGATTGATAAATATCGATTTTGGTGGAGACAACTCTCGCGATCTGACTACAAGCGTACGACGACGCTTGCGCCTTAGTAATCGTTGAACCAACTCCGAGATGTTATTGACCTGCTGGAAGCACGATCAACCTGACCACGAAGGTCTATTCTTGCATGCAATCGAAGAACACGCAAGAACAAGATAAAACGCAGTCTGATGTATTGTAAATATTTATGAAATTTCATAAGGTGGGATTCCGAAGGATGTCTTAACAGGTGGTCGTTCGACACAACTGAAGAACAATAGTTTGCACAAGGGCTAAACCTTAACTTAACGAAATCCGAGAAAACTAGAGGGGTGCCACCTTCTTATATAGGGAAGGGGAAGGGGAAGCCACAAATCTAAAAGAAATAGCGGAGTGGGACTAAACCCATAGATTACTGTTCACAAGAACAGTAACCACACCCCTAGGTGGGCCGCCAGCATATGGGCCAAGTTGAGCATGATTACAAAACCCAATTTGGCCGAAATAGGTGATGTAGCATCTTTTCTTAATGATTCTGAAGTCTACCAAAAGAATTTAAAGGTTAAGCCAGATCCATTGGAAAGCTCTCAGAATAAGCTTTCCAACAAGCCCAAGAACACATGAATCGGACTCCGTTTGCAAAAGTTATGGCCTTTTTACTATGTGCATGTTGGGCTGTCACCATGCTGGATTGTTTCAGCGATTCCGAGCTGCACAAACGGAATTTGAAGGTGGGGCTAGATCCGTTGGAAAGATGACAAGATAATCTTTCCATCAAGTGCTGGTGGACCTCCAACGGACTCCGTATGTGAAAGTTATGCATGTTTGAAGTCAGTGCTGTCTCTGAAGGCCGAATTGGATTCCAAATTAGGTACAGCTCGAACTCTTGCAAATCAACCACTCTCTGTCTTTCATTCCTGAAAATAACATCATATTTATTAGGCAATATCATATAGTTCATGTAATATAAATGTACTCTTAAAAACGAGCTCACTTGATAATCTAAGTGACGTGTACGAGCTCTTGTAACCGAAACAACAAGCATAGCAAATATGGTTGTATCCATAGGGGTCATGTTCTCATCATTCTCCCCTTCTTGAAAACAAAGCCGTCCTCGGCTTTTGATAAGCTGAAAATAGGGTAACAAAGAAGCCAAGGTGTATGCATGGTATATGTATATGTCATCCGTTTTAACGGCTCTTCATTGTTGCACAATTAATGTTTTAAAACAACAGCATTTATAAAAGTGTAACACCCCAGCCCAACACTGAGCCTGGAATGCCACTAACTTCCCTTTCAAACTAATAATTATCGACACACTATAAAATTACAGCAAGGAAACAACGATAAACATGTCCAAGAGAAATCCAACTGTGAATGAAAAGATTCTTATGGCAAATGATCATGTGTTGTCCATGTGCTCTACTCGCTCTCAGTTACGGCGCCCTCGAAGATCACCTAAAGACAACAAAGAGCAAGGGTGAGTCCACGACTTCAGCAAACACATCCATAAACAACGAACAATAATAAATCAACAGCATTCAATAACTTCATTATCATCACAGGTACTACTATTAATTTTCACATGCAGTTATCTTCTCTTTGATTCACATCCATTGATCTCATGTATCAATGCAAATCTAATCTACATGTCCACATACACTTCTTTCGCGTATACCGGTATAGCATGAGTGAATGCTCGCGACAACATTCACTCTCAAGCCCGTTCCTCCATAAGGATCGGGGACCTCCTCCACTTCCGTGGAGTTGTGATCATTCATGATCACCTGCTCATATGCAAAGATGCTTATGTATGAAAAATGCAAACTCCATCATAAACATCATATCCAACTTTTCATCACGTTTAACAACAAAGATATAACCATGTCATTCCGTTGTTTGCAGTTAAATAAAATAAAAGCACAACAATAATGGTAATAGAAGATAAAGAAAACAGTGATCCCTCATTGATCGCTGTCTACCATGCACTTGCCTTTACTAGTTGCGATGCACAATTTGGCTAGCAGATGGCAACAAGTACGACGCCTCTCCTACATTAAATACACAAATTTCAATACAAGCTACAGCATCATAAGAACAACAATCAATCGACATCGCTCCTACACGTCCCCAAATATACCACGTTACTCCGGTACCGAATAGTTACCCATAGCTGTCTTAGTACTAAAACGAACGTAACTTTTGACTCGAAAATCCGATCACCACAAACCACCCCATTCTGGATTCTTCATAAAATTATCCACATTTTCTTAGATTACAAAGACTTCTAATTAAATCATCTAACCCTCCGTTTCTAGCCCAGAAAGTCGGTCTGCCCGCTTCGGAACAACAGTCTTACTAAATTCATAACTTTTGTTTTACTCAACCAAAATGCGTGTTCTTAGATTCTACAGAACCATTGGACAATTATCTACATCTTTCATGTAGATCAAAAACTCTAATTAGTCTATTTACTATTTTTAATCCGCAGTCTACCAAAACAGCGCCGAAATACGACAACCACAATGACAGCAGCCTTCCAAAAATCATAACTCGAATTCTACTTGTTCGATCGACATGATAAAATATGCTATAGAAAGATATCGAAATTATCTACAATTAACTAGTAGATGACATTTCCAAAATTCGCCATTAAGGTACCGAATAAATCGTTCAACGAACAGCAAAGCTAAATAGATCTATTAATCGTCTCCTCGATTAGAAATTCTAAACCTCTCTAATTAATCTCAATTCTAATCTCTAATTAAATTAGTGAAACAGAGAGGAAACAAACTTACAGATCGTTACCCTCAAGAAATCGGATCTCTACTTATTTAATCATGCATGCACAAAAATGCTACGGCCAAACCAATTAACCACTAATTAGTATTTCCTAATTGATCTCTCCGTTGATGTGTGCTCATGAACTAGTGTAACTAACGAGCTCAATTTCTAGTCACGGTAGACAAATGGAAATCATGCATTGATAACTACCAAACCTCACGCATGGCTTGCTTGTTGATTGATGTTACCTTCTCGGGAGATACTTGGAGCCTTCACAACCACATGCACTCAACACCAGACAATCCAGCTACATGCACATGCAGCAGCAGACCAATCTGGGACGTGGCCGAGCTAGCGCCGCTTGCTTTCGGACGCATGGGCAGCAGCAGGCATCCTCACGCGCATGGCGAACGGGTGCAAGGCTCCACGCAGTAGGGCATCACGGCACTCACGCACAGCAAACGAGTACACGGGCGAACACGCGCAGCGACGGGCGGCGCAACAAAAGTGTGGGCGGCGGCGGCGGCTGGAGAAAAAATGTGGAGGCGCGGTGGAAAATAAAAGCTATTAGGGTTTCTAGAAAACCCACAATCTATTTATATGGCTCTTAAAAATTCTGAAATTCTATTTTTATGTGTACTATTTTATTTAATTGCACACAGGCCCTTAAAGACATTATTAGTTATTTATTTAATTATTTCAGAATATTACATTCTACCCCCCTTAACGGAATTCGACCCCGAATTCTACTCGCCGTTCTACTCAAATAAAAACTACACTGCTGAAATTAAACAACAAAATAACACGTGCAGACGTGAACAACTCCGGTATTGCTCGCGCATGCGAGACTCCAACTCCCAAGTCGCTTCTCTCGGATGATCGCCCACAAAGACTTTGACATATACCAACGTCTTGTGCCTCAAAGACTCGCTCCGACCTCTCCGAATCATGCACGGACGCGACTCAACCGTGAGATCTTGCTCAATAGTCGCGGCTCTAATGAAATCTTATGCTCGGGTCTCTCAAAACTTTCAAAGATCGAGGCGTGAAACACATTGTGAACTCCACGCATGGACTCGGGATGATCCAAGCGATAGGCTAACTTCCCAATTCTTGCAATAATCGGAGCGGTCCAACGTACCTCGGGCTAAGCTTCCTTTGGTACCGAACCGAACAATACCTTTGGTGGGAGACACTCTCAAGAGCACTGGTCACCCACAGTAAACTCCAAGTCACGCCTCAAATCAAGATAACTTTTCATGCGCTCTGAGCCGCTAATGATTCTCGCCTCACCATGGCCACACGCTCAACGGTCTTCAATCGATCCGGACCCAAATCGCCTTCTCTCCTATCGCATCCCAACAAAGTGGCGATCCGCACTTCCGCCCATAGAGAACCTCAAATGGCGCGGCTCTAATCTTCGAATGGTAACTATTATTATAAGCAAACTCGCAAGTGGCAATCGTCCTCCCAACTACCCTTCCAAGACAAAACGCAAGACCGCAACATGTCCTCCAAAGTCCGAATAGTGCGCTCGACCGCCCATCTGTCGAGGGTGAAAGCAGACTAAGGCGAGTGTGTGCCCAATGCACTCTGCAGACTCTCCCGAACTTGGAGACAAACTTGGCGTCGCTGTAAATGATGGTCTTTGGCACACCATGCGCCTCACTATTTCACGCACATATATAGGAGCTAGATCACTCATTTGAATTTGTTGTGCGAATAGGAATGAAGTGTGCGAGACTTCTTGAATCGATCCACCACTACCCAAATCGCATCCTTCCTCGCGCGAACGAGGTAAGGCCACCACAAAGTCCATAGAGATATCATCCCAAGGCCACTGGGAACCTCCAAAGGTCGCAACAACCTGCGGGACGCTTGTGCTCGGCTTTCACTTGGCGACAAACACCACAAGAAGCCACATAATTAGCAATATCCACCTTCATTCTCTTCCACCAAAATTTGCTTTGAGATCTCGATACATCTTAGTCTCACCAGATGAGCGAGGTATGCAGTGCGATGTGCCTCCCTCAAGATATCATCTTTGACCTCCGCCTTTTGTGGCACGCAAAGGCGGCCTTTAAATCTCAAAGCACCAGAATCGTCCATGCTAAAATCACCTTCTTTACCCTCATCCAGACGCTTCCTAACCTCCTGTAATAACCGATCACTCTGCTGTGCTTCCCGCACACGATCTGGAATAGCTGACTCAAGAATCAACTGTGTCTCAACATGTGATGTGCCCGCATAACAATAAGATATTCCCATGCGATCAAAATCAGCAATGAGGCAATCTAGAGTAGCGGGAGTCGCCTTGCGACTAAGAGCATCAGCAACCACATTGGCCTTGCCTGGATGATACTGAATAGTGAGATCATAGTCCTTGATCAACTCCAACCACCTCCTTTGCCTCAAATTCAGATCCTTTTGAGTGAAGATATACTTGAGACTCTTGTGATCTGTGAAAATATCACAAGGCTCGCCGTATAGATAATGCCTCCAAATCTTGAGAGCAAAAACAACCGCAGCCAACTCCAAATCATGAGTGGGATAATTCTGCTCGTGCTTCTTTAACTGTCTCGACGCATAAGCAATCACCTTACCATCTTGCATGAGAACACAGCCAAGACCCACTCGAGACGCATCTGAAAAGACTGTGAACCGCCTCCCCGGCTCGGGAAGAGTGAGAATAGGAGAGGTCACCAACCTGTCCTTCAAAATGCAGAAACTGCGCTCACACTCATCAGTCCACTGGAATCTCGCACCTTTCTGAGTAAGCTGAGACATCGGTTTGGCGATGATAGAGAAATCCTGCACAAAACGCCGATAATAACCAGCCAATCCCAAGAAACTCCTCACCTCCTTCACGCTAGTCGGCCTCTTCCAATCCACCACTGTAGAGACCTTACTAGGATCAACAGCAATGCCCTGAGGGTTAATCACATGACCCAGAAAACCCACTTCTGAAATCCAGAACTCACACTTCTTCAACTTAGCATAGAACTTGTGCCCTTTCAAAGTCTCTAAAACCAGCCTCAAATGACGCTCATGATCCTCATTGGACTTGGAATATATAAGAATGTCATCAATGAACACCACCACGAAGTCATCTAGATACTCGTGTAACATGTTGTTCATGGTCTCCATAAAAATAGCAGGTGCATTAGTCAATCCAAAAGACATAACATTATACTCATAATGCCCATACCTGGTGGAGAAAGCAGTCTTCTCTACATCCTGCTCACGCACACGGATTTGATTATACCCTGACTGGAGATCGATCTTGGAGAATACTTGAGCTCCATTCAACCGATCAAACAAGTCCTCAATGCGGGGCAATGGATATTTGTTCTTAATTGTGACCGCATTAAGCGCACGATAATCAATACACATACGCCAACTCCCATCCTTCTTCTCAGTGAATAGAACAGGAGCTCCCCATGGCGATACACTACGCCTGATCAAACCTTTAGCCAACAAATCATCCAACTGCTTCTTCAACTCGTCCTGAAAAGGACGTGCCAGTCGATATGGAGACATCGAGATGGGCCGAGTACCCGGAACAAGATCAATGCGAAACTCCACGTCTCGCGCAGGTGGCAAGCCCGAAGCTCACCGAACACATCCGGGTAATCACTAACCACCGAATCTCCTCAATCTGCGGCCACGCGGTTTCTCAAAGAAGAGCTAAAAGAAGCCCGATTTTCATCTGCACGACCGAAACAATCCATTAATATCGAAGAGAGCGCGAGGCGCACTCCTCGAAAGGTCAACGTCTCCCAGACGGGTTCGCATGAGACCGTTCTCTACGTAAAGCAGGATATCACGGCCGATAAGAGTGCAACCAATCCATACCCAAGATAACGCCGAACGGCTCCATTTGAATAACTATCAAATTCGCCGTGAACTTCTCTCCATCAATGACAATAGAACACCCGGGACAAGCAAAGAGAGCTAGCAATAATACCCCGGAGAACTAACCAACACCGATTGAGAAATCCATCAGATACTCAAGTTCGCTCTCCTAGCAAACGCCGTCGACACAAACGAAAAGGTAGCCCTCGAATCAAAAGGACTAAAGCATCAAACGAATCCACAAGCAAAGTACTGTCACCACGTCGGGACGACCCACGGACTCATTGTGGGCATGGCGACACTCGGTGGCGCCATGGCGAAGAAGACGACAAGGCGGCTAGAGCCCCAACAATCTCTTGTGGCGGTGCGAGTAAAGCCGGTCGTGCAACCCAAGGGTGTGCGAAGGTGGCGGCCGCCGAAGAGTACCCTACCGAGGCGCCCAAGTCAAGGAAATGGCGTACTGGAGGAGCGATCATCATCCGAAAGATCCTCGAGCAGACCCATCAAGAAGAAGAAGATGGCACAGCTCCCACTTGATCACGCTTAGCGGGTTCGGTGACACACCCGCTCCTTGTGACCCGGTCGGCCACATTGACGGCAATCACCGTCCAAGTGCACTCAGCAGCAGCAGTGTCCATCACCGCACTTAAAGCAAAGCATGCCCCGCCTCGACAGACGAAGAGCCGGAGTACCGCAAGGAACGAGGCGCCAAGAAGGGAACGGCCTCGATCGCTAGACTTGAAAGATCGTGGTCCTCCTTGAATTTCTTGAAAGGTGTTGAGCGCACCCACTTCCTCACTAGAGCTCCTCTCCGTCACCACCGGCTACCGATCCACCGAGGCTTGTCGCCTTTGTGAGTGCAGATCTCCAACTCCATGCCCCTAGCTTGCTCCACAACAGAGTCTGTAGTCACGGAGTGGAGTAGCTCCCAACACATGTCGGATTACTAATTGAGACCCCGACGGAACCTCTTGGCCTTCGAAGATCATCGTTCGCTCATCAAGGGACAAAGCGAACCAAGTTGTTGAACTCACCTCATACTCAAGAATAGACCTCTTCCTTGAGCAAAGGTCGTCAAGGCAATCTCCATCTTCTCAACAAAGAGTAGGGGTAGAACTTTCCTTGAACCGATCAACAAAGTCCTCCCAAGTGATCGCCCTTGAGTGGCGGTCCTCAAGACAACACGCCCTCCCACCAAATATCTACTTGCCCTTTCGGTGAAAGGCTACAAACGGACCCTCCGATGTGAAGACATCTCCAAAGCTCCAAAGCGCCTCTCCATATAGCGCAACCACCACGCTCGACCGGTGTGCCCGACCACAAACGGATCCAACCTCAACCCCATCCACTCAAGTGACATCCGCGCCTCAGAACCGGTGGATGTGCGACAGAGCAACAACAGATGCCGCAGACTACGAGGGGCCGGCGCTGCTGACGAAGAGCACGGATCTCTCCCACCAACTCTCTCAAGAAAGCGGGGTCTCATCTTGGACCACAACCGAGGCGGGTCAACAAAGAACCCCTCACCATCGACTCATACGCATGCAGAGGTGGCTCCACGGAACCTCGCCCATGCCCCGACCTCCACGATCGCGGCCACCACGACCACGTCCTCTACCCCCGGCATAGCTATCAACCACAATCAACAATACACAATGAGTTCAAAGGTCAAAATAAAATCATCCATCAATGAACAACATAAGCAGGCGTAAAAACTATATTCGTACCTCTCTCTAACCTACTGTGCACTAGTGTGTCAAATTTTAGATTGTTTAACCATTAGCATATTTTAGTTGTTTTACTAAAACTAAAACAAATTTTAACAATTTTAGTTTGCCTAAGTTGTTAATCTATTCACCACGGACCTAAAGCCCGCTCGATACCAAGCTGAACACCCAAATTTCAACACCGAGCACGGAATGCCACTAACTTCCCTTTCAAACTAATAATTATCGACACACTATAAAATTACAGCAAGGAAACAACGATAAACATGTCCAAGAGAAATCCAACTGTGAATGAAAAGATTCTTATGGCAAATGATCATGTGTTGTCCATGTGCTCTACTCGCTCTCAGTTACGGCGCCCTCGAAGATCACCTAAAGACAACAAAAGAGCAAGGGTGAGTCCACGACTCAGCAAACACATCCATAAACAACGAACAATAATAAATCAACAGCATTCAATAACTTCATTATCATCACAGGTACTACTATTAATTTTCACATGCAGTTATCTTCTCTTTGATTCACATCCATTGATCTCATGTATCAATGCAAATCTAATCTACATGTCCACATGCACTTCTTTCGCGTATACCGGTATATCATGAGTGAATGCTCGCGACAACATTCACTCTCAAGCCCGTTCCTCCATAAGGATCGGGGACCTCCTCCACTCCCGTGGAGTTGTGATCATTCATGATCACCTGCTCATATGCAAAGATGCTTATGTATGAAAAATGCAAACTCCATCATAAACATCATATCCAACTTTTCATCACGTTTAACAACAAAGATATAACCATGTCATTCCGTTGTTTGCAGTTAAATAAAATAAAAGCACAACAATAATGGTAATAGAAGATAAAGAAAACAGTGATCCCTCATTGATCGTTGTCTACCATGCACTTGCCTTTACTAGTTGCGATGCACAATTTGGCTAGCAGATGGCAACAAGTACGACGCCTCTCCTACATTAAATACACAAATTTCAATACAAGCTACAGCATCATAAGAACAACAATCAATCGACATCGCTCCTACACGTCCCCAAATATACCACATTACTCCGGTACCGAATAGTTACCCATAGCTGTCTTAGTACTAAAACGAAATTAACTTTTGACTCGAAAGTCCGATCACCACAAACCACCCCATTCTGGATTCTTCATAAAATTATCCACATTTTCTTAGATTACAAAGACTTCTAATTAAATCATCTAACCCTCCGTTTCTAGCCCAGAAAGTCGGTCTGCCCGCTTCGGAACAGCAGTCTTACTAAATTCATAACTTTTGTTTTACTCAACCAAAATGCGTGTTCTTAGATTCTACAGAACCATTGGACAATTATCTACATCTTTCATGTAGATCAAAAACTCTAATTAGTCTATTTACTATTTTTAATCCGCAGTCTACCAAAACAGCGCCGAAATACGACAACCACAATGACAGCAGCCTTCCGAAAATCATAACTCGAATTCTACTTGTTCGATCGACATGATAAAATATGCTATAGAAAGATATCGAAATTATCTACAATTAACTAGTAGATGATATTTCCAAAATTCGCCATTAAGGTACCCGAATAAATTGTTCAACAGAACAGCAGGCTAAATAGATCTATTAATCGTCTCCTCGATTAGAAATTCTAAACCTCTCTAATTAATCTCAATTCTAATCTCTAATTAAATTAGTGAAACAGAGAGGAAACAAACTTACAGATCGCTACCCTCAAGAAATCGGATCTCTACTTATTTAATCATGCATGCACAAAAATGCTACGGCCAAACCAATTAACCACTAATTAGTATTTCCTAATTGATCTCTCCGTTGATGTGTGCTCATGAACTAGTGTAACTAACGAGCTCAATTTCTAGTCACGGTAGACAAATGGAAATCATGCATTGATAACTACCAAACCTCACGCATGGCTTGCTTGTTGATTGATGTTACCTTCTCGGGAGATACTTGGAGCCTTCACAACCACATGCACTCAACACTGCATAATCCACTACACGCACACGCAAAGAAGCAGACCAATCTGGGACGTGGCCGAGCTAGCGCCGCTTGCTTTCGGACGCATGGGCAGCAGCAGGCATCCTCACGCGCATGGCGAACGGGTGCAAGGCTCCACGCAGTAGGGCATCACGGCACTCACGCACAGCAAACGAGTACACGGGCGAACACGCGCAGCGACGGGCGGCGCAACAAAAGTGTGGCGGCGGCTGGAGAAAAAATGTGGAGGCGCGGTGGAAAATAAAAGCTATTAGGGTTTCTAGAAAACCCACAATCTATTTATATGGCTCTTAAAAATTCTGAAATTCTATTTTTATGTGTACTATTTTATTTAATTGCACACAGGCCCTTAAAGACGTTATTAGTTATTTATTTAATTATTTCAGAATATTACAAAAAGCTCATTGTATTATTAGCCCAAGAATAATCATATATGTCAATGAGCAAAACAAAATTTCTCACACGGCAATTATTGCAACTAGTTTTGCAAATGTAAGTGAAGCATTTATGCAATTGAAATACTTGAAGTTGTAAACTAGCAGTGGTAGCACATATGAGAAAATCTACAACCTTTGGAATCAAACAAAGTTCATCCATATAATCAGATTTCAATTGAGCGTTAGAAAATTCATCTAGTAAGGGTGAAAAGATTTGAAAGTTCTTCCATACTTCAACATCATGATGCAAATTGTCAATACTAGATGGTGCAATAAGAGATGAACACATAGGCATTTGATGATCACTAAAGTTTATTTTTCTCTCATAATGAACAAGATTCGGCACACAAGAATTGTTGTTTAAAACAGTAAGCTTCAATTCATCTATGTGATCATAAGTTATGCATATTCGATATACAAGAAATTGATTGTCTATACCATAATCTCCAATCAAATTAAACTTATATCCAGGGGTGTACGCACTAGACAAGGAGATTGTACATGCGATTTCAGAAACTTTCTCCATAGCATGTGACGATTTCATAGGTGGCTCCAACATAATGTCGCATAAAGAATCAGTAGGATAAATTCTAGTCAAAACTTCTTTATGTCTAACCAATTCCACAGTATCATTATATGTGATTGATTCATGACATGAATCGCTCAAAACAGTAGGCAATTCAATTATGTTATCACATGGTGCACTTAAGTCAACAGGTAAATCAACAAGATTATCACATGGTGCACTCAAGTCAACAAGTAAATCAACAAGTTTATCACAAGGTGCACTAAATTCAATGCTGTCTGAATTCTCTACGTGAAACATGTGCATATCAGAATTGTTTTCCACTAATTTTTGCTCTAACAAAGCATTAACAGTGGACAGTTGTAGTTCTTCATAAACATACTCACCGTGCGTGATGATAGCACCATGATCTTTACCTTTTTAGCTCTCCTCAAATGATGTAGGTGCATCCATCTCCTCATCTTCCTTGTCAACCAATGAAGTCGATGGTTCAATCAGCTCATTCCCCTCTTCGGCATGGTTCTCAACTTCCTGCGAGTTATTAGTCATAGAAAAAGACACAAACACAGGCTTGTTCTCATGATTTCTATCATCAAGTATTCTTAATTCCTCCTCAATCTGACTTTCAACCTTACAAGCAATAATAAATAAATGGGAGAGAGAGTTATATTATTTATGAACAAGAAGGTCATGAATTTCTTGATTAAGTCCACTTAAGAATCTATTTTCTGTAGCTTCAGCATGTTCCTCTGACCCACAACGCAACAAACGATTTTTTAATTCATGATAGTATTCCCTTACAGTTCTAATACCTTGATTTAAACGTTGTAATCTAGTTAGTAAATAATCAGCATGATGTTTAGGAACAAATTCATCTCTCAAAAATTTCTTTAGTGCATTCCAAGTTTGAGGTACTTTTCCATGTCTATTTAAAGACTTCCACCAAAGTAGTGCATACTCAACAAAAACGCTAGTGGCAGCTCTAATCTTTTGCCTATCAGACCAATCATAATATTCAAATTCTTTATCTAATGCTATTTCCAGTCAACATAGGCACTAGGATCAAAATTACCAGCAAAGGATGGAAATGCATACTTAAATTTACCTCGTTCAGGCACAGGAGATGAGTCAATGGTGTTGTTGATCTCACAAAATATCCGACTTTGTGATCTTGAACCTGTCATGGTTAGTAGAAAGCAAGCATATGTCCCTAGCAACTACTAGGATGTGGTGGTTCAAAAGTCGCTCACACTCAAGCCTTTTATCGAATTCTTACCAGTTCTTACCAAGCAACAGGGGTGATCGGCAACCAGCGGTGTCAACGTATCTCTGAAGATTGGATGGAGCGATTGCCAGGTGAAGGTCAGCCTATACGGTGTAGAAGAGGTGTAGCTGGGAAGGATCAAGTATGGTAGCAAGGATTAACAACAACCAATTCAGCAAATGCAAGTTGAATAAATATTCAAAGTACTAGTCAATGTTGCTGATCCTAGCCTAGAAGGAGCTAGCCAATCAAAGGCTACCAAGAGAAGTGTATGAACACACACGCAAAGATCAATGTGACTTGATGTAAGGAAAGGAAATTCTCACACCAAGTGCTAGGAGAGACGCTAGGCAATTACCCAAACTTATTTGTAAGGGCACAAGATTGTTTACATTATGTAGAGCACAAAATCAGAATAACGTGCAATATAAACAACTCTCTAGTTTAAGCAGTATACAACAGCTAGTCTCAAAAGATGAACAAGAATTTTTTTTATATGGCTTATATATGCTCGTTTGAAAGGTTTCGACGAGATCTACAACTTTGCAGTTGAGGCGAAGCCCAAATTCCGAAGGGAAGACTGAAAGAAATGGCAAAAACAGAAACTGAAAACTTGCGACGCAAATTTGGGGCTGAAGAAGGCTGATTTTGGGGTCCCTAGAGGGTGAGTGGTGTCTTAGGTCACAAATATGTGCCTCGTCGTTAGCTTTCCAACGAGTACAAGAACATCCAAAACGGACACCGTATGCAAAAGTTATGCCCGTTTTATTGAAGGTGTCTCGGAAACGGAATTGTACTCGTACTGGAAACCGAGTCGGGTTCAATCTTGAAACTGCTATATCTTTTGATTCCGTGGGCCAAACTTTCTGAATGTTTTTGTGCAAGCTTGTGGCTATATGTGGAAGGACTCCACCAAGTTTCACTAGTTTTGGCGAAAGTTTGACGCACTTTTCAATTTTTGGAAAGGTTGACACTCTTTTTTCTCTCTCTTTTTTTGTAATTTTTTTTTCTCTACCCCGGCTTTTTCTCTCTCTTGCGGTTGCCTCTTTCTCCTTCTACTATCTGGCCAACCCTAGGGTTTTCCGCAAGTCGCAAATAACACCAATTCTCTCAAAAGATCACAATAGTCCTCTTTTTTTTGGATTAACCACAGCAAGATATTTCTATTTTTGGTGCAGATTAGAGGAGTTCTAACCCACGAATTTTTAGTTTTAGATGCAAAAACTAATAATCCTAAACGAACGATTAAGCGACGCGAAGGAAGACATGAGAAACAATTTAGACAACGACCAACTATACAATAACTAGAACTAAAGATCAGCAACTAGACACGACAATGCAACCAAAGATTCAACAAGCAAACTGAAAAGAAAAAATTACGATTGCTCAAAGGGCTCGGTATGGATGATAGATGCGAATTTTTTAGGCAATTTTCTGGACTCCAGGTACGAAAAACGAATCTACTACTAGAAAACTGGAAACTCTCACCAATGAACTGTAGCTCTGATACCACTTGGTGAAGACGGGGTGCCCGATCTTTCGATGAGATTGATAAATATCTATTTTGGTGGAGGCGACTCTCGCGATCCGACTACAACCGTACGACGACGCTTGCGACTTAGCAATCGTTGAACCAACTCCGAGATGTTATTGACCTGTTAGAAGCACGATCAACCTGACCACGAAGGTCTATTCCTACATGCAATCGAAGAACACGTAAGAACAAGATAAAACACAATCTGATGTATTGTAAATATTTATGAAATTTCATAAGGTGGGATTCCGAAGGATGTCTTAATAGGTGGTCGTTGGACACAACTGAAGAACAATAGTTTGAACAAGGGCTAAACCTTAACTCAACGAAATCCGAGAAAACTAGAGGGGTGCGACCTCTTTATATAGGGAAGGGGAAGCCATAAATCTAAAAGAAATAGTGGGGTGGGACTAAACCTATGGATCACTGTTCACGTGAACAGTAACCACACCCTTAGGTGGGCCGCCAGCATATGGGCTAAGATGAGTATGATTACAAAGCCCAATTTGGCCCAAATAGGTGATGTAGCATCTTGTTTTGATGATTCTAAAGTCTACAGAAAGAATTTGAAGGTGAGGGTAGATCCATTGGAAAGCTCTTGGAATAGGCTTTCCAACAAGCCCAAGAACACCCGAATCAGATTCAGTTTGTAAAAGTTATGACCTTTTTACTATGGGCCTGTTGGGCTATCACCATACTGGATTGTTTTGGCGATTTCGACCTGCACAAAAGGAATTTGAAGGTGGAGCTAGATCCGTTGGAAAGATGACGAGATAATCTTTCCATCAAGTACTGGTGGACCTCCAACGAACTCGGTATGTGAAAGTTATGCACGTTTGAAGTCGATGCTGTCTCCGGAGGCCGAATTGGATTCCAAAATAGGTACAGCTCGAACTCTTGCAAATCAACCACTCTCTGTCTTTTATTCCTGAAAATAACATCACATTTATTAGGCAATATCGTATAGTTCATGTAATATAAAGGTACTCTTAAAAACGAGCTCACCTGATAATCTAAGTGACGTGTACAAGCTCTTGTAACCGAAACAACAAGCATATCAAATATGGCTGTATCCATAGGGGCGATGTTCTCATCAGAAACTGAGGACCAGATCATAAAATAGAGGAGGGAGGCGAAGAAAGTTAGACTTTTATGGAAGGATGTGGATATATATTTGGGAAAATTAGTTTAGTAACATTGCTTTCATTCGATTTTAGAGGAATGACATCGCTTCGCTGTGGCGATGCAGTGCAAAATAGAACCCTAAAGACTCTAAAATCTTGAGAATGACACCGCCGTCGGTCTGACAGCGTTAGAAGACGGAGGATGGGTTGGGAGAGAGAGAGAGAGAGGATATGCTAGCAATGCCCCAGTTCTCCATGTGTGTTGTAGACCTAATACCCTTGGTAGCCGCCTCTCCCACTTTTCCCATTCCTTTTTATTGACAGCGTCACCACCACAACTCCACTCCACCACTACCGTCAACACTCCACTCCGCCACCGCCACTCCTGTCCATCATCTTCCTGTACTAATGCAGAAGCATGTCACGATGATTGGATCGAGTTGGAGCGAGAAGAGTCTAGCCAACACTGAAGTGAGCAGTCTGGCCAAGACCATGGCAGAGAGGTTCCCAGAAGATGTGACAAGCTCAACTTCATGGGTGTTAGACAGATAATGATTTTTACTATCAAATCAAGCTTAATAATAGGTAAATTGGGGAATTAAAGTTTCCGATTGGCTGGTCAAATGGGGATTTATGATTTCTCACATTTTATTGTATTATTTACGGTAGACAGTGCTTTATTTATTTCTTGAGATGTATTTGTTTCTTGTGGTAGGATGGATTCTACCAAGGCTTTTGCTACTAAGTGTTAGAGTCGGTACGGACATGGCTAAGCCAGATGGTAGGATCGAATACAACAAGGCGAAGTGGGTGCAGAAGGTCATAGACTAATGAAGTTTTAAAATGGAGGATTTCATTGCCTACTTGCGTACATAGTTCATGTGGGGAAGTCGGCAATACTTCTTTGTGTCCATTTGGAATGATGCCCTTAGCGAGCACGTTGACGTATGCTCTTATGCAGATTTGGTTTATCACTTTGATGCAAATTTGGTTACCACATTTGCATTGGAGAAAAATAGAAGGGTGTTGCTGAATGTGTAGGTGATGGATATAGCTCCATACCAGGAAGGTGATCCATTGCTAGGCAAGGAGGCACCACAGCCGACTAGTAGCATTATTGTCAACTTAGCAATGGATCCATCTACACCAATAGGCTTGGCAATTCATACTGATGCTTGCAAGGGGCTTGAGATAGCTATCAACAAGGTGTTCACAGAAGGAGTTGACATATTTGGTGCAACTTGAAGAAAAATTCAGAGGGCCTGTGATTGACAAGAACATGTGGTTAGTTGCAAGATCCTGTAACTAGAAAAAAATTCCAGGGCCACTTGAGTTTGTTTGCAGCTACCTATCTAGCCCTCATGCAGTGATTGCACACATATCACACTCACAAATGGAGCAAGAGTATGTTCAGTGGAATATGCAAAGTTGACTACATCAACAACAACATATAAGAATCCTTCAATAGCAAGCTAAATGATCACAAAGGACTTCCAATTGTAGAGCTTCTGAACATGATTAGAGAACATGTGGTTGGAAAAATGGATTTGAGGGGAAGAATTGCAAGAAAATTAATAGGTAAGATACTACAACACATTGTCAAAGACTTGAATGCTAACAGTAGGGGCTTGAAGGGATATAGGATCACTAGATGTGGCCCTAGTGGTGGGGAGGTGTCCACTCTTGAAGCAACAACAAAAGACACCAGATATGCAGTGGAGTTAGATGAGACAATGGGCTCCTGCAAGCAATGGAAAATAAGTGGTAAACCTTGCACTCATGCATTAGCATTCATGTGCCACACACGGGGCATGATTGAGGAGTTCGTCAATGATTACTTCAAAGTGGATAAGTTCAAGGCTGTATATGCTGGTATATTCAAACATATTCCTCACAAGTCTCAATGGGAAAAATTTGGCCCTGCTTTCAAGATTTATCCACCAAAGTTGAAGAGGCCAGTTGGAATGCCAAATAGGCATTGTTAAAGGACTGTACAGAGCAACCCTTTAAGAGAAGACAACGATGCAAGAGCTACGGTGAACTTTGACATCGCTAGAAAATAGGCAAAAACATGGTACCAAAAGTGGGAGAAGAAGCTCCAACTGCAACACCAACTAAGAAAAGGTAATTTATTAAATTTCTATTCTTGCACTTACATTTTTACTTATATGAAATGTGTGCAGGAAAAGAGTGTGCAACAACAATACACAACAAGAGGGTAAAGAAGCACTGACACTTCCGGTTGCAACAACTAAAAAAAAAAATATAATTTTTAAAATTTTAGTTTTCATACATAAATAGATACTTATGTCATCATGTATGCTGGATAAGAGCAATCAAGGGTACCAACACAAAGAATGGTATCACTGCTAATCAGGGTGATCAAGGAAGCATAGGTCCCATAACTAGGGGGTGTGAAAAGGTCACTAGCCAGTGATGACATAAGTGCCTCCTCTCCAGCCAGTAATAAGATAGCTCCAAATATAGCAGGAAAAGGAGACACCCCTAGGAGAATATCACCAAGAAAGGGAGGGAGCAACTAGACCCCAAGCAAGTAGTTGATGCATGTAGTTGTGGTCTAGTGCCTTCTGGAATATCTTGCTTTGTTATGAAATTTGCTATTTTGTGATGATGCTCTGTTATGAAACCTAACGTAGCAGTGTTGTTTGTGATGATGCTTTGTTATGAAACCTGGTGTTATGGTACTTTGTGACGATGCTTTGTTATGAAACCTCGTATTTTGTGATGATACTTTGTTATGAAACCTGGTAATTTATGATAATGTCTTTGCATGTTGATTGGAAATAATTGCACACTGTTGCTGCCAATTTAACAAGTTGGAAATTTTCTGGTACAAAGTGGACATTTCTCATTCATTCCAACAAAGAAACATAGTGCAATAGTCTCATTATATCACATTGTTCTACTACAGTTTCCATATGACCACAGCAACAGGAAGCAAAAGTACGCCTAGCATCCAATTAATCTTGTATTCTAGCCTTTCCACCACACTGACCTCCATTCTCTCAACTTGCTCTATTAGGCGCTCAACATCAAGCATCGTACTTTTGCTTCCATCCCATTGTGCAAGAAGGGGCTAGTCTGTAGCCTCCTGGATAGACTATTTCATCTGCCCATTGCCAAAATGTACAACCAATACCTGTTTCCTTTGGAAAAAAAGTCAAAAAGCAGCTCAACTGCTAAATTTGAATTCATGCAAATTTACAAAATCAACATACTTACATAATATAAAGGGCATTTGTAGTAACCACAGTCGGGGATTTTTCCGTAAGCCCGAGGTCCTATGCCTCACCACCACATTGCAATTCGTGCACTTCACAAATCGAGTATGTAGGATGCGCCCCCATGAATTGAAGCTCAACGAAGAAAAGAACAGGGAGAGGAGGACAGAAAGAGATAGGAGGAGAAAAATGAGGGAAAAAGTTAGGGTTTGCTGGATATATAGATGGGAGGAGGGAATTTGTGGCTCCAACCATACTCAGCTATGCCGTCGGAACCAACATTTTTGGGAGGGTATACTTGTGTTTTTACCTTTCTAACATCTCCTAACGGTTGTTAGATTGACAATATTGTTATTCTCAAGATTTCAGAGTCCTCAGGAGTACTTGTGTTTTTACCTTTCTAACATCTCCTAACGGTTGTTAGACTGACAACATTGTTATTCTCAAGAATTCAGAGTCTTCAGGAGTTATTTTGCACTGTGTCGTTAAAGCGATGTCATTCCTCTAAAATCGAACAAAAGCGATGCTACGATTTGCTTTGAGTTAAAGGTAAAATCCTATATATCCCTAAGGCCATACGATCTGATCTCTTCCTCCCTACGAACAAGGACTAATACATAATTATGTGATTATTCCTCTCGATCAGTAATTGTTTTTTTTTCAAACCTTTCGCCGCAAGGGAGACGTGAAGAGGCATCCTCCTCCCGAGGTTGAGGCGAAGAAGCAACGTTTGATGAACGACGACGACAGGTTTGCGCAGCTGACAGCTCTCCTGGAACGCTGCCTGCAATGGACTCCACTGTTCCTAATTAGTCCCACGAGGAGTCAAGGGATGCAGATACTCCTGCGTTGCACCAGTAGCGGTCCCGCTTGTAAGACATCGTGCTGTGTTTTTCAACGACTGGTCACTTGATGGAAGATTGCAAGAGATTTTTTTTTTGAAATAATATTTTTTTTAAAAAATTATAAAAGTAAATAGTCAATTTTTTTTATTACAAAACTAGGCTACTGTCGCCATTTGAAATGATAAAATTGTCCTGCTACTATTCCAAATGACGACAGTTGGCTAGAGACTGGTGACAGAGCCTATAACAGTGCAGAGAGGTCCCTGTCGCTAGTTGAAATGGCGGTAGGACTCTGTCACCACTCTAACTGGCGATAGGGATATCTCTGCACTGTTGTAGGCTCTGTCGCTATTCTCTAAGCTACTGTCGTCATTTGGAATGACGACTGGCGGCAGGGATCTCGCAACTTTCTAAATTTTTTAAGATTAAAATTTAGAAAAAAACCATCTTTTCAAATAGCAATATGGATCCCGCAAGTCTCTGTCATCATTTCAAATGGTGGCACGATCTACCCTATAAAAAACCAAAATTCTGGCATAACTCACTTTTATTCAGAAAAAAGACAGAGGGAAGGGAGAGGAGTAGAGGGGACGGGAGAAGCTAGTGAAACACTGCCCGTCCGGTCGTCTATCTTTCAGGTAATTTTTTAACTGAATGAATTACATAGTTTTAGATCTACGATTACGTAATGTAGTATATTGTACGTAATTCTTTTCAGTGAGTAGTTTAGTTTTAGATATATGGTTAATCGTGAAAATCTTATTTACGGTGCAGTACGTCAAATATGTTGGACACCACTAATTTTAAAATTTACTACGGCCAGAGGACTATTGTTTCGGGTCCCGAGGGGATTGATTTGCGTTATTTTCAATCGGCGACTGTAACCCTAACATGACCAGAGTAGCATACATGAGACGCTGTGATGTGGTGGTGGTTGTTCGACACATTCGATTTGGACCATGCTGTGTATGATATGAGATTGAGTTGCTTTGCCAATCGAGCATCACAAGGCATATACTGGGAGTTAGTGCAGCTCAAGTGAACAAGGTCATGATAGTCATATGTATGTAGGGCGAGGGGGGAATGGTAGGATTTTATCTTTCTGGTCCAGGCATATGCCGAAGATGTATCAGCACCTAACCATTCCTTGATGTCAAGTTCTACAGTGAGTACATCCTTACATATAAACCAAAACTCAAGTTGCTTGGTGTTCTTGTTGGGTTGTTTAAAGTTAATTACATGCTTGTAATTAATAACTTCAGCTTCAGTTCTACTATATATATATATATATATATATATATATATATATATATGAAGCTAGTTTTAAAGGAAAGATTTTATAGAGAGAAAAGACTAGGAATGGAATGGTAGGACATACCTGAGACGCAAGGGAGGAGAACTCGACCGGCATAAACACGGTTACATATAAGATGTGCCTCCCGCATCATAATCTATGCCCCGAACTCCTCTCCCAAAGCCCTAAGCCACAGACCTCGTTGTTGTCTTCGTTGCATCGGATTTCGTCGAAGGAGCCACCGCCGTCGAAACTCGTCCACGCTGGTTTTCCTTGCCGTTGTTGCATATCAGACCGTTCCTCCACCACCGTTGGATTCGCGTCTCCATATTCTAGCCAGTGATTACCATATCTTCGCCTAAGCCTCCCCGAGTCGTCATCACCCTTGTCGTCTCCAATTCCGGCCGCCGCCTCCGTTCTTAATCTCCTCGCCTGGGAGTTCTCCCGCCTTTTCGTGCACGTCACACCACATACCCAGCCTACCACTTCCGATCCCCACCCTTCCCCTCGCCGCTCCATCACCGTGGTGAGCCGCTGTCGTCACCTTTCTTCTCTGCCTCCGGCCGTCGATGCGCCACCGTTTCTGTCGCCCTCTGGTTTCCCCGACCCGCTCTCCATGTTCCTTGTGCCTCTTTCAAGCTGGTGCTCACCCCGGTTTCCGTTGGGTGCCGCCGAGTTGCCATTGCTGACCTGAACTGAGCCTCCCTTTCCGCTGCCGCCGCCTCGATGTCGTGCCTCCGCCACCAAACCCTTGAGCCTCGGCAACCCATTTTTGCCCTTCACCGCCGCTCTCTCGCTGCCGACCATCGTCGTTGTTGAGCGCAAGTCGCCGCCCACTTGCTCCTCTGTTCTCCCTAAGTTTCTCTCTCTCCCACTGAGTCAGCCACCACATCCTCCACCTGAGCCTTTGCCGCCCCTGTGTCTTCCATGTGTCAGCCCGCGTGGCAGTAGATGTGGCGAGCCGAGCCAAAACCCGTAGACTAGGCTTACCATAAACCCAGTCTATGCCATGTGGGACCCCCCTTGTCAATCTCTTTTGTCTCACTTTCACTTATAGGTGGACCCCACTTATCAGTTTTAATTTTTTTTTTCTTTTTCGTCGAAGGAATATTCCCTGGAATATTTCTCTATCTCTCTCTCTTTTTCCTTTCCGGTAAATCTTCCGAGAGTTCATTCTCCTTCGTTCGAACTCCGATTCAGTCCATTCAAATTGCTAAATTCATCAAAATCAAGCTATTTCTTTTAGAGTTGGTTTTGATATTTTTATTTTATTTTATTTGATTTTAGTTTGGATTTATTTGTGCTTCCCTAGTTGTTTCTTTCTCGTTAGACGATCAGTTTCAAGCAAGTTTCGAAGATCCAAGTGTTGTAACTAAGCAAAGCTAAGGCAAGTTGTAGTTCTTTGATCATATTGAACCTATGATTTAAAAATAAGATTATTTTATATCAAATTGCATGCTATCTTTATATCAACTATTTTGGGAATAGTTAATTACCTATTTGTCATTTTACCTCCATTGGACATTTGAATACCATGAATCACATGTCACCATAGAATGGTCATTATGTTGGTTGGAAATATTTGTATCACAAACATGGGTATCGTAGAGATGCTTAGTCATACTTAGTTATGATGGGCTCATGATCACATGTTCAATAATGTTAAATTTGACTTATTGAGATATGGAATTTTGGCGGGTAGCCGATGTAGCCGATGTTGTTAAAATTTATATACCATGATAGGGTATGTCATTGGTCTTGGTTGAACAAAATGATTTTTCGCTCAGGCGAGCGATCGTGAAGTAAAGACGATGCAGGTAGCACATTGTGGGTTGTGGCGGACTCACATGAGTAACTTGTCAAGGACTTAATCTTGTGCGCCATTGAACTGAGCCATATCATACAACCACATATTTAGTATGGGATGGATCTGGCTAACTAATTAGCAATGTCTTAATTTGGATTTTGTCTTGGAAGCGTGAGTTATGGGATAGACGTATACTCACAATGGCGCAAGAGGGGGCCCTGTCTGGTCGTAAAGACATTCAGTATTGAAACCTTAGTGGGCATAATTTTGTTAAGAAGAAGCTTTGTAAAGGCCTTGTGATGATCACTTATTCGCACACCTACGGAAGTGTGGTCAGACACTTTGAGTTAATTTATCTCTTGTGGGTAAAGCTGTACAACCTCTACAGAGTTAAAACTATTTAAACAGTCATATCTGCGGTCATGGACATGTTTGGAGATTTCACACGAGTGGTAGAGTTTCTTTATAAAAATATGTTGGAGTGTGAATGAGAAGCCCACTTGGTATTATGATGTTCGCTTGGTGAATGGGGAATTCACTTGGTGGTTTATGTCGGAAGGTGAATGGGGAGTTCACTTGGTCAATATAATGTTCACTTGGTGGATGAGATGTCGACGGGGTGGTTTGGTTGGAAAGTGAATGAGAAGTTCACTGGTTGTTTTCAAAGAAATTATTTACTTTATTTACTTATTGTCTTTTAAATCAAACATTTCAATCTATTTACCGTATTTACTATCAATACTGCTTTCTGCAAAAGAACCATACAACTATTCCTTTGTTCAAGCTTTGCATGAATATTAATTGCATACTGTTCCCTATGACTTGTTGAGTACTTTATGTATTCACGGCTTTAAACATTGCTACTTAGTTGAAGAATATCAAGCTACTCAAGAGTTCTACAAAAAGGAGTTTTATGAAGCCTTTGCAAATTAGGATGCGTTCTCCACTCGATTGCATGTGGGCATGTTGGTTGGCCTTTCCAAGTTTTCTCGTTTTGCTGCAAGAGTTTATTTGTTTCCTTAGCCCTGTGTGGCAACTTAAGTAAGCATTGACCATAAGGTCTAGTTACTTGACGAGGATCTAATAATCCTCATTTTATCTTTTATCTATAATTCTTATTATGGGTAAATATGATGTCACATAGTCCCCAGAAGTACCCCCTATATTTATAAGGGGGAGGCCTACCAAGTGATTGTAAGATCTTCTACAATCACACCCATAGTCGTAAGTCTTACTACGACTATGTCATGGTCGTAAGTCCTTCTACGACCACTACCTGGTCGTAAGTCTTTCTACGACCATTACCCAGTCGTAAGTCCTTCTACGACTATTGCCCAGTCGTAAGCCCTACTACGACTTATACCCAGTCGTAAGTCATACTACGACCAAATAAACCACGACCACCTTATAATCAAACCTACAAGCGAGTGGGTCCAATTGATTAAGGAATCTGAACGGTCCACACGCGCTATTATTCCGCGTAGTAATAGCGCTTAAATACCCCATTACCTCTGAAAGATAACCGCCAGACGGCGTGAAGAAGCCAATGCGCCGATAATTATTGCCATCATGCGCCCATTACTGGCTTAATTAAGCGCCCCTTCCGCAGGACAAAACGGCTACTTCTTCACGGCTATATAAAGACATCAATCAGAGGGTGAAAGAGAGGGCGAAACAGAGCGAGTCAAGAAGAAACACAAGTACCGTTCTTTGTAATAGTCTTAGTTTCTTGCTTGATCATCGAGAATACAGTCAATACCATACACACACAGGAGTAGGGTTGTTATTCTCCCCGGAGAAGGCCTGAACCTGTCTAAACATCCCGTGTCAACCACTCTGCGTGATTTCATCTTTAGGAGACCCCCCGAATCAAATAATCTTTACGTAAGATCGGTTCTAATACACCGACAGTTGGCGCCGACCGTGGGCATCTTCCGGTAATCTCTTGTCAACATACTCTCTTTTTCCAATCTCATGCAATCATGGCAGGAGAATGTAACGAGGAGAACTGGTTTGACTTGGCAGATTACGCAGACGTCGACATGGATGCCGGTTTCGACTACGAGCCGAGTGATGCATCCGCTGATGGTGATGTTGCCTCCGGAGATCATTCTCCAGGAAAAAATCCCATCAATGGAGTTGAGGAGGGATCCTTATCCCCCACAACGATACGTCCAACAGAGGAGCCAATTCCCTCAAAGGACAAGGGTCAATCCGACCAGAACCGCACCCAGGAGGACTCACGACACGACGAGAGTTATTCCTCCAAGTGTCCAAGTCCCCCTAAGGCGGTCCGACCTGGTGAGACAAGTTCTGAGAGCCACCATTTCAGGACTCCACCAACATCTGGTGATCCTCTCTCTCAGGGTAACTCCAGAGAGGGTGGGATCAAGCATGCTTTTCCTGCAAATTCGACCGTCTCTCCGCAGATCTCATTTGCGGACGGAGACAGTTATAACCCAGAGTTCCCCTACCTGGAGGGGATTGCTCCAAGTCGCCAGATGGTGTCTCTCGAGTACTCCTCAAGCGGGGAGACCTCGAGCGCAAGTGAGAATCATCAACGGGAGGTCTTCGTCCTTCCCACAAATCAGGGTCAGCATCATGGAGGCCGAGATAAGAATGCTCCCCGAAGATCACACACTGCGCCCCCTCGTGGTAATGGCAAGGGCACCACCAGTGACGGACAGAACCAACACTCTGATGAACGCGAGGGAAATCCTCGACATTCTCGCACTCCACTGAGAAAGCCTCAAAGATCTGATGAGGAGAATTTTGAGGCCATCCGACGGAAGAAGATTGCAGCCCAGAAGAATCTGCCGGGGCGCATCCAACATCAGTCGAAGGAGGTACAAGAACTCCAGGACATCAACGACTTGCTCGAAAATCCTAATCAAGAGCTTGCTCGAACTCCAGGGTACGATCTCTTTGCTGAAGAGATTGCGCAAAGGCTTCGAACCGTGATGATAAGACTGGAAGTACCTCGTCGACATCATCCAGGTGGTCGTAGCAATACGACTTCCTCAGCTACCAGTCAATCAAATATTTCACCACGTAGAAATCGACACGGCTATAAGTCGCATCGATCTCCTACTCGGAGAAATACATTTCGATTGGCTGATGATCAAGAAGCCCCTCGGAGAAGTAATCATTCACCACTTCAACAAAGAAATCCGCAACGGATGGAATACGAGGAGTATTCCCATCGTAGAGCTGAAACCTACTACAGGACAGGTCAGCCTGTTGCTGGGTATCGTCGTATACGATCACCGGGTGACACTAACTAATTGAAGGAACAGGATCAATTAGGGTAAACAATAAATTCATTCTAAAGGATGTCGCTCTTGTGGACAAGCTTAGGTATAATCTCCTTTCTGTTTCTCAGCTTCTTGATGATGGGTATGAGACTGTTTTTAAGAAAAATGCTTGTCGTGTGCTTGATTCTACTGGTGAGCTTGTGTTTGGAATATCTAGAGTTGGTAGAATTTTTTGAGCTGATTTCTCAGAATCTCTTGCTGGATCTCTTAAATGTTTGCTTACATCTTCTTCTGATTTCTGGCTTTGGCACCGACGTTTGGGGCACATTGGTTTTGATCATCTGACACGAGTTAGCAACCTTGATCTCATGAGAGGTTTGCCCAAACTCAAAGCATCAAGGATCTTTGTATGTGCGCTCAGTAGGCATGGCAAACAAGTTGCCGCCACACCCTTACGTGACTATGGTTATGGTACGGACCGGGACGGTTGCTTCATATGGATACTGTTGGTCCTGCCAGAGTCCGGTCAGTCGGTGGAAAATGGTATATTCTTGTCATAGTCGATGATCTTTCTAGATATACTTGGGTGTTCTTTCTTACTTCAAAAGATGAAGCTTTTGGTTATTTTCATGACCTTGTTCTTCGTTTGGCTTCTGAGCTTCCTGGTGCTTTGAGAGCGATTCGCAGTGATAATGGCACGAAGTTCAAAAATGCTTCTTTGCTTCTTTTTGTCTTTGGCGTGGTATTGAGCATCAGTTCTCCTCTCCACACGCCCTCAACAAAATGGCGTGGTGGAAAGGAAGAATAGGACCTTGGTCGAAATGGCTAGGACAATGCTAGATGAATATAGCACACCGAGGAGATTTTGGGCCGAAGCTATTGCTACTGCTTGCCATATTGCAAATCGTGTCTTTTTGAGACCTTCTTTAGGCAAGACTCCTTATGAGCTTCGTTTTGGTAGAAAACCCTCTGTTTCGCATTTTGAGTTTTGGATCAAAATGTTTTATCCTTAAGACAGCAACTTAGATAAATTTGAATCAAGAACTTTTGATGGGGTATTTACGGGTTATCCCGCTCATTCGAGGGTTTTGAGTTTTTAATCTCGAGACTAACATTATTCAGAGACTTGTAATGTCACTTTTGATGAGACTAGCCCCGAGCTAGATCAATTATTTGAGATGATTTACAGTGTGAGAGCATTTTTGTGGAGGAAGATGAGGACGGCTAATGTCATTCCCTCATCTGCTGCGAGGCGCCCATATTGATACAAGAACCTGCGCTACGTCTACTTCACCTTGATTGAGGCTCTGCTGCATCATCATCATCAGTGACTGCGGAGGTCGAAGAAACGACATCTCACCCGGGCGCCCACTTCGCATTCAAAGACAAAGATCCTCGGAATGAGATAATAGGTAATCTACATGAGCGAGTCACTCGCTCGGGTATAATGATCCAAATCTCTACTCTCATTCAGACTTTTGTTGCTTCTTTTGAACCCCGCGATATATCACATGCTTTATCCGATTCTATTTGGGTAAATGCCATGCATGAGGAGTTAGAGAATTTTGAAAGAAACAAAGTTTGGAACCTAGTAGAACCTCCTAGTGGTCATAATGTTATAGGAACCCGTTGGGTGTTTAAGAATAAACAAGGTGAGGATGGTTCTGTGGTTAGAAACAAGGCCAGATTGGTAGCTCAGGGTTTCAGCCAAGTTGAGGGGTTAGATTTTGATGAGACATTTGCTCTGTTGCTAGACTAGAAGCCATTCGCGATTCGCTTGCATTTGCTGCATCAAAAGGTTTTAAATTATATCAGATGGATGTTAAAAGTGCCTTTTTAAATGGTTTCATAGATGAGGAAGTGTATGTTAAGCAACCCCCTGGCTTTGAGGATCCCAAATATCCAAATCGTGTTTTCAAGCTATCCAAAGCATTGTATGGTCTTAAACAAGCCCCTAGAGCCTGGTATGATAGACTTAAGACCTTCTTGCTTAAAAATAATTTTGAGATGGGTAAAGTGGATAAAACTCTATTCATTCTTAGACATGACAATGACTTCCTGCTTGCTCAAATTTATGTGGATGATATTATCTTTGGTGGTTCCTCTAATGCTCTTGTTTCCAGCTTTTCTGACACTATGTCCAGGGAATTTGAGATGAGTATGATGGGAGAGCTTAATTACTTTTTGGGACTTCAAATCAAGCAATGCAAGGAAGGAACCTTCATCCATCAGACGAAGTACACTAAAGATCTACTCAAACGCTTCAACATGGGTGACTGCAAGCCAATTTCCACTCCCATGGCAACTTCGACTGTTTTGGATCCGGATGAGGAAGGAGAAGTCGTGGATCAACGCGAGTACCGCAGCATGATCGGCTCCTTACAGATTCGACGGCCTCGAGACGGACATTCACTTCACGGTATGCCTTTGTGCAAGATTTCAGGAGTCTCCGAGAATTTCCCATCGCCAAGCCGTTAAGCGCATATTCAGGTATTTACACTCTACCCTCTTATATGGCATTTGGTATTCCTGCTCTTCAGCTTTGTCCATTAGAGGTTTTTCAGATTCTGATTTTGCGGGCTGTCGGTTAGATAGGAAGAGTACCTCAGGCACCTGTCACTTTCTAGGCACGTCTCTTGTATCTTGGTCTTCTAGAAAGCAGTCTTCTGTTGCACAATCCATCACGAGGCGGAGTATGTAGTCTGCCGCTAGTTGTCAGAGCTGTAGCCAGATTTTGTGGATGACGTCTACTTTGAAAGATTATGGGTTAAACTTTGCTAGTGTTCCTCTTTTCTGTGATAACACTTCTGCTATTAATATTGCTAAAAACCCAGTGCAACATTCTAGGACTAAGCACATAGACATTCGCTTTCACTTCCTTAAAGATCATGTTGAAAAAGGTGATATTGTGATGCACTTCGTAGAGTCCAAAGCTCAATTGGCGGATATTCTTACCAAGCCATTAGATCAAACCAGGTTTGCAACCTTGAGAAGTGAGTTAGGGGTAATTTATCCCTATGGGTTGGTTTGAGGGGGAGTTTGTCCTTTTCTAATCTTTTCTTGTTCTTTTGATCTTTTATTGTTCCTTTTCTGAACTTAGTGATCTTTTCGAACTTTTTAGGTTTTTAGGCTTTTTTCATTGCATCTCATTGTGTCATATTGCATTCATATGAAAACTCCAACAAGGTATGAAAAATTAAAAAAAAGAAAAAAAAATGCATTGTAATATAAGATTTTCTGCTTATCTTTTAAAATTGATGAAGCTTTGCCTATTACCCTTTGGAGCTGTTGTATTTCAATTCTTGCTCAATGTCATGTCTAGTTCTTTGACTTGCTAGAATTATCATGCTTTTACATGTGTAGCTAAGTCTTTGCTATATGAGCTAGAACCTTTTAAACAACTCAAACTAAGAAATTGCAATTTGTGGATGTTTTAGCGAGTTGCGCAATTAGTGCTCCTCTTGTGACATTGGCCTGTGTAATTGCTTTGTTAGCTCTTTGATCTAAAATTGACCATTACTTGAGCTTTTGTGTTCTTGAGATTCTAAAGCTGCTCATGTGAAAATGAAAATCAAGATTGTCTTATGCTTAAATTGTGCCAAACTATTCTTACGAGGCTTGTCAAATGACATGAACTTGGAGATAGTTTGATGAACCAGACGATCTCATGGGGACTGCTTGTCAGAAATGACATGAACCGCAAGATTTGTCGCCCTTGTAGAAGCTTAGAAAGAGTTTGTGGATGGCTCCTAGTCCAGGATCTTCTTTACTAAGATATACCTTTAATCAACTTTTGGTCGAAGCTTAGGATGAGTTTGTGGATGGCTCCTAGTCCAGGATCTTGTCACTAAGTTAGATCATTAGTCAACTTCAATATTCAATGCAAATTAAAAAAAATGTTGACAAATGGGCGTTTACAAAATATTGAGCAAAATGATTCAATACGGGACTTGATTGACTCTTAATGTGGTCTTTGTTAGATTTTTGATCTCACTTTGACATTTTGACATGGCCAATTTCACTTTAGGATCCCTGTTGATGAACTTGCTGAATTTGAAGCGTTGCTTAAATTGATGAAATCTACTGCTTTACTTTTTGAGCCTTTGTGCTTAGCTTTGATATATATGTCTTACCATGATCTTGCTAGCGCTGTCAGGCTTGATATGCTGTTTGTGCAATATTCGAGATACTAGCTTGTTCTTTTGGGTAATCTCCAAAGCTTCTTGTAATCAAAAATTGAAAAATACAAAAATTGAAGCCACTCCATTGCACTTCATGCATATTCCTCTTTATGCTTCTTTTGTTTCTGCTTCTTTCTTTATTCTCTATTTGTTATCCCTGGATGAGAGGAAGGCGTGATTCCTTGATGAATCCATTGTCAAAGGGGGAGAAGATGTGTTAAATGAAAAGATATTTCTTTGGGAGAAGATGTGTAATATTTCTTTGCTACTCTTATTTGGAGAAGATGTGTTAATGAGAAGATTGGGGGAGAAGTTTATACAAAGGGGAGAAACTGAAAATTTGAAATTTGACAAAGGGGAGAAACTGAAAATTTGAAATTTGATACTCATAGTGAGGGGGAGTTCTTGAGTTGCATTCTTATTGTCTTATTGAATATTCTGAACTTGAATTGCATTCTTTTATCCTCACAATGATCATAGGTTAATTGAACAATTGTTCTATCATATGAACCTTATGTGAGAATTTTGACCCTTTTCTGGAAATTAAAGTTTTTATGCTTATTTTTGCTTTGTCTCACATGCCTATACTATTCTGATGCCAGCTTGGTCATTTACATTGCTTTTTTCTTGCTTATGGACCAAGTTGTGCCTTTGTGCGAAAACTGCGAGTAAACTCGTTTTAAAAACTCTTACTTACATTTTCTGGTTAATTGCCAATGTGTTCATCAAGGGGGAGATTGTGGATTTCATGGGAATATGTTACAGATCTTAGGATGATGTGACAATTGGCAATGGCGTTTACGGTTTGTAGTTTCACGTGTTTTCGACAAAGCTACGTGTATTTCGGGCGGGCGGTCCGACCGGTCCTTGCAATGCGGTCCGACTGTCCCAAATCGGTCGGACCGGCCATGTGGGGCGATCGGACCGGCGATGACCAAAGTGGTCAAAATAAGTTGGGCCAAAAATAGGTGTTGTAGGCAAGTGAGGGATCCCAATGCACTTGGTCTCATAATTTTTGGAGTCTCGAAGAAGTTCTATTGGTTTAAGTTTCGAAGGTTTGGTTTTGAGGCTTGAAATTGGCTAAGTCCTTGGTGGCGGTCCGACCGCTCACGAGGAGCGGTCCGACCGCCATGGGCGGTCCGACCGCTCACCGAGCGGTCGGACCGGTTTTACTTGAACGTCCGCCAACCGTGGCGATGTTGTTTTGTTAGGTCAAAGTCATTGGTTTCATGGCATATGATTTGCATGATGCATGTTTTGACTAACATGGGTCAAGTTGTGAAGAACTTGTTCCCTGATCGTGTTTTCTTGTGCGTGGTTGTGCGGGTAGCTTGGTGGTCAACGACGGTCAACGGCGAGGAGAATCGGGACTAGACTTGAAGAGTTGAGGTCCGAACGATCGACGATGCGGGTGAGGTCAACGACTCAAGCGTGACACAAGATGGACAATGGTGACCTATTGGCAAATCCATGACGCATGGTGAAGCGGTTTAGGTCAAAAGTTAAAGACGGCGCCGCGAAGCGTGCGTGTGTGACCCGCTTGTTAGTGGGCCTTAACGGAGCCCAATTAAATCAAACCCTAGGAGTTTTAGGCCTCCACTATAAATAGGAGGAGATGGTGGCTGCACCTCTCCCTCTCTCTCTCCTTTTTGTGTTTCAAACCCTAATTGTCTTTAGGGGAGTTGAGGTGGAGGCTAGGGCTCTTGATGGTTTGTGGTGAATTTCGTGATCCTTGATTGTCTCATTGATCCATGATGGTGTGGATGTAATCCACTTCAATCACGAAATCAATCTATGCAAGGTTTGCTTGAGATAAGTCTCTTTTCGTTCTTGCTTTCAATTTGGTGATTTTAGGGCTTTCTTTGATCCGCGAGTTTGTGATTGATTCTTTCACGTGAATTAGCTTGCTGTGATATGTGTGAATCTATCTAGCATCATCTTGATCATCAATCTCTCACGAACAAGCTTTAGGATCAAGTTTTCGTTCTTGCCCGGTTTTAGACCTTCGTTAATCAATTGACAATTGCTCAAGATCGCTCCAAGAATTATCATAATATTCGATTGAATAGGTCCTCAATAGCATATAGAAGGTGTGCAAAGTTTCATAAAGATTGGAGTTGAGAATCAAAAGTTTCACCTAATTGCAACTTCGTCATCGGCCGATTTTTATCATTGCGGATCGGTTCGAGTCGACCGGTCAGACCGCCCGTCATCACCGGTCAGACCGATTTTGGAGCGGTCCGACCGCCAGCACAACGCCGGTCAGACCGCCCAGCAATCGGTCCGACCGGTTGAGTATAACGGTCGACCGCCTGCGTCTTTGTGAGTCTTTGTAATCTTAGTTGATTTTGTTATATTGCTTAGGGTTTAATTGGATTCAATACTAGTCTTCCACAGATCGTATATTGATCTTCATAGCTTTCTAATAGCTACTGGAGTTAAATTGTATTGAGTTCATAATTTGTGAAAAAGTGAGCGTGCTCCTATTCACCCCCCCCCTCTAGTCGCCTTTACGGTCCAACAAGTGGTATCGAGCCCTGCTAGTTCAATCTTGATCTTAACCGGTCACGAACTTTGGCGATGGATAAGTTTTCTACTAAACCGCATATCTTCGATGGGCACGACTATGCCTATTGGAAGAATCATATGCGCGTCTTTCTTGAGAGCGAGGACAAGCTATTTGGGATGTTGTTAGAGCCCATTGGTTATTCTGAAATTGCTACACTCGCTTCGCAATTCTTTTGGCTAACAACAATAAGGCTAAGAATCTTTTATATGGTGCACTTGGTAGACAAGAATATGATAGAATTTGCAATCTTTCAATCTGCAAGATGAAATTTGGAACACTCTCGAAACATATCATGAGGGTTCGTCCCAAATCAAAAAGGTGCGCCAAACAGTTTACAAGCGTGAATACAATAAATTCGAGATGCGTCCCGAGAGAGCATCGATGACATTTTCGATCGCTTTAATAAAGTAATTAATCAAATGAAAGTCGTTGATATTGAATATTCTCAATCTGAAAATGCCACCCATCTCTTGGCCGCAATCAACACCAAGGAGTGGGAGATGAAGGCTCTTGCTATAGAAGAAAATGTTGATCTTTCAAGTCTTACTTTAGAATTGCTTTATAGTAAACTCAAGACTCATGAAATTAAAAGAGTTGATCATCCCAAGAAAGATAATTTAGCTTTGGTAGCGCATCCTCTCAAAAGGCTTTTGATGACTCTTTTGAATCTTCTTCGGATTTTCATTTGCTTGTTTATCCGCTATTCATGAAGAGGAGCTTGAAAGTATTCACGAAAGCAGAGTTAGCTTTTCTAGCTAAAAAAATCACACGGGCCTACAATAATGTGAGAAACAAAAGAGAGGTGGTCCGGTGACATGCTATGAATGTGGTGAGCTCAATCATATCCGCAAATTGCCCCAAGTGAAAGGTAAGAGCAATCATAAGGAAGGAAAGCCGACTTGGAAGAAGCCTCCTTTCAACAAATCAAGGTATGAGGCTAATAAGCTTGTGAAGGTCGCCACCGGTCCTTGCCGCTTTTGAGGATCAATCCTTGAGCGATGTGGATACCGGGAGTGAGGAGGACAAGGAGGAGGAGATCCTCAAGGCAAAAAGAAAGGGAAGGCCAAAGACTTCACTGCATGTGCTTCATGGTCGACACCGAGCGACATTGATGATGATGAGGTATCTTTTTCTTATGATGAGCTTTCTGCTAAATATGATTCTATAGTTGAGCAATTGCTTAGTCAAGATGAAGCGCTAGAATTTGTTATGACAAAAAATAAGAAATTAGAGTCAAAGATTAACAAACTGAAAGTAGAGCTTAAAAATGCTAAGACTCTTGAACCTGATGAATGTTTATCTTGTCATGCTATGCACTCAGAAATTACTAAGTTACAAACTGCTCATAATATTTCTATACAACAACTTGAGAATGCTAGATCTGAACTAAATGAAATTAAAAGTGCTCCTTGTGAAAAATGTTTAGAATCTAGTAAATTGATTGCTTTTGATGTGTTTGATTCTAGCCCTTGCACTTCATGTTTAGAAAAGGAACGTGAAATCAAAGATATCTTAGAAGCTGCTAGAGTCAAATATGCTAAGCTTAAGGACAATATTGAAAATACTACTTGTGCTTCTTGTTCCGCTCTTAAGCTTGAAATTGCTTTGTATAAGGAGAAATCTATGGATAAAAATTGTGATGTTTGTGTTAACTTGAGAAAAGAAAATGCTTACCTTCATGATACATTAGAGAAATTTTCTAACGGTAAGAAACAATTAAACATGATTCTTGACAAGTCTAAAACTCCTTATAAGAAGCAAGGTTTAGGATTCAATTCTTTTCAAGACAATTCAAACCCAAAAGTCATTCAAGTCTTGGAAAAAGGTTTAATTGAATTCAAAACCCAACCTGCAAAAACATCTTTTAAATCTGCAGGCTTTGCCCAACCTTGTATTAATTCAAATGGTGCTTCTTCTAGTGGTACCAAGTACCATTGCACTTATTGCAAAAAGGGTGGACATTTGATTGAATTCTGTTGGCGTAGGTTGAAAAATGATAAGAAAAATTTTGATAGAATTTCATTCATGCAACCTAGAGCTTCTATGAGACATGGTAACATTGAAAAGAATAAACCTGGATTAGGATTTTTCTCTCATGCAAATCATTATGTTCCTAAATATCCTAATTCTAATGTTTATCAGACTGGCGGTCTGACCGCTGGTGGTCACCGGTCTGACCGTTTTGGTCGCCGGATCGACCGCCAAAGACAACGCGTCCGACCGCCCATGGACAGTTCAAGTCTCATTTTAATTTAAACATTGCTCATAACCGAATGTTAGATGAAATCAAGGATAGTACTTCTGGTTTGTATACTCCTTGCAGACGTGTGTCTCAGTACTGGATTCCTAAATCATGTTTATCTAACCCCAGTATTGAGACACATCGTTCTTTTGTTCCTTGATTTTCAGGATTATCGCGGAAAGGGAAGAACACGTGGTTCGTTGACTCGGATGTTCACGCCACATGACCGGAACTCAAAATGGTTCACCTCTTTCACGCGACAACGGTGATGACTTCATCACCTTTGGAGATGATACACAAGGCGAATTGAAGGAACATGATCAATTAGGGTAAACAATAAATTCATTCTAAAGGATGTCGCTCTTGTGGACAAGCTTAGGTATAATCTCCTTTCGCTTCTCGACTTCTTGATGATGGGTATGAGACATTTTTAAGAAAAATGCTTGTCGTGGTGCTTGATTCTACTTGGTGAGCTTGTGTTTGGAATATCTAGAGTTGGTAGAATTTTTGAGCCGATTTTTCGTAATCTCTTGTCTGGATCTCTTAAATGTTTGCTTACATCTTCTTCGATTTACGGCTTTGGCATCGACGTTTGGGGCACATTGGTTTTGATCATCGACACGAGTTAGCAACCTTGATCTCATGAGAGGTTTGCCCAAACTCAAAGTCGCAAGGATCAGATGTGCATACTGTAGGCATGGCAAACAAGTTGCCGCCACACCCTTCTGTGACTATGGTTATGGACCGACGACTGTGACGGTTGCTTCATATGGATCTTGTTGGTCCCGCTAGAGTCCGATCGATCGGTGGAAAATGGTATATTCTTGTCATAGTCGATGATCTTTCTAGATATACTTGGGTGTTCTTTCTTACTTCAAAAGATGAAGCTTTTGGTTATTTTCATGACCTTGTTCTTCGCTTGGCTTCGAGCTTCTCGGTGCTTTGAGAGCGATTCGCAGTGATAATGGCACGGAGTTCAAAAATGCTTCTTTTGCTTCTTTTGTGCCGAGCGTGGTATTGAGCATCGCTTCTCCTCTCCACACGTCCCTCAACAAAATGGCGTGGTGGAAAGGAAGAATAGGACCTTGGTCGAAATGGCTAGGACGATGCTAGATGAATATAGCACACCGAGGAGATTTTGGGCGAAGCTATTGCTCTTGCTTGCCATATTGCAAATCGTGTCTTTTGAGACCTTCTTTAGGCAAGACTCCTTATGAGCTTCGTTTTGGTAGAAAACCCTCATTTCGCATTTTGAGTTTTGGATCAAAATGTTTTATCCTTAAGACAGCAACTTAGATAAATTTGAATCAAGAACTTTTGATGGGGTATTTCGGGTTATCCCGCTCATTCGAGGGGTTTTCGAGTTTTTAATCTCGAGACTAACATTATTCAGAGACTTGTAATGTCACTTTTGATGAGACTAGCCCTCGAGCTAGATCAATTATTCTGAGATGATTTACTGGTGTGAGAGCATTTTTGTGGAGGAAGATGAGGACGGCTAATGTCATTCCCTCATCTGCTGCCGAGGCGCCCATATTGATACAAGAACTCGCTACGTCTACTTCACCTTGATTGAGGCTCCTGCCGCATCATCATCATCGCAGAGACTGCGGAGGTCGAAGAAACGACATCTCACCCGGCGCCCACTTCGATTCAAAGACAAAGATCCTCGGAATGTATAATAGGTAATCTACATGAGCGAGTCACTCGCTCCGGTATAATGATCCAAATCTCTACTCTCATTCGGCTTTTGTTGCTTCTTTTGAACCCCGCGATATATCACATGCTTTATCCGATTCTAGTTGGGTAAATGCCATGCATGAGGAGTTAGAGAATTTTGAAAGAAACAAAGTTTGGAACCTAGTAGAACCTCCTAGTGGTCATAATGTTATAGGAACCGTTGGGTGTTTAAGAATAAACAAGGTGAGGATGGTTACGTGGTTAGAAACAAGGCCGATTGGTAGCTCGGGGTTTCACCAAGTTGAGGGGTTAGATTTTGATGAGACATTTGCTCTGTTGCTAGACTAGAAGCCATTCGCATTCTCGCTTGCATTTCTTTGCATCAAAAGGTTTTAAATTATATCGATGGATGTTAAAAGTGCCTTTTAAATGGTTTCATAGATGAGGAAGTGTATGTTAAGCAACCCCCGGTTTTGAGGATCCCAAATATCCAAATCGTGTTTTCAAGCTATCTAAAGCATTGTATGGTCTTAAACAAGCCCCTAGAGCCCGGTATGATAGACTTAAGACCTTCTTGCTTAAAAATAATTTTGAGATGGGTAAAGTGGATAAAACTCTATTCATTCTTAGACGTGACAATGACTTCGCTTGCTCAAATTTATGTGGATGATATTATCTTTGGTGGTTCCTCTAATGCTCTTGTTTCACTTTTCCGACACTATGTCCAGGAATTTGAGATGAGTATGATGGGAGAGCTTAATTACTTTTGGGACTTCAAATCAAGCAATGCAAGGAAGGAACTTTCATCCATCGACGAAGTACACTAAAGATCTACTCAAACGCTTCAACATGGGTGATTGCAAGCCAATTTCCACTCCCATGGCAACTTCGATTGCTTTGGATCCGGATGAGGAAGGAGAAGTCGTGGATCAACGCGAGTACCGCACATGATCGGCTCCCTTCAGATTTGACGGCCTCGAGACCGGACATTCACTTCACGGTATGCCTTTGTGCAAGATTTCAGCGTCTCCGAGAATTTCCCATCGCCAAGCCGTTAAGCGCATATTCGTGTATTTACACTCTACCCTCTTATATGGCATTTGGTATTCTGCTCTTGACTTTGTCCATTAGAGGTTTTTGATTCGATTTTGCGGTGTCGGTTAGATAGGAAGAGTACCTCGTGCACTGTCACTTTCTAGGCACTTCTCTTGTATCTTGGTCTTCTAGAAAGCGGTCTTACATTGCACAATCCCTTCCGAGGCGGAGTATGTAGCTCACGCTAGTTGTTTGAGCTGATTTTGTGGATGACGTCCACTTTGAAAGATTATGGGTTAAACTTTGCTAGTGTTCCTCTTTTACGTGATAACATACGCTATTAATATTGCTAAAACCCAAGTGCAACATTCTAGGACTAAGCACATAGACATTCGCTTTCACTTCCTTAAAGATCATGTTGAAAAAGGTGATATTGTGATGCACTTCAGAGAGTCCAAGCTCAATTGGCGGATATTCTTACCAAGCCTTTAGATCAAACCAGTTTTCCTCCTTGAGAAGTGAGTTAGGGTAATTTATCCTTATGGGTTGGTTTGAGGGGAGTTTGATCTTTTCTAATCTTTTCTTGTTCTTTTGATCTTTTATTGTTCTTTTACGAACTTAGTGATCTTTTCGAACTTTTTAGGTTTTAGGCTTTTTAATTGCATCTCATTGTGTCATATTGCATTCATATGAAAACTCCAACAAGGTATGAAAAATTAAAAAAAAGGAAAAAAAATGCATTGTAATATAAGATTTTCTGCTTATCTTTTAAAATTGATGAAGCTTTGCCTATTACCCTTTGGAGCTGTTGTATTTCAATTCTTGCTCAATGTCATGTCTAGTTCTTTGACTTGCTAGAATTATCATGCTTTTACATGTGTAGCTAAGTCTTTGCTATATGAGCTAGAACCTTTTAAACAACTCAAACTAAGAAATTGCAATTTGTGGATGTTTTAGCGAGTTGCGCAATTAGTGCTCCTCTTGTGACATTGGCCCTGTCAGAATTGCTTTGTTAGCTCTTTGATCTAAAATTGACCATTACTTGAGCTTTTGTGTTCTTGAGATTCTAAAACTGCTCATGTGAAAAATGAAAATCAAGATTGTCTTATGCTTAAATTGTGCCAAACTATTCTTACGAGACTGCTTGTCAAATGACATGAACTTGGAGATAGTTTGATGAACCAAACGATCTCATGGGGACTGCTTGTCAGAAATGACATGAACCTCAAGATTTGTCGCCCCGGTAGAAGCTTAGAAAGAGTTTGTGGATGGCTCCTAGTCCAGGATCTTCTTTACTAAGATATACCTTTAATCAACTTTTGGTGAAGCTTAGGATGAGTTTGTGGATGGCTCCTAGTCCGAGGATCTTGTCACTAAGTTAGATCATTAGTCAACTTCAATATTCAATGCAAATGAAAAAAATGTTGACAAATGGGCGTTTACAAAATATTGAGCAAAATGATTCAATACGGGACTTGATTGACTCTTAATGTGGTCTTTGTTAGATTTTTGATCTCACTTTGACATTTTGACATGGCCAATTTCACTTTAGGATCCCTGTTGATGAACTTTCTGAATTTGAAGCGTTGCTTAAATTGATCAAATCTACTGCTTTACTTTTGAGCCTTTGTGCTTAGCTTTGATATATATGTCTTACCATGATCTTGCTAGCTACTGTCGGGCTTGATATCTTTGTTTGTGCAATATTAGAGATACTAGCTTGTTCTTTTGGGTAATCTCCAAAGCTTCTTGTAATCAAAAATTGAAAAATACAAAAATTGAAGCCACTCCATTGCACTTCATGCATATTCCTCTTTATGCTTCTTTTGTTTCGCTTCTTTCTTTATTCTCTATTTGTTATCCTGGATGAGAGGAAGGCGTGATTCCTTGATGAATCCATTGTCAAAGGGGAGAAGATGTGTTAAATGAAAAGATATTTCTTTGGGAGAAGATGTGTAATATTTCTTTGCTACTCTTATTTGGAGAAGATGTGTTAATGAGAAGATTGGGGAGAAGTTTATACAAAGGGAGAAACGAAAATTTGAAATTTGACAAAGGGAGAAAATTTGAAATTTGATATCATAGTGAGGGGAGTTCTTGAGTTGCATTCTTATTGTCTTATTGAATATTACGAACTTGAATTGCATTCTTTTATCCTCACAATGATCATAGGTCAATTGAACAATTGTTCTTTCATATGGACCTTATGTGAGAATTTTGACCCTTTTCTCGAAATCAAAGTTTTTATGCTTATTTTTGCTTTGTCTCACATGCCTATACTATTACGATGCCGGCTTGGTCATTTACATTGCTTTTTCTTGCTTATGGACCAAGTTGTGCCTTTGTAAAAGCTGCGAGTAAACTCGCTTTCAAAACTCTTACTTACATTTTTCGGATAATTGCCAATGTGTTCATCAAGGGGAGATTGTGGATTTCATGGGAATATGTTCGATCTTAGGATGATGTGACAATTGGCAATGGCGTTTACGGTTTGTAGTTTCACGTGTTTTCGACAAAGCTACGTGTATTCGGGCGAGGCGGTCCGACCGATCCTTGCACTGCGGTCCGATCGGTCCCAAATCGGTCGGGACCGGCCATGTGGGGCGGTCGGACGGCGATGACCAAAGTGGTCAAAATAAGCTGGGCCAAAAATAGGTGTTGTAGGCAAGTGAGGGGATCCCAATGCACTTAGTCTCATAATTTTTGGAGTCTCCAGTAAGAAGTTCTATTGGTTTAAGTTTCCGGAAGGTTTGGTTTTTGAGGCTTGAAATTGGCTAAGTCCTTGGTGGCGGTCCGGCCGGCTCACGAGGAGCGGTCCGACCGCCATGGGGCGGTCCGACCGGCTCACCTGGAGCGGTCAGACCGGTTTCTACTTGAACGTCGGCCAACTTCGTGGCGATGTTGTTTTGTTAGGTCAAAGTCATTGGTTTCATGGCATATGATTTGCATGATGCATGTTTTGACTAACATGGGTCAAGTTGTGAAGAACTTGTTCCCGACACGTGTTTTCTTGTGCGTGGTTGTGCGGGTAGCTTGGTGGTCAACGACGGTCAACGGCGAGGAGAATCGGGACTAGACTTGAAGAGTTGAGGTCCAGAACGATCGACGATGCCGGGTGAGGTCAACGACTCAAGCGTGACACAAGATGGACAATGGTGACCTATTGGCAAATCCATGACGCATGGTGAAGCGGTTTAGGTCAAAAGTTAAAGACGGCGCCGCAAGCGTGCGTGTGTGACCCGCTTGTTAGTGGGCCTTAACGGAGCCCAATTAAGTCAAACCCTAGGAGTTTTAGGCCTCCACTATAAATAGGAGGAGATGGTGGTGCACCTCTCTCTCTCTCTCCTTTTGTGTTTCAAACCCTAATTGTCTTTAGGGAGTTGAGGTGGAGGCTAGGGCTCTTGATGGTTTGTGGTGAATTTCGTGATCCTTGATTGTCTACTGATCCATGATGGTGTGGATGTAATCCAGCTTCAATCACGAAATCAATCTATGCAAGGTTTGCTTGAGATAAGTCTCTTTTCGTTCTTGCTTTCAATTTGGTGATTTTAGGGCTTTCTTTGATCCGCGAGTTTGTGATTGATTCTTTCACGTGAATTAGCTTGCTGTGATATGTGTGAATCTATCTAGCATCATCTTGATCATCAATCTCTCACGAACAAGCTTTAGGATCAAGTTTTCGTTCTTGCCCGGTTTTAGACCTTCTGTTAATCAATTGACAATTGCTCAAGATCGTTCCAAGAATTATCATAATATTCGATTGGAATAGGTCCTCAATAGCATATAGAAGGTGTGTGCAAAGTTTCATAAAGATTGGAGTTGAGAATCAAAAGTTTCACCTAATTGCAACTTCGTCATCGGTGATTTTCTTGTTGCAGATCGGTTCGAGTCGGCGGTCGACCGCCGTCATCACCGGTCGACCGATTTTGAGCGGTCCGACCGCCAAAGATAACGCCGTCGACCGCCCGCAATCGGTCCGACCGGTTGAGTATAATGGTCAGACCGCCCGTGCTGTGAGTCTTGGTAATCTTAGTTGATTTTGTTATATTGCTTAGGGGTTTAATTGGATTCAATACTAGTCTTCCGCTGTACTGGTATATTGATCTTCATAGCTTTCTAATAGCTACTGGAGTTAAATTGTATTGAGTTCATAATTTGTGAAAAAGTGAGCGTGCTCCTATTCACCCCCCCTCTAGTCGCCTTTACGGTCCAACAAGTGGTACGATACTCTTTTCATGGAATCGTACCGGGGTCTTCGGCCAAACCCATTGGCCAAGTTTCTCTTCCTTTAACATTTGGCTCACCAAGTAATTTCAGGACAGAGAAAGTATCCTTTGATTGTATCGTGTGGGTAAAGTGTACAGCCTCTGCAGAGTGTTAAATCAATCTATTCGAATAGCCGCGTCCTCGGTTATAGACATGCTCGAGAATTTCACACGAGGGGTAGTTTTTCATAAAACAAATGGGAAGGGTCAGCTGTGTGAGATAACTTGTTCAGCTGTGTGAAAGAACTTGATTAGACTATGTGTACTTTGTGAAATCAATTGTTAACTTATTACTGTCTATTTGTTTTGAATCATGTTTTCAATCTATTATTTGTATTCAATTGCAAATGTTGTATTTCTGCAAAATAACCACGGAAGCCATTCCTTTGGAATAAGCCATCATCTATAAATTGCATTCTGTGGTATGACTTGCGAGTACGGTGTGTACTCACTCTTGCTAAACAAATCAACAGAAGTAGAGGATTCTGTCACCGCTTTTGAAGAAGAGTTCTACGAAGGTTGAGCGTTAGGGTCTTGATCCCAGTCAGTTGCCTGTGGTAAATTGATGGGAGCCACCGGAGTTTATTTCGTTTCCGCTGCAGTTTATTCTCTTATTGTCAGCCTTGCATGGCTTAATAAATGTAATACTCGACCATAAGGTCTCAACAGTTATTTGTTATTTAAAGTACTCGTTTATTCTTATATTCGTTGTATGGATGTGATATTTCATCAATGTTAACACTGTGTGCACTAGCGTGATCCCGACTAGTGCGAGAATACATGAGGGTCCAGATTTGCATATTTGGGTCCCGATAGCGGTCTTGAGCTTTAAGTTTCGCCAAAGCGTAACTTATCGCAAACTTCGATCGCCTCCTTATTGATTCGACTTGATTAGCCTTCAGAGTGGTCACCATTTCTTGCAAGTTTCCGACTTGTTCCCCAATGGTACTTATGTGAGCAGCTACAGTATCTTCTCGAGGAGTTTTTCCCTCAGAATGTAGCTCACCAAGTACATTGTTCAGGAGTGTGATGTTGTCTTGAAGACTAGTCTTCATCGACTCCATCTCCTGTTGGGTACGAGTCGAAGCCTCGCGAAGTTTCTTGTTTTCGACCACTTGTTCTGAAAAGAATAAAACCGGTCAAACAAAAATAAACTTCTAGAGGAAGATAACACAAAGATAATTGTAGGTAAAAGCATTTCTTACCTACTAATTGAGAATCCAATTTCTTGACCTCTTCTTCATGGGAAGCAATGTTTCAGTATGCTTTTTCTCCCATGCTCTGATGTCCTCTGCATTCATCTTAGCAATGCGGACGGACTCATTATAAATCAAGGTCTTCTCTTGGATTTCAGCCTCGAGGCTTCTCAATTCGGTAGCAATTTCTGAACAAGAAATTAGCATTAGAAAAGGGAAAATACTCGAAAAGGACAACAGGTAAAGAATTGCTTACCTGTTACTCGAGTTCTCAGACCCTCGAGTTCCTGATCCTTGTTCTTGGTAATGCGAGAAAACTCCTGAATGACCAAAGCCTTTTCTTCAACTTCGGTCCGGAGCTTCCGCATCTCATCTTCTTTTTCTGGAAAAGAAATAAGAGTTGGATAAAGGTTAAAGATAAAAGCAGTCTTAAGTTCAGCACTTACTGTTTATTTTATCCTGCAATCTTTTAGATGCAGAGATGGCTTCTCGAATTCTATCCGAGAGGACTATTACTTCCTCCCTTAGCTTTCTCGACTCCTCTTTTTCATAATCGAGTGAGTCAGCTAAGATCTTCGTGTCGCTTTTTAGCCTACAGAGGACAAAAATGGAGATAAACATTAGCCGATTGATTCAAGTCCTTCTACAACCGCCGACCTAGTCGTAAGTTTTTCTACGACTATGTCATGGTCGTAAGTCTTTCTACGACCACTACCTGGTCGTAAGTAGTCGTAAGCTCTTTACGACCAGTACTTTGTCATGAGTCTTTTCCATGACTATCCTCGTAAAGCACTATACGAATAGTCAAATCGAAAACGACTATGAATAACAGTAACTTACCATCTCTCGCTTTGTGTGCGAGTTCATCTTTCTCCTGTCAAAGCTCTAAAAGTTGTCGATGATACTCACCGACAACGGCAATTTGCTCCAGAGCTTTCTACAAAAAGAAGACAGTGAGAAGAAAAGGAAAGCTACATATATAAGTATTTTAAAAAATACTTACATTCATAGTCGACCTAGAAAAGGTCGAATACACAAACTCTGGGTTCTGCAGCTTGTCTATCCTCGCGACTTTATCCCACCACACCTCCTCAAGGCGCTCATTGTCGAAGGTATTTCCTCTATTTGGAATATCCTTGGGATGGGGGACTCGGTCGCGAGACCATGGTAGGCAGAACCCTATGACGGAAGCGAGTCCAAAGAAATCAAACCATGAAGTTGAAAGGTTCTTCATCCTCCGATTACGGTCGCACTTTCTCTTGGACACGGAAGGAATGTCCGCCACGATTTCCTTTTCGATGCACGGGTGTGCGAGTCATCATCACCTTGACCAGGGCTCTTGCGGTACGCCTCTGTGGTCTCTACGACTTGATGAGTCGCAGATTGCCCTCTCGATGAGTTGTAGCTACGACCACGTAGCTTGGAGAAACCACTTGAGAGCCACACAGGTCAAGGAAGCTCCTTCAACCACTTCCATTGTTACCTCTTGAAAGAATCAAGAAGTAATAATGGGCTTCTCAACGGAAGCATCCCTGGGTCAAGGAGTCGGACTAAAATAAAGAGAAGCAAATCGAGAGTTGTGAAAAGGAAAAGGTAAATGATGTTCTTACACTTTAGTACATTTTCACATACCTCTGCTCTGGTCTTAACCAGAATTTAGAGCAATCCTCCCAACGGAGGACCTCTTCTTCTCCACGACCACATCCGTCGAAGTTCAATAATTGGCGATTTACGACGCGTCGTCGTAGAGTTTGAACAGGAACCGTGGCTCCGGTCTCTGGTTCTCTGGATGGCCGAGATCGATCTCGACCATTCCAAGAGCAAAGACTACCCTCAAGCTGCGGTGGTGCCGAGCAAGACATCGTCCTTCATAAAAGACATAAAATCTTTCGGATCTCCTTTTCCAGGTTGCTTAACAAAACTAGGAGTGGCAAAGAATGCGAAAGATTCCTTGTCATAATAGAAGGGTACCTTAGCCTTGCGAGGTTTGCGCTAAGAGATTAAGCCGCTTCAACCTCCTCGGCCCGATAGTCTGTAGCCTCGGCCAGATATGGCTACGGTACCGCCGCAGCTTTGTAGAGGGTCCGATGAGTCACGGCCCGATCTTCCGATAGGTTCGATTTGGTTCGTCGTGAGGGCGTTGACGCTTTGAGGCTTCCACCAACGATCGTCACCCGCAATTCGCTACACCCGACGCCGTCGTTATCGACCACGCTTGCACGCGATCGACCTTACCACGAAGGTTATGGTTCCCGCAAGCAATCAAGCAACTCACAAGAACAAGGTAGATGCAATCTGAATTGTATTGCGGATATGGATGAAGTTTACAAGTGGGGTTCCTCAAACCGATAATCGTGAACCGCAATTGGCGAGAATAATCTAAGAAAAACCCGCCTCTAAACTACGGCGACTCTGATATATATAGGGGACGCGAGGAGGTCGAACCTAGGGTTGTCTTGGCCGTGGGATGAGGCGTACACAACCCGACTCCGATCTCGCCACGTTTACAAAGTCTTATTAGTTTCCAAAGCGGTGACGCAAAGACCTTGTGTCGCGTATTTACGGTCGAAGATCTAGTCGAGGACTGGTCCTAAGGTGGTCTTGAGGAGTCCATGCTATCTTTGGTCATAGATTGTGTCCAACGAGTAATCGTGCTCGCCTCTCTCGGTCGAGAGTGCTCCCAACGCGAGTCATCTGGTCGTAGGCCTTCTTGAAGTGGTCGAGGCCTTGCGAATCTGGTCGTGGACCTTCTTGAACCGGTCGTAGGCCTTCTTGAAGTGGTCGTAGACCTTCTTGAAGTGGTCGAGGCCTTCTTGAAGTGGTCGTAATCCTAGATTTCGAGTACAAGTAAATCATCTCCATTAGGCAAACATCATAGAGTTCTCAAATAATACACTCAGCCCTAGAAACGATTTTACCTGATAGATTAAGTCACGTGCTCTAGCTCTTGTCATAGGACCTTGTAGTCCAACACCCAAATCTGGAAGGTCTTGTGTAGTACGTGTATCCGAAGGAGGGATGTCCTCATCAGGGTCTGGTCGAAAGACCAGAGCTCGAGCTTGCTCCTCCCTTGTCGGCAGATCTTGCAAGTCGACGTCTCTTAGATGGAGGAGCCGAGTCTCTGTCTTTCGACAACCCTGCACCAATAGTCATCAGTACGACTTCCTCGTCGTCCTGACGATTTTCCATGCCTACTTTCTGTAACGCAAAACAGAAAAAGAAGAGTTACTAATCAGTCGTAACTTTTTCTACGACCGGTGCCAAGTCGTAAGTTTTTCTATGACACTTTCTTGATTGCAAGACTTTCTACGATCACCATTAGTCGTAAGTATCTTCTACGACTATAAAGTCCTAAAGAAAGAATCAACTTTTTGATTACCTTTAGGCGCTCTATCTTTTCATCTGCAGACAAAGCCGCAATGATTTGAGTAACCGCCACTCTGAGTGGCGGAGATTTCTCACAGATGAGTCTGAATCTAGAGTCAACCTCGGCCTGTGAAAGATCTGTGTAAACAGATAAGAATTTTAGACAATGTTAAGAAAGACTAAACCGAAGGCTAAGTCGGAGGATCACTTACCCTCGTCGTAGTCCCTGGTTGGGTCTCCTCTCCCCGAGTATCTCCACATAGGAGATGCTCGTTTCTTCAGAGGACTAATTCGGCGTGTGATGAAATCTTTCACCACATGCCATCCGGTCAGCCCTTCTTCTTTCAAGTCTTTGATGGCTTGAATATAGGGGGCAATCCGGCTGATATCTTCAGGAGTCGAATCCCATGAAGATTTCTTCTCGGCAGCCTTCCCCGCGAAAGAGAGGCTGTCTTCAGAGGTGACTTTCCAGTAAAACCACCTCTTCCTCCACCCCGGCCATGAAGACCGGGTGAAACTCTGAATATACTCCTTCGACTTCGAGTCGTGGAGCTTCAGACCGCAGCTTCCGGCGATTCCGGTTTGTCGAGCCATCCCATAATAATATTGGAACAGCTCGAGATCCGCCGGAATCCCCAAGTACGCCTCGCACAGGTACACGAAGACACTCAACATGGTAATGGAATTAGGACCTAAGTTCACTAATTCCACCCCAAAGTGCTCGAGTACCATCAGAAGAAAAGGGTGAGCAGCAATGGAGGCCGCACTCACAATACGCTTGGAAGACGGGGATTTGCCCATTTTCCCCGATGGCGATCGCCTAACAAATAGGAATCCACTTCACGAGCCTTCTCGAATCTTCCCGGCGTCGACCAAGATTTTGATCTTAGCCGCATCCATCTCCGATTCTTCCCATTCGGAAACTCTCTTGGCCATTTCGCTCAGAAACAAGAAGTTTTTTGATTGGGTTAGCGGCGGAGAAGATGAAACCTAGTCGAAGACGGAGAAAGCAAGAGCTCGAAGAACTGCGGACCGATTTGAGGAAAAGGTAAAAATCCAAGTTTAACTACTGGTGAGTTTTTATAACCGCACGATTGCCACCACTTCGGAAACCTTCTCGTCTATAGGTCTGTGGGAGTTGGTTGCACCGCTTCGGGAACCGCCTCATAGGACAGTCTGTGTGAGTCGGTTGCAATTCCCCAGATGGTCCGTTCGAGAAAATTAGGTACGCTTCGTCACCTCCAAGCGAAATTACTTTCTTGACCAAGTTTTTCTGGTCGAAAGAAGTATCAATCGGAAGGGTTTCTTTCTCCGATCATCCTACTACGACCACTTCACAGTCGTAGGGGTTTTTATGACTTTTTGATAGTCGTAAGCAACCTTCTTGACCAAGCAAATTCCTGGTCAAAGTAGCACTCAAATGTCGAAGAGTTTTTCCTTCGACCATTATTCTACGACATTTTCATAGTCGTAAGTCCATTTGCAAATCCTTCACCAAGTAAGTTACTTTCACTTGAAGCTGGGGGGCTAGATGACGAGGATCTAATAATCCTCATTTTATCTTTTATCTATAATTCTTATTATGGGTAAATATGATGTCACATAGTCCCCAGAAGTACCCCCTATATTTATAAGGGGGAGGCCTACCAAGTGATTGTAAGATCTTCTACAATCACCGCCATAGTTGTAAGTCTTACTACGACTATGTCATAGTCGTAAGTCCTTCTACGACCACTACCTGGTCGTAAGTCTTTCTACGACCATTACCCAGTCGTAAGTCCTTCTACGACTATTGCCCAGTCGTAAGCCCTACTACGACTTATACCCAGTCGTAAGTCATACTACGACCAAATAAACCACGACCACCTTATAATCAAACCTACAAGCGAGTGGGTCCAATTGATTAAGGAATCTGAACGGTCCACACGCGCTATTATTCCGCGTAGTAATAGCGCTTAAATACCCCATTACCTCTGGAAGATAATCGCAGACGGCGTGAAGAAGCCAATGCGCGGTAATTATCGCCATCATCGCCCATTATCGGCTTAATTAAGCGCCCCTTCCGCAGGACAAAACGGCTACTTCTTCACGGCTATATAAAGACATCAATCAGAGGGTGAAAGAGAGGGCGAAACAGAGCGAGTCAAGGAGAAACACAAGTACCGTTCTTTGTAATAGTCTTAGTTTCTTGCTTGATCATCGAGAATACAGTCAATACCATACACACACAGGAGTAGGGTTGTTATTCTCCCCGGAGAAGGCCTGAACCTGTCTAAACATCCCGTGTCAACCACTCTGCGTGATTTCATCTTTAGGAGACCCCCCGAATCAAATAATCTTTACGTAAGATCGGTTCTAATACACCGACATTACTATTACTACTTATTATCTTGAGATCTTTTTAGTTAAATTGATAAATGGATGGTATTTCATCAATGTTTCTAGTGTGAGCTAGCTACTAATCTGGGACTAGTTCAAAATACACAGAGGGTTTCAAATATGTAAATCCGGGTCCTGACAATGGGCTAAGCCCAACACATGGTCTTTTCGGTCCAAGTGGCTAAAAGTGCTTTTAAGCCCAATCTGAAAGCTAAATTGTGTTCAAACTTGTAAAAGGGTTCAAAAATAGATACATGGCCAAAATATAGGCCCTAATATGCATGGCATGCAGGCCCATATGGTGGCTTCTCACGAAATTTAGTGGGCTTGCACTTCGGTCTCCAATCTGAATTTTAGCCCCTCTTGTTCCTTTCGGCCGAACTAGATGAAGTGGGCTTGAGTGGTTTCCACTGGCCGCATGGGTTTGACTTGGACCCTCCTTGCCCGTGTGGGATTGTAACATCCCAAATTTCTGAGCCTTTAAAAATCTTTTATTAGTTAGTAGTTGGAAAATTAACTATTTGGATTTTATTTGAATTTTAATTAAAGCTTAATATAGACTTTTAGCATCAAAATAATTTAATATAATTAATTCCGACATCAACTATTATCAAAACTATTTTATTTGGATTATATGAGTTTGGATATATTTTCTAGATTTTTTCCAAATTCATTTGCTATTTTCGATTGCCATTTGTAATTTCTGCTAATTTCTAAAAAGGAAAACCAATTAAAATCTTAGTTAAATACTTTGGGCCGAAACCCAATCCTATTTCAACCCTGGCCCAACACTGTGAAGCCCAGCCTCTCCCCGCACAGCCCAGCCGCACGTGCGTCCACTCGCACCCACTGACGCGTGGGGCCCACATGTCAGGTCTTCGTCTCAGCGTCGCCTTCGTACTCGCGGAGCTATGCACTTCGTCCTCCATGGCTCAAGCTCAAGTCCCGTACAACAACGCAGGCTTTCCAACCAAAACTCCTTGTAAAATTATATCCTTATTCTTTCCGCATCTGTTCGGATCAAAATCATATCTCGATTTCCTTTCTATCCCCGAGTTCTTCACGTTTTCGTTTCGGACTCACTTACTCAAGTTTATATTTGCAACTCACATGAGATGATGACTCGTAGTATGGCTAAGCAATCTACTTGTATATAACCAACCCACGTTGGTGCTACGATAATACCATCTAATAATGAACCAACCTAGGGTGACAAAAGATAATGGCATAACAATAGACAAGATGGATGTAACAAATTGGATTAATAACTAAACACAAAAGCATTTAAATAAATACTTAAAGTAGAATGCAGTACATTGAAATAAAGTAGTTTTGAAAACTAGGTGCAATGTGATCAAAGGTATAACTTGCCTTGTAATAGGTCTAGGTAGTGGTCTTGATCTTGGTGCACTCTTTCTTCTTCAAAAGTCCCCGAAGAATTAACGTTTACTCGCAAACGAAATAAATAAAAATAAATAAATTAAAGAGATAAAACAAACTCCAAAAATTAAATAAATTTGTTAGATAAATAGATCTCAAATTTAGATGAATTCAGAAATTTGAATGGACTCAATCGGAGTTTGGATGAAGAAGATATGGCCTTTGGAATATCAAAACTCAAGAAAATACCCTAAATTGGAAATTCTAGAATTTCTGAATTATTTTCGTAAAGAAAAATCTGGATTATGACGTCAGCTGACGACAGCGAAGGAATTTCGGATTTAAAATAAATCACAGGAAAATGCTACAGTGGCTGACATGTGGGGCCCATGGTCTATAGATCGAGTCCACAGAAAGGCTTACTGGTCTACAGGTTCACGTGTTCATTGAACAGTGGATCTGACAACGGGACCCGCACGACATTGACTTGGCTCACGGTAAACTAAGTCCACCAAGCGATTGGATCTAGGATTCGGTGAACCGTAAACGCATGCGTGCACGTGGCCGCTGAATCGGCGCCACGCACGCGACACGCAGGCGCGAGAGTTGAAGTGGCGACACACGTGGACATGGCGAGGCGGCGGTGCTCGGGTTCCAATAGTCGACGGCGAACGGCGGCAGCTCGCCGGCGGTGGGTGGTACCAACGGATAGCCAAGGCTATTGCGAACCCAGCGGTGCACTTACTGGCAGCTGAGGTCAACGGTGATGGCCAGCGGCGAGGTCGGAGTGGCGAGGGAGGTGCGGCTATTGTCGGGTAAGAGTTTTGGCGATGCTCCTATAGCGGGGAAGGGTGCACGTGGTAGTCCAGGCGGCGGTGGACTCAGCGGTGCAGTCAACGTCGATGAGGCGGCCACGACAGCGGCACAATTTGAAATACTAAAAGCTTCGACCAAAAACCTAAAATTTTGATTGCGGTGGCGCTAGGGTTCTCGGGGCGATGAGGGTGTGGGCGTTGGGTTGCGGAGGCGTTGGCGAACCTTGGGAGCTATTTATAGGAGCTCGGGCGCCCGGGATAAGGAATCCCCAAATCGAGTCCATTTTGAATATGAAAATGAATTCAGAAATCCTAGAGATAGAAATCGATTTGAGGTTTGATTCGGTCGGACTTGGATGCGGGAAGATACTGGATAAGATTTGACACGGAAATTTGGGGCAATTTAGTGGGATTTCTCTGTTGTCGTTACGAGCTCGAGCTCAACAATGGCGGAGGGACACGTCAATTGCCGCTGGGAATACTGGCGACGCAGAGGCGAAGGTCGGATTGTCAGCGTGGTCCACTCGATACTAGACGAAGCGGTCTTGTGAGAAGCGAAGAGGTTGACATGCGGGCGCATGTCGGTCGGAGGAGGGCGCAGAGGCGTTCGGCTGCGATCTCGGGCCGCACAAGAATAGGGTTTGGGTTTCGGTCCAAACGCTGTTGTAAGATTTTAAATTATTTTTTCATTTTAGAAAATACCAGAAAATCCAAATAGCAATTAGAAAATAGCAAATGAACTCGAAAAAATTCTAAAAAATTCTGGAAAATATATCCAAGCACATAGAATCCAAATAAAATAGTTTTGATAATTGTTGATAATGGGATTAATCACATTAAATTGTTTTAATGCTAAATGTCCATATTAAGCTTTAATTACGAATTCAAATAAAATTCAAATCTTGAATTTTCCAACTAGTAACTAATAAAAGATTTTTAAAAGCTCAAAAAATTAGGATGTGACAAACCTCCCCCCTTAATGGAATCTTGACCCCGAGTGTTAGGATGGCTAGAGAAGAGGGTAGGGAACTCGCCTTTCAGGTCTTCTTCACGCTCCCATGTTGCTTCTCCTTATGAGTGGTTGCTCCACTGAACTTTGCAAAAATGAACGGTCTTGCTTCTAGTATGACGCTCTGCAACATCCAAAATCTAGACTGGCTGCTCTTTGTAAGTGAGATCTTTTTTTAACTCAACTGAATCCAATGGGGTTTGTTCTTCTAGCACACGAAGACACTTCTTCAACTGAGAGACATGAAAGACATCATGTATTCCTGCTAACGACTGCAGTAGTTCTAACTGATAGGCAACTTCTCCACAGCGTTCCAAAATATTGAACGGACCAACATACCTAAGGACAAGCTTTTCTTTGGCATGAAACCTTTTGACACATATGAGTGGAGTAACTCGGAGATAAACAAAATCTTCTGGTTCAAAGCTGAGGTCACGACGACGGTTATCAGCATAACTATTCTGCCTCGACTGAGCTATCTTCAATCTTTCTCTGATCATGGCCACTTGTTCTTCTGCTTCATGAATAATATTCGGTCCAAATACCAAACGTTCGACTATTTCTGACCAATTCAAAGTGGTTCTGCAAGCACAACCATATAAAGCTTCATATGGTGACATTTGCAAACTGGCTTCTTGTCCCAACTGGTAGCATTAGCTAGAGCACAGGATCTCAATATCTCCCCTAATATTTGATTGACCCTCTCAGTCTGTCCATCTGTCTGAGGATGATAATTAGTACTGAAATTCAGATGAGTTCCCAATGCGTCATGCAGACTCTACTAGAAACGAAAGGTGAACTGGGATCCTCGATCTGATACTATCTTCTTAGGCACGCCATGCAAACTGATAATTCTTGACATATATAACTCTGCAAGGCGATCTCCTGAGTAAGTGGTTTTGACTGGTAAGAAATGAGCAACTTTGGTCAGATGATCAACTATTACCTAAATCGAATCGTAACCCGACTGAGTCCTGGGTAAACCGGTAATGAAATCCATTCCGATCTCTTCCTATTTCCAATCTGGAATCTTCAGCGGTTGTAACAAACCTACTGGTCTTTGATGATCTGCTTTTACATTCTGACACATGTCGCACAAGGCAACGAACTCTACGACTTCTCGCTTCAAATTTGGCCACCAAAACTTATTCTTAACATCCTGATACATCTTAGTACTACCAGGGTGAATCGAATACTTTTAGTCATGGGCCACTTTCAAGATTAGCTTGTCAAACCACTGAAGATCGATGTTTCGCTGCGTGATCGCGCCCTTTCTCTCCTAATCCTTCATCCCCTTTCTTCCTCCTCCCTTTCTTCTTCCTTCTTCTCTGGCCGACACCTCCAATGGCGGCTTCTTCTTCTTCCTCCCAAATGGCAGCAGCAAGGAACTTCTCCAAGGAGGTGGGGGCGCTGCTGGATGTGCTGGTGGCGCAGGGAGGGAGGCGCAAAGGGAGTGGGAGGCGGTGGCCAGGGGGAAAGGGCAGGGGCGGCCGGGTGGGATATGTGGATAGAGAGAGGTGGGGCTAGGGTTTATGGCGGGGGAGGACACCCCTTTGGCCGGCCCCCTGATGGGCCATCCTGGGCTGAGGCCTAGTGCCCAGGTTGTCGGAAAAACGCTAAACCCCCCACCCCCTGAAAAGATGACTTCTGGATTTTCGTTTAACTCCGTCTTCCGAGACTTCTTCTAATAACCCGATTCGCTTCCGGGGTATTACATTCTAACCCCTTAAACATAATTTGACCCCGAATTCTAACCACACATAAAACCCAAATAATAGCCATGACTAACAACTTACTAACATTACCACGTACCTGCTGTAAATAACTCTGGATAAAGTTGGCGCATGCGGGACTCCAATTCTCAGGTCGCCTCTCTCTCAGACTTATGTGTCCACAACACCTTGACGTATACTAGCGTCTTGTGTCCCAGCACTCGCTCGACCTCTCCAAATGCACACCTAGCACGACTCAACTGTGAGGTCTTGCTCAATAGTCAACGGTTCCAAAGAAATCTTATGCTCTGGGTCTCTCAAAAACTTCCGAGCATTGAAACGTGAAACACATTGTGAACCCCACGCATGGACTCAGGAAGGTTCAGGCGGTAGGCTAACTTCCCAATTCTTGCAATAATCGGGAACGTTTCAACGTACCTTGGGCTAAGCTTTCCTTTGGTACCGAATCGGACAATGCCTTTAGTGGGAGACACTCTGAAGAGCACCTGGTCACCCACCGCAAACTCTATATCGCGCCTCCTCATATCTGCATAGCTTTTCTGTCTACTCTGAGCTGCTAACAGATTCTGCCTCACCATGGCCACGCACTCAACGGTCTTCTGAACCCAGTCTAGACCCAAAACTGCCTTCTCGCCCACTACATCCCAACAGAGTGGCCATCTGCATTTCCGCCCATACAGAACTTCGAACGGTGCGGCTCTAATGCTGGAATGATAGCTGTTATTATAGGCAAACTCTGCAAGTGGCAACTGGTCCTCCCAACTTCCATTCCAAGACAGAACGCAAGTCCGCAACATATCCTCTAGAGTCTGAATAGTGCGCTCTGACTGTCCATTTGTCTGAGGATGAAACGTTGTACTAAGACGAAGCTGTGTGCCTAAAGTACTATGTAGACTCTCCCAGAATTTGGACACAAAATTCGCGTCCCTGTCCGAAATAATGGTCTTGGGCACCCCATGCAATCTCACTATTTCTTCCACATAGATAGGAGCTAGATCGCTCACTGACTTGCTGAAACGATCCACCACTACCCAAACTGCATCCTTTCCTCGCGGCGAATGAGGTAATGCCATCACAAAATCCATAGAAATATCATCCTAAGGCCATTGGGGAACCTCCAAGGGCTGCAATAGCCCAGCAGGACGTTTATGCTCGGCTTTTACTTACTGACAAACACCGCAAGAAGCCACATAATTAGCAATGTCCACCTTCATCCTTTTCCACCAGAAATGTTGTTTTAGATCTCGATACATTTTAGTCTCACTAGGATGAACAGTGTATAGAGTGCGATGTGCCTCCCTCAAGATATCATCTTTGACCTCCGCCTTTTGTGGCACGCACATGTGGCCTTTAAACCTCAAGGCACCAGAATCATCCATACTGAAATCTCCCTCTTTGCCCTCATCCAATCGCTTCCAAACCTCCTGTAATAACCGAACACTTCGTTGTGCTTCCCGCACACGGTCTGCGATAGCTGACTTAAGGATCAACTGAGTCTCAACATGTGCTATGCCCGCATAACAATATGATATCCCCATGCGATCAAAATCAGAAATGAGGCAATCACCGTACAGATAATGCCTCCAAATCTTGAGAGCAAAGATGACCGCAGCCAACTCCAAGTCATGAGTGGGATAATTCTGCTCGTGCTTCTTCAATTGTCTTGACGCATAAGCAATCACCTTGATGTACTGCATGAGAACACAGCCAAGACCCACTCAAGACGCGTCTAAATAGACGGTAAACCGCTTCCCTGGCTCGGGAAGAGTGACAATAGGAGAGATTACCAACTTCTCTTTCAGAGTGCAGAAACTACGCTCACACTCATCGGTCCATTGGAATCTCACCCCTTTCTGAGTAAGTTGAGACATCGGTTTGGCGATGATGGAGAAACCCTGCACAAACCACCGATAAGAACCCGCGAAGCCCAGGAAACTCCTCACCTCCTTCACATTAGTCGGCCTCTTCCAATCCACAACTGTAGAGACTTTGCTAGGATCAACAACAATGCCCTGTGGATTAATCACGTGACCCAGAAAACTCACCTCTGAAATCCAACATTCACATTTCTTCAACTTGGCGTAAAACTTGTGCTCTCTCAAAATCTCTAAGACCAACCTCTACTGGCATTCATAATCCTCATGGGTCTTGGAATAGATAAGAATATCATCAATGAACACCACCACAAAGTCGTCCAAATACTCGTGCAACATGTTGTTCATGGTCTCCAAAAAATGGCATGTGCATTAGTTAATCCAAACGATATAACTGTATACTCATAATGCCCATACCTGGTGGAGAATTCAGTCTTCTCTATATCCTGCTCACGCACATGGATTTGATTATACCCTGATTGGAGATCGGTTTTGGAGAACACCTGAGCTCCCTTCAACCGATCAAACAAGTCCTCAATGCGGGACAAAGGGTATTTGTTCTTGATTGTGACTGCGTTAAGCGCACGGTAATCAATACACATACGCCAACTCCCATCCTTCTTCTATGTGAACAGAACAGGAGCTCCCCATGGCGATACACTATGCCTGATCAAACATTTAGCCAACAATTCATCCAACTGCTTCTTCAACTCATCCTGAAACGGACATGCCAGTCGATATGGAGACATCGAGATTGGCCGAGTACCCAAACAATATCGATGCGAAACTCCACGTCTCGCGCAGGTGGCAAGCCTAGAAGCTCCGCCGGGAACACATCTGGATAATCTCTAACCACTTGTATCTCCTCAATCTGCGAAGCCAAGCTCGATTTCTCAGCAAGAGCTAAGAGAAGCCTAGTTTTGACTGCACGCTGACCCGGGAACAGTCCGACCAACATCGAAAGAGAGCGCGGAGGCGCACTCCCTTGAAAGGTCAAAGTCTCACAGACGGGGTCTGCACAGACACTGTCCTACTGAAATAGGATATCACAGCTCGGTAAGAGTGCAACCAATCCAAGCCCAAGATAACGTCGAACGACTCCATTTGTATAACTATCAGATTCGCCGTGAACTTCTCTCCATCAATAACAATAGTACACCCAGGACAGACAGTAGAGCTAGCAATAATACCCCCAGGAGAACTAACCAACACCGAGTGAGAAATCCACTGCATACTCAAGTTCGCCCTTCTAGCAAACGCCATCGAGACAAACGAATAGGTAGCCCCCGAATCAAACAGAACAAAAGCTTCATAGGAATCGACTAATAAGGTACCTGTCACCACATCAGGATGGCCTACGGTCGCAGGTGTAGGCATGGCGTAGACTCCCTGTGGCGCCGGTGTAGAGGACGCTCCGACACTCAGCAAAGGATGAACAGGAACTGCTGCTGGTGGAGCAAACGACGATGACGCAGACGGTGCAGGGTTCCAGTAGAACCCTAGTAGAGGCACTGGGGAGAACGCTGCAGGTGGAACCTAACCGAAAGGGTACTGAGACGTGGGTGCAGCTACCATAGTCTGAACTGAACCTCGTGGAGTAGTGGACGAAGATGCTGCAGGGGCTGACTCCCACTTGATGATACTTTCTAGATTTTTTTTGCAAACTAACATCTATGACCTAACAGGCCACAATGGCGACAATCTCCTGTGAAGGAACACTTAGAAGCACGGTGATTTCCACCACACTTAAAGCATATCATACCCTAACCTGGAGCTGGACGCAATGTTGGCGAGGAAGTACGCGGCAGAGGAGCACCGCCTCGGCTGCCGTAACGCTCGAGACACCGAGGCGATGGCCTCCTCGAATCTCTTGGAAGTGGGTCATTGAAAAGACCCACCTCCACCACTGAAACTCCTCTTGTGACCACTGACATATCCCCCAGTAGAGGTAAAGCTGCTAGGAGTCTGCCTCTCTCTAGTAAGTTCCCGCTCCAACTCCATACCCTTGGTCTGATCGACCACACTGTTGAAGTCAAGCAAGCTGGTCTCCCCCAGGATATGGCGGTACTAAGGGTTCAATCCCCTACGGATCCTCTTTGCCTTCTCTCGATCATTGCCAGCCACAGTTGGCACAAAACAGACTAAGTTGTTGAATTCCGCCTCATAGTCCGCCACGAACAGCTTCCCCTGAACAAAGGTTGTTAGAGAATGTTCCATCCTCTCAAGGAAAGAATCAGGGTAAAACTTAGCCCTGAACTGCTCCAAGAAATCCTCCCAAGTGACTGATCCCTACAGTGGAGTTCTGGTTGATAGAACTCCTTCCTACCAAATATCTACTTGGCCTTTCAGTTGAAAAGCCACGAAACGCGCCTTCTGCGCTGAAGTCATCTCCAATGCACCGAACTGCCTCTCCATATATCGAAGGCAGTCGACTGCCTGCACCGGAGTGCCCGCTCCTTCAAAAGTGTCAAGACGAAGGGACATCCACTCCCGGAGGCTCATTCTAGCCTCAGGAGGAGCTAGTGCAGCCATCGGAGCAACAACAGGTGCACTCACAGCAGGAGGAGTTGCCTGCACCTGTTGAACCCCTCTCTGAAGGTCCTAAAGTAAAGCGGCCGACGCAGCCTGAGCATCAGCAACTGAACGAGTGGCTGAAGCAACCTCCTCAGCCACTCCGCCAACAGCCTCCTAGGCCCCGGGTGAGGACGCAACCGAGCCGCGTCCACGACCACGGCCACGGCCCGCACCACGCCCACGTCCCCTACCTCTCGTCATTCTGAACACCAAAGACAATAAGCTAACCACTTAACTCTTGAAAAAACAAGGGCAATAGTACCACAACAAATCAATACAGATAATCATAACAAGAACATGTTATCAGAATCGTAGATGCAATGGTTTTTTCCCAACTCCCACCTACTGTGCACAGTGTGTAAATTTAATATTCTAACTACCATGGACTTGAAGCCCGCTCTGATACCAACTGTAACACCCTGGCTATGCGAAAGCCAAGAGGTTACCTAAAGCCTCTACCACAAGTCAATAATAGGAACAGTTCCTAACACACTAACATCAAATGTCAAACTAGGAATCAACCGTAAGAGTTCAAGCATGCTAATCATCCTACATTATAGCATTAAACATTAACACCAGTATTCGACCATGATAATCCACTCGAAAGAAACATCATTAAGAGTTTAAATGAAGAGCATGAATCAATAACCAGTTTAACCAAGGCATAGTAGTACCCAATATCGATAATCAAGAGAGTCATTTATTAGTACAGTCCAAATTCCTAACTGCAAGATGATATCAATTTATTAATTCATATGTGAAATGAGTGAGTGCATTCATGTGTCTACTCCCTCCCAAACATGTTATCTTCAAGGTTCACCTAAAACAAAGAAACACGGCAAGGGCGAGTCCATGACTCAGCAAGTACAATATAATACTATGAACAACAACGAGTAGAACTTATCAACCATACAATGGAACAGAAAGTGAAATAGTAGAAAAAACGTATGAATGAGTGATTATGCATGTCCTTCTCTTCTGCTTATACCAGTATAGCTGGTGAATACCCGTCGGTGCTCACTCATGCCCGCACTATCCAAGATGCGGGGATCTAAGGCCCGTTTGAAGAATATTTCGAAACCGGGACCCAAATTGCCCACATTAGAATGGTGGGTCTAACATGCCCATGTTGGAATGATGGGACTTCACTACCCACTCCTGTGGGTGTAACACGAACAATACTTGCATGAATGAATGAATCCGATGAACATAGACATATTATTAACAGAACCATGATAATCAATTATGACTATGAACAAGTACTTATCAAAATTTATTCATCATACATTCATCGAACAAGGAAAAACACATATCAAACACAACCATACACATGTACTTGCCTTTCGCTCTACGACGTGTTGGGAGGCAAGGATGATGCCCCTAACTCCGAAACCCCTTCTCCTACACAAGTGAATCAATATCATAAGAACGCCGTTACAAGAAGGCTCTACTCACACCACTTAACCCATTTCCCCAAAACCCTGGATTTGAATATTGGTTCTACTCAAATTACCCGACAGTCTAGCGGAAGGTCACACTGGACAGCAGTACTAAAACCCTCATATCTTTTACTACGAACCTCGAAAAGGAGTGATCTTAGACTCTATGGAAACATAACGAAATTTTCTACGATAAACTAGTTGGCAAGGTTTTCTGATTCGGCCATCTAATATATCTAATGATCAGATGCAATCCTGCATCCGCAATCTGTCAGTCAGAAACTACAACGGTAGAAGAAAATTCATATATTTTGATTGGCTCAACCAATAATCAAGTTCTTTACCAATATGGACATTTTAAGAAACTTTCTACAACATTCATGTTGGTTGAAACCCCTGAATCTGCCCCTAACTTAGTCTCATTTGATAAACAATGTGACTGCTGACTCACGTCAGATTTTCTGGACAGTCGCAAAGAAACCATCATATCGTTTAGACCATAACTCCAAATTGAGTCAGCTTTATGCCTATAGAAAACTAAGAACGAGCACTACAACTCTCTAGGAGACGACTAGATTAAAGCACGCATGTAACCTACTCAAAAACGATGACCAACGTCGACTGTTCTAAACCGATCTACTACGGACAACACCAAAATATTATTCTACCAAGCGAACAGGGATCGTGTTTACCCTTGTCGAACCGCTGAAGATCAAAGTTTCACCGTGTGATTGCGTCCTTTCTCTCCTCTTCCTTCCTCCCCTTTCTTCCTCCTCCCTTTCTTCTCCCTTCTTCTCATGGCCGGAGCCTCCAATGGCGCCTTTTTCTTCTTCCTCCCAAATGGCAGCAGCAAGGAACTTCGCCAGGGAGGTGGGGGCGATGCTAGAGGTGCTGGTGGTGCAGGGAGGGAGGCGCAAAGGGAGTGGGAGGCGGCGGCCAGGGGAAAGGGCAGTGGCGGTTGGGTGGGAGAAGTGGAGAGAGAGAGGTGGGGCTAGGGTTTCGGGGGAGGACACCCCCTTTGGCCGGCCCCCTCATGGGCCATCCTTGGCTGAGGCCCGAGCCAGTTCTTGAAAAAAATAAAACCCCGCGGAAAAGATGATTTCTGGATTTCCGTTTAACTCCCTCTCTGAGACTTCTTCTAAAAACCCGATTCGCTTCCAGGGTATTACAAGCTGGTGCGGTGGTCCATGGCCGAGCAAACCAAAAGCCAAAATAGAATCACAATAGTGTGGCAGCCCTGATGGTGGCTGGATTTTGGCGGGCGGTGAACCATAGTGGCGACACGACGTGGAGAAGCGGTGGCGCATGCAAGACTTCAGTGGATATGTTGACTCGATGATACACTGCACATCTAATTGATTGCTTAAGTTTCTATGAGACATAAAGAGGCTACCTGAGCTCAGGAGGCGACTAATGATGCACAGAGGAACTTTGGCGGTGATGGACCGGCGACGGCAACAGGAGCTTCACGTTGACACGATGCCCTGAGCAAGGAATCAAGCAATGAGTGGTAGGGCTAGCTTACTTAGACCTATTAAATGCCAACACCAAAAGGAATCAAGAACTAACCCACCAGACCAAATATGGTGACGAAGGGGGTATTTTAGCCCGGACTTAAGAGAAAACCCAATTCGCGACAATCCTGTGGATGGATTATGAAATTATTTGTGGGAAACACTCCTTATAATTAGGATTACAAGATGGCATGCACATAAATGAAAGGAACTAACTGGATACAAAAATAACACGATGATGGCGTTCGGTGCGTGTTCCGGGTGACCAATAGAGAATTCCAGGGTCCCGAAGCTACAATCTAGATCAAGACCTCCAATTAACACGACGAATATGGCATGAGAATAGTATAGTAAGGGCAAAAAAATGAGAAGAAAAGCCTCAGTGTGGAGGGAGAAACGAGTAACGCATCAATTTGGCCAAGAGGATGGTGGAGCGATTTTGATGGCCCTTCACGACCGCTGACAGCTCGGTGTTGATACGTGGCGGCAATTGGGTAAGTGACAAGCTCGATGGTGAAGCAGCGTGGGCTTGCATGCATAGGAGTGGTCGGTGCGGTGCCACCTCCTGCTGCGTGTTCGGAGCGGCGTGGCAGTATGAAGCAGTGGGGCGACGTGAGGGAGGAGGAGGCTGACGAGTGGGCCTGGCTCGTCAGTCACTGCAGTGAAAAAGACGCGGTTGGATGCTCTGCGAGTAACACGGTTAGGTGTGAGTGGGTGGTTCGGTCCAGTCAAGTCCAATGGCTTGGGTCGCTACAGTGTAGCCGGGTTCGGTTTGTCGCACAATTTGACCGAAATCAAATTTAAACTTCTCAAATTTTAGTGAGGTTTAAACATAGCAAATAGATTTGTAAAAATCTAAAAATTTTCAGAGGGGTTCCTGGGATAATGGAGAACCTATAAAATTTTCATAAAAATATTGATCATATATTAATCACTTATTTAAAATTCATTAATTGTAGCTATTTATGGATTGAGTTTGCATTTTTCCCAAGGTCAATTTGAATTCCAAAATTTTAGTAAAATTTATATTTATTCATGATAATTATTCTAGAATTTGAATAAATTATTTTATGGAGATCATTATGAACATTTATTTTCATTTGTTTTAGAATTGATGTTTAATCTTAATGTTTATTCTTTAATTTGAAATTTTTAAATTTCATAATTTATGATTATGCTCCAAAAATGATATGAAATTCTTATGATATGCCTCCAAACTTCATTACTAAACTTGGGGCTGTGACATCCACAACCGTGGACACGGCCATGTCAAATAGTTTTACACTCTGCAAAGGTTGTATAGCTTTACCCACAAGAGATAATCATCTTATAATGTACGGTTACACACTTCCAAAGGTGTGCGACTAAGAGATTATCACAAAGCCTTTACAATGCACCACCCCACCGTAATCCCGCCTCGCGAAGGTTTCATTTCCTTTGAATAGAAACCCGCCGGATTTAAGACCCCTCTTGTGCCATGTGAGAATACATAAAAAGTAGATCACTAGGACACCCACGCAACCAGATGGCACAACCACGGTGGAATATTGCAAATTAGTTAGCCAAGTCATGCCCATTTCCCAACCTATGGTAGTACGATCGGGTTTAGCAAGATGCGGCTTGAAAACCGGTCCTTAATTGACTTGGGTGACTTTCAAAGATAACCCCTGGGCCTCGATCATAAAAATGACTCAATCCCGTGCATAAATGTGCACCAACCAAACATCCATTTCGCTCAAGTCCAAACCAACTTTTATTTTATTTTTCCAAGTTAAATCATTTTCCAAAATTTCAATGGTTAAAACAATACCATAGCATCATGTTAAATCATAATTGATCATTTGGCTAAATTCTCCAAATTAAACATTTTTTTGTCTAAGCTTTGTCTGAGCATAAATTCTTTCAACAAAAGCATCTTGTTCATACTATTGTATTAATTAGAGTTTAATCTAAGGTGACAAGGGGTGAGGGTTTTGATGTCCAAGAATTGTCAACTACAGATTAGTAAGTCAACATCCTATATTAGAATCATAATCTCCAAATCAATCTATTAAGTCTATTGATCCACCACGATTTTGTTTACATTATTCCACCAATAACTGCAGACCAACCAAACACTACTATTCAATTAACTCCACCAATCTCATTAATTCTCTACAATTCCACCAATGCACCGGGAATGCATTCATAACTTACTATAATAATCAAACTTCATTATTCATTCATCACCTAAACCTGACATCTTGTCAAAACTAAACTTCTGACACTAATAATCCATTTATTTCCACTAAGATTTCTTCTAAATCCAATTATTCAATCATATCCCATAAATCCAATAAAACCAAATTATCTAATTAATTCTACAAGGTTTGCTCATACTTCTCGATTCTTCCAATCCACCAAATCCAACAATACTACATCTCTACAATCCAATATCCACAATGTATTCCTATAATCCAATATCCATCAATTATATAATCCTATAATCCATCAAGGATATAATGTGATACCCTAACAAACTTATATTACTATGATATATCTAGAATGTAATTCGATAATCAATCGTGATACTATCCTTGTATCTAACAATCATGTATTCCTATAATCAAATAAACAAGTATTAATATAATCCAATATCGTCACCGGGTGCAGCAACCATTTCCAGAGCCCTCTCTTGCAGTGCAGCTCCCCTAGCCAAGCCCCTCTCACAGAGCAAGCCACCACCCCACCAATGAAATATCAAGCACGGGAGACCAAAGATCACAAGGCCGCCCCGGTGCATTCCCCTCGAAAAACCAAGAAGAAGTGCAGCTCCTCTGGCCGAACCCATACAGGCAAAGAAGACAAGTGCATTCCCCGGCAAAACACCAAAGACCTGACCAACAAATGCATCTCCCCTGCAAAGCCAGCCCCAACATTCATCCCCCAGCAGCCAGCAAGTGCATCCCCCCTGCAAAACCAGCAGCTCAAGCTAGCCCAAATCCACTCCTAAAACACAGCAGCAGCATAAGTTCATTCCCCCGGGAAGCCATTTTCCTTCACAGCATCACAAAGCAAGCAAGCCACCAGCCAGCAAACACAACCACATCCATTCCATTCCACAGCCAGTAGAGGCAAGAACCGAAGGAGGGTTCAACTCTGCATCTCCCAGCCGAAGGCTAGTAGCAGCAGCAGCCAGGGGCCAGAGAAGGAGCCACCAGTCCAGCAGGAGCCAGGAGCAGAAAGGGAGAGCACCAGCCCAGGCCAGCACTGCCATCCCCTCTCCCAGCCCAGATCCATCAAGAGGCAACCCCCAGCACACATCAGTAAGTATGGCACACTTGCACACCATTCACAAATCACTATATTTTAGTAGAATAGTTTGGTAGCTATCAGCTCACCTCAGCAGAGCACTGGTAGGAGTAGAGAGGGAGCCCAAGGGAGAGAACCGGATAGGTTAGACCGAGGCAGGGCCGGGCCGGATCTGGGAGCAAAGGCGGCCGGAGGGGCCGAGCCGGAGCTTACCAGATCGAGCTGAGGGGTGGAAGAAGAGGAGGCGGTGCCGGGAGGAGAGAGCCGGGAGGCCGGGCCGACCGAGGGCGAGCCGGTGGAGTAGAGGCGACAAAGGCGATCTTGGAGTGAAGTCAGCAGCAGAGGCGCCGAGCCAAGCCGGGAGCGGAGCGATCCGGCCGAGGCGGCCGAGGCAGCAGAGGCGACGCAGGAGGCGCCGGGCCTTCGGCCGTGTCGGGTGAAGAAGGAGGCAGAGCCATAGCCGAGGGAGGCGGCGCAGAACCGGAGGAGGCGCAGGGAGCGGCGCCCGAAGGCGGAGCTGGCCGGCTGGAGGCGATGGCGGCGGAGATCTCCGAGGGAGAGGCGGAGCAGCGGTTGGAGACGATGGCGGCGGAGGATCCCGGGAGAGAGCGGGGGAGGCGAGAGAGTTGAGGGGGGTAGATTAAGGGAGGATGGAGAGGCGTCGGCTGAGGAGGAGATAGGGGTTAGAGAGAGAGAGGCAGCGGTGGGTTGAGTCGGCAGAGGCAGGTGGTGGTGGTGGTGTTAGTAGTTTAAGGTTAGGTTTGTTGTTAGGGGGTATAGATTAGCCAGGTAGGTTAGTTGGTTTTGTAGTGATTAGGGTTTAGTAGTTAAGTGGTTAAGTAATTAAGTGATTAGAGTAGTCAGGTAGATAGGTGATTAGTGATTAGGGTTAGAATTAGTTGTGTGGTTTTTTAGTATAGAAAATTAGGAAACCGGTTTAGCCTAAGCGGTAGTGTTTGTCGAGTGTTAGGGTGTGAGCTAGGCAGTCGCGGCTGTAGAGCGAGCTAGCCGTAGAACGATTTTTAGCGGGAGAGTGCTAACTGGGTCAGGTTCCGAAAAGTTTTGTTAAAATAAAATACTGGCTAACATAGGAGTTGTATTAGCATTTTATGCGCCTACTACCACTCAAACTCAACTAAGTATTTATTTATATATTATTCGTGCTACCGCTTTGCTAGAGAGGGCAAACCAGTGCCGACAGGGGAAGCTGATCAGAGGCTCGTCATCGCCGACCTTTCCTACAACTCCAAAGGCAAGCTATCCTCTTGAACATAAATATAGTTATGTTAAATGTAAACCGTATATTGCTCTATCATATATGTATTGCATCAAAACTATTTCTCAAAATCAAATTGGTTTGAGATGATGAGAAAGATAAGAGAACAGAGATGATGAGATGAGATGAGATGAGAATGAGAATTACTAGGTGGGCAAAGGGGGCCCTGGCAGGGGAAACGAGACGATGATGATGATGATGATGTGGCAAGAGGTGGGACCCCTTTACATATGGTTATAATATAAGGACTAACAAAACTCTTACTCGGTCGGGAGCCGTAATTCAGTGCCAACTATTTTCCCGTTTCGGCGAGCAGAAAGTGCTACCTTGTTACGTAATTAAGTTCTCCACAACGGGTCACATTGGAATATTGGGCACGGAACAGAGCCGCCCCAAGGTGGAGTGTTGGGCACGGACGAGAGCCGCCTCAACCAACATTACTAGAACTCGGTGTGTGACGAGGTCAGCACCGTGACTAAATCAACACCGACGAAAAGTAATGGGTGGAGATATAATCACGTAACTTGAAAAACGTTATGTATTCTGAACTTGAAGTCGCATCAAAGGAAATGCGATGGAGATAGCTCAGAGAGAGTTCAGAGTAGCTATGGGTAAAGTGGTACAAGCCTGCGCAGTGCTATATCGAATCATGAATTCATACTAGTCTCCTAGATTGGAGTCTACGGGAACCTCTAGGGGTCTTTCTTCTTTCCGAGTGACTAGTAGTGTTTTCAGAATTAAAATTTGCCACTTAATGTTTTAATGAGTACCACTTAATGTTTTAATGAGTATTTTCAGAAAGAGATGATTTTAGAATATGTGATAAAGACCAGAGATCAGTCATGCAGTGCATCTTTTGCTGTTAATGCTTGCTGAGTACTTTTGTACACAACCTTGTTAGTATTCTCCTTTGTTAGATCCTAGTCCGGCCGGGAGCTATCCCGAGTGGGACGAAGGACTTGCTGTACCGATGCAATACAGGAGGAGCGAGCACTAACCGATGCGAGAGGACTGGCGAGATGGGCGCCATCTTTGACTCGTGGGACGAGTAGGAGGGCGGTACTCCAGAGCAGACTCCAGAAGCGGAGAAGCTCCCTTTTGTGTTTGTGTAGTAGTTGTATTAAGAACCATAGCCTTTTGTGGCTTCTACTATAATAAAGATGTACAGTTTCTATCTTATTGTTCTGCTGCGCAACTCTGATAAAAAGGCTTGCTATTCGTCGGAGCGGTGTTCTATCGGGCAGACGAATAGTAATCAGTGTGCCTAAGTGTGATTACCCTAGGGGTAATGACACGGGGCGTCACACAGTTGTTTGGACATGTAACAGGGTCGATTACAAATTAATCCACCATCTTTTTTGTGGGAAACTTAATTAGTGAGTCTATGTTTAAATAGTTAATAGTTATTTTATTATTTGTATATACTTTTTTATCTTTAGTTTTCCCTAAGATCCCCGATGTGCTTGCTGGCTAGGTGGAAAAAAGGGCGCAAGTGTACTGTGTACATCCTGTCTAAAGCTTCGTAGGGCAAAACTTTCAATTGATTACCTCTGCCATCTCAATTTAATTGTGTTGCCTGAATCATCCCTTCTAGAAAGTATAAACAACTTGGCATGTGTTATTCACAATATGAAAGGTCTGGAGTTTTTATAGATCATGTAGCAAGCTTGCTCACAGAAATTATGCCTAAATTTATTCTTAGGAAAAAAAAACATAAAAAAACCAGTTGTAGCACATGCGTCTCTCGACTTATGTTACGATATCTTAAAGGCTATAGAGCAATTCATTTCATCTTATGGATTGTCAGTTAATAGATACAATGGACTCTTTCATTGCCACTTCATGTGACGCACATTATGATGTGTACATTTTTGTCCATAGAGCAATTCATTTCATCTTTTTTCCATTATTTGTTCATCTAGTCATTTCAGCATTTAAGTTCTCATGATTTTGCAAACTTCATCTTCTACTGTGCTAATCTTTAGATTCTACATAGGTCATATAAATTTTTTAATAAATTTCAAAATTATTCCTAAGGGCAATCACTATGCAAACCAAAAAATGAACATACTTTTTTTTTCGAGATCCACACCCAACTGAAAAACAGTGATTTCAGAGTGGATCTGAAAGCAACTTTTTTATCCTTTGGATTTGTTTGTTTATGCTGAAAACAAGGACTATGATATTAAGATTACTAGTTACGTGCACTGTATTTCGTTATTCATAGGGCTATGTTCATTTTATGGTACCTATTGGTACTTGATAGGCTCTAATAGATGTTTTGACAGACATTAGAACTGGTTTTTGCGATAGATGTCTCTAAGGGACTATTTCCCTACAGTTATTCTTTGTTTACATATAAGATTGGATTTCAAGAATCTTTTGTTTCAGACTCATGCTGTAGATATGTGTTCATCTAATTGTTGTTTGTTGATTGTATTCATCCATGCCAATAGGTTTTACCACTTCGTCTTACCACTAGCCCAGTTGCTTATGCAAATCAAAAAATGTTTTATGTATATATAAATCATGTACGCTCTCTGCCAGCATAGTTCTTTGTGTATAGTTCAAAACACCCTCTACCCTGCAAACGCACTACAAATACCGGCGCAGCGTGGCGCGCAAGTTTGTCCTAGTATATATTATAAGCCTATGCGTGTGACTGTATCAAGTACTCCTATTTGGTTTGGCTGTTCCTCGTCCTTCATCTTGTGATCTTGTACCTGTGTACTCTTCTTTGCCTGTTTTATTTGTCTATCTTTCTACTACGTACTCTAAATGTGAATAAGAGCTGTGGTGCAGTACAAATATAGGATTTTTTTTTCGTGCACTAGTGTATATGCAAAAATCCCAAAAGAAATAGGTCGTGATTCTTGAGAGATTCCATGTTTTCTTCTCTCCATTATTGGTAGTAGATAAGAGATTCTTGTACAAATCTCCAAAAGATACACTAGTACAAAACAAGTTATCCTAGACACTTTATCACAGACGATTCCTTTATCTATGATACGTAATTATCACAGACGGTCTATAAATAGAACTGTCTGTGATAATTCATAGGCGGTTCTTATGAATAATCGTCTGTGATAATCACATACATTACAGACAGTTGCTGTTAAAAACCGTATGTAAATTATCACAGACGGTTCTCACAAATAACCGTTTGTGATAGTGATATAGTTACCCAACTACTTGACAAATATGTCATAAATTACAACAATGATACTTGCACACACACACACACAATCTTCTCCAGTCACTTGATATGGTCAGAATGCGCTCTATCTTCAACTCTAGCATGCTCCAGACACTTGTAAAATTAGCGGTACTTTTTTAGTGATACTTCTGATGCTAGCAGGAGAAAAACATAATATTTTTTAGATATAGAAGGAACTATCACATGCGATTTAGTGGGATAAACCGTCTGTAATACGTATCACAGGCGGTTATAAACTACAACAGTTTATGATATTTAATTATCACAGACGGTTTGTAATTGAAAGCGTCTGTGATGTGTATCACAGACAGTTTTTAACAAGAACCATCTCTGATAAGCACAGCTGCTTTGAAGAAGACGCACTACTACAAAAGAGGCTATAGCAGACGGCCCATCACAAGCGGTTCTTTTGGAACAAATGCGTGTTGGGTCCGTTCGACCGAATAGCCGATGGGAGCCTATCACGAGCGGTTCTTATTTAGAACCGTCGTGATATGAATCTATCACGCACGGTTTACTAATAGAAGCGTCAGGAATTATCCTGAGCGGTTCTATTAGTAAACCGTGCGTGATATATCATCCATTCACAGACGGGTTCTAATTAAGAACCGCTGCGTAATAATATCTGACGGTTCTTAATTAGAACCGCTCGTGATTTTAGGTTTTACCATGGCTTGGATTTTTCCTTACTCTTGAATTTACCATGGCTTGGATTTTTACCATGGTGCGTGAACCGCCTTAAGCGGACCATGGCTTAAGAACCGTCGTGATGTGATGCTAATCACGCAGCGGTTCGTGATACGAACCGCCTGTGATGACATCCTTATCACGAGCGGTTCTTCTTAAGAACCGTCGTGATATGTCATCACGCACGGTTTTTGTATAAAACCGCTTGTGATTCGCGCAGCGGAGTTCGAAAATTTTGAGCGCGCGCGCGGAAGCAAAATAAGTTACCATTGTCCTTATAAATAATAGCCGAGTCGAGGTGAATGTGCCGGGAGGGTGTCGAACACTGTGGGACACCGAGGTCTTCTTGGACTTCGTCTTCGTCGGCGTGCTTGGTCCAAGTTCACCGCCACATGCCTCAATGGACCTCCACCCACGGCAGCCAAGAATCGGACCTCCGTTCCTCAAAGAAGCGTGTCATGCGTTTTCATGTACATTACATCTTTGTATCATCTGCATGGGCTTTTGGTGATGAGATCGGAGGAACCGATGGTGTTTTTGCGTGCATGGATGCGCTTGCTCGCGAGGTTGAAGTGGTGCGGCAAGAGCCGCGGTGAGGTACACCAACTACTTGAGGTTGAACCTCAAGCACGTGAACTTCACGCAGAGGAGGAGCTCATCGTCACCCTCCACGCCATTTGGGAAGAAGGTATGTATGTATCTTCCTCTCGCCCCGCCTTTTCATTTTTTCTGCGAGCAATGTTGCATATCAAGACTATCACCGCATTGCGAACATTCAAAATCTGATTTTTTTGCGATAGAAAAAACTATCACGAGCGGTTACGAACAAAAACCGTCGTGATAGTTATTATCCTGAGCGGTTTTTGTTGAATCGTGCAGCGAAAATAGACTATCACGCACGGTTTTGTTCGTAACCGTCTGTGATAGTCTATTTTCGCGAGCGGTTTTTGTTGTAACCGCTGCGTGATAATAACTATCACAGACGGTTTTAAAACCGTCTATGATGATCGTCTGTTATCACAGACACATAAATACAGACGGTTCAAAAACCGTCTGTGATGACGGTGTAGAACCGTCTGTGATGAGGTTTTGTGTAGTAGTGACGGCGAGTACACCTAAGAAAGCAACCAAGCCCACCACGATGCATGATTTTTTTCGGGGGGTCAAACACGCAGCACGAGGAGGATGAGATAGCAGCCACGACCAATCTCATCGAACCTGATACACTCTCTTGGTCACACCGACCAGCCAAAGAATGCTAATGAAGTAAGAATGTGCTAAGCTAGAATACAATCACGGTATGACCAGCCCTTGGAAGTTCAAGAAGCATGGCTGCTAGGAGAGTGTGTCAGGTTTGATGAAGTAGGTCGTGGCTACCGTCTCATCACCTCATGCTGCGTGGACGACAACCAAAAAAAAAATTATACTTCGTGGTGGGCTTGGTTGCTTTCTTAGGTGTACTGGCCGTCTTCTTCAAAGCTGTCACATCAGAGACAAAGGAATACTAACCTTATATCACGAAGAACAAACAGATCTACATGAACACTTGAAAATCTACAGTATTTCATTCACCAAACGCGCCTTAGAGTCGGCCGCCTCCTTCAAAACAGTCGCATATATATCAGAGATATTTCTCACTACATATAGATTTAGATCTGTGGGGATCACCAGAAATTTAATGGCCCATATCACAGACGGTTCTGGTTAAGAACCATATATGATACGTATATTGTTTCACTAACGGTTCGTAACAAGAGCCGTCTGTGAGACCTACGATTATCATAGACGGTGGTTATTTAAAACCATCAATGATACGTATCACAGATAGTTCTTTTTTAGAACGATCTGTGATATGCGTAATTAAATATCTGGTTGTCCCGACTCCACACAGATCTGTCTATAGTGAGATCTGAGATCTGTCTCTGATATGCGCGCTGCTGCTTTGAAGGAGGCGACCGTCTCTGGGGTGTTTAGTGAAGGAATTAAATATCATAGATTTGCAAGTGTAAGCTTGTAGATCTATTTATTCTTGGTGATCTAAGGTTATTATTTTCTTCTAGTTATATGCATTGTATAATTTAGAGAGATCGATGATAGCTAGGTTTATCATCCAAGAAGGTTATTGGCAGTTAAGATTTACAATAGAGCAATGAGGGGCATGCATATATACATTGACTTGTCTTGTATTGTGTAAAATAATATTGTTTACATCATAGTGAGCCTCAGTTCTGACTATGTCATGAAATGAATTGGAGGAAGGGAGGAGAAGGAAAGGAGGAACAAGGAGAGGTTGGTCAATAAGAAGAGATCTCGCGAGATATTTGGGATCTTCGTGGTGAACTCCAAGGGTAACGATCTGTAATCCTTTATATTTACCCTAGGTTAATCACTATTCAATTTGTAGTATGTTAGGTCAATAGAAAGAGTACATAGTTGTGTGAATTAATCTAATTAATTTGTTACGTGCGTAGAGCAGATGGACTGAAGCTGGATGGACGCTGAGAACCGTGTGAGTAAAGAGTACATTGATGGTGTGTTTGCTTTTAGAAGAGCTGCCGAGCAGGATATGTCGAAGAAGGGGATAAAATTTATGTATTGTCCATGCATTGATTACGATAGTATGAAGATGTTTACCAACCCGACGCAGATCGAAGGGCACTTGATTCGAAGGGGTCTCAAAAAGAAGTATACATGTTGGACTAGTCACGGTGAAGAGCAGATTATACCATAAGGTAGTAACATCGTCGAGGGAGACAATGATATACCACCAGATGTGGACTGTGCTTTCGATGAGGGTAGGTCACACGATGATAATCTAGATCAGATGCTACGCGATGCAGAATGGGAGTATAGTGAGAAAGAGTTTGGTAAATTCGAGGGCTTAATGGAGTACTCGACGAAACCTTTTTTCCCGGGTTGCAAGCCAGAATACACAAGGTTGTCATCCGTGCTTGAACAACTGAAATTAAGGCAAGCAACGGTTGGGCCGACAAGAGTTTCACGGCGTTACTATGTGTCCTAGCGGACATCCTTCCAGGGGAAACGTGTTGGCCAGAACCACCTACCAAGCCAAGAAGGTTCTTTGTCCATTGGGAATGGAAGTAGAAAGAATACATGCATGCCTGAACGATTGTATCCTCTACCGTAAAGAGTATGTTGACATGCATGTATGTCCGGTGTGCAAAGCGTCCCAACAAAAGCGTAAGAATCACTCTGATGACGACAGGGGCATCGAGGTGAGTAGGGACCTCCTGCTAAGGTGATGTGGTATTTACCTATAATTCCCCATTTGTACCAATTATTTGGAACCGAAAGGAGGCAAGATTGCTGTGTTGGCACTCGGAGGAGCATAAGAAAGATGGAAAGATAAGACACCCTACTGATTCTGCCCAGTGGAGAAACTTTGATAAGAGCTTCAAAGACTTTGGTGCAGAACCGAGGAATATAAAGTTTGGGTTGAGTACAGATGGAATGATCCTTTTGATAACATGAGCTGCAGATATAGCACCTGGCCCGTGAATCAATGTATATACAACCTTTCACCTTGGCTGTGTGTGAAGCAGAAGTACGTTTTAATGTCACTACTTATCCAAGGGCCAAAGCAACCTGGGAACGATATTGATGTCTACCTAGCACCATTGCTGGAAGGTCTTGTGACACTGTGGAACGAAGGGGTATATGTATAGGATGCGTAAAAATGAGAGAACTTCACTTTGCGCGCTATATTGTTCTGCACCATCAATGATTTTCCTGCCCTTGCTAACTTGTCGAGGGTTCAATACAAAAGGAGCCAAAGCATGCCCGCACTGCTTACATAATACCGAGAGTGTGTGGCTGAACAACTCATGTAAAACTGTGTACATGCGTCACCGTAGGTTCCTTCTTAGGTATCACTTATACCTCAAGATGAAGAAACAATTCGATGGAAATAAGGAGAATGATTCACCTCCAAGGGCTTTTAAAAGGAAAGAGGTCTATGATATGGTTGAGGATATCAATGTTATACTAGGAAAGGGATGTAAATTAAGGACCCGTCAGAAGAACAACTGAAATCAATTTTTGGGAATTACCTTATTGGGAGCACTTAGAAGTTCGCCACTTTATCGACGTCATGCATATGAAGAAGAATGTATGTGATAGCTTGATTGGTCTCTTACTGAATATTAGTGACAAAATGAAGGATGGTATCAACACATCACATGACTTGGTTGATATGAACATAATGACTGAGTTAGCACCGAAAGAGACTCTGTCCAAGGCCGAGAGAAAGAGACTGTGCCAGAGCTTACATGATGTGAAAGTTCCGTCCGGTTACTCCGCTAGTATGAAGAAACTTGTTTCTATGGAAGATTTGAAATTAATTGGTATGAAGTCTCATGTTTGTCATATGCTGATGACACAAATGCTTCCTGTTACAATTAGAAGTATTTTGCCAAACAAGCTCCGAGTGGCAATCATAAGGCGTGTTATTTCTTTAAATCAGTTGCTCAAAAGGTCATTGATCCCGAAGTACTAGACGCTCTGCAGGCCAAGGTGGTGACGACTCTATGTCATCTTCTTGAGATGTATTTCCCTCTGTTATTTTTCGATATATTGCTCCATCTCATTGTTCACCTTGTAAAAGAGATAAAGATATGCGGCCCTGTGTTCCTACGTCATATGTACTTGTTCGAGGGTACATGGGAATTCTCAAGTCCTATGTACAGAATCGATCTCGGCCCGAGGGCAGCATTGTCGAAGGTTATGCAACCAAAAAGGTTATTGAGTTCTGCGTTGACTATATGACTCAAGTGAAACCGATATGTGTGCCTCTATCTCGTCACGAGGGAAATTTGGAGAATATCGGGACCATCGGAAGGAAAGCAATCACTTCGGATTTCAACGCGTACACTCAAGCCCATTTCACGATCTTGCAACACATGACCCAAGTGTCCCCATACATCGACGAGCACAAAGACATCCTACACCAACAGAATCCAGGCCCGACTGAGGTTTGGATCACGGGAGAGCACAACCGCCGGTTCAACGAATGCTTAAAGGTGCGATTCACTAGGAGGCCGTCCTCAAGTAATGATATGCTGCCATGGTTGGCAAAAGGTTCCAAATTTACAATTGTGATGTGGCAAGGATACAATATAAATGGGTACACATTTTATACGACAACTCAAAATAGGAAAAGTACAGTCCAAAACAGCGGTGTTCACGTAGATGAGTTTCACGAGCAGTTCAATACCGCTGGGTTAAGCTTCTACTATGGGTTGGTAGAGGAGATTTAGGAGCTCGACTACGTACTTTTAAAGATCCCCCTGTTTCGGTGCCATTGGTGTTGGAAATATGCCCTAGAGGCAATCATAAAGATGATTATATTTCAGTTTGTTCATAACATTGGATAATATGTTATCTTGTTCCTAGAATAATATCAATAATATTTATTATCAAGTATGTGACTTGATTGTGAACTCTATATTTCTGTGATGATTATTCTTAAACGTTCCCTGGTCGGAAACATATGAGAACACATACGAATAGACCAGCATATGTATTGGTTGATGACTATGTTTCACAAGTCATGGATATGGTGATATCAAACCAATAATATGGACACATGTTAGAGAACATGGTGTTGAAAAAGACCCACCTTGAGACACTATTAAGATTGTTACGATTCAATGTATCATTAGTTGGTCTCAAGCAATGATGATGTATAATCCTTAGACCTGAGATCAGCATGGTTTTCTACATGTGTAGTAGCACTCTTAGGGGTTGCCAAACGCTACTCGTAATTAGGTAGTTATAAAGGTAGCTTTTGGGTATGCTATGAAATATGCGGGGGGATGTGACTGGTCGGATATGGGATTTGCCCCTCCTAACATAATAGGAGAGATGTCTTTGGGCCCCTCGTTGTGGTCGGATAAAGAAAGTGCATGGCCATGCTACTAGTGGTCGAACCACATGAAGTTATTCAACACTTGATCGAGAAAGTATTGAACAGTCCATGGATGATACAACATCTCACCCGCAGTTCAACAGACATCGTGAGGCAAAGGTTGAATACACGAGAAGTTCTTTCAGTTCAATCAGATACAGACTAGTCGTATGGACATATGAGCTGGTCGTAGGCTGGTCGAACATGGTAAATAAGTGGTCGAAACCTGGTCGTAAGGAGTTACAAATTGGTCGAGACCAAATATGAACTGGTCGTATAGAGATACGAGCTAGTCTTTAGTAATATAGACCTAGTCGTAGATCATATTGCATTAAGGTTCGTTCGATATATTCTATGTGTGTTTGGAAATCGTTATGCGCTGCTAGGTACCGCTAAGTACTAGTGGTCAGAAAAGAGTTTTCGAGTCACAACTGATTACACATGAACCTATAGGGTTACACACTTAAAGAGCTAGGATTTGAGATGGTGATCCGAATTCTTGTAGGCCACGAGTTCCTAATGGGCCTCAAGTACGAGACCTATTATGGATGTCTATAAATAGAGAGGCGGCGGCAAGGGGTGTGATGATCTTTAGAAGAACTTCCCAAAACCCTAATAGCCACACCTTCCTCAACCACGCCGCCGGTGCTAGCACTCCAGCTCGTGGTGCCCCTGCCTTGTACGTGTGGATACCTTAGAGGTGTTGTTGTGAAGCATCAACACTAGGACGATCCGCAACTCAGTACGACCACTTGGAGGAGCAGACGCGCAGTGAGTATGACTACTCGGAGGAGCAGACGTGTGGCGAGTACGACTACTCGTAGGAGAAGCACGGCGACTACGACTACTCGAAGAAGAAGACGCGTGGCGAGTACGACTACAACTGCATCAACTCGCTACATCAACTCTACTTTCGCTACGAGTCGGCACGTCTAGTGGTAATCTCGTGATCAATTACTAGCGTAGGTTCCTTGATTGTGCGGTAAATATTTTTTTTGTGCTATCGTAGCCTTCCCGCGATCCTTTAGTTTCGTCAAGCTTCCATAGGGTGCGAAGGTCGACAAGTATGGCATCACTACTGTAGACCTCGAATGTGTTGGATACACGGATGAACCATTCTTACTCGCTAAGCAAGTTGTTCAAGTTTTTTATGCAAAGTATCCGACAAATAAGAACCGCCACGTAGTTCTTCATGGAAAAAGAAGGATTATTGGAGTTGAGAATGTTGTGGATGAGGAACAGTACAATCAATTTAACGAGTTGCCTCCTTTCAGATACGGCATCAGGCTCGAGGAAGAACTGGGTGAGGAAGCTAGCTATATGCGCTTCGATCATCGTGAAGGGCTGTATTTTAAAACAAAATAGCCATGTGTAATGAACACGTATTTGAAAAATTGTTCCATTGTAATTAAGAAACTCGGCGCATGTAATTAAGGAATTATTCCATTATAATTTATTCACTAATTAAGAAATTATTCCATCTGTGATTGTATCTGCTTTCTTGTTTTTAGAGGGCATGGCTAGCATTTCCTAGGGCTAGCCAAAAAACAGAATAGTAATTTTTTGGATATAGAAGGAAATATCACAGACGGTTTAGTGTAACACGCCGTATGTGATATATGTAGCACAACAATTCCTAATTAAGGCACCAAAAAATTTCACCTCCCGCGCACGAGTCCAAAAATTCCTACGCTGAGCATCACAGACGGTTCTGTAATAGAACTGTATGTGATACTTATCACACACGGTTCCTAAATATATCCGTCTGGGATATGCTCGCTTATCGCAGACGGTCATAGAATAGAACCATCTGTGATATTCTTACCACCAGACACACGGTTCTTAAATATAACCGTCTATGATATGCTCGCTTATCGCAGATGGTTCTGGAATAGAACCGTTTGTGATATGCTTACGACCAGGCAATGGTTGTAGCTTTCTTATCATAACACACACGGCTCTTAAATATAAATATCTATGGTATGCTCACTTATCGCAGACGATCCTAGAATAGAATCGTCTGTGATATGCTTCCAATCAGGGGGTGGTCGTAGTAAAGCCTACAACCATAGAGCTTATCACAGACGGAACCGTGTGTGATATGATCGCTTATCGCAGACAGTCCTAGAATAGAAACGTCTACTATATGATCGCTTATCATAGACGGTTCTTTAATATAACCGTCTATGATACATATATCGATGTCCAAGAGGATTTGACCTATCGCGAGCACCCTGTTCGCATACTCGATGAGGCTGAACGAAGAACAAGGAATAAAACTATCAGATTCCTCAAAGTTCAGTGGTCGAACCATTCTGAGGATGAGGCTACTTGGGAAAGGGAAGATCGTCTCCGTGCAGACTATCCATTTTTCTTTACCGAGTGAGCCAAATCTCGGGACGAGATTTTTCTAAGGGGGGGGGGGAGGTTTTGTAACATCCCAAATATGGATTTGTGTTTCAAATGTAAGAAAATAAGAATAAATTAAAACTTTTCTTGCATCTTGAAGCCCTTGGTCATTCCTGTAATTCTTTCAAAAAGAATTATGAAAAATCAAAATTAAATCCTCTTTTGATTCTAATCAAAAACCTTTGTGGCATGGATCTGGTGCCAAACCCTTTGAAATCTTTTCCCTGAGTTCTAGGGAGGCCTGGCAACACCTCTGAATTATCTCATGATTTTTAGAAATTATTTGATAATTTTTGGAGGCAAGTCAAATTTGGTCAAACCCTATTTCTCCTCTTCTGGAATTTCTTGAGAAAGTTTCAGTGCATGAAAATCTCTGAAAATTTTATGGGAGGTTCCTCCTGCTGTCAGCAAGCTCCAGTTAAAATTTCATAGATTTTGGAGTTTGTTTGCTACCTCAAATATTCCTCAAAAATCCGATGTTTAAAATTCAAATTCTAACTGGTTTGCACTATTCCTCGGGTTCGAACCAGACTCGGGCTCGAGCCACTGGACTCGGTCCAGTCAACTAATCGCACCCAGCGCGGCCGATCGGGTGCGCGGGTCGTGAGCCATTGGATCGGCATCGAACGGTCCTCGACCAGCCGAGCGATGGAATCGTTTTAATCCACCCGATCTAACTCAACCGTTCGATTTTAATCCGACGATCGACGAGTCGTCTCCTTCCTCCGTCCGCGCGCGCGTGAGCCCAGCCATGGCGTGCGCAGAGGAGAAAAGCCGCGGCGTCCAGTCCACTCCACGGTCGCCTTTAAACGGCTATCTCTGCACGCATTTAATGCCCGTCGCGCTCCTCCTCGAGCGCCCACTCTCCAATCGCTCCGTCGCCTCTCGCTCAAATGGCCAGGTTGACCCGAGCGGGATATCGCCGTTGCTCTCGGCCATCCTCGGCTATTTAGGCTCCATTATTTCTCCCTTAGCTTCCTTTAGCACCTCCGCAACTCTAGCTAGCACTCACAAGTCCGCTGGAGCTGCAGATCCTCGGTAATCTCTCGGCCGCCATTGTCGGTTTTGGAGCTTCGGTGGAGTCGGTGTAGCAGGGGTTTTCTTCTTCAAGTCTTCACTCCCTCTGCTCCCCCTTTACTCCCTGAAGCTTAACCCTCACTCATTTCGGTTCAATTTGCCCAGGGCTTGGCTGAATTCGGATTCCCCCAATTTCAACCGAACTCGGCATTCCTCTTTGCCCGGGCAGCTTCGGCGCTCCTCGGTGCATTCTTTGCGCTCAGGTAACTCCTCTTTAGTCCCTAGTGGCCTGGCACCTGCTCCCTTGAACGGCAGCTGAGCACATTTGCCATTTTCGTTTTTGTCATTTCGGACCACTTCGGTTCTCTCCGGCTTGCCGGCGTTCTGGTCCACCGCAGCCGAATTCATTGGTACCATTAGGTGCGCAATGATGTTTGGGACCCATTTTGGGCACTTGCTCGCACCGCCGCGGCGAGCCACCGGCGGCGAGCCGTTCTTCCCCGTCGTGTTTGCCGGACGAAAACAGGGAGACGGTTTGAACTTGAGTCGATGCGGACCGTCGATCCTAAGATCTACGGCTCGGGATCGCGCTGAAGTTTGAATTCGTCGCGCGTCTCGGTCGTGACCCGTTGGATCCAAGATCAACGGTCCCGATTCGAGTCCGCGTAAATCGTTGGATCCTGTCGAAGAGTTTTTCCTTCGACCATTTTTCTACGACCACTACCTGGTCGTAAGTCCTTCTACGACCACTACCTGGTCGTAAGTCCTTCTACGACCATTACCCAGTCGTAAGTCCTTCTACGACCGCTACCTGGTCGTAAGTCCTTCTACGACCATTACCTAGTCGTAAGTCCTTCTACGACTATTGTCCAGTCGTAAGTTCTGCTACGACTTGTACCCAGTCGTAAGTCCTGCTATTTTCCCAAAAGGATTTAATTCCTTTTTGGGAGATTCAAATTTTGTGGGTTATGTTCTCAACTGAACTTTAATCTAAAATTTTTTTTGACACCAGTATAGCTTCAGAAAATTTTGCTAATGAATAGTAGTATTTTTTATTTATAAAAGCTGAGCAAAATTGTTTTGGCCATATCTTTTGCATTAAGAATCCAAATCAATTGGTTCTTGTTGCTAAATTCGTTATAAATCATGATCTTGCTACTGTAAAAATTTTAGAATTTTTGGAGAAAGTTTACTTTTTGGTCTTTGCATTTTCTTCGTTCTTATCGGTTGTTTCTCGCTTTCTCGTTAGGATCCGAAGAGCACATTGACAATATAATTGATCCTCAGCAACATCTTGACCCAGAGCAAACAGGCAAGCAGTTTGATCATGTTAATCCCATTATTTTTCAAGTCTAATATATTGATTTCAACTTGTATGTATGCATTGCTATTTTGTTGTTAAATTATGGTTAGTATCCTATAGTTGCATAATCTGTAGGACTTGTTTATCCTCTACTACCATGAGCCTAGGTTATTTGCTATGATTTGAGTTCGATGGATGAGCTCTTGTCATTTAGTAGAATACGAATTGAAATTACTTAGAAATGCTTAGTTTCGGTAGCAATGGGCGATCATCGATTTTAGTCGATGATCTTGATCACACATTTATTTATTATTCCATTATGTCCAGCACTTGTGCTTTGTTACTTTGTAAAGTCAAAAACTGAAAATAAAATTGTTTTAGACTTGGGCACAATGGTATGTTGGTGTGATCTGTTGGTGTGAATGGAATGGTGCCTAGGTCATCAAGGATCGAGTTACTTGTGTCACTAAGCCAAGCGCTTATGCGTGCTAACCACGCGAGAGGGATATGGGACCTCTCTTGACTAAGTACTTTGGCGTGTGTTATCTCCGAGTCGCAGGAGGGGTTGTGTGTGTTGTGTGAAAAGGATACGTGTTCTTGTTTTGGGTGTGCGGTGGTGGAGATTAGGGTAGGCTCTCCACTCGAGGAGCATTGTAGTTGTCAAGGCTTTACGAGACGGGTAGTTGACCGAGGCTTTACAATGACTCGACACAGCGTATGGGTTTCTATCCATACAGGCGGCTCGTGGGTAATACACAATATTGGAAATGTCTCGTAGGATTTAGCCGTGCTTGGCATACCTAAGGAAGTGTGCTTAATAGCTTGGAAAAAGGCGATGCAGCGTGTGGGTACATTGGTACACCCTGCGCAGGTATAAAACTATTCGAATAGCCTCGTCCTAGGTTATGGACATGCTTGGTAAGGTCGTGCAAGAACTAGACTACAACCTTTTAAATTAAAATTTGACATGGGTGGTATGAATGGGTAATTCATGCTATTGTTGTGGTGACTTTGGGTTGAGTCACTTCGAGATTGTTGTTGTCATCTATCTACTGTTATATTGTTGTCTTTTACGGTTATTTGAACATTAAAAATAGATTTGTTAACTTGCTTTTAAATGTACTACATTATTGCAAATAAACATTACTTTGTGCTGAAAATGAAACATACAGCCTCCACTTAAATAAGCTTGCATGTAGCATATGTATAGGTCTGTTACTCTACACGTAAATCTTGCGGAGTACAATTTTTGTACTCATTTGCTTTGCTTAACTATTTGTTGCAGAGGAGGAAGGTGAGCCCCAAGGGCCTCACTTTTGTGAAATGTGCTGTGGATTCGACAACTAGCTTGGCGGTCCGGTCGGTTGCCTTGTGGGTTAAAGGCACACTGATTGGCTCTTTTGGTTTATGGCCATCTTATGGCACTTTTGCTTCCGCTGTTTAATTTCTATATGTATATGTCATTTGGCCTGTCGGCCTCTCTTTTGTAATAGCTATCCTTTATTTATGTTATCTTCTGGTTGTTGCTTTGCTTCGGTTCTATGTGAATGAATGGAATTGATGCATGAATTTTGTAAAGAGGTGTGTATACTGCATTTCTGGGAAGTATACATGTCTCGAGTCTCGGGTTATCTGATTTGTGATGCTAGGACCAATGAATGGTTAAGCATTACAAGCCCGATAAGCCGGGGTCTCACAACTACTCAGAGCACACTCTCCGGTCCTCCAACCTCCTCCCCACACCGTCGTCATCCCTCTACGACCTCCGACCTCCTCCCCGCACCGGCGTCATCCCTCTGCGACCCCCGACCTCCTCCCCGCACCGGCGTCATCCCCCTGCGACCTCCACGACGCCGCCCCTGACCTTGACGACACCTCGCTCCCCCGACCTCGACTCCCTCTTCGTCCATGCCTCTCGTTAAGGTACAATTACCACTTTGGATTGTGCTAGTAGAAGTTTCAAATTATGCTATTTTGATTGACTCTAGCTAGCACTGTGAGATATTGCTTTGTTAATATTGTGAGATAGCAATTAAGCGAGATGACGTCCTTACTGTCTTCCCCGCCATCATTGATGTCGCCGAATGCGTCTAGATCTCCGAGGAAAGTGATACCTAAGAGACATGCCAAAGGAATATCAAAAATACATGTGGGCCGAATGACCATCACGGCCGTTAGTCCCTTTGGGGTCCCCTTGCTTCCCCAGAAAGCAGTGGCAGCATTCCAGACCACTTACGGTATATTTGCAAGGGAACGGGTCCCCATCACCACACAGAAATGGAAGGATCTGACGGACGTAGAGAAAGCGCAGCTGTGCACTGAAATTACAACGTCGTTCGAGATCCCACTAAAATTCTTCAAACTCGTGTGACGGTATGCGTTCCTCACGATGGTACACGTTTGGAAGACCTTGAAGAGTAAGCTTATCACAGAGTATGTGAACAAGGATTGGACGCCCTGCACGAAGTATAGTTTCATGTTGTCGGATACATGGGATGTCTTTGTGCGGATGAAGACGACAGACGAATTTTAGCAGCAAAGTGCGGCTCACAAGGCTATCCAGGCACAAAATATTCACCCCCACTGACTCGGCACCGCTGGGTACACGGGAAAATCCCAAGATGGATGAGTGAGGACGATGTGGTAATCCAGTTAGAGGTCTCCCTGCCATTTGCCGAGATCACAGACGTGCGTGCCCAAAACTTGTTAAGAGAGAGGGCCTCAACCACGTCGTCGGGTGCCATCTCTTTCACAAACCCGGTAGACGAGGGAGTGTGCCAACGCATGGTAAGATATGTTGAACTACCTAGTTTTTAATAAGTACATACCTTCATAGGGTCTAAAATAACACGATGGCCTCTTGCAGCAAACATTGAGTACCCAATCTTCGCAAGGCTCCTTCGAAGCAGTCAGGGAGATGGATATACTATACACGGCCCTGGGAAACAAGGAGCACCCGGGTCGCACGCGGGGCCTTGGGGTTTACGTACCTTGGAAGCATGGATTCCCACACGGCTCCGAGGTGTATAGGAGTCAGAAGAGATCCAAGGCCGAACGCGAGCAACTGTGGAAAGCGGAGTTTAAAGAACAGATTATTGCACAATTTGAAGCACAGATAACAATATTGTAGAAACAAATGAATCAAATCTTCAACTGATCGCAAGACACCCCCATGATTTTGGGAGCTAGTCCCCTCAACATCGGAGTAGCGTCGCGTCCACGCCTACACTTCTTGAACTTGACGATGCCCAATTACCTATCAACCTCATCCAGGTAATGTACATCTCTAGTATACTCCAAAGATGACCTGTAGGACGTCTTAGATAATTGTGTATCGTTTTGTAGGTACCCACACCCTGTAGGCTCCAAGTGCTGGTTGGGTCCATTCCAGGAAGAGACAGTAGTGCACGGTGCCCAACTGTTGCAGGGTTACGCCAAGGTCCAGGTGGACATGGCACATAATGATTTGATGTCCATCCCGCTAAAGAAGCGCTCGAACGAAAACATCATAACATTAGGGGATGCCTTGTACACTTTTGTTCAGTGGCCGAAGAGGGACATCGCCCTGGACCCTGTAGTGCCACAATCTCCACACGGCCATGCCTCGATGACTCCACCTCAAACCCCACTTCAGAAAGCCTCTGTATTCCCTACCGTGGAGATAGCACCCGTGGAGACGGCGCCGAAGAAAAAAGAAAAGCGTGTTGTTTCGTCTTCCAGGATGACAACCAGCACACAAGGCGCTAAAGCCAAATCAAAGAAGATTAAGGCGCCTCACAAGCCTGGGACGTTCTCCCTCATAATGTCATTGGTCTCCGACACATCATTACGCCGTATTGGTTTGGCTTGCTAGACTTTGCATGCCTTGTAATACCCCGGAAGCGAATCGGGTAAAGAAACGAATCGGGTAATTTGAATGGAAGCCGGGGGGAGAAAATACAAATAAAGAACTAGAAATTTCTAATCAAAGAGGGGGGTTTTATGTGTTTTCTCGCTAACCTGGGCCGTGGGCCGCGACCTAGGAGGCCCAAGAGGGGGAGCCGGCCCAAAGGGGGGAGGCGCCCCAAAACCCTAGCCGCCTCCCCCACTCCTCTCCCCACCCCAAGCCGCCACCCCCTCCCCATCTTGGTGCCTCCTCTGATGCCCTGCTGCCGGCCCTCCCTAGTGGTGGTGCTCCTCCTCCCCCGAAGATGAGTGCCCCTGCCAATCCCACCTCCCGCTGTCCCCGGGCGTCGGGTGTTGCGTGTGGTGGCCGGCCAAGGGAAGGAAGAAGAGAGGACAAGGGGGATTGTAACAGCCCAAAATCTCAATTTCAGTTGAAAATAAGACTTTAATTATTTTTGTGGATTTTCTGGAAATTTTAAAAGCTTTTCCCTAAGTATTTTAAAGCTAAAATAATTTATGTGCAAAATTTATTATCAACTAAGAGTTGTAATTATTTTATTTAAGTCCAGAATGCCTCATAGAATTTCTGTGAATTTTCTCAAAAATTTTGGACTTTATTTGTTATTTTCTAATGCTTATTTGAATTTTTGGAATTAAATCAATTGAAAAAGATTTAAAAATCCCTTGCAACAAGATCTTGGCCCTGACAAAGATCATTCCCAAGACCGCCCACCTCCTCGCAGACACCGCCGCCACACGTCGCTCATCGCGCCTCGTCCTTCGCATCCGGTAGTCGCCGCTCACTCATCACCTCGACCTCTCGATCTCCATCCAGCTACGATCTCCGTCGCCCCTGCGCCCTCTCCCCCTCTCCTGTCTCGCCGACAGGTGGGCCCGCCTACATAGCGTCGTCTCCCTCCTCCCTTTCTTCCCCGCACGCCCGCGCCTCTCGCCGCCATTACCGCTCGCCTTGGAGCTCGTCACTCCCACGATTCCCTCCCTCTCTTCACTCGCCATCACGCGCGTTAACTCCCCCTCACTCCGCCGCATTCACCCCTGCCGTTTTTCCCCTCCATTACTCACCCGAACGCCGCCGCACCCGTTGCCACCGCCATTACTGCCCGCGCCAAGCTCGCCTCCCGGCCTCGCCCTCGCCCTATAAAAGGGAGCACCGGGTGCGCCTCTCCTCCCTCAAGCTTTCGCCCCAGCTCCCCTCGCCTCCATCGCCCCCAGTCGCCCGCATTTGGCCATTCCCTCTCGCCGACCGAGCGGTGCTCCGCTGCCTCTAGCGCCGCCACCGGTGGATCTCCGGCCGCCTCGACCGCACCACCGGCTTCGCCTCGGCACCGCGAACCTGGTGCGCACCTCCACCCCCTCGGAACGCCACCGGAGCTCCATCACCGCCGCAAGCCCGAGAGCGTCGCCGCCAAAATCGTCGCCGCCGACGAGCCGTGCAATTTCCTGCGCCGCCTCGGTAAGCCACGAGATCCCCGCACTTCCTCTCGCGTTTCCACCGCCGGCTTCGCTTGTTGCCGTTCGAACGCCGCCGCCGAAAGCCGCCGCCAATGCCGTGCTGATGTGGCACCGCCACATGGCCGCCACCGTGTTGCCACGATTGCGCCACCTCAGCGTTTTTTTGCCCACGTGGTGTACCCGCGTGTCGCGCCGCAGTGGCAAAGCCACTGTTTCATGCACCGGTTCATGGTGGATCATTAGTGATTCCGTGGACTCGATCCACGAGCCCGCCCACTGCGGTCTTGGTGCACGTCTTGCTTGACGTCACCGGTGGCGCAATAAAGATAATTTCCTTTAGAAATTTAATTCGGGAAATATGGAAATTCGATTTTAGGATTTAATTTAGATATAAACTTCGAGAGCTCGATTTCTTCATACAAACTCCGATTTAGGTGATTCAAATTTCTAAATTTGTATAAAATTAAGATCTAGCTAACTAAACCAAAATTATTTAATTTGGAGTTAATTTGAATTTTCATTTGAATTTATTTGAGTTCATTTGAATTTGCTTGAATTTGGATTATTCTCAGTATAGATTTTGACGACTCCGGAGAGCTTGACCCTATTGAAGAAGTAGAATACCAAGATTTTGAACAAGGCAAGTTACACCATTGACCATTTTGCCCCCAATATTTAAAATTATTTAATTTCTGTTTTAAATTATTATTGCATGCATAATTGTATTTAATTATTTTAAATTCCTGTTTTAAATACTTAATTATTCCAATTCCTTTGTATAGCCACATTTGAATGTTGTATTACCAATTCCTTGTCACCTTAGTCAAATGAATTTAAAAATAAATATATGCTTAGCAAATGCTTAGACCAGGAAATATTTGATTTTGGAAGAATTTAGCCAAAACTTCAAAAATTGATAAAAAGCCTATGACATTGTTATGTCATGGTGGACTTTTGCAAATATCTTTGAAAATTATAAAAAGAAAATAAAATGGTTTGTACTTGGGCAAAAATGGACCGTTGGTGGGTGCAAGTTTATACACGGGCTCGTCTGGTTAGGATTGAGACCCAGGGTTTTTATTTAAAGTTGCCCAAGTAGGTTAAGGACCGGTCTTTGGGCCGCATCTTGCAAAGCTCCACCGTACTACCACATGTTCTGTATGGGCAGAACCAGGCTTAATAACTTGTCTTACCTCATTATTGTTTATGCCATTTTGTTGTGTGGGTGTCGGTTAGACTTTATTCCCACTTGGCGCAAAAGGGAGCTTCCGGTAGGTGATTAGCCTAATGGAAGGGAAACCTTAGCGGGCATATTAATAGTGAGGTAGTGCATTGGAAACGCCTTGTGATAATTGCCTAGTCACACGCCTAAGGAAGCGTGCATTGGCCGACATAACGGGCAAATTATCTCGTGTGGGTAAAGTTGTACCCCTCTGCAGAGTGTAAATCTATTCGAATAGCCGTGTCCACGGTTATGGACATGCTGAACAAAGCCACTCTAAGTTAGACTTGTTTTTGGTTTTAAAATAACTTTGGACATGATTTGAGGATGGTTAATCCTTGTGGTAAAATGGGGCGGGTAGCCTTGTGATAGGAGGGTATCCTTCGCCATGTTTCAGATGGAGGTTATCCACTATAAAATGATCAAATTTTAAAATCTGATTTTAGCTATGGAATAAAAATGTGCCTTGAAACTTAGTATAACTATTTAAACCCAAAAATGCTGATTTACGCAAATAAACCCTACAACCTTCCTTTGAATAACTTATGCATGCATTCTAAATTCTGTATTGGGTGTAACTTGCGAGCACAGTTGTAGTGCTCACTCTTGCTGAATATTATTATTCAGGAGAAGACTACTATCCGGAAGGTGAGGAGCAGGACGATTAGGCAGCGACCTCCAGACGATTGCATGTGGCGTATCGTGTGGTCTACCATTATATTTTGCTTCCGCTTAATGTTTTATTTGGCCTCCGGCCCAAATTGTAATAAACTCTATGCTTATTAATAAACACGCTGGATATGTTTGTGATAACATTTTTGTGACTGTACACTGGAAATCCTGGACAAGTGTAAGAACACAGAGAATTTGGGATCCTTCGTTCCCGGGTTCGACAAAAGTGGTATCAGAGCCATATCGACTGTAGGTCGTGACCTAGAAGGAAATCAAACCCTTAAGGATTTATTTTGAAAATTAAAAATAACTTAGTCTTCTGGACTCATTTCTCAACTTTTCTCTTGAAAAATATTTATTAACTCATCTCCTTTTCAAAAATTGTAGATGGCTGAAGTTCCGAATGCCATTTCCCATGGTGTTTTTGCTGGTCATTGGGCCGCAGTTCTCTGGAAGATCATGCAGCACTTGGACTTTGAAGAAAGACCAACGTATCAAGGATACAAGTATAAGGTGGGAAATCAGGATCGGTGGAGGGTAGAAGTGATCCTCTACTCCAACCTATCGCCGAACACAGACTTCCATATCTTCGATGCCCCAATGCGACGAGACACCTTCGCCGAAGGCATCCAGGATGCAGCCAGGGAAGCAACCCGCCGACTTCGCTACATCTACAATCACCGCCTCAACGGCACTGGGTTCCACTATTACCCGATGCACATTCGAACTCGGCATCAGAGTACCTTCTGCTCAACTAGAGATGAAGACTGTCCCGATCTCACTCATCAGGTGGATCTGGCTAGAGCCATGGATTATGCCTACGGGAATACCCTAGATGAGTTGTCTCTCATACAAGGGAAATTACAAGACGCAGAAGAAAAGTTGAAGACTGCAGAAAAGGAACTGACCTACTACAAGGAAGGCGAGGCTAGTTCTAGTGAGCCAGATTATACCCCAGTAACACCATAGATATGTCCTTAAAATTTCCTTTAGTTGCGAATTATGAGCTACAATACCTTTGTGGTAGCCATAATGAATTAATAAAATAAATTAAATTAAATTATTTTGCCGAAGTGTTCTTGCCTTGCGTTTGTTGATTTTGGGCTATTGTAGACCTATACCCTTAGAAATTCCTGTCTCTCTTGTCTAATCTATGAAGAGTCCACCAGATGGTGACCACCCTTGACTGGAAGTGTCGGCTTGAGAGGGCAAGGAAATGAGAATGCTGATTATCAAGAAAACCCAGTTCAACAGCCACCACCTCCTCCAACTGAAGCCCTCGACTGGCGCCAAATGATGGCCAATCAGACTCATCTGATTGAATTACTAGGTTATTGTAGAAAATTTTATAATATTTCTAGATTGATAAAGAACACCCCAATCGGAGCTGTAGGTTAAAAGTTGTGATATATTCTTTACTGTTGTTCCTTTCATCTAGACAGAACCCATCTTGTATTTTCATCCACTGTTTAGCAATTTAGTTTGGCCGAATGAGGTGATCTTGTCAACTAGAATTTTGCATATAGGTTCGTTAAGTTTCCATAGGATCTGACCTCACCTCGTTCCGAGTCACAGATTAATAAATATGAATTTTTCCCTACTGCTGTCCAGAATGGTGTCTGTTTGCTGACTTTAGTTTTGAGCCGTTGGCTAGATTTTGTTAAAGGTAAATTATGAGTATCATGCCAACTAGTCTTTTGAAGGTCATGTTCTTAGCTTTCCATAATGACAAGAATCATGGATTTTGGTTAATTTTATCAAAAGTTATGATCATTTCTTTACTTTGATGTAATTCTGCTAGACGGGTTTTGTATTAAGACAATCATCTAAATGTTACCCGAATCAGAAGGTTCAGCTAACTAGGTTAATGTGCATATTTTCGTTACCTTTCCAAAGGATCTGAGATCACCCCTTTTCGAGTCTCAGAGCAAAAGATATGGTGTTTTAGTATCACTGTCCAGATTACCGTCCTGCTAGACGGTCGGTTTATTTGGATAGATCGACTATGTGAACCTTGGGTTAATTTAGGATGTTGCGTCTAAGCGCTTCGAGTAGTGTCCTGTTCATGTGGTTACTTATTTGACTAATTAATTTATGTAGGACAAGGGAATTCGAGATTAGTGGCTTCGTCCTTGCCTTCTAACGCGTCGTAGTTCGAAAGACAAGTACAATTGATTTGTCTTGTTTGTTGTTTATTCCACTTGATTGATGAATATGAAATGGGTAACTTCGGTATTCCTTGTCTCCTTTCATAGTTGATATACCATGAATCTTCAATAATAAGACTACGTTCATTATATTCGTTTGTTCCTTCGTTCCTGTTCGCCCACAGGAGTGGGTAGTGAAGTCCCATAATTTCAATATGGGCAAGTACATTGTAATTTTTATGTTGATGGATGATGAGTGCTTGTGTTCATACAATTATTTCTATGATACATGATTACTTTCAATGCTTCATGTTCCTTACATATCTGTTAATCCATGTTAAAAGAGATGACATCTTTCATTATTCATGTTTCATTCCATTCATTCATTTGTTCATGTTTCTTCCATCGGAGTGGAAAATAAAGATCCATCAATTCCAGTATGGGCAAGTAAGACACACCATTCCAATGTGGGCAGATTTGGACACCTGTATGAAACGTTCTTCATACGGGATTTGGATCCCCGTATTTCGTTAAATGCGGGCTTAAGTGGACACCGACGGGTGTGCCACTAGCTATACCGGTATAAGCATGTGTGCAGTTCATTCCTTCCATTATATCAATTTATTATATTCATTTGTATATTCCTTCGGTGTTATGTTCATAATCTTTAATGATGTTGTCTTGTTTATATGTATTGTATGACCAGTACTTGCTGAGTCTCGGACTCATTCTTGCTTTTGTTGTTTATTTTAGGTGATCCTTGATGATGGTAATTGGGAGGGATTAGACATGCACTATTCATTCACTTCACTATAATCAAGTTTAAATAATATGATTTGGTTCTTATCTTTCATTTGTTAATTGATGAACTGTAATACATAACGTTAGATGTGGTTGATATCTCTCTCCAAGTTATAGTTGCTTAAGTACTGCTTGTGGTCCTTGATCACCTATTGAGATAATTATTTTGATTCAGTCTTTATTCCTGCCATGGTACTATTAAAATTGATCTCTTTATGTTCTTAGATGAGTTACAGTTTAAATTCTTCCGCAGTGTGGTTGTATGTTAGTTCTTTAGGTAACATTTTGGCTTCCGAATAGTTAGGGTGTCACATGCCAGGTACATGCAGTAGACCGACGAGGCATGGGAAGACCGACCTACTAGATTCATTGTTAGCTACAATGAGAACCATTTCCACCGCAAGCCAGGCTACTTCGTCGTGTGCTTCGAAAACTTATTTGATCTATTCAACCTTGATGCCTCACTTCTAGGATGCTGGACACTGTAAGTGTGTACAATCAATTTCTACATTCACGCAATACCGATAAATATCATAACTCATTGCTTATGTATAGATACATGATGCAACAAGCCCGGCGATAGCGACAACCGGTGGGTTTCCTCGACCCACATTTGATCTCAGAGCAATGCATCCGCGAATACACAAACTACGTCGAGAAGTACATAACAAAGGGATTGCGTACTCACCGCGACAAGGACTACATACTGGTGCCCTACAACCAGGGGTAAGTGCTTCACTACTTGTTATACAAATTTTATTTGTTCTTTATACGCAACACGAACTTAGGTTTAATGACTAAAGCGACATGCATGAGTAGGTGGCACTAGATCCTTTTAGGCATTGTACCAAAGTGGAACAAGGTAATATACCTTGATTCCCTAGTCAATAACAACCACGACTTCACTCTTGTGCAAAAAGTACTCGACAGGTATGCACATTTCCTCCATATATAACTCCATTGTAGTCTTCCTTCGTTTGAAATGTCCGCGGATAACTTTTTGGAATCACGTAGGTCGTTTAGCGCCTATGTTGCCGAGGGAGGGACACACAATGAACCGGACGCCACACTGCGACACATGACGCGATTTTCGGTACCTGCTACAACACAATAATCCTATATCACACTTCGTAACCTGACCTCTCGAACTGACTATACCTATATCCTATATCACACTTCTATTTTTGCAGTACTACCAGCAAGTACGTCAAGGCAATATATATGTGCATTCTATGTTTGTCGTCATATGCTGGAAATCACGAGTGCTAAGACCAAGGATCCAACGGTTTGTTAGTCAATCTCTTAATAATTATTTTGTAATTATGGATTTAAATATATATGCTTACTACTTTACTCTTGCTAGCGACAGGGCATAAAAATACCAGAAAGTAGCTTCGATCTGGACTTGCTCGTGGAAGTTCGAGGACGGCTCACCACTTTCATCACGGGGGAGATCATTAACGAGAGTGGAGAGTTTCACCCCGGCGACTCTGATTTATTGTAATTCACTTTGAGTTGTAATCAAATCACTTTGTAATTAGATAATTAAAGTGACTTTGTAATTGATATTGAGTTTGTAAATCACTTTAAGTTGTTTTATATCAAATCAATTGTGATATATCTGTTTTTCTACTTACTTGCATTACCCGAGGCTAGCCAAAAAATTAAAATATATTTAGGTATATAAAGAACTACCACGGACGGTTTTGTGGAATAAATAAATGCATGAATGATACTCATGACGGCTACTACTAACAATAAATACATGATATATATATATATATATATATATATATATATATATATATATATATATACACTACTAACACCCGTCTATAATATGTATCCAATCACAGACGGCTACCACCAACAACCGTCTATGATATGTCAGATATCACAGATGACTACTATCAAAAGTCGTCTGTGATATCCTACATATCAAAGAAGATTTCAACAAATAACCATCTGTGATATCCCACATATCACAGACAGTTTCAACAAAAACCCGTCTGTGATATCCCACATATCACATACGAGTTTTTGTTGAAACCGTCTGTGAAGACTAACTATAAAAGACAGTTTCCCATAAAAATCGTTTGTTTTGTGATTTTTCATAGATGGCTCACAAACGTCTATGATAACCGCCTGTTATCACAGACACATAGATTCAGACGGTTCAAAAACCGTTTGTGATGATGTTTTGAAGCCGTCTGTGATGACTCTTTTTGTAGTAGTGGATGCTACTGTTTGGTCCTAGATAGTTCAGTGAGACCATTTCCCATACCCTCCATTTTTCCTTTTAGGATTTCTTTTCCTAAAATTTCCTCTGTGGACATGGTATTAAACTACGTCCCGCTATTTTTGTGAGATTCTTTTTGTTAGCTCAGATATGGTGAGGGTCACAAAATATCTTGGGAGGATAAAGGTCAAAGAAGAAATTCTTAGGGGTGCCTATGTAAAATTCATTTGCAATATTTGGAACGTTGAACATTTGGTGATGAGATCGAAAGAGTACCTGTGGATATCGTGAGGATATGTGCACGATCTCAGGATGATGAGTCAATTGGCAATGGCGTAGTTGGTTTGCAAAATCTCGCGTTTTCGGGTTTGCTCCAAGGCTGTCAGGCCACAGGCGTTCTGACCGGTGGTGTCGGGCGGTCAGACCGCCCGTGGAGGAGTCCGACCGGCCATGGTGGCCGGTCCGACCGCCATAAAATGTTTTTGGTTTTGGAGTGTGCCAAAAATAGGTTGTGTAGGCAAGTGAGGAGTCTCTGGATGTGGTCCCATCATTTTGGAGCTCGATCAAAAGTTCTATTCGTTTGAAAATTCGAAGGTTTGAATTTTGAGTTGAAAATTTGCTAAGTCCTTTGGACCGGTCCGACCGCCGTTGTGGGAGCGGTCCGGCCAAGCATGAAATCGGTCGGACCGGCCACGTGGTCTTGATCGGACCAAGGCAATGGCTTGAAGGTTAGCCAAGTGTTGCATTGAGTTGGTATTGACTGTGTATATTGTATGAACTTCAATGCTTTATTGTTGTATATTGCATTGCGGAACTAACGTGGGTCAAGTTGTGAAGAACTTGTTCCCGGAAACGATTTGTTTGTCTATTGCTGTGCAGGTGGCTTGCAGGTCAACGACGTCAACGGTGAGTGGATCGGGACTACGCTTGGAGAGCCGAGGTCCGAGCGATCGGGATCTGCGGGTGGTCGTGTGACACAAGCATGGTGCAGAATGGGCAAGATGGATCGAACGGGTGGTTCGTTACAGCTGGTTGGATCAGGTGGTGCGGATATCGGTGCAAGTCTCTGGGAGGTTCCGATGGGATTCGGACAAGAGAGGCTTGTCGACACGATGAGAACCGCTGATCAACCTACACGTGGTGAAGCAGGCGATTGCTTCAATAGTTATGTGTGTGTGGGTCCCATGTGTAAGTGACCCCAAAAGTGAAACCCTAGCTCTCTAGTATAAATAGAAAGGGGGAGATGGAAAACCTTTGAAGCATTCATTTTAGCCCCTTCTTCCTTTTCTAGGGTTTGGAGGAGAGGAGAGGAGAACTAGGGTTTGGAGTGTGCTCCTTGTTGAGCTCTTGCCCTCCTTGTTGGAGAGGCTTTGTAAGCATCTTGTGTGATCAAACAATCTTGTGATGCTCAATTGAAAGATCGTTTGCTCCCTTTTGTGTTCTTCTCCCTTTTGGATGATTTTGGTGCTTCCTTGATTCAAAGGTTCATGCTTGGTCTCTTGGCCTACTTTATCTTGCTTTGATGTGTGGGATTACTCCTAGAGTCATCTAGATCATCAACCCCCACAAGCAAGTCTTGAATCAAGATTTTCACATTTCTAGGGTTTGTGCACTTCTTTGGTAAAATCTCGAGAGATCGATTCTGCGAAGTGGATCTGACGGATCGTCGCTAGAAATAGGTCTCTAATATCATTAGGGAGGTGTGCTCGAAATTTGGTCAAGTTTTATTGGTTGAATCAAAAGTTGGATCAAATTTCGTTTTGGATTTGGGTGGAGTTTTTCAGTACTGGACTCTACCGGTCCGACCGGTCTTTCAACGGTGATCCGACCGCCTGTATTCGCATCATTGGTTTCTTGGTCGAACCGCTTCCACCGGTCCGACCGCCGATTAGTTCTCGGTCGGATCATTGGTTGACCGTCGGTCCGACCGCCGTGGTAGCGGTCGGACCGCCGATGCCGAAGGAACAGTGAGTTCTTTTCTCCGTTTGTGTCGTGTGGTTGAGGGTTTATCAAATCCAACACAAGGCTTCCGTTGTGTGCTTCTTGATCTTTTTAGCTTTCATAGCTAAAGGAGTAAAGTTCGTGTTGGTTTTGATTTAGGCGAGAAAGTTTTGAAAGCGCCTATTCACCCCCTAGTCGCCTTTCCGGTCCTACAAGTGGTATCGAGCCGGTTAGCTCTTCTCATAGATCTTAACAGGTCTTTGGAGCCATGGCGATCGACAAGTACTCAACCAAGCCACATATTTTGAAGGAGTTGACTTTGCATCTTTGGAAGGCTCGTATGCAAGTATATATCGAGGCTCAAGGGCACGCTATTTGGCTAAAGGTGAAAAATCCTTATGTCGTGCGGTAGATGGCGATACGATCACTCGGATGTGGAGGCCAACAAGCAAGGCTCGGAATTATTTGATCCAAGGCCTTAGTCGATCCGAGTTTGAGCGTGTTGCTCACTTGCGGTCCGCTCACGAGATCTGGCGGACTCTTTGTGACTATCATGAAGGGTCCCTGCGATCAAGGAAGTGAGACAGAACCACTCAAGAAAGTATACTCAAAGATCGAGCAAAGGCACGGTGAGTCTTTGGATGAGTGTGGGAAGATTCTCTAAGATTCTTCATGATCTCCGTATTTGTTGACTTGGTATTTCTCGAGTGCGAGAATGCACGGCAGCGACTTACGGGTGCTCTTGATGTAAAGGTGCTGGGAATGAAGATCACTTCCATCAATGACAACATCATGAGTGAGCTTACCATGGATAAGCTTTACTCGAGGTTGAAGACGCATGAGATTGACTTTATCTCGCGTCTCCCCAAGACAGTCGATGGCATTAGTGGTCGACAAATCCAAGGGTTGTTCTTGAGTCTCTTGATTGTAGCTCATCCGGTTTTCATTATCCGCTTTACATTCTTTAAGTGATGAGCAACTAGAGAAAGCGCGAGGATGACTTAGCCTCCTTTCCACCAAATTCACAAGAGCGTATAACAAGGTGAGGAATAGGAGGAGAAGTGGACCTATCACGTGCTTGAATGTGGTGAGCCAAACCACATTCGCTCCAGTGCCCCAAGCTAAAGGGCAAGGAGGAGAAGGAGACACGAAGACACCCCGGAGAGGATGCTAAACCCAAGAAGACAAACTATCACAAGTTTGTCGGTAGGATCCTGCCGCTCTAGAGAATGTCAATATGAGCGATGTGGACTCGGAAGCGGAGGGCGGCGAGAGTGACTCGTGGCAAGAAGAAGGCGCATGACTTCACCGGCATGTGTTTCATGGCCAAGAACGACCACGACGGTGACTCCTCCAACAATGAGGATCCTTTTAGTGATCCCGATGAGGTATGCCCTTCTATTCTCGACATGAAAAGGGCGTTGGTGCTTCTTTGAGCGAAATTGCATAAGCAAGTAAAAATGATTAAGAAGCGAGGATATTATGATTGATAATTTGAACCTAGAAGTTGTTAGGCTAAAATCTATTAATCACGATGATATTTGTGAATCTGCACTAGCTTGCTTAATGACTTGACAAGCTTGAAATCTGCTCATTCCTCTGTCACTAATCAACTTAAAGATGCTCTCGATGAACTAGAATCTCTCAAGTCTAGTTACGCTTGCTTAGATGCCATTTCACTTGATGTGAGCGCCATGGAAGCTATCCTTTAACTTGCTCAAATTGTGCTTTGCTTGAATTAAAGCTGGATAGCTCCTTAAAAGAATTGCAAAAATTTGATGCTAGTCACACATGCTCTCATTGTAAGAATAATAAGATTAAGATGCAAGAGATGAAAGAAATGCTAGTTTACTCTAGAGTTGCATCTTGTGAAAATTGTCCCAAGCTTACAATTGAGATTGAAGCCTTAAACAAGACCCTTGAAGAAAAGGCTAAAATTGAAAGATCCATGTCTTTTCTTGCTTCTAAGAAAGTTATTGATTCTAACTCTTGTGCTTTAAATCTTGAAGTTGAAACCATGATTAATCGATTCAAGAGGCATTTAGAGTCAAATTTAAGGAAGCGATTGAATAGGATTAGAAAATCCTATTGTGTGTCTTGTGAGGCCTTCAAGGTGGAAGTGGCCCTTCTTAAGAGTAAGAGCAATGAGGTAATCAGGTCTAGCAAGTGCACTAGATGTGAGGGTTTAATGAAAGAGAATGATTACCTCAAGGTGACTCTTGAGAAGTTTTCAAGTGGGAAAAAGAAACTCAACATGATTCTTGATCAATCCAAGGTGAGCGTGAAAAATAGTGGTCTAGGTTTCAATCCCTAGAGCATTCCAGAAAAACCCACCTAGGATTGCTAGAGTTGTGAAGAATGGTTTGTTTGAGCTAGAACCTCCTAAGCCATCGGTGTTGTTTTCAAATCCATTGGTTTTGCTCAAACTTTTACTCGCAAGAAAGGTGCTTTCACTCATTCATGCAGACCTCTCAAAGGTCGATACCATTGCACTTTACGCAAGAATGAAGGCCATCTTGTTGAGTTACGCTCCGGAGAGCAAAACTTGAGAGAAAAGAGAGGATGAGCGTCCTGAAATCCATTAGAGGAGTCCTTCTCATTGAAGTCTCTAGAGCTAGGCGACTGTTTATCGCACCACACATAGGCCTAGATTTGTAGAGAACTTTGTAGACTCTTTTGGTGGGTCTAGGCGTGTTGGATTAGGACATCGTGAGGAGAGACCACGGGTAGCACCTAGGCAGGGGAGTATCGATCTTTTGGTAGATCGTTTGGAGAGGTCTAGGTGGTTCTCATGTGCATCCTTATGATTTTATTCCGATCATGTTTCGCTATTTCTCTGCTGCTCCCGGACATCGTGCTTCTCGATCTTGGATTCCTCGATCATTTATCACTAACCCGATCTTGAGGCACGGATGTTTTTCGATTGTGCTTTTAGGTCCGTCGTGCGAGGAAGGAGGACATATGGCTTGTTGACTCGGGTGTTCTCGACATATGACCGGAGATTCTAGATGGTTCTCCTCCTCACACGTGCATCCGCAACGAATTGATCACATTTGGGGATGCTTCTACGGGACCCGTATTGCAAAGGGCACTTTGTCTTGGCGTCAACGACAAGTTCATGCTAAAAGGCGTCGCTTTGGTAAGTAAGTGAGGTATAATCTTCTATCTGCTTTCTCCGCTTGATGAGGGCCTAGAAGTGAGGTTTAAGAGAGGTGAGTGTAGAGTTCTAGATTCCTCGGGTGAGCTTGTTTTGAGATCTCAGATTTGAGAAGATCTTCTGTAAATTTGATATTTCTTGATTTCAGTCCTAGGTGTCTTGTAGCCTCTGATTCTCATGACCTTGTTTTGTGGCATCGTAGACTTGGGCATATAGGTTTTGATCATTTGTCTAGAGTCGGTTGCAAGGACTTGATTAGAGGCTTGCCTAGGTGAAGGTATTAGAGATCTTGTGTGCTCACCACAGAGACATGGTAAGATGGTGTCTGCTTCCCACCCACCTCTTACTTTGGTATTGGTGATGGACTGGGGCAGCTTCTTCACTTAGATCTGATTGGTCCTTCTAGAGTTCGATCATTTGGTGGGAAATGGTTTGTCTTTGGTGGTTGTGGATGATTACTCCGGTATTCATGGGTTTATTTTCTTGCTTCTAAGGATGAAGCATTTGGATTCTTTAGAGATTTGGTCCTTAGAATTCTTTGTTGATATACATGGAGCTTTGAGAGCCATTAGGAGTGACAATGGGACAGAGTTCAAGAATTCTTCTTTTCTACCTTACGACCGATAGGGGAATTGAGCATCGTTTTCTTCTCCTAGAGTTCCTCGTGAGAATGGTGTTGTAGAAAGGAAGAACAGAACCCTTGTAGAGATGGCTCGGACCATGCTAGATGAGCATTCTACTCCTAGGAGATTTTAATGAGGCGATCTCTCTTGCTTGTTATATTTCCAATAGGTTTTCTTGAGATCTGTGGTTGGAAAGACTTCTTATGAGCTTAGATTTGGTCATTCTCCCAAAGTCTCTCATTTCAAGATTTTTGGTTGCAAGTGCTTCATTCTTAAACATGGCAATCTTGATAAATTTGAGTCTAGATGTTTTGATGGCATATTTCTTGGATATCCTGCTCATTCTCGTGGCTATCGTGTTTTTAATGTTGATACTAACAAAATTGTTGAGACTTGCGAAGTCACTTTTGATGAGGCTAGTCACAGTACTAGACACGATGTTTGGTACAGGTTCTGAAATTCAAGGAAGCATTTTAAGTCGATGATGACTCGAGGATGAAGAACCAAACCATCCTCCGACTACTTCGAGAGGGTGGAGAGCACTGCTACTACTACGTCGGTTTGGCGACCTCCTCCTATCCCCACCAACGACCGAGTGGCTCTGTTCCTACCTCCACAACTCATGAGGTAGAGGCCATACGCACCAGAGTACCTCTTCAGAGCATCTGGCGACAACATCCACTGAGCGGATGATTGGGGATCTTCAAGAGCGAGTCACTCGCTCGGGTTTATTCTCCCGATTCTCATGCACATTACGCTTTTGTCGCTTCCTTTGAACCCCGAGATATCACCCATGCTTTATCGATGCCTCTTGGGTCAATGCCATGCATGAAGAGCTTGAAAATTTGAAAGAAACAAAGTCCGGTTTTTAGTTGAGCGACCTTCCGATTCTCATGTTATTGGAACAAAATGGGTTTTAAAAATAAGCAAAGTGAGGATGGATTGGTTGTTCAATAAGGCTAGACTTGTAGCTCAAGGTTATTCCTGTAGAGGGCTTAGACTTTGAGGAGACCTTTGCTCCGAGTAGCTAGATTGGAGGCCATTCGCATTCTTTTAGCATTTGCAACATCCAAGGGTTTCAAGCTTTTTCAAATGGATGTTAAAAGTGCTTTCTTGAATGGCTTCATAGAAGAAGAGGTCTTTGTCAAACAACCTCTGGTTTTGAAAATCAAAATTCCCAAATCATGTTTTTAAACTCTCTAAAGCCTGTATGGATTGAAACAAGCTCCTAGAGCTTGGTATGATAAACTTAAGAGTTTCTTGCTTGAAAATGATTTCAAAATGGGAATGGTTGATAAAACCTTGTTCACTCTCGGGCATGGCGGTGATTTCTTGTTGGTTTGATTTATGTGGATGATATTATTTTGGTGGTTCTTCTCATGCTTTGGTGTCTAGATTTTGATTCGATGAGCGGTGAGTTTGAGATGAGCATGATGGGAGAGCGACATTCTTCCTTGGTCTACAAATTAAGCAAGCGAAAGAAGGCACCTTCGTTCACGAGTAAGTATACAAAGGACCTTCTTGGCGCTTCAATATGGGAAGCGAGGCCAATGTCTACTCCCATTGCTACAACCACCGTCTTTGGACCACGATGAGGATGGAGAATCCGTGGACCGGAAGAGTACCGCATGATATGATTGGCTCCTCCTCTATCTTACAATACGAGGCGGACATACAATTCGCCGTATGTCCATGCGCTCGATTCGAGCTTCCTCGTGCTTCTTATCGTCAAGCGATGCGTCGCATATTCGGTATCTTCAAGATACGCTTGACTTTGGACTCTGGTATTCTTCTTCTTCGGCTCTTTCAATTCGAGCATTTTTCGATCTTGATTTGCGGGTGTAGAGTGGACAGGAAGAGTACTTCTGGCACTTGTCATTTTTTGGGCACATCTCTTGTTTCTTGGTCTTCTAGAAAGCAGTCTTACATTGCCGATCTCTGACTAAGGCCGAGTATGTAGTCGCCGCGATGGTCGCTCTCGAGTTCTTTGGATTTTATCCACGCTACGGGACTATGGGTTATCTTTGGGAAGTGTTCCTCTTTTCTGTGACAACACTTCTGCAATTAACATTGCAAAAAACCCAGTGCAACATTCCAGGACTAAACACATTGATATTCGATTTCATTTTCTGAGAGACCATGTTGAGAAAGGTGATGTTGTGCTTCACTTTGTAGAGTCGAGCAACGACTTGCGGATATTTTCACTAAAGCTCTTGATTCTTCTCGCTTTCTTTGCTGCGGGGAGAGTTAGGGGTTATTAGTCCTATTGGGCTGTTTTAAGGGGGAAGTGGCTCTTTTTGCATTCATTGTATCATAATGCATGTTTCAATTCATTTGTCTTGCATTGTAAAATAAAATTAGTGGAGCTTTGATTATTATCCTTGTATGACTTGATTTCATCTTCTATACCTTGTCATATCAAGTGATAGTCTGCTAGACTTCTTTTATGACTCTTCGTGTTTGGCTTAGCTTTTGCCTTGCTAGCTTTATATCTGTGAGCAATTTGAATCAAATCATGTCTTGTTGGATCTTGTGACTAGTTTTGCTCTAGTGATCCTCTTATGACTCTCGCCATGTCTTACAGGTTGAATTGAGTCTTGAACTTATTCTGAGATGAAAAATGAGCTTTTTATCTTATTAAGTCAAGCAAATGAAAAATGAGATTTTCGTGTGAAAAAGCGATCTCACCAATCCTTTCTCATGAGACGGCTTGCCATTGCACTAGGCATGAACTCAAGGGGAGTTTTGGATGACCTAGATCATTCTTTTAAGCTTATCGCTTGAGATGGTCGCGGCAAGGCTTGAGATCTAGCACAGTAAAAAAAAGGGGGGGAGAAAAAGAAAAATTGCCAAAAAGGGTTAAGTGCTTGAGCTTTGCTTCAAAAGAATTTTCTTAATGCTCAAAATGCCTCAATTCTTGTTTTGAGCCTCTTTTTACTTATAGACATGGCTTGACTCATTTTTGGTTGTTTTGAGTGAATCTATGATATTGAGCAACCTTTCATGATTTTAATTCTGTTAATCTCAGATTGCTGCTATCTTGGTTTTAGCTTTGCAGTACATGTTTTGCCATGATTGAATATAGCGTCTACTCTTTATATGGCTTGGTATAATACTTGTACTGTCTCCATGTATAATGGTCATGGCTCCTTTTTACTAAGTTCAAAAATAAAGTCGTTCCTTCATGCTCTTTCTTTTTCATGCATCTTGATGAATTCATTGTCAAAGGGGGAGAAAGATTGTGAAGAAAATGTTGTTGGAGCTTTTGGTTTCATACTTAAGGTTTAATATAAAAGAACTTCATAAAATAAAAATTTTGAACCTTTTGAAAATTTGTGATCATAGTGAGTTAAGTCTTATGGTTCTATTGCCTTTTCCTGATTTCATTTGCAATTGAAGAAGACTCACAATGATCAAAGGTCAAATAGAAAAACTGTCTTTCATTTGGACCTAAGTGAGATTTTTGGCTACTTTCTGGAATTTGAATCCTCTTGTGCTTTCATTGCCTTATCTCACTTGCTTACACTATTCAAGCGACTTGGGTGGTTCCTAGGCTTTTTCTTGCTTTTGGACCAAGTTGTGCCTTTATGCAGCAATGAATTTTTACTTTTCATTTTGAAAAACCACATTTTCTTGAAAATTGCCAATGTGTTCATCAAGGGGGAGATTGTGGATATCGTGAGGATATGTGCACGATCTCAGGATGATGAGTCAATTGGCAATGGCGTAGTTGGTTTGCAAATGAAGGACCGAAATGGCAACAGAGGGGGGGGTGAATGATGCCTAAAAATTTAATAACTCCCCTTTACTGTATTTAATCAAGCCTACAAAGATCTCTGGAGATCTAAAGAAAATAAATGAAGCAAGATCAAATAACAAGAACAAGCCTCGAAATTTGTTCTTCAGAAATCGGAAGCTCCGGCCGATGAAGGTGCGGAAGTTCCGCCATGTAGTTCCATTGTGTATGGCGCGTGATAGTTCCGCTTGATACTTCCGCTTTGTAAAATCGGAAGCTCCGATTATCCTGACCGAAGAACAGAACGCTCGGGTTTTTGTCCAAAAATCCAAACTACTTTTAATTTGTTGATCTTCTCTGGTCAAGTTTCACAGGACATCATCCTAAGCAACATCTTGACCTCATGGAGAAGAATCGCAGACAAAGATTCAACAATCAAGCCAAAATTGGATTTCTTGAAGAAGGGGCAAGAAAGACCAAAACCGAAATAGACTCGATTCTCAGAATCTTAGCTCATGAAACTTTGAGTATGTAATAACAATATCAAAACGACTCTAGATATCAAGTTTCATGCTATTTCATAAGACGAATCAAAAGATATGCCAAAACCCTAGATATTCAACATGAACAGAGAGGGAATAAAGAGAGGCATAAACATGTAATCAAAGACTCAGAGTTTCATTGATAAAAGTCAAGAAATCACAGAGGAAACACAGAGGAATGATTACAAGTATTTTGATTCATTCTCTCAAAAGAAAAACAAACCCTTTTGGTGGAGCTAACCTAATTTCCTCTCTTAAGGTCTTACCTAACAACAGGGGTTGAGCTCTATTTATAGCCTTTTCTTAATGGGCCTCCAACCCATTAAGCCAGCTACACCGAACGGAACCGCCTCCACTTGTGCGCTTTGGGAAATTCCCGTTCGCCCCTTGCGCACCTTACGGAAGCCTCTAAATGCGCCTTCTTTGTCCTTGACACGCAACCACCACAAGATTCACGCCGTCTTGACACATCCGACCGTTCGACCTCAACGCCGCTGCGCTTAGTCCGATCACCTCGTGTCTCGCCACGACTTCGTCTCGATGTCTGCGGTCAACACGCAGACAAAAACACATCACATAGCATTGCACAATATCATAGCATCAACATTTGTATAAGACTCAAACTCATACGAATCAAAATCACAAAATATCCTTCTGCGCGATTCTGGACATAATCGGAAGTTCCGCACTTTACCTTGCGGAAGTTCCGATTTCCGGAACGTCCGCACTTGTCAGGATTATCGGAAGTTCCGCGCTTAACACTGCGGAACTTCCGATCTTCGGAAGATCCGCCTTTCCAGATTTTCAAATCCGATAACCATCTCAGAGGAACACTCAATGTCGGTATAATCGGACACTCGCTACCCCTTGTGCGGAAGTTCCGATTTCCTTCAACGAACTCAAAACCACGGTAAATCGGAAGTTCCTATTTCCAACGCCGGTAGTTCCGATTATCGGAACTTCCGCTCCATACACAGCGGTAGTTCCGATTTCCTTCATTCAGCACAGAAACAGTCCAAACCGAAACACTCAACTCTCAACCTATTCAACACGCTGTCAAATACTCATCACTCAGAATGGAGGACCTCTCACATGGTCTCTCGGCAAAATCTCGCGTTTTGGGTTTGCTCCAAATTTGTCAGCCACAGGTGAGTCTGATCGGTGGTGTCAGGTGATCGGGACCGCCCGTGGAGAAATCGGCCGGCCATGGTGGCGGTCCGACCGCATAAAATGTTTTTGGTTTTGGAGCCGTGCCAAAAATAGGTTGTGTAGGCAAGTGAGAGTCTCTGGATGTGGTCCCATCATTTTGGAGCTCCGGTCAAAAGTTCTATTCGTTTGAAAATTCCAAAGGTTTGAATTTTGAGTTGAAAATTTGGCTAAGTCCTTTGGACCGTCCGACCGCCGTTGTGGGAGCGGTCCGGCCAACATGAAATCGGTCGGGACCACGTACGTGGTGATCGGGCCGTAATGGCTTGAAGGTTAGCCAAGTGTTGCATTGAGTTGGTATTATTTGTGTATATTGTATGAACTTCAATGCTTTATTGTTGTATATTGCATTGCGGAACTAACGTGGGTCAAGTTGTGAAGAACTTGTTCCCGGAAGCGATTTGTTTGTCTATTGTCTGTGCGGTGGCTTGCGGTCAACGGCGTCAGCGGTGAGTGGATCGGGACTACGCTTGGAGAGTGAGGTCGAGCGATCGGGGATCCGGGTGGTCGTGTGACACAAGCATGGTGCGAGAATGGGCAAGATGGATCGAGCGGGTGGTTCGTTCTGTTGGTTGGATCGGTGGTGCGGATATCGGTGCAAGTCTGCGGGAGGTTCCGATGGGATTCGGACAAGAGAGGCTTGTCGACACGATGAGAACCGCTGATCAACCTACACGTGGTGAAGCAGGCGATTGCTTCAATAGTTATGTGTGTGTGGGTCCCATGTGTAAGTGACCCCAAAAGTGAAACCCTAGCTCTCTAGTATAAATAGAAAGGGGGAGATGGAAAACCTTTGAAGCATTCATTTTAGCCCCTTCTTCCTTTTCTAGGGTTTGGAGGAGAGGAGAGCGAGAACTAGGGTTTGGAGTGTGCTCCTTGTTGAGCTCTTGCCCTCCTTGTTGGAGAGGCTTTGTAAGCATCTTGTGTGATCAAACAATCTTGTGATGCTCAATTGAAAGATCGTTTGCTCCCTTTTGTGTTCTTCTCCCTTTTGGATTATTTTGGTGCTTCCTTGATTCAAAGGTTCATGCTTGGTCTCTTGGCCTACTTTATCTTGCTTTGATGTGTGGGATTACTCCTAGAGTCATCTAGATCATCAACCCCACAAGCAAGTCTTGAATCAAGATTTTCACATTTCTAGGGTTTGTGCACTTCTTTGGTAAAATCTCGAGAGATCGATTCTGAAGTGGATCGACGGATCGTCGCTAGAAATAGGTCTATAATATCATTAGGAGGTGTGCTCGAAATTTGGTCAAGTTTTATTGGTTGAATCAAAAGTTGGATCAAATTTCGTTTTGGATTTAGGTGGAGTTTTTGATCTTGGACTCTACCGGTCCGGCCAGTCTTTCAACAATGGTCGACCGCCGTGTATTCGAGCCATTGGTTTCCGGTCGAACCGTTATCCACCGGTCCGACCGCTTGATTAGTTGCGGTCAGACCGCTAGTTGACCGTCGGTCCGACCGCCCGTGGTAGCCGGTCAGACCGCCAGTACCCAGTAAGGAACAGTGAGTTCTTTTCTCCGTTTGTGTCGTGTGGTTGAGGGGTTTATCAAATCCAACACAAGGCTTCCGTTGTGTGCTTACTGATCTTTTTAGCTTTCATAGCTAAAGGAGTAAAGTTCGTGTTGGTTTTTGATTTAGGCGAGAAAGTTTTGAAAGCGCCTATTCACCCCCCTAGTCGCCTTTCCGGTCCTACAGTACCGAGAGTATGTATAATAGTGTGCTATGAGTTATCTGCAAGCCTTAATACGTAGGGCACAAGATGATGTAGAGGGGAGAGGGGTATAAAGAATTGAGTCGTCTCTCATGCAGTAGTCGACTGTAACACGATAAACAAGACACATTGTTTATGGATGAGCTGTCTATAGTGATATATAAAAATACAACTCATTGTAGAACTTATCTTTAATAAATGATATAGACAACAGTTTTCTATATCATTATATATACCCTTGTAGTCAGTGAAAGCCATAAGTGTTAAATTTATGAGGTGCCAACACAAGGCCTGTGTATATCATTAAATATGCCATCTGAAACTTGCTTCCATGCTTCAAATAGTGTCCATATTTTATTTCAAACAGTAGTACGAAATTTCTTTTGTAATATGTTCAGTGTTTTATAGGAGATATACATTTTCTTGGCTGATAGATCTAGCGTGTATAGCTTGGGTTTACATTGCTTTTGTCTCACCTTTTGACAGAACCAAGAAAACGAGTGCACAAAAGCAGGCTATATATTCTTTGGCGTGGCCCACCATTTTCTCTCTCTTTTGAACAGGAAAAGAGGTACCTAACCGTTTGCAAGTAACAAAACAGCTCTTCGCTTTTACCCCAAACGTTGTTGGTGGCTAACTGCAGGTCCAACCAACTGGTAGGTGTGCCACAGCATGGCATGCTTAAATTGCATAGGGCCACTAACTGCCCTTGTTTGCATAGGGAGATTGTTGATACATAGATCTGTGAACATTGACACCTCCACTCACAATCTTCCTTCCTAATGAGTTAATCTGGCATCCACCATAGGAACTCGCACTGTAATTTTCACTAGACAGTGTTCATGACCTGCAGTTTATATATGTTCACATTTCTGTTCAGTTTTTACTATGCAAAGTTCATTTTCATGTAATCTTTACTTGTACCACTTTCATGTAAACCCATGGTCACACCAAGTTTGTGAATTGTGACCAGCTATGAAGTGAATTGTTGAAACTAGCTTTTGCTTTAGGCTGCTAAGTTGAAGATCATCATTCATAAGATTTCCTTACTAACTAGATATAGGCTTGTTCTGAAATGCGGAACTTTGTTCAGATCAAAGCTAGAATGGAAATTTAAAACAAGTATAAGCTACTTGTATCTTTCTTTCTCTCTACTCATCAGTGCATACATTTGTTGTTCATTGGCTAATAGTTTCCAATATATGCCTAATTGTAGTGGTGGTTTAGATGGGCAGAGGGACACGAACCTAATTCTAGCACTACTACAAAAAGATTAATACTAGACGTTTCATTATAGATGGTTGATCAAAACCATTTATATTAAATACAATCACAGAGGGTTTTTGTTTAGCTACCGTCTGTATTACTGGTTGCGCTAAGAACCGTCCGTGAAGAGGTAATATCACAGACGGTTCGTGTTGAAAACCGTCTGTGAAGTATCACAAACAGTTCTGAACACGAACCGTTTGTGATAATTGTAGACTTCACAGACTGTTCATGTTAAGAACCGTCTGTGATAATCGTAGACTTCATAGACGGTTTTTAATTATAATCATATTTTATAATATAGCTTTAGCTCCTCGATGAGTTTCTTCGTCGTCGATGCATCTCGTCGCTTGCATTAATGCTGCTTCGGCTCCCTAATGTGTCTCTTCATCTCACGCACCGAATTTATTTCTTGTTTTATAAAAACGATAATCCGCCATCGAAGATGATCATCCGGACATCACTCTACACGTACTTTAAAAGCAGAAATATCTCCCTCTTCTGTTTCCTTGTCCCCGGCATTGATGGCCTACCTGGCCATACTGTACGAGTACCTCTCCGGCCGTACGCTGGCGGATGCTACGGAAAGATACTATGTCAACAATGTCCTCGCTCTTTTGTCTGAGGATTTGCCGGAGCAGGTGATAGCCACCTTCCACCGTCTTGACATCCTCCTCCGCCGCATCTTCCGGGTGATCTCCCACTTCCAGCGAGTTAACCTCATCATCAATATGGTCCTCCACAATGACATTGCACGTCTCTAGGAGGCTTGTCTTCGCTTGCACTGCTTAATCGAGGTGGTAGGTGACTGATTCGACCTTGCCGAGACCCCTCAAGCAAGGGACAAGAGCCTATGAACTCAATTCTTCTTGATTCAACCGTCGGAGGGTCTTTGGGAGACACTTGAATGAGCGTGTCAGCCGGTGCACACATTTCGGGCATCGTTTGATGATCTCGAACTACCCGATGCCGACACCGACGCGTACGAAGTTTTGAAGATGGAGATAGCATGCTTCCTCCGCCACTAGAAAAACTTTGATTATTTAGGTTTCTACTTTTTTTAATCTTTGTAGGAAGTTACTGGCCACACTGTTTGGCCATATATAAATACAAAAATAAATAAATAAATAAACCACTTGAATTTGTATTTACTGTCTTCTATATATGTAAACGGTCTCAGTATAACGACATGATGGCATTACTGACCTGTGAAAAACAAGTAATACATGTTTATGTGCCATATGTTTTGAATTTATATTTATGTATATGAGAATGTGTCACATGTGTGAATTTGTATTTACGTATATTATCACAAACAGTTATTTATTGGAACTGTCTGTGATGTATATTTATCATAGACGGTTCATGTTTAAAACCGTCTGTGAAAAGATAATATCACAAACAGTTCTACTTTAGAACCGTCTATGATATTCAACCCTATTTATATATATTCACACTCTAGGGTTTGCCCGCCCCTCTCCTCTGCACCTCCGGCCCTCCCATGCGTGCGGCCTGCTTGGCTTGCCCGCCCGCGCGCCCCTGGCTCCTGGCTCGCTCGCCTCCTACTTGGTAGCCACGGTAGCTGCAGTGATTCTCTCATACCCGCACAACCCCTGTGTCTCCCTGGATTGGCTCGGCCCCGCTCGGCCTGGTGCCATGGTGCCGCCACTCTAGCTCGGTCCCCTTTCCCCCTTTTTTTCTTGCTATTTTGCTTTCCCTACTGTGAGTTCGATTTTAAAGTTTAGCTTGATTTCTTCCTGATGTGTTGTTGGTTGATATGCATGCATATGTGAATGATTCTGGGATGTGGGTTGATGTTGCCTGTGCGTGAAAATGATAGAAGCCTTGTGATGGTTTGCTGAAGGTGGGTTGCTACCACAGTTGCCTCGTTGCACTGGTACATATACTTCCCCTTTACGACTTCCTCCCTTTGCTCTGTGTTTTTATGGATATTGGTGAAGGATGGGGGATGCTATTGTTAGTGTGTCGAGTGCTCCTGTGAAATATGATGCTACTGGGGTGATCTTTGTGCTTAGTGTTGGTTCACATGGGGGGTTCAATGGTAAATTGGCAGCAGGTGAAGGATTTTTTGTGGTCTCATGAATTGCTCTATAATGAATTGATATCACAAATGCAATTGGGTGTGATATTATGTCAGTAACGGGAGGATCCCGATTGAGCATGGCGGTGGCAACGCGGTGTCTGGCTCGGACACGGTGTCTGGCTCGGACACGGGATGGAGGCATGCGCGAGGAAGGAGGAGTTGATGGGTGGGTCCTGGCTGTAGAGAGAGAACGAAGGGAGGGAGGCGATGGGCTGGTGGCTGGGCCGGGCGTGGAAGAATAGAAAACGGCTGAAAGAAAAGGAATTCAGCCCAAAAGGAAAATCCAGAAAAAGAAATAATTTTCGAATTTTAGAAATTATATTAAACCAAACCGAGCTCAAAGAAATAGCAAATAAACTCCAAAAATTCCTAAAAATTCCAGAAAATACTTTTAATTTAATTTAAGTTTATATCAATCATATTAAATTATCTTGCTTTCTAAAAATTCAATTTAAGTTTTAACTTGACCAAGAAAATTCAAATGGTTATTTTTATTTTTAAAAGCTTAAAAAACACTCCAAAACTTGGGATGTTATACCCATGTGTGGAGGAGGGGGAGACCCCTACTTAGCCTAGGTAGCCAGCCCTAGTTTTCTTCACCACGAAATTTCATGAAAAAAAAAGATTGCTCTTTGCATGTTCTAGGGTTCTTACTAGCTGATTGCTTCCCCTTGGAATTGGGTGATTTCCTCGGTGATTTTCTTGCTTGCTCTTGGGTTGCATTGTCATCGATTGGCTTCGTCAAATTCGATGGGTTACTCGATTATCTCATATCCTAAGTCGTGAAGATTGGGTATTAGCGATGGTATGTTCTAAATGGGGTCCTTGATTTTTTTTTTCCCCTAAGAAGCTTTGATCCGGAAGATTGGGTATTAGCGATGGTATGTTCTAAACGGGGTCCTTGATTTTTTTTTCCTAAGAAGCTTTGATCCTTTTACCGGCTTAATATTTAGTTTTCAGATCTTGCGTACCATAATTTGTTGTTAGTTCCATTTCAAGTTCACCAGGCAGTAGTCACCATGAATGTGTTTGTTCTCTTATCGGATCCGACGAACATCGTGTTTCCAGCGTCAGCTGATGATTGTCCAACATGTACGTAAATGCTTGACAATAATTCCACACATCATGTAAAGATGGATTAGGCCAATCAAGCACATGCATGTTGCATACCAGCTGTCGATCGACAAGGATACTTCATTGATTAGGAAATGAATTGTCTGCGTTGAAGGGTTTATACAGAGTATCTGCGATGTCATGCATTATAAATCGATCTCGAAAAGAAAATATTTAGATCAAGCACTACAATGAAGTCACCATAATAAATACAGAATTATTATTATTAATTAATTAATCTTTTTTAAATTTTATTTTAAAGTTAACACCCTGCAAATTTTATTTCTAATTTTGCCCCATTGGTTACGCCACCACCTGTAACGTGATAAAACAACACTGTCACGCCAGTCTGTATCTGACCAAACTCTTATCACGCCACCACCCGTGGCATGACAGTGTTGTTTAGTCACACCACCGTGGTAGTGTTGTTAACTTTAAAATAAAATTTAAAAAAGATTAGTTAATACAAAAAGTTCATAAATACACAATTATTTCTATGGTATTTGCTATTACTGCTAGTGTACTGTTCACTACCTCAGATGACTGGATAGAGCCATTGTAGCTTTGTTTCATATTTGTGTGGATAGTCTTGAAGTTACCATGCATTGCGACGGGGGTGTAACTTCGCTTCAAATTGTGTGGACCTTATCCTAGAGCTACTATACATTCTAGCCGGAGTTTTCAACACAGCTTCAGCTGATATAACATAGTATGTTTCATTGAAGATGCTAGTTACTACTTCTTCTGTTCTTTTTTACTTGTTATTTTGGACATCAATATGGCTTTCAATACACATCTTTAATCATTACTTTTTTTAACTATATACTACCAAAAATTATAAAAAATATAATGGTGTCGAAGTACTTTCGATGACAAATCTACTCATATAATTTTCTTGTAACAAATCCAAATATTTTTGTAAGAACTAATCGTCAAAATTTTAAAATGTTGACTCCACGCATACTAAAACGATATTTATTTAAGAACGGAGAGAGTATTACAAGCACTTTTGAGATTGTCCACCCTTCCTCCGTTAACACTTTCGTATTTGTCCTCACCCAACTTCATGTCGTAGGATGAGTTTTCGAAGATAGAAAAATGCATGAATGAAAATAGTTTGTACCGTAGATATTTCACATGAAAGTACTCTTTTGGCAATAAATCTAGTAATATCATTTTCATGTGACCACTCTGAAAACTCTAATGTTAATTTATGAAATTATGATTTTTTTAAGCATTATTTATTTGGGAATAGGAGTATTATCGAAACAAATTTCTACTCCCTCCGATTAAAAAAATGTTATTATGGAATACGTGAAGTCAAACTTTGACCATCTATGTATTTTTAAATATTTAGATTAGATACATGAAAATCATAAGCGTAGACCCGTATCGAAAAGTACTTTCATAATATTATAATTTTATTATGTTATGTAAATATATTACAATAGTAATTAGTGATTAAAGTTGCATTTTGGACACCGTGTCGATGTTCAAAACGACTTTTTAGTGAATTGGAGGGAGTATATATTAGTTGCGTGAAAATTAAGAAAATTTCAGTCACATTTCCTCACCGCAGGATCTCATCACGATTCATGCTGCCATCGATGGCGTCACCATCCTCTCCAGCGATGGCGTACGGTGGGGGCGACATATTAGGTCTTGGATTCGTTGGTGCCTCTTGGGCTTAGAGGGAGGCCAGGGTGGTGGTAGATCAGTGGTGGGCGGCGACGACACCACTGGACGTGGGCGAGGAGGAGGGTGGTGGGCAGTGGATGCTGGCGGGGGCGATGAGAACTAAAGTAGTTAAGAGGAGACGGGAGGCGGTGGTGAATCTGGCAGCGGTAACCACCATAGAGAAGGAAGAGGGAAGCGTGGGGGGCATCTCGCTGGAGAGGAGGAAGAAAGCAGCGATGGCGGGATGGGATACATGACGGAAGAGAAGGAGGGATTAGGAGGCGGTGGCAAATCTGGTGGCAGTAGCCGCCTGAGACGATGAAGAGGATGCAATGGGGGCATCTCGCTGGACGAACAGAGAGTAAGAAGGAAGCGGCGACTTGGGCGGGAGGGGGGGCGGGGCGGAAGTGGAGGCGACGGGCAGCGGGAGAGAAGGTCGTCGTGGGCGTCGATGGCGCCAGAGGTGAGGGAGGCAGTGGCTAGGGGTGGGTAGGGTCAAAATCTAATGGCCGAGAGAAGTGGCTGAAATTGGGCAAATTTGAAACTCATGAATAGTACACGTTGGAGGTCATACGAACTGATAAGAGTACTTCATTCTTGGACTGCACAGCATGCTGCATGAACTAGCACACGGTTGGTGAAATCCAGGTCCTGGAGGTGGACTAAAGCGAGGAATACGACGGGTACGCATGGCGCGGTTGTTGGCTACTGGCAACGTGTGGATTAAATGGGGTCTGCGTATTCAAAACTCTTGGCCTCTTGCCACACCGTACCAGCAGTAGAACAAATCGACAAACTAGGACAGTCGTTTATGAATTTGTCTTGCTTTTGGAAAGAAATTACGCAGGTGTGAATCAAAAACAGCGCCTAGAAGTTATAAAAAAAAAAGTACGTTGCCTTCGGACACGGGTATGCATTGACCAGCATGCAGGACTGGAATTTCTGCAGCGTCAACAACTGACTTTCCTAAAAGCAGAGCTCAACTTAGAACGTAAGTTTGAACGTAATTCCGTATTTCCAGAAACAAAAGTATGTGAAGTAAATATTGTTATTGTAACTTTTTATTACATTAATATATATAGTAGGATCCTTTCCTACTATTTTTTCTTAAAAAAATATGTGAGGTCAAAAAGTAAATTTCACAAAACCGCAACTTTCGTGGTGAAACTTGTTACGAAACCTAATGATGGTTTAAAAAAACTAAACCGCCTCAGGAGAGGTTTCACCCATATGGGCCCCATATACAAACACACATAGATGAGTAAAGGTGTTGGATCTTCCTCTACATTGTGTCTCTCTTTAGTGTTTTTGTGTGTGATTGGATTGATTATATCCTGAGTACGGAATCGATTATTTAAGATGTTATCAGCACGATTCGTTCTTCTGGCAAATTGGTATGTCATTTGGGATTCCCTCTATTTTAATCCATAGTTTGCGATTAGATTAATCTAGTAGATTAATTTGTAAGAACCGAGAGTAGATCATATTTGTGTTCATCGTTCTTATTGAATACTATTCATAATCTATCTTTATTGTTCATACAACGAATAAAAAATGGCGATCCGTCATTGCACCAAAGATGACGCCACCGTTGATCGCCATCATTGGTCGCCTAACACCGACCACCGCCTACGACTGACGACGGCCGCCGCCATCAGCGCTTACGCCGCCACGCCACGCGCCACGGTCTCACGCACACCGCCTCCATACTGAATGTCGTCGCCATGCCACGCCACGTCGCCCACTCGCCCGGGCGCGGCCTTGCACCGGTCCAAAGCCACGCCTGTGTGGTTATGCACCAGACCAGTATCGCTTTAAAAAATTGTAACTTAGACCCTACAATTTAGGTTAATTACTTAACTAATTAGAAATTATGATAATTTCATTTAATCAAGGAAATTGGATTTCTAAGGTACAAGAGCTTACATAAATTTGTGAACCCTTAGACCTAGTACACTTTGGAAGTGCCATATTTTTATGGTTTATTTTTTTTCAAGGTATTATGTGTTTTGGGAAAATAATTAATGGGTTTAGTAATTCTAAAAATTGCTTCAAGACATTAAAAATTATCAAAAAAAATCCCAAAAATACTAGGGAAATTTCAAGAAATTTACAAAATTATCTAGTGATAAGATAAAATTAATCTTTACTATTTTACACTCGTTCCATGCATTTAAAATGTTTTACCAGCTGTAAACATATAGAAAATTGAATGAATTATGTGGGTTATGTTAGACATCACTAAATGAAAATTTGCTTATCCTGGATGGCAGCAACTATATCACCTTGGTTTATTTCCATGTCATACCATTGCCAAGCCTACCATTGGCACACTTGAACCTACTACCGCTGAAAAGGCAAAGGCTTCACAGTTTAGTGTAACATCACGAAGATAATGCTATCAATACTACCTCAATTATCTATGAAGATAATACTGCTTGTATTACAATGCAAACGAGTTTATGTTAAGAGCAACATCACAAAGCATATTGCTCCTAAATGTTCCTATTCGTATGAACTCTAGAAGAATGGGGAGGTAAAGGTCATGCAAACAAATTCTTGTGAAATCTACTTGATTTATTCACTAAGTCTCTGCTTGCATCCAGTTTTTAAAGATGTGTTCGTGGCATTGTAATGAGATGATTTAGAGAGGTTCAGGGGAAGTAAGTCTCTAGATCATAACCCTTATCAAATTCTGAGGATTTATCAAATATATTGAAAATTGAATCACAAAGATTAAACATTGCACTCTTTTTCTAGGTGAGTTTTCTTAAAGTTTTCTCATGTGAAAGTTTTTAATGAGGCAACAAGTATAATGCAACTTACGAATATAATACACTCTTTTCTCCATTCCTTTTTCCAATATATTTTTGGAAGAAGCTTTTGATGAGATATTTACATATCGTTGTCTATTACTCAAGTGGAGTGTTATAAAACCTAATTATGAGCAAAAGACTAAACCGCCTCTGGAGGGGTTTTACCCCTTTAGCCTATAAATATGAGGACCCCCAATGTACAAGTATATAGACAAATAAAGATATTGGATTCTCCTCTATTATGTGTCTCTCTTTAGTGTATTTTAGAGCTAGGACTTGGTAGTGCTTTTCAGGTCCGAGGCCCGATCGACACTAAGACGCAGACGATATCGTGGTGGTCACAAGACAAGACGAACGCCGGGCGGGCGAGTGGGCTCGAGAATGCGATCCGTTGGGCGGTATGGCATGGCACGACCAGTTGGGTCGTGCTTGGGTCGGTATGGCACGAAATAGGCCAAACATTCCCGTTCTAGCCCAATTCCTTCCCCTTCGGTTTGGCCCAATCACTCCCCTACCCCCGCCTAGCCCAACCAATAACCCCCGCTCCACCACCCGGTCTGGCCAAATATCCCTTCCTACCTCCCCCAACCCCTTCTCCTTCTCCCAAGCCCCGGCTCCCAAATTCTCAATCCCTAATCACATTCCCTGATTCCCCTCGCTCCCTCTCCCTCCCCATGCGCCGTTGCCCTCCCCACACGTCGCCGCCCGCCGCTCTTCCTCCAGCCACCTCCTTGTTGCCGTCCTTCTCACCCCCTTTGTAAGCGTGCGGCGTGGTCGAGGTAGGCAGAGTTCTTCATCGGCGTCCAGGAGGATGAGGAGGCTATGACGAAGGGGAGCGGGAATAGATGGCACACATGTGTCTTTGTTTTCCTAGGTGCCGGCGATTGTCATCTTTCCAGATGTCTATAGTTACTTAGGGCTGGGCTTGGGCTGGCATGGCATGGCCCTGGTCCAGCAGGTTTTGGGCCATGCCTAGGCCTGACCGAAGGTGAGGCGGGCCAGCACGGCACGACACTCGGATTGCGACGTTCTTTGACTCATTGGAAAGCTAACGAAAAGTTCAATATGAAAATACACAAGTCCATATCAAATTCATTTGTGGAGCTTGGGAGGCTCCAGACAAAGTGAAAACCACCAAAAAAAAAGTCGCTTAGGGTCTCAAAATAGCCTCCGGAGTTTCAGCACCTGTTTTTGTCATTCGTTCGCCGTCCCGTTTGAGTTTTCTTTCATTCGAGATTGTGTAATCAACCATATGCGGATACTTGGGATCCAACTTTCCAACAATTGATTGGTTTGGCTCAAAATTTAATTTTTTTTGCAATAGAAAAAACTATTACAAACAATTCTGAACAATAATAGTTTGTGAAAAAACTATCACGGGCGGTTCTGAACAAGAACCGTCTGTGATAATCAATTACCATAGACGGTTCTTGTTCAGAACCGTCTGTGATAGCTTTTTTGCAGACGGTTATTGTTTAAAACTGTCTGTGATAGCTTTTTCACAGATGGTTCAAAAACCGTCTGTGATGATATTGTATCATGATAGACACATAAATTCAGATGGTTCATGTAACATCCTAAATCTTGGGTTTATATTTTAAATGTATAAAAAGGTAAAATTTTTATAAATTTAGAACATACATTGGATTTCTATAGCATTTGCATAAATTGTTGCATTCAAAGATTTTGAAATAAACGAAAACCTACAACACAAATAGAAGCTCCGAAAGAAAATAGAAATAAAAACTTATGATAATCCTTGGAAACAATTTATTTAAATACTATAATATTTATCATGAATAAATATAATTTTTTTCCCAAATTTATAGAGCTTAACTCACTCTTGTAAAAATTGAAATCCCTTTGTAAATAGCCCTAGGGTTTTGAATTCAAATTAAGCAAATAAAATGTGAAAAGTGAGGTTTAATTTTTTTTTGGATACTAGGTCACCCCAGAACCTCCCTGAAAAATGTCAGAATTTTTGAAATTTATTTGCTTTATTTTTTAGGCTGGTCAAAGTAGACTCAATTGAAATTCAAATCAGTCAAACCCTAACCCTATTCCAAGCCATGCACTGTTCATCGGGCCCGAACCAGACTCGAGTCCGACCTGGGTGACTTGACTTGACCCAACCGCCTAATCCACCCGACCGGACCCGAGTCAGACTCGACCAGACCACTGTTCCGCTGACTCGAAACACCTGACTCGGTCGAACCAACTAACCGCACCGGCTGAGCCACTCTCTGATGTGCCGCTTCTTCTCTCACTGACTAGCGGGCCCGCTGTCAGACCCTTCTTCCTCACTCACTAACGCGCGCGCGGGTGTAAGTAGAGCTCAAGCGCCACGCGGCCAAGCAGCTCTACGCTGCTCCGTCAACACCGTCTATCCACCGCTCTTGAGACCCAATGGAATGTGTCACCCTCTCACGCCGCTTCTTTCCCAGCCGTTGGAGCACTATATCCCGCACTCTCTTTCCCACTAGAGCTTACTTTCCCTTTTAGCCGAAAAGGGAAGGGAGGAAAGAACCTCACCTCTGCTCGGGTGAGCTTCCCTCCACTCTGTGCCCCCACTTACTCACCCTTGACTGTTTCTTGTACACTGGTTTGAGCCTTTGTCTTCGTGTGTAGGTCCCAGAACATGAAGCTCGTCGCCTTCGGCTTTGGTGCGCGGTCCACAAGGCTCTACCGTGTCAACTACCACTCCGGTGAGCCATTCTTCCCCCTAGCTGCGTCAGCGCATGTTCTAGAAAGTGAGAAAGCTTCCACCTTCATTGATTTGACTTTCATCCACAGGAGCCTCAGGATCTTGAAATTTTCCATTTTTGGGCCGAGAACGCCCCTTTCGTCTCCATCTCCAGCACGTTGAGGCGTTATCTAATTCCCTGCTTTTACACCATCTCAGTGCCCCTCTCTAGCTGTTCCGACATCTCTTTCTCTTTCTCTCTCTTTGCTCAGGGTGAGCTCTCCTCGGTGAAGCCTCCGCCGCTGCTTCGGTTCAACGGCAAGAAACCTTCTCCGGCCACCCCAGTCCTCCCTCTCGGCTCCGTTATGCTCCTAGCCCTCTTCTGGTGCTAGTGCACGCCTTGGATAGCTCAATACGTTACCGTATCACCGTTGTCGTTTTTTCCATAGCTCCTCCACCGCCTTAGCTCTTCGCGCCGCCGCTGGAGTTCATCTCCGACGATGCTCCGGCCACCATCGGGTGCGCAATAGGGTAGAGGTCTCACTTTAGCTCTTAGCTCGCGCTGCCATAGCCTTCATCGCCGGCAATACGCTAGGCGAGCTCACGGTCGAAACATTCTCCTTTGTCGGAATGCCGACCGCAACTGTAGCGCCATTATTAGGCCAAATCTCGGTCATTAGGGTGTAATGAGTTATTAGCGTATTTAATGGCTGTCTTAAAGAAACAATGTGTCTATTACACGTGGGACCGAGCATAGTAAACAAGATGTTAATTAACGGTTGAAAACTGAGATTGACATGTGGGACCGGGAACTTAAGTGAATAGTTGTAGACCTGTGGACCAGCTCATGGACCCCCAGTCCATACATTATGCTATGGACCGAGACTATGACATGTGGACCCCACATGTCAGGCCGTATTAAAATTCAGAAATTAAATAAAAAATGACACTATACACTGGACCCCACCTGTCAGCGACTGTGGCTAGATTTAGCCCGATAAGAAAAGTATTTAACGCTTTTATAAATTCCAAAATAATTTATTGTTGAACTGAAAAATCAATTAACTTCAAAAATACATAACTAATTCATTTTAACTCCAAATCCAGCGAAACCAATTGACGTAATTTCCATTTTTAATGAACTTTAATATGGTATAGTTTTTGAACATGTTACTATCCTGGAAAAATTGGTTTTAATATTGCACTTGGAAATTATTATTTTTACACTAGAAAATACTTTAACATAAAAAATTCATAGAAAATTCATTTGAACTCCTAATGAGGAGAACCAAGTTATTCTAGTTATAAATTTTTATTATCTATCATTCCATGTAGTTTTTATCTCCACCACATTTCTGGAAAATTTCACCAAAAAGATAATTTTTGAATGAATAGTGACATATTACAGTTTTTCTGATTTATTTTTCTTCCCTTTGATCTTCCAAAGGCCATAACTTGTACACACAAACTCTAAATAAAATAATTTTTATATATAAATTCATCTAAAATCATAATCTACCTATTGTGAAATTATCATGCATTTAGGATAATTTTGAATTTTTGGATATATTTGGTGTTATGTGTTCTTATTGGTTTTTCGTATTCGAACGTTAGATTACAAAGATTCGAACGAGGTCAATTATGATCCTCTATAGTAGCAAGCGGGTTATCTTCCACAAGGCAAGCAGCCCCCCTTTGATCATATTGATCTTATTAGTTTCGTTACAAAATATCTTGTTTGCAACTAGTATGTATGCATGTTCTACTTGAATGATTATATTTCGTTAGAGGTAGTTTGTTCTATTAGATGCATGAGCCGTAGCAAATGTTTATCCCTTTCCACTAGCCCTAAGTTATTATCCCCGCTGATGTTAGTGCTCGGTGGATGTTATATAGTCTATACATGTGTATGCGCTTAGTCATGTTTAGATTCCGATAGAATTGGGCGGTTGTCGATAACCTTGATCAAACAAATCATTTTATTATGCTATGTCCAGCACCATGTGCTATGTTAGTTTGAAACCTAAAAATGCAAATAAAATGATTTAGACTTGGGCAAGTGGTTGGATGGCGTGTTATTGGGTGTATGGATGTCTTAGCTCGGTCAATAAGGACTGAACATCTTGTTTCACCAAAACCAAGCATTATTGTGTGCTAATGACATGAGAGGATATGAGAAATCTCTTAACTTAGTACTTTGGCGTGTGTTAGCTCCGGATCGTAGGTTGGCTGTTGTTCTATTGTTAAAAAAAATGTTCTGTTGTTGTGGGTGTTCGGTGGTGGAGTTCCCGATAGGTTCTTCACCTCGAGGGACATCGTAGTTGTCCAAGACTTTACCTGTGAGGGGTAGTTGACCGAGGCTTTATGATGACTCCAACACAACGTACGGGTTTCCATCCATACAGGCGACTCGTAGTTAATACATTATATTGGAAACGTCTCATAGGACTTAGCTCTGCCGGCATGCGTAAGGAAGTGTGCTTTTATCTCGTGGTGAAAGGGTGGTCTGGCGTGTGGGTACATTGGTACACCCCTACAGGGTATGAACTATTCGAACAGCCTCGTCCTAGGTTATGGACATGACTTTACGATGACTCCGACACAATATATGGGTTTCTATCCATACAGGTGACTCGTAGTTAATACATTATATTGGAAACATCTCGTAGGACTTAGCTCTGCCGGCACACCTTCGGAAGTGTGCTTTATCGCGTGGCAAAAGGAGTGGTCTGGTGTGTGGGTACATTGGTACACCCCTGCAGGGTATAAACTATTCGAATAGCCTCATTCTATGTTACGGACATGTTTGGGTGTTCGGGTGGCATTGAGAATGGTCTCATGCTATATTTGTGAGCTGTGAGGCAGCCACCGGTTGTTGTTAGATGTTGTCTAATATTTACTTACCTACTGTTATTTAAGTTATTAAAAATATTTGCTCACTTGCCATTTCAATCTGCTACTTGTACTTCAAATGAAATATTACTTTATGCTAAAAACTGCTTAGTGTAGTAGCCTTCCTTTGATACATGAATGCATCTAAATATTCTTTTGCTTGTAAGTCTGGCGAGTACAACTTTGTACTCAACCCGGTTGCTACAAATTTTGGAGGAGGTTGATCCCTAAGGGATCAACTATTGTGAGACCGACTTCGTACAAGACGACGAATAGCTTGGAGGTTTCTGGTTAGGTTGCCTTGTGGGTAAGGGCACACCGGCCGGCCTTTCTTTTGGTGCCATCTTATGGCTATCTTTCCACTGCACTCTCAGTAGTTGAATTTTATTATTGCTATTTGACCGGTTGGGCGTATGTATGAAAACTGAAGTTGTATGATGACTTTATTGTAAACTTTTGTGACTACGGTAATGTAATATTGTTGTATGGCATTGTCTTGTGAACGGTGTGTGTATACCACTCCTAGGAGGTATACAATACATCAGGGTGGGATATTTGGTTTGTAATGCTAGGACCAATGTATGGTTAATTATTACAAGTTAAATACTCTGGGTCCTCACAGCTCAAAAACCGTCTATGATGACGGTTTAGAGCCATCTATGATGGCCCTCTTTACAGTAGTGGTTAGTATTGCTGATTGGATCTAAGAAGAGTAGAAACAACTTCCAATATATATTGTATTTTGATCAAAGTCATGATAAGACATTTTAGTTGAGTTTTTGGGTTAAAAGCTACACGTGGCTTCCCTAAAAAATTAGCCACACGTGGCATCTTACACTTGCAATGCATATATCTAAACCATGAAGCACTTGTTGCGCATGATAATAGTATATTACTAATGCAAGTGAAAAAAAACATTGTTGGGGCAACTGTAATAATTTTCACAAAGTAGATTATACAAATTATCTATGAGTTACAGAGTAATCATATTTTTTTTATGGAATCAAATTGACGGACTTCCTTGACAAAACATTAGGAAAACGTCGTAGATTAGATACCTATCATGACAAACAATTAAGAAATGTCATATTTTCTAGAATTTTTAGTGACATACGATAATAATCTTCATTGATATTGTAGCACTCCCCGATTGTAGAATGATATAAAAACAAGTGTTTAGCATGCTCTTTTATGCCACATCACCTAATAAGATAGATATCGTAGGACTAATAAATTATTCGAGAAAAATAATTTGGATAGCTCCCAATACTGAATTGGTTCTATACAAGTGTGGATTTATATGTTTAATCAGCGATAATATATGTGTAATCAGCGATAAATATATATATATATATATATATATATATATATTCTCAAAAAATAAAATATCCCTTTTGGCTATAATATTTTGAAGTAGAGATATCTTTGAAGTATGACAACCTACAAGGGTTTAGTTATTTTATTGCAAATGGAACTATGACAAAATATATTATCGCTACAAATGAACTTTGATGACGAAAAGTGGTTCATGAGAAAAATGGATATAATGTCATACATTGCATTATCTTGGTGTGCCCCTGCCCTTTAGAGTTTGCATGACGAAAAATGGTGTCCATTTTTTGTGATGCAGCTGAACTGTTTGTCATAGATATGTGGCTCCTATTGAATTTTGTGACGGCTGGCATAGGTCGTCATAGTAAATGCTTATATGTGACAATTACAAATATTGTCACTCGGGTTTATGTCATTGGAAGCCAAATCTGTTGTAGTTATATCCAGCGTGTGGTTAAACATAAGCCTATTTGAACCGGGGCGTTACATATAATAAATACAACTATATTATCAATTATAAGCATTGGAGTTGTATAACAAAGGCGTGGGTAATTCCATTAGTTAATCGTAACTTCATGCGTAATGTTCCATTCTTGCTTAAGTTGTTTGAGATTAACACATGGAAACTGGTGTGATTTAAGGCACCTACTTTGCTTTAAGAGAAATAAAATCTCACGATAATTCTAAAAAAATGAAAATAATTCATATTCTCTCATTTATCAAGAGAAAAGAGAATGATCTACACAATTTATTTTGGTGGGGCCAGGTTATAACATTTGTAGAATAATCATGTATAGATATTAGAACCGTATAATGAATACAATTATATTCCCAATCATAGCTATTAGAGTTATATAACAAATGCAACCATATTGTAAAATCTATCCGCGCTATTGCGCGGGTAATTCCGCTAGTTTAACTAAAAAATGAAAGGTTTGGTGGTATCTAGCTTGCTAAAAGACCCGTTTGCGACCCTTTATGGTATATCTTTCGTTCAATAATTATTTTTATAACTTATTTTTAAAGATGAACACCTTCCCAACTTATTTCCAAAAATAAGACTTGCCTACCAGGGCACCATTAGTGGAGTTGCAAATAAACTTTGCCCCGCCACAGATAATGTAGTTCTTTTTTTTACCATCGTTGCTGGTACGACAAATGAACCTTGCCACAACATCATTGGTGGTGTGGCGTGGTAAGAGCTGTCACGCCATGCACCTCTAGGGGATGGCATCGTAGTTCTTGCCATGGTGGAGCGGCACGGTGAGTTGATTTTTTGGAAATAAGTTAGAGAGGCGATTATTTTCAAAAATATTGTTAAAGTATGGGTTCAAAAGTTCACCCTTTACTAGAAAATTGTTTTATTTTAATATGAAAAAGGGAAATGGTTCATTGTAATATAAAAGGGAAAATGCTTTAGTTTAGAACCAGATTATTGAAATGGTCTTAATTACTTTTTGGACTGATCAATGATTGGATGGCAAACGGCCACCCCACGAACTGAATCTCCAAGACAGTGGTCAATAAAATCAACAAACGCATACAAGCCGTCGTGTGCATTTCCAAGCTCATAGGCGTCTAGCGCTCGGCCCCACCAAACCCCCATCTCCGGCGTCCACCCACCCTCGAGATCCACAAAGTGCATCATCACACCCACCCACTCGGCCGCAGCGTGACCAGGTCAACTTCAGAGTTGCCTACCAAACCAGCGGCTCTCAACTCTGACCATTCCGCCGTATCCACTCGCGCGCGCCTACCCAGTTTCACTGCCCGGCACACGGGTTTCCGCCAAAAAAAAAATCGAATTTTCCCGCGAGGCCTTTCCCACTCGCACGAGTCCACGACCCACCCAGTCACCTACCAACCCCCGGCGTTATATAAGCACGCCACGGACCATGCCACCGAAACCAGCAAGCAGCACATCACCAACTCAAACTCACACAACAAGCAGTCAAGCAGAGCGCAGCATGGCGACCTCCGCGGCCAAGGTGATCTTCGCCACGGCTGCCTCCTTAGCCGTGCATTGGCTCGTCAAGTCCTCCTTCCAGGCACAGAACCCCGTGCTGAGTTTGCTGCTGCCGGCGGCTGTCTTTGTTGGCATTGTTCTCACTGGGAAGGGCGGTGGTGGTGGCGACGCGCCGCCTGGGCCGGTGGCCGTGCCTGTGTTCGGCAACTGGCTGCAGGTGGGCAACGACCTCAACCACCGGTTCCTGGCGCGGCTGTCGGCGCGGTACGGCCCCGTGTTCCGGCTGCGGCTCGGCGTGCGCAACCTGGTAGTGGTGTCGGACCCGCGGCTGGCCACGGAGGTGCTGCACACGCAGGGGGTGGAGTTCGGGTCGCGCCCACGGAACGTGGTGTTCGACATCTTCACAGCCAACGGCGCCGACATGGTGTTCACCGAGTACGGGGAGCACTGGCGCCGCATGCGCCGCGTCATGACGCTGCCCTTCTTCACGGCGCGCGTCGTGCAGCAGTACAAGGCCATGTGGGAGGCCGAGATGGACGCCGTCGTGTCCGACCTGCGCGGCGACTCGGTGGTCCAGGACGCCGGCTTCGTCGTACGCCGCAGGCTGCAGCTCATGCTCTACAACATCATGTACGGGATGATGTTCGACGCGCGGTTCGAGTCCGTGGACGACCCCATGTTCATCGAGGCCACCAGGTTCAACTCCGAGCGCAGCCGCCTCGCGCAGAGCTTCGAGTACAACTACGGCGACTTCATCCCCATCCTGAGGCCCTTCTTGCGCGGCTACCTCAACAAGTGCAGGGACCTCCAGAGCAGGAGGCTCGCCTTCTTCAACAACAACTACGTCGAGAAGAGAAGGAAGGTGATGGACACTCCTGGAGACAGGAACAAGCTCCGATGTGCCATTGACCACATCCTTGAAGCAGAGAAGAACGGCGAGATCACGCCGGAGAACGTCATCTACATCGTCGAGAACATCAACGTGGCCGCCATCGAGACGACGCTCTGGTCGATCGAGTGGGCGCTCGCTGAGGTCGTGAACCACGCGGTAGTGCAGCGCAAGGTCCGCAGCGAGATCAAGGACGAGCTTGGCGACGACGAGCCGATCACCGAGTCCAACATCCACAAGCTTCCGTACCTGCAGGCAGTCATCAAGGAGACGCTGCGCCTGCACTCCCCCATCCCGCTCCTCGTGCCCCACATGAACCTCGAGGAGGCCAAGCTCGGCGGATACGCCATCCCCAAGGGCTCCAAGGTGGTCGTCAACGCGTGGTGGCTGGCCAACAACCCAGAGCTGTGGGAGAAGCCCGAGGAGTTCCGGCCAGAGCGGTTCTTGGACGAGGAGAGCAGCGTGGACGCCGCCGTCGGCGGCAAGGTGGACTTCCGATTCCTGCCGTTTGGCATGGGCCGGCGCAGCTGCCCAGGTATCATCCTGGCCCTGCCGATCCTCGCGCTCATCGTCGGGAAGCTCGTCAGGAGTTTCGAGATGGTGCCGCCGCCCGGCGTGGACAAGCTCGACGTGAGCGAGAAGGGCGGGCAGTTCAGCCTGCACATTGCCAAGCACTCGGTCATTGCCTTCCACCCCATCTCCCCATGAACTAAGAGTTCCGAATTATATTTTATCGTTTCAGCTGATGAAGGCTACTCTACACAATTGAGTTAGTTTTGGTACACAAATTACAGGAGAATATGTTGATTTAAGTGATTTTACAGTATTTTTCAGCTTTCTACAAGTGTAATTTGAAAATTGAAATGTTATTGTACAATTGTCATCAAACAAATGCGAGAGCCCTTTTCTGTCTTCTATCAGCATCCCATCGCCTTTTTCTGTTTAGCATGTTAACCATTTCGCCAATTTGCGGATGTCCACGGAAACAGGAGCAACGGTCACCTCCTTGTCTTCGTCGCCATCGCTACAGTTGTTTTTTTTTTAATTTAAAAAAACCAGGGATAACAGTTCAATGTTCATTTTGAGGAGAAGAGAAATACACCGACCATAAGATAAAAAAACACCAACATTGACCCAGAGGGAGTCATCAACACCAAAAAGGAGTCACAATCCGAAACTCCTACCAAATCAACGATTTTATTTGAAATATTATTAGTTTTTTTAAAAATACAAAAAAAATAGTCAAAAAAATATATTACAAAACTAGGCTACTGTTGTCATTCCAAATGGCGATAGTAACCTAGACAGTGGTGACAGGGTCCCTACCGCCACTGCAAATGGCGACAGGTCCTCGTCGACAATTCAACTTATGACAAAGATCCTAATTTTTTTAACATAAAATTTTTGGAAAACCGACATTTCAAATAGCGATAGGGATCCTGTAAGTCTTTGTCGTTATTCCAAATGGCAACACAATCTACCCTATAAAAGACCGTAAAATTTTTGGCATAACTCACTTTTATACAGAAAAAGAGAAAGAGGTGAGGGAATAGAGAGGAGCAGAGAGGAGTAGAGGAGAGGAGAGAAGCTAGCGAAGCGCTGGCCGTCCGACAGTCCACCTTTCAAGGTATTTTTTAAACCAAATGGATTACATAGTTTTAGATGTGCCGTTACATAGTGTAATATGTTGTACATAATCCTCTTTAGTGGGTAGTTTAATTAGTTTTAGATACGTGGTTAATCGTAAAAATCTTGTTTATTGTATAGTATGTCAAATATGTTGGGCACCACCAACTTTAAAATTTACTACGGATAGGGGACTATTCTTGAGAGTTCCAATGGGATTGATTTGTGTTATTTTCAATAGGCGACAATGACCCTAACAAGACCAGAGTAGCGTACATGGGGCACTGTAATGCGGTAATTGTTCCACGTATTCGATTTGGATTATATTGTGTATGATCTAAGATTGAGTTGCCTTACCAACCGAGCACCACAGGGCACATATTGGGAGTTAGTGCAACTCAAGGGAACAAGGTCATGGCAGTCATATACGCAGGGCAAAGGAGGAACGGTGGGATTTGATCCTTCTAGTCCAGGTATATGCCAAGCCACTTCTGCATCGGTAGTTGAACAATAAGAAGGGGTGGTAATGCCAAAAAAGAAGTTAGGGACTCCAACCACAGCGCGGCGCACACAATGGCCGAAGGTCCGGGAGTAGCTGATCCTATCGATGAAGACCTTATGGAAGGAGCTCCTTCAGTCAAGCAAGCTAGTGGATTTGCTGGTGAGGGTGGGGAGTTGGAAGCCCTAGTGTAAAGGATGGATCTCGAAGACTAGGACTACATGGCATTGTCACAAGATGAAGGATCCGAATATGAGGATGATGTGGACCAGCAGGCGGTTCCATCCGAGTGGAACACATTCCAGTTTGACAACCTCATCATTAACTAATGCTCCTGTGTGTCGTGGGAGTACGCCCAGAGCGATGTTAGACAAGTTGCTATGTATAAATGCAAGGAGGCCGTGCAGGAGGCGGTGAAATTATGGGCCTTATCGGTGCAACGTACATTCACGGTCGTTAAGTCTAACCCAAGATGCTACGACGTGAAGTGCGACATAGAGGGATGCCTTTAGCGAGTGCACGCATTTCAACCTAAGTGGGACACCCATTAGAACTTCTCTATATGCGTCCTTCATAAATGTGTCGTCACTGAGTCAGTGCAATCCCACAGGAACCTGTTATCAAGCTTCATCGCGAACCTCATGTACGGTGAGATCATGAATAATATAGATTTTGAGCCACGATCTATCATTTGGGTGGTTGAGGCAAGTTTCCAATACACAGTCAGCTACACCAAGGCGTGGGGGTAAAATAGAAGGCATTAGAATCAAAGTTCGGTACGTTTGAGGACTCCTACCACAACCTCCCTAGGCTACTCCAAGTCATATAAGATAGAATTCCAGCACTCATGTCGACATTCAGGATTCCACGCATCCGAAGTGGGGCAATAAGAAGGTATTGAAGTGAACATTCTTCGCATTTGGTCCATACATCAATGCATTCTAGCACTGCTGTCCAATCTTGAATGTGGTAAACAACTTTGCCCCAAATGATATTTAGACAACGGTGGAGAGACCCAAGGAGCACAACGTAATTGACACAAAATGGGTCTTCCGCAATAAATAAGATGAAAGTGGAGTTGTGGTAAAAAAACAAAGCAATGTTAGTCGCTCAAGGATACACTCAAGTTGAGGGTTTGGATTATGATGAAACATTTGCACCCATGGCTAGACTTGAGTCTATTTGTATATTATTTGCCTTTGCATCAAGTTTTGATATTAAATTATTTCAAATGGATGTTAAAAGTGCTTTCTTAAATGGAACAATAATCGAACTTGTATATGTTGAACAACCTCCGGGTTTTGAAGATCCTCAAAATCCTAATAATATGTATAAACTCTCCAAGGCGCTATATGGCTTAAACAAGCTCCTAGAGCATGGTATGAGCACCTTCGAGATTTTCTACTCTAAAAGGGATTCAAAATTGAGAAGGTTGATACAACAATTTTTACCAAAATCATTAATGACGATTTCTTTGTATGTCAAATTTATGTTGATGATATCATATTTGGGTCTACTAACCAGGACCTTTGCAAGGAGTTTGGTGATACGATGTCTAGGGAGTTTGAAATATCTATGATCGGAGAGCTAAGCTATTTTCTTGGACATCAAATCAAGCAACTTAAAGATGGGACATTCATAAGCCAAATGAAGTATGTGAAGGATTTATTCAAGAAGTTTGGTATGGAGGACGCAAAACCCATCAAGACTCCCATGGCGACAAATGGACATCTTGATTTCAATGAGGGAGGTAAACCGGTAGATTTAAAGGTTTATAGATCCATAATTGGAAGTTTGCTTTATCTTACCGCATCTAGGCCAGCTATCATATTTAGTGTTTGCATTTGTGCACATTTTCAAGCATCTCCAAAAGAGTGCCATTTGACGGCCGCAACAAGAACTCTAAGATATTTAAAGCATTCCTTTAGCATTGGCTTGTGGTATCCTAAAGGTGCTAAATTTGATTTAATTGCATATTTAGATTCCGATTATGCGGGTTGTAAAGTGGATAGAAAAAGCACCTCCAGAAGTTGTCAATTGTTAGGAAGGTCTTTAGTTTTATGGTCTTCCAAGAAACAAAACTCCGTAGCCCTTTCCACCGCCGAAGCCGAATATGTTTCCACGGGTAGTTGTTGTGCACAATTATTATGGATGGGGTAAACTTTGATGGATTAGGGAATCAAATTCAATAAAATGCCTCTTCTAAGAAACAAAACTCCATAGCCCTTTCCACCGCCGAAGCCGAATATGTTTTCGCGGGTAGTTGTTGTGCACAATTATTATGGATGAGGCAAACTTTGATGGATTAGGAAATCAAATTCAATAAAATACCCCTTTTGTGTGATAATGATAGTACCGTGAAGAAGCCAATAACCCGGTTCAACACTCAAGAACCAAGCATATAGATATACACCACCACTTCTTGAGAGATCATGTGAGCAAGGGAGATATTGTCATTAACCACATCGAGACCGAAGACCAACAAGTCGATATCTTTACCAAGCCACTAGATGAAAGCCGCTCTTGCTCTTTGAGGAATGAGCTAAATGTCATAGATTATTAAAATGTTGCTTGAAACTCATGCTCCATGAAAACTTGCTTTTATTCGGCTCTTTTGATGTATTTATGAAAATAATTTCAAAATCCTTCTTGAAATCTCTATTTGAGTAAAAACTATATTCACATGAGTTTCTGCTTTCTATCTAATGCATAATGATCCTCCAAATTATTTGCTGAATGCTTATTATGAAGGATCTTTTGCATTCTAGGTAAGTTTCTGAAATTTTTACACGAAGCTGAATGCTTATTATAATGATCCTTTTACACGAAGCGATGACGAAAGTGTAAGTGAGGTGCTCTGTGCGCTGGTCCATACGGTGAAATGAGAATTGAGCGATTTTGGGTCGGTGTTACATTCCGAGTCCCCATTAATAAATATGAATTTTGCCATCTTTGTCATGAATGGTTGTCGGTTTCTCGTTGTAGTTTTGGTATGGGCTAGATTTTGTTAAAGGCAAATTATGAGTATCATGCCAACTAGACTTTTGAAGGTCATGTTGTTAGCTTTCCAGAATGACAAGAATCATGGATTTTTGTTATTTTTTTCAAAAGTTATGATTATTTATTTACTGCGGTGTAATTCTGCTAGACAGATTTTGTATTAAGACTATCATCTAAATGTTAGCCTAGATTGTTGGCCGAATCAGAAGGTTCAGCCAACTAGGTTAATGTGGATATTTTCGTTACCTTTCCATAGGATCTGAGATCACCCCTTTTCGAGTCTCAGAGCAAAAGATATGGTATTTTTAGTATCACTATCCAGATTACCGTCCCCCTAGACTGTCGGTTTAATTTGGTAGATCGACTATGTGAACCTTGGGTTTAGGATGCTACGACTAAGCGTTTCGAGTAGTGTCATGTTCACGTTGTCACTTATTTAAGTAATTAATCTGTGTAGGATAAGGGAATTCGAGATTAGTGGCTTCGTCCTTGCCTCCTAACGCGTCGCAGTTCGAAAGGCAAGTACAATTGATTTGTCTTGTTTGTTGTTTATTCCACTTGATTGATGAATATGAAATGGGTAACTTCGGTATTCCTTGTTTCCTTTCATAGTTGATATACCATGAATCTTCAATAATAAGACTACGTTCATTATATTCGTTTGTTCCTTCGTTCCTGTTCGCCCACGGGAGTGGGTAGTGAAGTTCCATAATTTCAATATGGGCCAGTACCTTGTGAGTCTTATTGTTGGTGAATGCTGAGTGCTTGTTGATTCATACTGTTATTTCTATAATCCAGGACTAGATTCAATGCTTCATGTTCTTTTCACGTTCGTTAATCCATGTTTAATGAGATGATGTCTTTCATTATTCATAATCCATTCCATTCATTCACTGTTCATGTTTCGTCCACGGGAGTGAATGTAACCCATCAATTCCAGTATGGGCATGTAAGACCCACCATTCTAATGTGGGCAGATTTGGATCCCCGTATGAAACGTTCTTCATACGGGCCTTGGATCCTCGTATTTTGTTAAATGCGGGCCTAAGTGAACACCGACGGTTATGTCACTGGCTATACCGGTATAAGCAGAAGTGGAGTTCATGCATTTCATTCATTTATATGATTTCATCCATTCTACCTACAATTTCTATTCGGTGATGTTATGTTCATATTCAGTATGGTTCGCTTTATTCCGTTGTACTTGCTGAGTCGTGGGCTCATTCTTGCAGTGTTTATTTGTTTTATGTAACTATTGAAGACGGCATGCATGGGAGGGTTTAGTCACGTGGATCACATCATTCACTTCACAATATTTAGTTTTCATGTATTTGAACTTGTCCTTGCCTTTCATTTGTTAAAGCTGGACTGTAATAAATAGGGTATGATGGTGGATGATATCATTCCATTCGTTTTGGTTGATTAAATAACTGCTGGTAATTTCTAATTAGTCTAGTAATTGAATTATCTTAATTGATTCAGTAGACTTGGATATTTGGAATTTGTGTTATGTGGATGGATTCAGATTATATTCTTGCAATCGTACCAATAGATGGTAATCTTTATATGCTATTGGATTGAGGTATTGTTTAAATTCTTCCGCAATGTGGTTGTATGTTAGTTCTTTAGGTAACATTTTGGCTTCCGAATAGCCAGGGTGTTACAGTTGGTATCAGAGCGGGCTTTACATCTGTGGTAAACAAAGTATTAAAATGACACACTGTGCACAGTAGGTAGGTTTGGGAAATCCATTGCATCCGCATTTCTAGTGATGTGATTCATTATGTTGTACTGTATCGAATTATTTCTGTACTATCATATTGTTGTTGGTATATGATCTGCTATGATCTACTATGCCTATAAATATACTCTATGATTACTATGAGATGACCTTATATTCATAATTGATTATCTTGGCTATGCGTATTGGTAGCGGACGTTAAGAAGTTGACGTTGTGGTAGTTACTCTAGGATTCTCCAGGTTACACCATCGTGCGTGGTATGTGTTAGGGAGTAGTTACCCGAGTACTATAGTTTCGTGTTGAGCGTGAGTTGCTTTAGAAAGTTGTTCTCTTCCTTGATTTACGAATTTGGAAAATTCTTGTCGGAGGTGGTTGATGAATTTCTCTTGGGTAAACGATTCGTGGTAGTTGATGGGTTTCATTGGGTCTTTAATGGTTCTCTGAAACAATTATTGTTTTTTTGATTGTTGAGTTGCTTTTACTACTGGTGATCTTCATCAATTGGCAATATTGATATTTCCATGGTTGTTCCTTCTTTCTCATTGGAAAAGAGCGACTCATTTACTTATTTGATAGTTTGGATAATGAGAGTTTTTTGTTGGAAGTTCGTTAACATGAGAAAGCTTTGGCTCCATGTATTTATTTTGAATCATTTCGGGTATTGAAATTTAATGCATCTCTTTTCTGAAGAAAAGTGTTAAAACCCTTTTGGTGGTGCCTTGTTGTGATTAAGTCGGAGATTGTAATCAAACAAAATGGTTGGCTACGGGTTTCTATTGGTCCCTAATTGTTTTTCAGAACAACTAATATATTTTCGACTGTTGAGCTATCTTTGCTACTTGTAAACGTTGTTATTTACAAGATTGTTCTCTTTCATGAGAATCCAATCTTTCTTGTTGATAGAGGTAACCTGGTTATCCGTTTGGTATGTTGGATAATGAGAATTATCTTTACAAAGTTCATTGAAGAAAGTTTGACTCTACTCATTTCTTTTGTAGTTGGAGTGTTGGAGTTTAGAACCTTTTCCTTGAAAAATAAAGTTTTGAAACCCTTTGTAAGGTTTTGTGGTGTTATGTGAGATTTATGTTAATTCTCGTAGTAATTTGATCACCTATGGTGATATTGCTTAAATGGGAATATTTCAAGTTTTGCTTTCATAATCTTTTGGGAGCTTATGAATTATGTGGTAGCTGAAATTATTTTAAATAAAATAATGAATTGGAATGTCCTATTGCTTCTTAAGAAAATCATGTGATTTAATCTTAAAGACTCTTTAGTGCGAGTTATAGCGTGAGGTTGCAATCAAAGAGAATTACTATATTGGTTCCTTTAAGAAGAGATAGAAATTTGTTTGCTTTTCGTGATATTTCTTAAATGAAAATGTCTCGAGTTTTGTGGTGAGATCATTTGGATCTCATGTTATGGATAGTTAAACATTAGAGCAAAAATATCGTGTTGAAGAGTTTTATTGGTTCTTAACTATTTCTTGTGGTTTGGATTAAAGAACTTATCTTGTTCGTTGTGGCAAAGTGTTGTTATTGTCAAAAGGGTTAATTTCAGTGTGAAAGGAAAGAGTGCAGTAGAAGTATTTGAGAGTAGGAGTCAAGTTTTATAACATGTGGTTATTTGAATCGTGCCTAAACTTTCTGCTCTTGCCGCACAAGAGATGTCAAGTTTCAATCGCAATGTCATTTTCTTATTGCCTGTTATTTGCTATTCCCTTTTTGAGGGATGTGTGCCCTCATCTGTGAACTCAACTTTTGTTTTCCAAGATCATCATTATCAAATTATTTCTTTTGGTTTCGTGCTCGCTGTGAGGAGCAACATTTTCCTGCGTGACAAAACATGTCCTTGTTCGCCTCTTTCTTTTGAGAAAGGAACCACAGTTCTATGTTGCAAAGTTTTTACAAAGTGTAATTTTGGCAACTGTTGGTGGGGGATGAGAAGTTGTAGTGGTGAGATTTTACTACCAAGCTATTGGAGGAGTAGTAAAAGATGAATTGGTTTTGATCTGTACCTCTTGGAGGAAATTTGATTCACATGGAATGTTTGATTTCGAAGTAAATCTAAATAGTGTTACAACTGAGTAGAACCTATGGTATAGTGAAATTCCAGAACCTTAGTTCATGTTGAAATGTTGGGTATTATCGAAGGTGTGGAAACCTTGATCAATTTTATAGAGTAACGCAATTGGTTAGTATTGCGAGATTGTGTGGGTGATTTCTGATGATATTAATGAGTAAGTATGTTTGGATTGTGAGAATTTTAGGGATTTGATCTAAGGATTTCCCTGTCTTTTATATGTGAAGTTCGATGTAGGGGCCTTGGAGGTTAATTTTTGGGCTTTGAATTTTTATGCTGGAACTTTAGTCGCCCAATGATAATGTGTAGAAGAAGTAGAATCAAGGTGGATTTCGAATAGTGGAATGATCATTGATAGAACTCTTTTAATGAAGTACATGGGAATGTGTGATGCGAATTTCAAGTTGTTCATTCTTAAAGGATTGAGGTGATGTGATTATGTGTGAAGACCCATTTTGGGATGCATTTGGAAGTCATCTGTCAAAGTAATACTGCCAGTAAAGGAGTTGGCTAGAGTATGTTTTTGTGGAAGTTATTAGAGTCTCTCTACAAAGGTGTGGATGGTGAATTCGGTTTGACCATAGCGTTGAGATTGTCAATTTAAGAGAAATGAGTTAGTGTGATATACGATGAGTTGGAATTCTATAAATTGGGAGAAATTTTATTCCTACAAGAGAAATTGAGAAAAGAAGGTTTTCTCGAGTAGTGAAACACTCTCTTAATTCTTGTTCGAGCTGTGTGTTATGACGGATGTCATTTGCAATTTGATTTGGCTTTATGTTCGTGTGTGTGGTTCTTTCTGGTTCATAAATAATAAAGGAAAAGATTGATTTGAGCATTCGAGTGATTTCAGCTTTGGCTTACGTGGTGTTTATGTAACACCCCAGACCAACCTAAGCATGGAATGCTACCACACTAGCATAACTACAAATTAAACAAAGACATTTCTTTCTAATTTTCGGCAGAATCTCCTTTGAATTACTAACCATCCTGAAGTCCGCACAACAAACAATAATATCAAGCAATTATCCAAACGCACAGTTTAAAACATAATCATAAGAGTAACATCCATAATACGCTATCCAACTCCAACAGAAGTTATCCAAGACGTAAAGTGTAATGAAACAAATCTCAAGCAATTTATTCAAAATCTGAGTTATCGCTCAAATGGTTTATTCAGCAAAAAGTTTGTCTGTGCCAATGTGCGACCAAGCTTAATTCTACTCCCTCCCATGCATGCCGTCCACAAACAAAGTACCTAAAAACACAACATCAGCAAGAGTGAGTCCAAGACTCACCAAAGTATAATTAGTAAGACAATAACATATGCAATTGTAACCATCAATATCCATCCACAATCCTCAATAATAGACATGTCACATGCTTATGTGATGCAAACTGTTCAAACGCACTTTTCTTTCTCTCTTTTGCATATACCGGTATTGCGGAGTATGCATCCATCGATGCATACTCATGCCTGTGCCTTCTAGCGCAGGGATCACAGCCCATACTCCACAAGTATGGGGACCAAAAGCCCGTCATATTCATGACGGGGACCTCAATCAATGCTTGGTCACCACGTGACCAAGCCTCCAATATGATGGCATGATGCACATGCGCAGAACTTTAAATCATCATACAGAAATAAAAATTACTTGTACCTCTAGCTTTCATAATCATTGACATTCATAGCATTCTAGCTTCTATGAACAGCGCAAAATTCTCATCTTATCTCTAATGTTAGCCTCATCTTTAACAGGCAGACCTAGTGTACAAAGACGCGGTGTCTTTGCTCTGAGAGCATGACAGATGATAAGAGCGCTCTGATATCCCTCTAGCGAATGAATTGGCAGAAATAGCACCGTGAAACTTTCGGTATGTGACACGTGCCCCCCTACCATGCTCCTCATGTGTGGCACTGGCCTGCAGAGCGCCCAGCGTGCGGATGGATGGAAAAATGTGCATGCACAGTGATTTTCCGCATGTGATCAGCGGGTTTCCACTATTCATACCTGTGGCAATACTATCAATGCACTGTGATGGTGATTTTTTTCGGTTCCGTGCGATGGGCACACGACAGGGAGATCTGGCGGTGGGAGCGAGGCAGGACGCACGTGTCGCCTACCGACAAGTCCGCGATGCTATTTTGCCAGTTCTCTCACCGAAGGACTATGTTTGCTATTTCGTCGCGCAACAATACCATTTTAGCTATAACTCATGCAACATTACCGCGTACCTTACAAAAAAAAAAGGGTCATCATGGCCAGTTCCATTATTTTTTTCCCACTGAACGTTTTGTCAAATGTACATGGTTGCTGGAAAAGATTATATATAAAACATGGTTTTAAGCACTTTAGGCCAAATGGTTTAATATGATAAGAGCTTAAACTATCTCAATTTTCTTGAAGTTGTACAATAAATTCTTATATCTTGTGACACAATTTGGTGTATTGTACACATGTGGTTACCCTGCTAAAATTTCAGTGGTAATGTGTGTCAGCAACATGAGCGGTAGTGTGCCTCGTTGAATGCCTGAAGCCTGAAGGTTTACGTATACTTAAACCTTTTGGTTGACTGCTTGATTTTTGTTTGCAAAACATCTTAACCGTATCAGTATCACTTCTTTTTTGTTAACAAAAAATCGATGCTCCCTGGTCTCTAAGCACTAATCATAGAAGTGTTATACTGCTATATCTTTAGTATCTCACCAAAATTCTTCATGTTCCATCAGTTGTCAGTTGTTTCAATTGTAACAAGATTCACCTCTGGCAGGTTCAGGAAGCACATTTGAGACACTGCAACTTGGCAAACTTCTAATCGTTGTCGTAAATGACGATTTGCTGGACAATCACCAGGTTGAGTTAGCAGAGGAATTGACAGAAAGGAAGCACCTCTTCTGTGCACGACCACAAACACTGGGAGAGACTATCCAGTTGTCACGCTGATCAACAAATTTCTTGGCTTTCCAGTTGATTGAGAATCTATTGTTTCCTGTGTTGTTTGTTTTCTGGAACAAAATGAAGTAAATAGCAAGATGGCCTTACTTCTCATTGAGGGCCAATTAGGGGCACATGGATCGTGATATGTGATTTCACTCTCATTGAACTCTAATTGACTTTGATCTGTAATTGTCTCAATCATGAAGTCCTGTGCTGCCGGGACTGCAAGCCAGCGTTTCCCATGTTAATTTTGCCTTGTGAGAATTAGATTAGATATTATGGCGTTAATAATTTGTCATACTAGTTATCTTGGAAACGAATGTCGTTTACAGGTATTGAATTCAACAGTTCCAAAAGGAGGGTGCTCCATGGTTGTATTGAAGGTTGTGCTGATTTGTAATACTAGAATTCTTTCACAGGGTTAAGGCATTTCACGAGAATTTCGTAGGAATTTAACATGAAACAGTTCAATTTTCATTGGAACCAAAAGAAAAAGAATCCTGCAGCCAAACAGAACCTAAATGGTTCTAAGTTGGGAACATAAGTATTTACTAGTGTTCTCTGTAATCCAGCTATCTGCAGAGAAACTTAGATGTCTAGTTGACCACATTTTCGGTAAAACTGTAGTATGGAAAAAGTTAGGTATGGTTTTCATATAAAATTTCTTGAAAATGTAAGGAAGTTCGGAGCACATGTAAAATATGCAGAAAATTTTAACAAAGGTGGTTTTGCAGGCTCTTGTACCTCCGCTGCATCTGGTTTGAACCTTATTCTGATTTACGATCAGATATTGAAGAAGAAACACCATAAACATAATTCTGATATTCATAAAAAACAAAATGAGTTTTATGTTTTTTTCTTGCTGAACTAAGTAAACTTTGGTGCTTCATGCTTTTCGTGCTGAACTGAGCAAACTGTATTTGTATGCAAAAGCTGCAAATGCGTTCGCTGTACTTCCTTGCGTTGCCGGTGCTTATATCAGTACAAGAAGACTGAGTGTGAACCTCCTTGCCAGTGGATTTGATTTAAAAGGAAATCATGTGAGGGGTGTTTGCATGAGGGTTTGCAAGAGAAAAATTGATCGGAATAACAGTCCTTGCACGGTTCTTTTCTTGAGTGAAAAGGGAATGCAATATATTGTGTATAGTTTTTAGTGCATTTGTGTAAGTTTATAGACGAGTCGGCAGTGGAGTATTATAGAGAACTAACTGAAGGCCCGTGTGTTGCAACAGAAAAAAAAGATTAATAACATAATGCTACTTCCGTGCATAAATATTGTATTAGTGTTAATTGCAGGGGTAATCACACTTAATCTATGATTACTATTAAATCGCCGGTAGAACACCGCTCCGACGAATAGTAGCTATTATCAAAGTCTTGTACAGAACAACAAGATGGAAGCTGTTATTTAATTACAACGATTAACCACACAAAGCTAAGGTTTTATATTACACATATCTATTACAAATACCAAAACAAGACCAAGTCTTCCCTTGCCCGCCACGTCTAAGGTGTCCCTAGTCGTCCCCAAGCGCCAAATAAAGGCGTCCCGCCTCGCCACACTCCTCATTGCCGGGGTCCAAGTCTGCTGCGGCCTCATACGCACTGCACCTCCCTCGTCCCACTCGGGATAAATCCCACCGGACTAGGATCTACAAAGGAGAATACTAGCAAGGTTAGTCTGAGTACTCGGCAAGCATAGTAGCAAAAGATGCATCTTATGTCAATATCTCTGTTGATTATCTCAAATTCTATCTCATGTCATTCGGAAAATAAATCATTAAAGAATAGTGACAATTTTATCTGAAAATACTCACTGGTCACTCGGAAGAAGAAAGACCCTGGTGGTTCCGTAGACTCCAATCCGGAGGACGCATGAATTCATGATTTGTATAGCCTGCGCTTGAGCTTGTACCACTTTACCTGACTATTACGAACTCTAAAAGAAACCGAGTCCCAGCATTTCCTTTGATGCGGGTTCAAGTTCGAATCTGAGCGTTTTCGAGTTACGTGATTAATTTTTCCACCCATTACGTTAAAATCGGTGCGAGCGAATCTTCACACCGAAGTTACGGTAATGTTAGTTGGTGGACGCACCTTCACCCAACACCCCTTAGCGCATATAGCGCTTTGCCCAATCTGGGGTTTCTCAACACACTCACTCATATAACATACCGCGTGGAAAGCATAATCACGTAACAGGTAACATTTTACGCCCGTAAAACGGGAAAATGGTTGGCACCGATTCTGACATCGGACCGAGTAAGAGTTTTGTTGGTCCTTATATTATAACCATATGTAAAGGGTCCCACCTCTTACCACATCATCATTATCATCTTTTCTCTCATTCTCTTCCACCTACAGGCCCCTTTACAGACCATATCATAATATTATCACATTTCTTTTCATCATTCTCATCTCTTTCATAATCATCTCAATCATGTGATTTGGATTTTGGAAACCATTTTGGATGCAATCGTATGATCTGACAATATACGGTTTACATTTAAAATAGCTATATTGATGTTCAAGAGGATCGCTTGCCTTCGTAGTAATAGTAGGTGTCGGTGTCGATGAGTCCGGGATCGGCCTCGCCCGTCAGTACCGGAGCTCGTCTTCGAAACAGCAGCGGTAAAATAGAATCCGAGAAATATTTAGTGATTTTGGTGATATTCAAATAATTAATTGCTAATGCGATTCCTACTGGTTAGCCAATTTTTAACTTACAAATATTTTTCCCGCAACTCGACTCAGTTAGCAGATCCTTCAAAAATCCTATTTTAATTACCCTATTAACCCTAATTTATTTCAAACCTAATTAACCTACAAAAATCCTATTTAACATATGTAATCACCCAAACCCTAATTTACCTAATTACTAAATTACCTAAAAACCTAACCCTAATCCTAATTATCAAATTACCTATCTACCCCTAACCCTAACCCTATCTAATCCCCGGCCCTCTCTCTCTCTCCCTCCACTCTCTCGCCCTTCCCAGTCTCTTCTTCTCCCGGCGCCTCCTCCTCGCCGGCGCTCATGCGCCTCTCATGTGGCAGCATTGCTCCCATGGCCGAGTGTCTCCATTTCCTTGCCGGCTCATCATGCATTCTTGCATTGCTCCTCTGTATTGGATCTCCTCATGTCTGAGGCGCCACCCGCTCGAGTTCTCCCATGCTCTCTGCCCAGCCTGCTGGCGTCGGCCCAGTCGGTTCGATCAGCCGTCCCAGCTCTCCCTCCGGCCTTCTCTACCATGCCGTCTCCTCCCGACTCGGCTCCCTACTCCACCTTCTTCTTCCCCGGCGGCGAAGGCCAGCTGCGCCTCCCCAGCTCTCCCTTTCCCCCCCCTACTCTCTCTCTCTCGGTCCAGAGCTGCTTTGGCTCGGCCCCGCCTCCGGCCGTGCCGCGCTCTGGGCTCAAACCGCGCACCTCCTCCTGGTGCGCCACAGGCCGCCCACAGCTCGGTCTACTACCGGACTTGGCTTACAGTTAGCTTGGTTTCTACGATTTGCTTACTTTAGCATTTTCTTGGTTGATGTTAATGCTTAAGTTAATTGGATGCATGCTTAATTGATGGATTGGGTGAATTGGCCGTGGCTGGGGGTGATGGTGGGGGTTCGGCCGTGGCTGGGGTTGCTGATGATGGCTCGGCTGTGGCTGGTAACACCCATTCCCTTCTCTACTCCCTGGTCCCTTGCTCTGTGATGAGGATGGATTGATGCTTTGTGATGCTGATGAGATTTGGTGGTATAAATGAATGTTGTGCCAAAAAGGGCAGTGCACCCTAATGGGATTTGGGTTCACCTTTTTGCTGATCTTTGGGTTGGGATGGAGAAGGATGGTAGTGCTGGCTTGCTGGTGCTCTCCTCTGCTCCTGGCTGTCTGCTGGTGGTTCCCTTCCTGCTCCTTGGTTACCTGGTGGTGACCTTCTTTCTGGCTGCTTGGTGCTTTGCTCTTGCTCCTTTGATTGGGAAGAACTGGGAGAGGGTAAAACACTGGAAGTGGTCTTGAATGTTGGCTTGGAATGGGGAATGGATCTGTGGCTGGCTTTCTGGTTCTTTGGCTGCACTGATCTTGTGCTGGATGAAAAAGGGGGAGATATGGTGGCTTCTTTGTGTTAGGCGAGGGTTTGGCAGAGGATTGCATTTGGCTGTGGAGTGCACTCGGCTGATCTTATCTCCTGGCTGTGCCAACTGTTTTTACCAAGCTTCCTGTTCAATTCTACTTTTACCCTGATCTTATCCTTATGTCTGTGCACTGTGGGCTCAAATGGGGGAAGTGTATAGCTTTCTGGGGCTGATTACTGGCCTCTATTCTTTTGTGCTTTTCTGTGGGGTTTTTGCCATATGCTTTGAACTGGGGGAAATTTGGTATTCGTAGGTGTTGGATTTGAGAATGCCGAATGATGAAGCCTACGGTAATAAGGCAGCGCCGATTACTTAGGTTGGTTTAGGTATCGCGGTATCCAGTGCCAACCGATTTGGTTTAGCGGTGACTTGAGAATCAAAGGCTGGCTAATCTAGGTCGGTTTGGGTAGCCTCGATACTCACGGTGCCAACTAACCTAAATTGATCTGGGAACCGCGGTGATTCCTCTTTGTATTCGACGGCAAACTATTCTATTTTAACTTTATGCTATGGTTTTCTATTTGCGAATGGTCTTATGCTCGATCGACGAAAAATGGATTTGGTAGTGGCAATTCGGATTGAGTCGAGGAAAGCGATTTGATTGAATGGCGATGGACGAACAATACTTCAAGGAAGGCTTGAGATATGAAATGCAAGATCTTTGTTTATTCATTTTGTAATGAACTCAAAGTTGTAATTATGATTCGATCTGTTGTAATATATTCTTTTGATTATGCGATGCAAATTCTGTACTTTAATTGGTTGTAACAATACTCTTGTAACAATTATGAAATTGGATTGTACCGATGTTATGACAACTGAGCTTGCGATTGAACTGAATTTTTCAGAAGTGATTACTGCGATTGATCCTAATACAAGTCTTTAATTATGGTTACGAGAGTCTAATTTTGTCGGGTTCTTACAATATTGTATTAGTGTTAAGAAAGATATGACTAGGGTAGAATTTTTTTTTGGATGAACAGGACATCAAACGATGCCCCAGTTCCAAACTTTTATTGAAACTGAGATCGTTACTTTTTAATTCAGGGCATACATAGTAGCCATCAGCAGCTTGTCTCATACTTGATTCACATTTTACGAAATGACAAGGTACACAAGACTAAAACTACTCCTACAGGGCGCCTTAGATATTCATCATGTCACTTGTAGCAATCTTCATGTTATCCACCTCATTTTACTCCTCTCCTGGCCTTGAATTATCTTTTTTCTTTGGATTAGTTTTTTAGTTAGCGCTTTTGAAGGAGGTATGCGCCCAAAAAAAACACTTTGTTTGCAACAGAATTTTCAGATCATTTTCCGGTTTTTAGAGGAAGAGAGTTTTGCGGACACGAGGCCCACACGTCGACACATATTATTTACGTAAGGGGATAGGAGGGGGGGAATAGACGAGCAACAACTCGTTCTTTTATATTAGTATATTTATATTAGTAAAGATTGGGGGAGGTTTTGTGAGCTGGGTACAGTTGCACCTAAAGCAGGGTGGAGTTAGCCACAGCCCAAACCTCGAGCTGGGTCATCTATTCTTGGGTCAAACTCATATTTTTTGTTATTTTTCAAAAGATTTTTCATGAGCTTTTGATCTTAATCCTCAGGCTATTGCCTCAGCCACCAGAAGCCTAGCTCCTCCGCCCAGACCTATTATATGCCGTATAAAGTAATTTAATCACGTATCCAAAGGACACAGATATTATCACATGTAGCTACTCTTCCATCACGAGCTAAAGTTCGGGTCTCAAAACAGAGGCTGCTAGTATATGATTGACTCCCTGTTATGCCAACGTGCCGAAAGTCTCTTCTTTTTTAGACTCAAAACGATTTTATTCAAGAGGCATAGAAAATACAAGAAAAGATGGTAGTTGACAACAGCTAGGAAAGGTCTTAAAGACCAGAGTCCTGGATTGTTGGTGATGTCTTTTGCTCTCAAAGCGTTTCATAGGATCTCACCGTCGGTGAGGAAATTTGGTTTCACCAGCTAGCCTTCATGAAGAAGAAAAAAAAAGTTATCTTCTTGCTCTTCCAATAGAGTATTGATGGAAAGAGGCGAAAGATCAACCAGACCAGTAGATGAAATATGTCGTATAACACACATAAGAGACATAGGGTGTATACATCGAGAGGTTTACCCACCTTATCTAAATCAAGATAGCAAAGATGTAGATGCAACTGAAGTTTGTCTATCTCCTTCCTCTCGGTTGTGTGAACCAAATTTTGGTAGTGTTGGGTGTGATGGTGCAATTCTCTTCTCCCTCCTTTTATTATAGGCCTTTTCGATATCTAAATGTGGTGTAGCAGAGTGTGGTCTTGTCGATCTGAAAAGGTAGCGTCATAGTATGTTGTCATCTCGGTCTGCAAAAGTGGCAGCGCGTGGCGTGACAGGGTAAGGTCTTTTTGGTCTGAAAAGGTGGTGTCGCAGTGTGTTGTCATCTTGGTCTACAAAGGTAGCGTTGTAGTACATGGCATGATTGATATTTATAAGAACAAATATCTATTCGCGGGACCCTCTTAGGATGTACCCCGCGTGTCACCCCTGGCCTTGTCCGGGGCGACTGTGGTACTGGTGCGAGTATATCAAAAGCTCAGGCAGTCGAGGTACCCAACAGACGAGAGGGGCCTCAGGGCGTGTCACAAGATGGTCTTGCGTCAGTTGGCTCAGTCCGGGCTCACTGTGTAGTTGTGAAGCCTCCACGAGACTGGCGCCCGCGTTGTCAAAATCGAAGTCCCCGAAGCGTGACTCCTTGTGCGACACCACCGGCTCATCCCAAAGCGGTGTACGACCTGTGAAACATTACGTCGTCGAATAAGGCCAAAGGACGGCTCCGTGTACACCTGTCTCGTGTACGGGTGGAACTCAGGACCTGTTAGAGAAAATTGTCGTTAGTAACTAGTGGAGTTCGAAATAAAGAATTGGACGTGAGTATTTCATGCTGACCTGCAAAATGTCCCGAGGTACTCCCAACACGATGCCACGAAGACCGCTTGCCACATCGGGTGAGGACTCTGGGAGTGACACACCGTGGCTCACCCCGTCCACACAGGTGGGTTCACCGGGTCCCTCGGCGTACGATAAGATGCGATCTAGATCCCTCGTCTCATCTTCTCGAGGAACCGCTCCATGACCTCTCTGATGTCATGTGTCGTCATGTTGAAGTGCTCCCTGAGCATTAACTGATGCACATAAGCCGCCAACTCGTGCACCCCCCAGTGCAGATCAACCTGTACACATAATTAACAAGTTAGAAACCGAAATCTTACGAATGAAATAAGAAGTATGGACCGTTCAATACGTACCACACAATGGAATACGGAGTCTAGCTGGGTGAGGTATGTGTTGGACATCGCGACCTCGTGTCATAGTGGGTTGTCCACGACCCAAGCGCGATGAACCATCGTCCGATTAGAGTACCACTCAGCGTATCACGTGTGCGTCCGGGGTTATAGGGAGCATCCTCTTGGGCGACATCAACAAAGGCAATGATCAACTCTAAACCCAAGGGACTATCCACTCCGCCTAGGAAGTTGTAGTAGGTACTCCTTCCTAGTGTACCTATGAAAGGCAAGCGATTGTTTCGTATGTATGTAGCGCAAATGGTGCGGCGAATTAAAACATGAGCTTACCCACGCAAATGGTGCGGCAATTAGAACAAATATCTATTCGCATACTCTCTTAGGGTGTACCCCGCGTGTCACCCCTAGCCTCGTCCGGGGCGACTGCGGGCGTTGGTGCGAGTATATCAAAGGCTCAGGCAGTCGAGATACCCAACCAACACGAGTAGCTTGAGGGCGTGTCACGAGGGGGTCCTGTATCAGTTGGCTCAGTCCGGGCTCACTATGTAGCTGTGAAGTCCCCACAAAGACACATGTCGCCCACATTGGTCAAAATCGAAGTCCCAGGCGTGACTCCTTGTGTGACACCACTGGCTCATCCCAAAGCGGTGTACAACCTGTGAAACATTACGTTGTGCATGTAAACATGGTGAAAACCAGTAAATAGTATGTTATGTATGCATGCAAGATAGTCATACCTCGTCGCATAAGGCCAAAGGACGACTCCGCGTACACCTGTCTCATGTACGGGTGGAACTCAGGACCTGTTAGAGAAAAATGACATTAGTAACTAGCAGAGTTCGAAATAAAGAACTGGATGTGAGTATTTCATGCTGACCTGCAAACTGTGTAGGTACTCCCAACACGGTGCCACGAGGACCCGCTCGCCACGTCCGGGTGAGGAGTCCTAGGGCGCGACGCATCGTGGCTCACCCCCTGTCCACACACAGGTGGGTTCACCGGGTCCCTAGGCATATGATAAGATACAATCTAGATCCCTTGTTGGCCGACTAGAGGGAGGGTGAATAGGCGGTTTTAAAAACTTCTTTGGCTAAAACCAATTTATAATGTAGAAGCTAATAACTTTTGGTTTTGCATAATTAAAACCTAAATCAACTAGGCTTTACTAAGTGCACCAACAATATGAATACAATTCAATGAGAGCAATCGTACAAAGATATATAAGCAATTAAAGCAAGTAATATAAATTGCTCAAAGTAAAGCACAAGAACAAACCAAGATGACACAATTATGTTTTACCGTGGTGTTCGGAGACTTACCGGTCTCCCCTAATCCACGTTGAGGTAAGCCCAAACGAATTGGACCGGCTCCACGAATTAAGCCAACACCTCCGAGGTAAGTCCAACCACTTGGACTAGTTCCAACACGAACCAACACCTCGCTCCACTCGGGTTGCTCTTCCTCCACTCCGGAGATGGTGAGCACCAAACCACTCACAACAACACCGGGCCTTCTCACAAGCTTCTTAAAAAGATCACCTGTCACGACGCCTCCACGCCTTCTAGGTGTCGGTAAACACCAAGAGTAACAAGACTCAACTTTCACTTGAACTAATCAAGTGTCAAACCTCAAGTGGATACACAATCCACTACCTAAGGCAACACATGCACTTAAGGTTTGCTCTCTAAGCTCACTAAGTGCAACACATGCACAAAAGAGATGAGAGGCTTGCTCTTAGCTCAAAAGAGTGTCTAACAACACTAGAACACTTTGCAATGGCAACAACAACTTCCTCCAACCAGCCAAGGTAGGTATTTATACCTTGCACACAAAAAACTAGGCGTTGGAAGAAAGATTCCATCGAATCAAAGAGGGCGGTCGACCGCCAACTAATGGCGGTCGGACCGTATCGCCAATGACTATAAAAGTAGCCGTTGGACTCTCTGTCGGTTGGATCGCCAAGCTATGCGGCCGGTCGGACCGCCGCTTCTTGGTCGAGACCGCCAAGGGTGGGTGGTTCGACCGCCGGAAAAATCGGCGCAATTCAAAGGTGCTTCTGCGGGAAAAAAGCGTCGCGAGATCTTGCGGTGCTTCGCTCTCCGATAGTACCGTATTCTCAATGGCGGTACTTCCGCACAGAAAAATAGCTCAAGGAGCAATCGGTTGGACCGCCCAACACACGGCGGTCCGACCGATGCCATCTGCCGGTAATCTTGCGGCGGACCGCGGACTCGGAGAAACTTTGCACTTTGACAAACTCGAATTGCACAACACATTTGACAACTTGAGTGCAATCCAATCAAGATTTAAAGGTGATTTTCTCAACAAGTTGCAAAAACACATTTGCCAACTTTTATAATTAACACCACAAGAAATAAGGTACATGGACTTAAACCATTTGCAAAACACATTTGCAAACTAAAGTCACATGCTACAAGGGTTTTGCATGAGCCTCGACTATTTGCAAAACACATTCATAAATAATAACATCATGCCTAGATGAGCTAGAGCAAACACAATGAGCTATCAACACATGACTAACTCAAACTACTAGTTAAGACCCCTATTAATAGTACGGTAACATATACTAGCAATCCGGTCTTCCAACCAAACACCAAGACCGGTAAAAGACTAGGAACACATCCTTAGCCCTAGCTAGTCATACATTTGCCTTGCATCTTCTTGAAGCTTGATGACACACATCATCACTTCAAGTCCGGGTCCTTGACTTTGATAATCTTCAACACATGATGATCTTCTTCACTTTGGAATCTTGTCTTGAACATCATCAACACATAATGATTTCTCCATCCCGAGTTTTGATATGCATCAACACATGATGCATTATTTCACTTAACCTCTATCAACACATGATGGGTCTTCTCTTGACTTGATGTGTATCAACACATGATGCATCCTTTACTCCAAGTCTTGATATGCATCAACGCATGATGTGTCCTTCATTAGACCTCCATCAACACATGATGGGTCTTCTCTTGACTTAATGATCGACTCATGATCATCTCCTCTTTTTGAACATCATCGACACACGATGATTTCCTTTTCTTCAAGCTCTTCATATGCATCAACACAGGATGCATCTTCTTCTTACACCTTGACTTGATGACTATCAACTTATGATGTCATCCCAAGTCTTCATCACCCTGGAATATAACCTATTCATCCAACTCATGGAAAATGTTAGTTCCACAATATGATTATTATTAATTACCACACCATACCATTAACTCATAATGGTGGGACAAGATACTTCAATCTTTCTCTCTTTGGTAATTGATGATAACCACTTCAATTGCACATAAATTGAATGTAGATAATTTAATGTAACACAACATGAGTATATATGAACTACACAAGTTATATATACTCGAACATGAGTATACAAGAACTACACAAGTTCTATATACTCACAACATGAGTATACAAGAACTACACAAGTTTTATATACTCAAAACATGAGTATACAAGAACTATACAAGTTTTGTATGCTCAAAAGGATATGTTTCAAAGTAAAGATCCCAAATATATGTGGAAAATGAAATATGGATCAATACTAATGAAACCACAAAATATAGAGTGAACTCCCCCTAAATGCGTGCATACACAAATGTGTAAATAGAAACATATGCACATATTCAAGTTATACTTATGGTGGAGTTCAACCTATATTTTGGATCCAAGAAATGCAACAATATATAATAGTATAAATCGAATGCATACCTCGTTGAATTTCATATTTATATCCAAATGAGACTACACACTAGATATAACAATAAAATGTTAGTATCACAATTAGATTTGTCATTAATCACCAAAACACTCTATTAACTCATAATGGCGGATCTAGATTTTTCACTCCTCTCATCTTCTCAAGGAATTGCTCCACGACCGCTTTGATATCATGCGCCGTCATGTTGAAGTGCTCCCCGAGTGTTAACTGATGCACGTAAGCCGCTAACTCGTGCACCCCCAGTGCAGATCGACCTGTACACATAATTAACAAGTTAGAAATTGAAATCTTATGAATCAAATAAGAAGTTTGAACCGTTCAATACGTACCACACAATAGAATACAGAGTCTAGCTAGGTGGGGTATGTGTTTGGACGTCGCATCCTCGTGTCATGGTGGGTCGTCTACGACCCTGATGCGGCGAACCCTTGTCCGACTGGAGTACCACTCAACATACTACGTGTGTGTCCCAGGGTTATAGGGAGCATCCTCTTGGATGATGTCAGTAAAGGCGATGATCTAGCTGTGAACCTAAGGGAACATCCTCTCCGTCTAGGAAGTTGTAGCAGGTACTCCCTTCCTAGTGTACCTATGAAAGGCAAATGATTATTTCATACGTACGTAACGCAAATGGTACGACATAAGTAAAATGTGAGCTTACCCACGTCATCGTCCTCGGCGTACATGTTGACCTGTGTATGCTCCCAGGTCCAGCTGTTGTCGTTCGATCTGGAAACGCTCGAAGGATCACAGTTGAAGGACTAGCGGGTATTCAGAGAGGACAGAGCTGTCCTGAACCCGGTGGCATGCGTCGCACAGTCCGCGGTACATCGTGCACAACACCATTGGGCCCTAGGCATAGGGCTGGATATCCTCCACCTCGATTCGCCAAGCGGCGACGTCTGGATGTAGTGCTTGTCGACACTATCGCCGTGGTACCCTACGAACATCACCCACCCGAATAGCCACAGTAGGTAGACCTCGAAGTATCTTCTCACCGTGTGGTCAGGTGCGTCTTGCGCCATACACTCAGGTTGCAAGAAGACATATACACATCAGCAAAGTGCACAAATCAATTGATGTGAGAGGACAAGAGTTACGAAGACTTACGTACAGTATCGGATCCACTTCAACATCGGCTGTGGAGTCTTGCTAAACTCCATGTAGCCCTTTGTCCGGTAGTAGCACCCCCTAGAACCTCTCTAGGAACTCCATGCACCACATGGTCAGGATGTCATGCGCCACTAGGGGGAAGCCAGTGCAGGACAACCCGGTCAAGAAGGTCAGATCCTGAAGCGTCGGTGCCATCTCCCAGCAGGGAAGGTGAAACATATGTGTATGTTGCCTTCACCGGTCAACTAGCGCCATCGGGAGCCTTGGTCATCTGAAAGCTCACGGACATGCGACCACTACCGCGCGGTCCTAGGCGTCCTCCCATGTCACCTCAACCATCATCTCCAGTGGAAGGAGGACTGCCTCCCTCAAACTACGTCGAAAAAGATTAAGAGCAAACGTTAGTCCACCTAAAGTAGTCAGGCTGCAAATGAGTACATGAAGGTCGCAACTGCACATACCTCAGAACCCAATGTGGGTCCACCCTCCATGCCTTCGTGGGCGTGCGCAGTTGCAGCGCACCAAGCTCAGTCGCTGACTCGCCCTCCTTGGGGAGGATGGTACTGAGGCGGCCACGATGATGCGCGTCAATGACCGGGTCAAGTAACTCATATGACCACTACGCAGTGTGTCCTGGGTCCGCCATACCTGAAAGTTCATTGTATACATTATAAAAACTATTAAACATATACATTAAGTAATAAGAAGCGGCATTAACAAAATAATTACTGTGCATAAATATTTACCAACTTTAAGTTAGGATTATTTTGATTAAGCTATACAGATCCTGCAATCCTACTCTACAAATTTTACATATATTTTATAGGAATGTTGCTATTTTCCTAGTTTAAAAGGTATTTTCGGTACTAACGAGAATAATTCTTTGCACAAATGGCAATCATAATTATATTGGGGTTATATCGATTAGGCTTTACAAACACTACTAAGCTACTATGCAATTTTACATATTTTTAATAGGTATCTTGCTACTTTACTTGTTTAAAAGTTTCTCTAGCATTTTGAATATTTCTAGTGTGCAAAAAAACAAAAAAGTTCAAAATATTTTAATTCAGCTCTACGTAACCTACGTAACAACTCCAGATTTTTTTTGACATTTTTAAGATATGTCATGCTATTTGCCTAGTTTAAAAAATATTTTCAGCACTGACAAAATAATTACCACGCATTAATAGAAATCAAAATTATGTTGGGATTATTTCAATTAGGCTCTACAAATTGTACTAAGCTACTCTGTGATTTTTACAGATTTTTAATAAGTACATTGCTATTCTTCGAGGTGTCTTCCTATTTTGCATATTTATTCTAAATCGTTCGAGTACTACAACATAAATAATATTTGCACAATGAACTAAACTATACACAACTCAAATCATGTAATACATAAAACAGGAAAAATTATCTAATCTATTGAATTATATGTCGTTATTTTTATTTGCTAACCGATATAGTTTCGAAATAATGTACGAAGTTGCCAAAATATTTACTTACAAAATGGCGACCAGATCTGATACTCTGTCTCTCTCTCCTCTGCTACAAGCCAGCGGGGCTTTGTTCGTCTCCTCTCCCCTCTCCTTCTCCTCTCCTCCCTCTCTTCTATTTTTTGAAATTAAAATGACATTTCCACCGATTTTAGGGTTTAAATAGCTAGAGGAATGGTTCCTATCACCATTTCAATTGGCGGCGAGAACAACGCTCAGCGGCAATCGCTAGTTGAAATGGCGACAAGAAGATGGACCGGCGACATACAGTAAATAGATCTCTATCGCTATTTGGAATGGCGACAGGAGCCTATCGCCATTCCACCTATTTTGTAAAAATAATCCGACTATTTAATTTTGTAATTATATTTTTAAATAATATTATTTAAAAAAATCTCAAAGGGAGCGAAAGCCGAAAAGCAAATTGAGCACAACATTTGGCATTTTTTATCAACCGACAGATTCTATACATCGTGGGTGACCTTAGAGATTGCCAGCGTTGTGGCCGTTTTTGCTAAGACTTAAAGTGTGATAGGCTTCAATTTCACTCGTCATAAAACCACATGCGGATTATCTACACTACTAGCTTATTTGGGAAGTCCATACCTAACTGGGATCCACATGGCCGGGCTAAGAATTTGAACTAAAATTCTGGCCAATCCACGTGAATGGGCTGGGATTTTGGCCCAACTAAATAAGACATATATGGTTGGAATTTTATATCCTTTCTTTGTCAAAGAGAAGAGTTCTTGATGTACATTTTTTTTTGGAACTCGCCAGATTTAGGATTTTGGCCCAACTAAATAAGACATATATGGTTGGAATTTTATATCCTTTCTTTGTCAAAGAGAAGAGTTCTTGATGTACATTTTTTTTTGGAACTCGCCAGATTTAATCTGGACCATTACATGGATTTTTAATATTTTTTAATAATATTTTAAAGTTAACCCCTCGTTAACCTTATTTCCAATTCTTATCTCTTTGGTCATGCCATGACGCGAGGCGTGGCAAAACTACTCTGTCACGCCACTATCCTCGGCATTGCCAAACATGCCACACAAGCACTCGTTCGCACGTCGTGCCAACGTAGAGGGCTTGTGTGGCCGTTGTCACGCCCGCACTCATGGCATGACAAACCCTTATCAGTCACAGTACTGACTATTTTTTGAAGGTGCTCCCACTTCTTGCGCTATGTCCTGTCACACCAGGGCTCCTATCATGACAGTACCAGTCTATCACACCATAGGAACTGGCGTGATATAACCATGCCGCCATGCCAATGCGTGGGCAACTCCAGAGGCGTTGCAAGCTAGGGCTCTTAGCGTGATAGTATCAGACTGTCATGCCAGTTATCATGGCGTGATAGTACCTCTGTCAACAGAAAACATCAACATGTATGCATATATATCCATTCAATCATTTCAATCGAATAGCAACATGTATGCATCTATCCATTCAATCATTTCATCCAACATAGACAACCTAGAGGATCTATGCATATATTCGTTCATTCAATCATCCATTGAATCATTTCATTCAACAAGATAGAGAACCTAGAAGAATATATACAGATATTCATTCAATCAATCATCTATTCAATAATTTCATTCTACTCCGTCATTCATGTATGCATATATCCATTCATTACATCACTTGCGCTTTCGGCGCAGACCCGTTCCCGATGTGAACCTAGGAGCTAGATGTTCGTCGCACGTGTCCTCAACGACGTTGACTGAATTAATGTCAGCACGATCACGACGTTTACGGCACGGAGGCATGGCTTGGGTCGACTGCGTGGCGGTAGGTGCATCAACAAGGTCCGAGAGGACTATCTCATCGGGCAACGTGGCGTCCACATCGTCATCGTCGTCCTCTTCATCGTCTCATGCAGCCGGAGTGGATGTCATTGCCCAGGATGACATAGCATGCGACGAGCCACTCCGAGCTAGGGCATTAGCGGCGAACCATCTGCAAGATATAGATTCATCGATGTCAGGAATGACAAGCAACTAGCAAGATATAGGTTCATTTTTGTGTTTCTTGTGGCGGTATGTAATCCATATCTATTGTTGCAAAGATGGAACTAGCAATTTGTGATACCTCAACGAAGTTCCTCATGCGGTTGTAACTCCTCCGAACCCTCCGAGCATGAGCACCTCACCGACCTTGTTGCTTATGCGTGCTGTTGCCTTCCTGTAAATGGGTAAATAATGTAAATTAGTTCGCCAACCATGATATTGGAAAATAGTAGGGGTAATAGTAGGGGATAAAATTTACTCACGTAGTAGGCGTTAATGGTGGCCCTCTCCATTGCATGCCCGTCCATATGATCTCGTCGTACTCTTCCACGATATCCTCATCGAATCGCAGTTACCGCCAATATCTAATGCGTTTTCAAGCTTCCACTGAAAAACAGCTACCCATGTTACTTGATGAGCAAAAAGAAACTCACCAGTAGAATTGCCATATCTACATTAAATTTGTCTGTTCCATTTGAGATGAAATGCATTTATTTCGCCTGAATTTTTCCTTTTATGCTTTTCCAGATATGTCAATGACGGCTTTCATTGAGCCATTACCTGTAATTGATTTTGTCGCACAACTATTGAATTCTGACATTCATTCAAGGCCCCTCTCAGACGTTGGACGTGTCAAGGTGTTGTTAACTAAATTTTCCTTTTAAGACCTACATGCTGATTTCTTGAATTGAAATACGTTCAATGCCTGCTTTTCCAAAACTTAAAATTGTTCTTCGATGCCCCTACATTGGCTTGATAACAGATTAGTTTTTTTTTGCTATACATGTAATTGATTCTATGTTATCTGTATGATATTTATGAGTCAACAACTGTACCTGTGCAATTGAGTGGTATCGTCCAAATTGGCGCTATGTTTTTATTTTGTTGCTGGAGGCTTTCATAGTATTCTCTCTCATAATATGTGAGGATTGTTGGACTTTCTACATCATCATGCTTTGCAAGAGGAAAGAGTTTTTTTTTTTTGGGTGGGGGGAGCCTGTGATATCATGGGCTTGTTAAGAACATAAGTGTTAGGCTTGAATTTAGCTTAGGTCCTGTTTGGTTCCACTCTCAGTTTCTCAATCGATTCTTATTGAGCTGTATCAAACACCTTGATTCTCAAAAACCACTAGATTCTGCTTCTCGCGAGGAGCTGTCTCGAAAATGAACTAGAAGCGAAGAAGGCCTCCGTGATTCTTGTGAGAATCAACCTTCGAAGCGAAAATACCCTTTGAAGTTGAAGGGTTTTATCATAAATCTGTTTGAGTTCACAAATCTGATTGAAGTATTACACCCAAAGGTGACATGATCTATATGCCTCTATTCCTCCCTTATATAGTTTTTAGAGCCAACCTACCAGCTAAACGGTTTCATCAGAAACCTCTAAATTCTCAGAGAAGTGGATTCTCGAAGAATCAAGAACGGAATCTAAAAAATAAGAATCTAAAGTTGTACCAAATAGAGCCTTATATTTAGTACCGTATTGTCTTTGGCTTAGAGTCGCCTGTTCCATATTCCCATGTACTCTCTCTCGATCTCGAACTGTTAGATAAACTGTATATCGAAACTGCATGCTGTACTGATGTATTATCAAACTTGTGTTTGTTTGGCATGAGTTCTTTTGAAATAAAGTGTACACCTGCAGTTTTCATACCTTAGAAGAAACACCGCTCCTCACAAAAATGTGAACGTTATCTCAGCATATAGCTACCCGCCTCTCTCTCCTTTTCCCTAAATTTTCTCCAATTCTTTCCCTTCTTTTCCCCATCTTTCCTCGCTTTCTCCCCCTATCACGAAAGGAACAAACCCACAAGCTAACAAACTCGCGGGGCCGGGCGGGTCGCTCGTGGAACACACAAGTACATAACGCGACGCGGACCGAGTCGTCCGACCCGAGCGCGCCGCCGGAACGGGCCATGCCGACGCCGCCGGAGACCCTCCTCGGCGCCGCCGAGCTCTGGCGCCCCACCGCCCGCGGCGGCGGCTGGGCCACCGCCGCAGCCCTCCTCCTGCTCCTCGTCTCCCACCTCTCGGTCCTCCTCCTCCGCCGCCGCCGCGGCCGCCTCCTCCCACCCGAGACCCCCACCGCGGCTCCCGCCTCCACCACCGCCTCCGGCTCCAGCACAGGGTTGGTCACGTACCCCCTCGGCGTGGTTTTCCGATCGAAAAATGTGTGAGCTTTGATTTGATCGGTGGGGGACTGACTGGTTGTGCCGTGTTTGCCTTTGGTGGGATCGCAGGGTAGAGAGGATTGTGACGGAGGACGATCTGCGGCAGCTGGTGAGCAGCCTGGGGGTGGGCGCCCGTGAACCGGAGAGGAGGGGTGGGTGCACGTGATCGCCAAGGGAACGATGCCGTCTCGTACAGAGCGTGGTGCGTCAAGACCACGGTAGTGCTGGCTCCTCTCCCTCTTTCTTGTTGAGTCCATTGATGTTATCCTGTACCAGTAGTAGGGACGGGGCCAGAAATTTTATATGAGGCGGGCCAATCGACAAAAGCCATTATGTTTCATTTGGTTTCAAGCAATAGTTCTAAACACATAATTTAAAAATTCATCCATATCATTTTGATATCAAATAATTGCATGAGAGTGAGACACAAAATACAAGTAAAAAAAGACAAGATAAACTAATATGTTTAGTGTTTACTTATAAGCCATGCTCATCAACATTTCATTGCATTAAATCTATCACAGCCCACTCTAAAATTTATCATTGCATATTGTAGTGTTGTATTGCCTCTAGTGCTCCTTTTCTCATGCCCAAGTATTTAGGATTGTGAGAGATGAACAAAAGTCAAAAGGTGGTTGCTACTAGCTACTTCTTGGGAATACAGGAAGATGCATGGGCTGATCTTTTCTGTACGTGTACATGTAATATTGATTAGATAGCCAACACTTAGCCTATAAGATTTTGAATTTAAGTTATTGGAGGGACTATACATGTGTTTTTAGAGTTTTGACACAAAGATCAGGAGGGTCTGGAAATTTTTGAAGCATGGGGGGAGCCATGGCTCCCACTAGCCCCCTTCTGTCTCTGTCCCTGACCAGTAGTGTAGGATTAGGTTTCATGTAGAGACACTAGACTGGAAATGTGATAACTATTTGTATCTTATCATTGTTAGATATATATATTGTGTAGGGTGTTATTTGCATTTGTTCCATCCTTGTACATGTATATATATTGGCTTTTGGCCCATTGGAATACAAGGTTGCTATATTCAAACATGGTATCGAGCTAGGGTTTTGAAACCCTACTGCTGCGGCCCGCCATGCATGCTGTAGCCTTGCGGCTCCGTAGCCGCTGGCTCCGTAGCCGCTGACGCCGCTCGGATCCACGCCGGGTCGGAGCGCCGCCCTCCATGGCCGAACACCGCCGCCATCTCATGCCGGATCGGCCGGGTTGGTGCGCCTCCTCGCGCCTCGCGCGCCTCGCCGGATCTCGCGCGCCTCTTTCTCCGCATGGCGTGGCGCAGACGACCATCGGGTTCGCGCCAATGGCAATCTTGGCGCGCCTCCATTGCATCGCCTCCGCTCCGCTCCGGCCAGCCAACCCGCCGCCGCCTCTGCGTCTCGCCGCCGCTCTCGCTCGGCGGCCGCCGCGATCGCCGCTTCGGAGGCTCAGAGGAACCGTCGTTCTTCTTTGGTAAAGTCGGCCCGAAAAAAAAAAAAAGAAAGAAAGAAAAAGAGAGACAAAAAAGCAGTGTGATGGCCTAGGAGGCTCCTTCGCCATCCCGCTCCCCCGATTCGTTTGATGGGACGAACTTCCGGAGTGGGCGTTCGCCTCAAGATTCACCTCAGCGGCCGGCGTCTGGGGTCATCTGTTTGGTGGCGGCCACTGTCGCCTCGTCCTACCTGCACCGGCGCTACCGGCTCTCTCTTTGAGTGCGGACGAAGGCGGCCTCGGAGGTCAACAATCTTTGCCTTTGGAGGAGGCGCTAAAGCTCTACCGATCGAGGTACACGCCTCTGGCCGGCGGGGAGGCGAGGCTCGTGCTCTGCGCCATCCTAGTGGGTAGCATGCGTGACCATCTCTATGGATGTGGCGGAGCTACCAGCGACACGACTTATGTGAGGCGCCTCGGGCTCACTACCACCGACAGCGATGCTATGTATCTCGATTGTGCACGGGCACATTCTCTTGGCGACTTGATGCCACGGTTGATGACTTCTACCGAAGTTGTCGGAGGTGTGGCGTCGGCTTGACTCTCTGGGGCGGATGTCTGCCGGACTGTCCCTGCTTGTGTCGCGGCCGTGCTCGCCAGAGACTCACCGCCTCTACGACTTCTGACGCGTCTACGGCTCGAGTTCGAGGCGTGCGCGCTCGGCTCTGACTTCGCCACCGCGCGCGAGCTTGGTGGAGGCCTCACGAGTGTGCGTCTTTGAGAGACTCGTCGCGTGGCATGGCTCGAGATCTGATCTGTTTTATACGCCTTGGCATCTGCTCCTTTGCCGCCCTCTTGGCGCGGCCGTGACCCCTTCTCCGGCTCCTCCGATGGGCTGCTTTGTTTCTCTGCGGGTCTCCACTGCACCCTTGTCGTCGTCTTGGCCACAGTATCGAGATTGTTACAAGCGGAGGAGGACCCGAGTCGTCGGGCGGGCGTCCCCGAAGGGCTCTGGAGGTTCCTGCCCTCGAGGATGGCCCCTCGCCGAGGCTCCTCTGGTGACGCCACACGGCGGCTCTCTCGGCTGCTTGACGCCTCGGTGTCGGCTCATCCTCGGACTCCTCGGGTTACGCTCGTCTGCTCTTGCTTCTCGGCGATCTTCCTCGCCTCCGCCTCCTCCCTCGTCGGTATCTTGTCTCCGTGGATCTTGGACTCTGGTGCTTCTTTTCATATGACACGATTCTACCCACCTTATTTACATGCGGTCCACCGATTTTTCTTCCAACATTCAGATTGCAGATGGTACCTCTCTTTCATTACAGCCGAGGCATCCTTTCACTTCTTCTTTTCATGTTCCTGCGATCTCTCATGTTCCTCGACACTATGCAATTTTATGTATGTGGTCGATCACCGATCACATCCTGGCTGTCGTGTTGTTCTTGAGTCGATTCTTGTTGTGTTCGGGACCGCGCCACGGGGACTCTGCTTGTCTTGGCCCTCGGCGCCATGATTCGCAGCGTCTTTGGGAGCTCGACCGTAGCCCGTCTTCCTTCCACGACTCCGCTGACCCGGTCGGCCACTACCACTACCTCTGCTCTTCTTTGCGTCCTCCGCTACATCTTTTGCTCGGTGGCACCATCGTCTCGGTCATCTCTCGTGGCTCGCGTCTATCGTCTTTAGTTGGTCGTGTTGTTCTTGGGTGCATTTACGGGGACACATCGTTACATTGTATGGGTTGCAAGCTTGGCAGCGGTGCAGCTCCCCTATCCCGCTAGTGATTCTATTTCTACTTGTCCTTTTGATCTTGTTCACTCGATGTTTGGGGTCAAGCTCAGCCGTTTGAAAGGGGTCATCGCTATTATGTGATCTTTATTGATGATTATTCTCGTTATACTTGGATCTATTTCATGTCCGAAGCGCGGACCGAGTTCTTTCTATTTATCGGATGTTCGCCACCATGGTTCGCGCTCGGTTTGATTCGATCATTCGTGTTTTTCGTGCGACTCTGCTTTGGTGAGTATCTCTCTTTGCTGCGTCGTTTTTTCATTGGCGAGGCACTCTTCCTCGATACTCTTGTCACGGTGCTCACGCTCGAATGGTGTCTCTGGCGTAAACATCGTCACTTGCTTGAGACCGCTCGCGCTCTCATGCTTGCCTCCTCTGTTCCTCATTCGAAATTTGAGGTTTCTCTTCTTTGCTTTTTCGATCAACCTCTGACCTTCTCCGCTCTTGAGGTTCTACTCGGTTGAGCGTCTCTTTGGTCGAGCTCCGAATCTGTCATCTTCGCGATTTTCAGGGTATGCATTTCGTTCTTCTTCCGCCTCGTGGCGCACTAAAGTCGATTGCTCGGTCGATTGAGTGTGTTTTTCTTAGCTGATCTTGAGCATAAAGGTTATCGCTATGACCTGTTGCTCGTAGGATGAGATTTCTCGGGATGTCACTTTTGGCGAGTCCCGTCCTTACTATCCTCATTCCCCCCTGTCGGCCGGATTCTCTTCTTGAGTCGATCTCCTTTACGATTTTTCCCGACTCTCGACTTTCCACCTTTGTTTCGCCTCATCCTCCATCTACTCCCTCCGGCTCCATCTATTCCGCCTCACCGGATTTTCCTTCTCGCTCCTTTGTTGAGGCTCCATCTTTACCCTTGCACTACTCTCGCCGTCCTCGGCCTTCTCCTTCTCTCCATCATTCTTTGGGTCGGCTCCGTCTTCTCCTTCCGGATATGCTCTTCGTGATCGTCACACTCTCGGGCCACTGCGCTACGGCTTCTTTGCCACTGCTCTTTCGAGCCTCACGACCTCTGGTGGAGGTCTTTGCTCACCCCTGAGTGGCAGCTTGCGATGTCTGAGGAGATTCTTGCTTGGAGCGCTAGCACTTGGGATCTTGTGCCCTTGCTCGCACATGTTACTCCTATCACGTGTAAATGGGTGTACAAGATAAAGACTCGCTCGGATAGTTCTCTTGAGCGCTACAAGGCTCGTCTTGTAGCGCGTGGTTTTCAGCGAGGAGTATGGTCGCGACTACGATGAGACTTTCGCCCCTGTTGCTCACATGACCACTGTTCGTACTCTCCTTGCTGTGTGGCCTCTGTTCACCGATGGCCCATCTCTCGATTGGATGTTAAGAATGCCTTTCTCGATGGCGAGTTGCGTGAGGAGGTCTACATGCCGCCCGGGTATTCTCGTCCTCGATGGTGCGGTTTGTCGCCTTCGTCGTTCTCTCTATGGGCTAAAACAAGCCCTGCGTGCTTGGTTTGACTGCTTCTCCTCTGTTGTCCTTCTGGCTTTCTGCCCGTGCTCACGACCACCGCTCTCTTTGTTCACACCTCCCACGGGGCCGGACGCTCCTCCTTCTATATGTGGATGACATGATCATTCTTGGAGATGACTCTCGGTACATTGCCTTTGTGAAGGCGTCTCGAAGCGATTCTTGATGTCTGATTTGGGTCCTCTTCGTTACTTCCTTGGGATTGAGATCACTTCTACGCCTGAGGGCTACTATCTCTCCCAGGAGAAGTACCTTCAGGATATCCTTACTCGTGCTTGTCTCTTCGATCGGTAGCGTAGTGGATACTCCTATGGAGTTAGGTGTTCACCTTCGCCCTGCGATGGTGAGCCTCTTGAGGATCCCACTCGCTATCGCCATATTGCCGGAGCCTCGTCACCTTGGGATTACTCGACCGACATTTTCACCCGATTCACATCACGAGTCGGTTTGTCTGCTCCCGCTCGGCTCCGCTCGATCACCTTCTTCGTGTTCTTGATATCTTCGTGGAACCCTCACTCGGCGTCTTTTCTTTTCTCGTTCGATTCTTTCTGACTTCAGACGTACTACGATGCGACACAGGCTAGCGATCATTACGATCGCGGTCTCTTCTGCCTATTGTGTTTTCCTTGGTTCCTCCTTGATTGCATGGAAGACTAAGAAGCAAGCTGCGATTTCGTTGGCCGAGGTGAGTTGAGAGCCATGGCTTTGTTGATGGTGAGATCACACAGCCGGTGGCTCCTTGCGATTTTGGCGTTTACTTTCAAAGACCGACTCCGCTTCTATCAAGATATTCTTGGTGCGATCGGCATTGCTCGTGATCCCGTGAAACATGAGCTTACCAAGCACATTGGAGTGGATGCTTCATACATGCGATCGCAGTGCAAGACCAAGTTATTGCTCTTCAGTATGTGCCTTCGGAACTTCAGTTAGCGATTTCTTTATTAAGGCACATACTCGAGCTCAGCATAACTTCTACCTCTCCAAACTCAGTGTTGTTGATCCACCATGAGTTTGAGGGGGGGTGTTAGATATATATATTGTGTAGGGTGTTATTTGCATTTGTTCCATCCTTGTACATGTATATATATTGGCTTTTGGCCCATTGGAATACAAGGTTGCTATATTCAAACAATCATAACGCGGATCGTGAATTTACTCTGGGCTGACTTGTCTCTGCGATTAATTACGTGTGGTAGTTGGCCACTACTTATGAAATATCTTGGTAGAATTCCGAATATCAGTTATGTGCACATAGGAGACTAGAATTGGTTTTTTTTTTTTTGGCTTGAGGACTGAGATGTGAAATTCAGTCTCTCCAATTGTTTAGAACTCAAAATGGTCGCATGTTAGGGCCTAGGGATTGTAGCTAGACTCTGAAGAAGAGTTCGCCGCAGTTGAATTTCGATGTCTGGTGTTATGCTGTTATGCTATTGCTATGATGACTGATGAACCTTTTTCTAGTTGTCAGAAAATCCTGAGCAAATGCATGTGCAGATTCAAGTTTAATAGTTTTATTTATTTATGGAACAATTCTGTTCTCAAATGCAGGACGGCCCTCCTAAATATCTTAGTGTAACAACATTTGAGAGATGCTCAACAGAGCTGTTGAGGGACTTTTACATGGATAATGAGTATAGAATGGAGTGGGATAACACTGTGATAAAGCATGAGCAGCTGCAGTGTGATGAAAATAGCGGAATAGAGATAGGACGTACAATTAAGAAATTTCCGCTTTTAACACCAAGAGAGTACATATTGGCATGGCGAGTTTGGGAAGCAAATGAGAAGTCTTTCTATTGTTTGGTCAAGGTTAGTCACATCTTCCTCTCCATCCCTCCTTCCTGCATTTAACTCTTCGGACTACTATGCATTAGTGATATCAGATATGATATCTTTACATCAGATATGAATTATGTACTTCACTGTTATTCTTGGTTTCTGCACAGACGCAGTACTGTACTCATTATACATATATTCATGTACAGCATTCCTAATCTCTACTAGTTCAAATGCTTTTCTGATGAATAATATTAGCTAATCGTATATCTATTAGAAGGTTTTAGCAATGTTCCTGGAGTCATTATCAGAATGAAGTTGATGAAGCTACAACTGTTGTTTTAGACCCCCATCTAGAATCTTCACTGCTAATTTGAAATAAAAATTTGAACTGGTTTACATCCTATGCTTAATTTTTTTGAACAACTAAAACATCACTTGAAATGAAATTGAACTAACATTCTTAAAATGACTTGTCAATTTTTCTTAATGAAAAAACTTGTCAATTTCACTAAATAAGTTGACCTACATGTAGTCTGCATGACACATGGCTTATTTTATTTTAACACCTCTACCAAGTTTACATGTTTTGCTATTCCAATATTACCCAATTGCCTTGTCTAATTTGTTAATCCTGACAGGAATGTGAACATCCTCTTGCGCCAAGACAGAGAAAATTTGTTCGAGTGCGACTACTGAGATCAGGATGGTGTATTGGGAAAAGTAAGTCAACTCTAAAATTGATGCAATATTGTATTGCCTTCTGTTTCGGTATTAGTTTTTTTTAATGGCACACAGTTACTTCGGATGATTTAATTGTTTGGTATTATGTGACTAATTTGTGTTACAACATGGAATATAAGTCTCCACAATTTCCACAAAATAGATTTTTTTACATGGTTTTAAGATTGAAATGCAATTAGCCAATTATTATGCTTTCACAGCACGACGCTACCAATCTGAGTATTTGGTGGACTTGTTAACCAATAAGAATGTAAGACTGTGAATTGTGATTTTTTACTGAACCCATAAGCTGTACTGTTTGGTGGACTTGTTGGCCAATAAGAATGTGAGGCTTTCTGGTTTTGGTTTTGGTGAACTCATGGGTTTTACTGAACTATCTATATGCAGGTTCTATATCAACACAAAATAAGATATTTCTTTTGGCTGGATTCTTGTTTGTTGATTTCTAAGAACAAAATACTATGATCAAGCATGCTGACACATTCCTGCTTCTAGCCACCCCATTCTGTTGCAGTTAATTAATTTCCTTATGACCTGATGTGTGCCACTCTGATGGAAGTTGAAGGTTGGAACCAATAGGAAGTGCCATTTTACAACTAGCTAATCTTGCCTCTCTGTTTTTTGTTGTTGAAACAATAATCAAAATACATCTGTTAAGTGTTTTTTCAGATATGTCATATATGTTTACTTTTTTATTAATTTTAAATTTACCGTTGCTCTGTAATTTGACTTCTTGACAGTTCCTGGAAGGGATGCATGCCAAATCACAGTGCTGCATCATGAGGACAATGGCATGAACATAGAGATGGCAAAGCTGGCCTTTTCTAAGGGCATCTGGAGTTACATTTGCAAAATGAACAATGCTCTACGTCGGTATGCTCACCGTGATAGTTCGTCAATATCAATTCTGACCATGCAAAGATTTATCAAGAAGGTTAGTGCACTTAGTTTTATCAGTTTATGTTTGATTTATCGAAACAAAAACTTTTGTGTTTGCTACTTTGCTCTTTATTGTGTGTTGGCCTGTTGAAGCTTGTTATTGATTAGGGTGCAACTAGCATTCGGACGTACCTCCCATCGTACGCTCTGATGCAACAAAAAATTTCAATGGTCGCAACAAAAAGTTTCAACAGCCACAACAAAAAAATTCGATGGTCGCAGCATCTTAGATGCAACATTTAGGATCTACAAAAATTGTCAATCAAAACAAAAAAGGGAACCATCTAACCTATTGCAACATCTCATACGCAACACAGTTTGGAAAAAGTTGATGAAACATTTAAGAAAACACATTGCAACAAAACGAAACACTTTATGCAACAAATTTCAGAAAAGATCGAATTGCAACAAAATAAATCACTTTATGCAACATTTTCATAAAAAAGCTGCAACACATTAAAGAGAAGCCTGCAACAACCTGCTTCGGCAAAGATCGCCTTCGCCGCCTATGATGATTCACAGACACCGGTCGGTTACTGTTCACCCGATCGGCACCGGGAAATCCGGTTAGCAGTAATCGGCTGGGATTTTTTTCCCCCTGCTCCTATATGTATGAGATACGAAATCGGTCGTCAAAAGTGGTTTGCTTACGGTGAAGCTGATGGCGTTGTCAAGGCCCTTGAGCTTCAAGTAAGCAAGGCACTTGGGCGCCCATGGGCACGTAGGAGGCGTGAGAGTGCTACCTCCCCGGCACGGCGGGGAAGCGGGCCTGGCTGTCCCTGGACACGAAGGTCTGGAAGGTGGACGGCAACCGGTCGAAGGCGTCGGAGTCAATGACCTCATCGAGCGCCGACCGCGCCATCTGACGCATCAAGAAAAGCAGGTCTGAATCTGGCCTCGGGAGAGGAGTAGAGAAGAAGCGAATGAGCGAGGGAGAAATGAGAGAGGAGGCATGGGAGCCGAGAACGAGTGGGGCTGTGAGGTGTCCGATAGTTTCTCTCAAATCGGACGTCTTCACCGTATCAATATCCTATTGATTATAATCAGTCTTTTGTTTTCTTCTGTGCTCAAATTAGAAATGCATTAGTGCAGGCAATGTTAATGCTATTGTAGATTGAATGTTTGTAAATCGCCAAAGGCTGTTTTTTATTTCAAATTTGAATTATGCACCCACATAATTCCTGAATGGTTTACTTTGTATTATCCTAACATGGTGGTCATTTAGTTAGTTATTTGATGAAGCTCTCTTTGCGCATCAGTTTCCTCAGGCCTTAGAGACTGATGTGAACGGAAGTCATCAACCTCCCGGGAATACAGCAGCAACTGTTGTTACACATTCTGCCAGAACTTCATCACACAAGCAGCCAGTGAAGAAGTCTTCTGGGGAAATGATTGTGAGTGGAGTTCTGCTGATTGGAAGCATTGTTTGTCTATCTCGAGGCCGATCTAACCTTGGGGCTCAGCTCGCGATGGCATTCTTCGTGAAGAAGGCTTTTAAGCAAGATAAAGAATCAGGCTCACAGAGGGGAAGAACTGGGGTGAATGTAACCAGGCACTAGCAATAGCAATGGTTATTGATCTGCGGAGACTCCCTATTTATTTACCTTTTAACTTCTTTTCTTTTCTGTGAGAAAAGTGAGTACTGTTTACTTGGAAAAGGCACGATTGTACAGCGTTTTCCAGCATGAATCATGTAAATAATAAGTTTTGAAATAACCTAAACTTCCCCAGCAAGTAGTTTTGTTATTTCCTCGGGTCCTGGTATGCTTTCCTTGAGGTACTTATTAGCATATTTTTTCCGGTACTAATGCTTGGAAAGTGTTAGATACGTATATTGCTTAGGGTGTTTTTTTTTTGTATATTCACTATCATCAGTCAATGTTTAATTGGCTTTTGATTTATTGGAATAGATAAGGGTTTATTTCAACAAAGTATTAGAGTCATGTAAACCTAACCCTTAGTCCAACCTCCCATATGTTTAATGGACCGCTGTTGGCAAGCCTCCTCTGTGCCACTACCACGGTTCAAATCGACCCATTTCCTCAGCTGTCGATCCTGCTCTCCAACATTGGATTTGGTCTCCACCGTCGGATCCAGTCAATTCGATGTTGGATCCCGCCGCCACAGCTCTCTTGTCGTCGGATCCCCTACTCCCATGACGCCAACTCTATTGCCGAGCACCCAATGCCTCTGCTCCCGCGCCACCGCCCGAGCTTGTGCAAGACGGATCGTGACGCCTCGGCGACCTCTCCTCCCACCTAATCTGGTCTTTGCCGAGCTAGCGCGATCGGATCGACGACGCCCCGAGTGGCCTCTCTTCCCTCGGGTCGTGCCGCCGTGCCCCGACGCTGTCGGGCTCGCATCTGCTCCGGAGTCGTGTCCAAGCTCACCTCTGCTCGCCTCGAGCTGCAGCCGATGCCCCTCGGCCACATCGAGCATCGGCCCCGAGCTCCTCCCCTGCTCATGATGCCGTTGGATAGCTCGCGAAGGCTCAGAAATCTCGTCGTTGCCGCCGCCTCCATCCACCAACCGCTGCTTAGGTGTTTCCCCGATGCAGCTACCTGCTCCGTCTCTACGGGGAATTGGGAATAGGATAAGGATCTCCAGATGGCACTCCGCTGCACCTGTAGGGCTTGCCGCCCGCATAGGAGGTGAAGATCCCGCTGGGCTCACCGGACTCGCCCACGTGCAATGGCCCCAAGGTATGTGCACCCGTCTTCTTCCATCCGTCATCGCTGCCCCCACACAGGATGCACCACGTCGTGCTCTAGACTTTCCCGCTCGACCTTCCTGCCGCCACTCTCGACGCGGGCCACTGCCGTCGTCCCTACCTTAGCGCCACCATCTGCATCGAGGCGGTCCACCGCCCTAGAGTCGGGTTCTCCTCTTTTGGCTCTTGTTTCTCAACGATCCTCCATCTTTGTTAGGATCCGAATATGTAAATCTAAACCTATTGCTGATTGAAACACATAGTTCCCTATCGAACTTACTCGGGAAAGTATTATGAGAACACTATCAAAATAAAGATCATGTATTGTTGTGGACACACTAAGGCCCTGTTTGGTATGACTCCAACTCCCAGCTTCTTAGTTGGAGTAGGTGGAGTTGTGCCAAACGGGCTAACTTCATAAAACAGTTGGAGTTAGAGCAATCTGAAGTAGAGTAACCCTCTAATACAATTTATAGGAGCAAATAAAACCTTACTCCAAATAAAAAGCTGTGCGCCGACCTCGCCCGCGCCTACGCCCCCTTCGCCTCCCTCCCCTACGCCCCCTTACTCCAAATAAGTCTCTCCAAAAGCAAAAGGTTTCGAGATTTTCTCTCAACTCTCCGCATTTCGCCCCCATCCACCCCGGAAACCCTAGCTCCTCCGATCTCTTTCGTTAGTTCGTCGCGCCCGTCGATCGTAGCAGCTTGATCAGCCGGGGCTATGGCGGCCGGCCTCTGAGCGAGCGACTGAGCCGGTGCGTAGATCTGAGGGCTTCGGGATGGCGTGGGCGGAAGCGAACTAGGACCGGCTGGTGCGGGCGGCGCTGCGCGGAGAGCGGCTGGGCGGTGCCTACGGGCTGCCGGTCAGCGGCATCGCTGGGAATGTGTCGTCGTCGCTCGGCAACAACGTGCACATCGATGAGGTGCTTCGCGCTGTCGACGAGATCTAGGACGAGGACCCAACCGTCGCCAGGATTCGTAATCTTCGCTACCTTTTTTGTTCCGCTGGGCTCGGGAGCAGTATGGATTGTTGTGGCTCTGAATTTGTCCTGGCTATGCTGTTAGTGTTTACTTATTCGTGCTTTTAGGTGATTTTTTGGGCAATCTCCGTAGTCAGTAGCGGCTTCACGATTTGACCATGCTCGTTCAGTAGATTTTGGCGTATTATTGCTTTTTTAGCTTGTTACAACCGCTTTACGTTATTAAATTTATTCAACAGTTCTGATCAAGCTAACATCTATCTACTAGTGACTATATACGTTGTTATGATCAGACTTATATGTGTTTTTGGTGTTGTTTCGGTGTACTTTGGTGGTTCTAGACCTCCTGTCTTAGTTTCCCCTCAACTTATTCGTGTAACTATGCTAACTTTGATTGGCCCAGGTTGTCTTTTACACTGTGACCGATGAAGTCCACTAGCATATTCTATCTGTAATAAAATGCTAGTATTTTAGACTCTGGCAATGGCATTCATCATAGACGCCGGGCTGTCTCTACTGCCATGAATGAACTACTTTCAGCCTAGAGAGTATGCAGCAGTTTTCATCCCAATGGTAAATGTGTTAATAATGGTAAGAGTTTTATTAATTTGATCAATCCATTTCAGCCTAGAGAGTATGCAGCAGTTTTCATCCCATGATGATGTAGCCAGGAACTTGATAATATTCTAATTTGCTCACACTTTCAATGAATCTCATTTGTAATTACTTGTTACTGTCAAGTCTTATAGATCTGTTATGCAGATATGTAAGTGCAATTGAAAGAAATCCTGATGACCCTGATGCATTATGGTTCAGTAACTTATAGAAAGTTTATATTCAAGATGAGGTTGGGCATGATTCAAGTCCTCGTCGTCTTCTTCTACTGGGGAAAGCCGCCATTGGTGCTGATGTTGCTTTGTAGCAACTTGAACTATTAAATGCAATAAAATAATTCACTTGTATGAATGTTTTTTTAGAATATCCTCTAGTGTTGAATCCTCTAAAATTGTATCTCAATTGTGTTAGATTGTTGAATAAAATAGTACCGGGTTTCATCTTGTATGAATATTTCCTAAGAAAATTGTTCAATGCCAATATGTTGAGTTCAATGCAAAGCATATTGTTCAATGCTAATATGTTGCTCGAATTGTTGAATGCAAAATTAACGAAAGTTTTCTATAAAAATCATGTAAATTGGTTATTGAAGATTCCAAGCAATGCATATTGTTGAATGGAAATGGAAGTGGCATACTCAACATGACAAAAAAATAAAATAAATAAAAACTGGAGTAAAAAAAATTCGAATGTAGGTGAAAAAAGTAAAAACTAGAGTAAAAATTCCGAATAGAAATGCAAATTGGAGTAAAAAAATTCGAATGTAGGAGAAAATGATGGCACAACATGACTCAATATGACAACAAAAATAATAAACAAAAGCATAACATGACTGAAATCAACTTATTAAACTGATATAAGTTAAGTAATACGAAAAAAGATTACAAGTCACAAAACAAGGGTAATACAATCTTTTTACAAATATCTTTCTCATTCCTGGAGCTGGAGCTAACTTTCTAACCAAACACCTCCTCAGATCGCTCTAACTTCTCATAGGAGTGGATCCAAGAGTGAAGCTACAGTTGGAGCTGCAAAAACTTAAAGCTGAGCCATACCAAACAGGCCATAATGGCTCCAACTCCCAACTTCTTAGTTGGAGTAGGTGGAGCTGTGCTAAACGGGCTAACTCCACAAAATTATTGGAGTTGGAGTAACTTGGAGTGGAGCAGCCCTCTAGTGTAATTTGTAGGAGCAGACAAAACCTTGCTCCAAGTGGGGAGCTGTGGACCAGTATAACAAAATACCTATAAAAGTTACAACTATTTACCCACAAATTGCCACTCAACTACACCCATTCCGAACTCACAGCCCCCTCACCCCCACCCCCTCGCCTCCCTTTTTCCCTCTGCCTCAGCTTCAGACGACTCAGCCTCTCTCCCCTCGCCTCGCCTCCACCTCCACCTCCACCTCCACCTCCTCTCGGCGACTCTGCCTCCCTCCTCTGCCTCGCCTCCTCGCCTCCGCCTCCCTCCCGACGCCATCATTGCTCCGCCCCACCCCTTCCCTCTCTGGCTCGCCTCCCTCCTCGCTTCAGCCTCCTCCCTCCGCCTCTGTGGCTCCGCCCCCACACCTTCCCCACGCCTCGCCCCTACCCCTTCCCCTCTGCGGCTCGCCTCAGTCCCTCGCCTCTGTGGCTCTGCCCACCTTCCCAGCGCCTTCCCCGACGCCACCCCTCCCCCTCTGCGGCTCGCCTCAGTCCCTCTGCCTCAGTCCCTCCGCCCCCACCTTCCCAGCGCCTCCGCGGCGCCGCCCCCCCCCCCCTTCCCTCTGCGGCTCGCCTCCTCCCTCGCCTCGCCTCAGTGGCTCCGCCCCATACCTTCCCTCGACTCCTCCATGGCTCGCCCCACCCCTTCCCCCTCCGCGGCTCGCCTCCCTCCTCCGCGACTCGCTTCACCCTTCCCGACGCCTCGGCCGATCTCCCTCGGCATCTTCAAGGTAAGTAACTAAGGTTTTGGATCATGGGCACCCTCACCTCTGAATGCTCGATCTATAAGGGATAAAAATGAATGTTCAAAAGAACCCTGTTGCTTCGATATTTCATACTTCAGTAAGTAACTATGGTCCATAGAGCTTCTCTTAGGTGTTTGTGATCATAATGCAGGTCAATTATAACTACACATTCAGTGAAATTCTTTTCCCATTAACATTGATGATTCCCTATATGATGTTTTAATCTTGATCTGTGAAATTATATCCATGAATTTTTCATGTTTAATTAGTGATTTATGCATCTAATTCCTCTATATTCCAACAGCTTTGATTTATGCTGCTTGCCCTCATATGGGAGTTTGATTTCCCGTCATTTTCTTACAAGTGCATATAAGACTAACTTTTTCCATGTAAAGTCTTGAACATGCCAAAACAAATTTGAATTTTGCTTTGTTGAACGAAATTATGATTTGAGCCAATTCCTAGTGTGTATTTTTATAAGAAAATGGCTTGTGAAGCTAGTAACTGTAGGACTTGATTCTCAGACTTGGATTGACACATACCCCCCACCCCCCTCCTGCTTTGCACTGCTTGATAATTCTCTTATGGGGATAAGTCCCACTAAGCAAGTTTTTTCCCTTGAAATGCGAGATAGCTACATTAATCATTGTATATCTTGATTGGAGATTCACTTCAATCAAAGGCATTGGATGGGAAATTTTGGTATCGTGTGGCTCTACAATCTCATTTTCTACTTCCCACTCGTGTGGATCTTGTCATTGAGCAAAGAGTAATGCACACTACATTGACTTGGCACATCTGAGCTTGGTGAATTCCATGCATTTGTGATTAATGGTCCATTTGGTTTTTCTGGATCGCGTTTACAAGGAAGAAGGACTTTGGTAAGGAGGAGAGGAACTCAAGTGGGCACATGCAGAGGACACTCCACGACTGCGACCACGGATGCCAAGTCGTTCCCGAGAAGGCCAATGAACTCAATCGGATGGCGAAGAGGCAAAACAGAGGGTGAGTTGCGAGTTTTGCCACCGTAACTTCTGCAATGGGAAAAAGATGTCACGAGGCGGCAACTTTGTATTGATAGTGGCGTAATTCACATGGTTGGAAAACGACTTACGCAATCGATATATCCAATCATAAAGTTGAAAACTTGAAGCAGGATATTTGATGGAGTGTTCAGTAGTACGATTAAATGCGCCATACCCTACAACGGTTACACCATTGAAAGGAAAGGTGCTCCTATGCTCCTGCTGTTTGATCTTATGCCTGATGGTCTTATGAGGTTGGATTGAGTCCCGAGCAACCCTTAGATGTTTTTTTTTTATTTCGTTGTTTTCGTTTGATGTAGTGGTTTTCAGACCTAGAATAATAGCCTTGATTAATAAAGATGAACTTTGTTGAATTAGAACATTTGTTATGAATTTAGTATATTTATGTATGTTTTATTTTTTTCAAGTAAAAGATTCGAATGTGGACGAAAAAGATGGCACAACAGGGTACAACATGGCAAAAAAAAAGCACAGCGTGACTGAAATCAATTTATTAAACTTTTATAAGTTAAGCAATACAAAAAAAGATTACAAGTCACAAAACAAGGGTAGTGCAGTCTTTTTACGATGATCCTTCTCATTTCTGGAGCTGGAGTCAATTTTCTAACCAAACACCTCCTCAGACTACTCCAACTTCTCATAAGAGTGGATCCAAGAGTGAAGCTAGAGTTGGAGCTGTAAAAACTTGGAGCAGAGCTATACCAAATAGGGCCTAAGTGTTTGTATGAGAATACAAAGGATGTTACAGAATGGTCGTAATGAGCGTGACTAATGAATGAGTATTATTATCAATCTATGTTACAGAGAATGTGGGCTACCACTTTATAATATTTGAAGGGGTGACAGTTAATGCCGCTAAAGGTGTCTCTAATCTTCACACATGTTCGTCAGGAGAGTCTTGAACCATCGCATCTATTGGTCAACTGCTGTAAGTTGCCAAATGTACCAAAAGATTCCTTCCCGCCGGTCACATGGGTAACTATTGGTGTCTCCCGACCAGTTTGTTGGTCGGAACTGGCCGGGGATTGTCCGAAGCCGTATGGTTGGTTGAACAATGTCCATAGCTGGTTGTCCATGACCTAAACTGGTCATCGACCAGTTTGGCCTTAATAAAGGGAATTAAAATTCCTTTATAAACTTGTTGCGAGTTCATAACCGTAATATAGTGGCCCTATATTAAGTGGGTCTCCTTTAACGTGAACTCTGACTTTGACCCAAAAAGGTTGACCTGGTCAAGAATCCTTGTCAGCTATCCCCAAAGTCTTTTCTTAAGGCTTTACTTGCCTCGAAACACGCATTGATAGAATTCGATCTTGCATAATCATTCCAATCATTAAATAAAAATGTGGGGGAAAGGAAAAGATTTTGTGTTTCTTGGAAGTTGTGTCCGGAGGTTGAGGTAAGTGAGCGAATGGTTCACAAAAAAGGGGATAAAAAGTACATCTTTTTACCTTCTTCACTATTCGCTCTCATTTCAATCTTCATTTCCCTCCTTAGTGCCCTTTCATGTTTAGTTCATCTTTACTCTCAAACTCTTCCTTCTTTTCAAAATCCTTGTTTGATCTTTAATCATGGGGATTCTTGGAGCTTCGACTCTTTTTGAGAGTAGAATTCAAGAACTCAAATATCAAGGCTGCATTCCAGCGCGATCTTTGGTCGCATGGAACCCTTGCGATGATGAGAATGCTCCAATTATGCTAGAAGGTCGGATCATCATTTTTTATTCTTTTGTTGAACTAGTGTTTCATCAGTCCGAGAGTGAATTTTTGGTAGACATCCTAGATTACTTCAAGACAAAACTTTTACACTTAGGATTGAATTCTATCATAATCCTTGGTGTCTTTTCACATTTTTGCTAAACTTTTCTTAGAATTCCTCCCTTTGTTCATCTTTTTAGACACTTCTACCAGTTTACCCGAAGCAGTCGAGGTTAAGGGAACTATGGGAGTAACTATTTTAAACTCCAGGACCAAATGTCCAAGAAACATCCCCCACTTCCCATTAGGGATTCGTGGAAAGATTATCAGAAGGTTTCTACTCTGGAATTTTGGAGGGAGCCGCTTGAAGTACAACGGAGGTGCACCACCATCTTGGTCGACGCAGGACTCAAAGAAGGAGAAGACCTCTTTGAGAATGACCATTGAAGAGGAGAAAGTGGTCAGTTCAGTCGTCTCCTTGGTGTCCGCCGGTAACTTGTCGGCGGATCATCCATTATTTCCTCCACCATAAGATTAGCCCCCTGAAGAGAAGGGCTCACTATGTGTGGGATTTGGAACGGAGAAAGACCTGACCAAGGTTATCCCTAGAGGTACGTGTGTCTTCCATATACTTTCCTGTTTACAACTTTGTATTTTAAATATTACTAAGTTTTTTGAATCCTTTTTTTATTCTTCCAGAGGAGGTGGTCGAGGAGAGGACCTCACTTATGCTAAAGAACGTGAGGGATGGCTCAGGGCCAATTTCCTTCGATGAGCAACCTTCTAGCCTCATTGGAGCATCTGTAGAGTTCAAAAAGAATGCATGCAGGTATGTATAAGTTAAATTTCAGCCTTGAACATTTTCTTAAGACTATAACTTAATATATTTCTTCCATTTCTGTTAGATGTATGGCAAGAAGAGGAGTGTTGACCAGTCTGAGTCTAGCAATCAGGCTCCAACTTCTAAGAAGACCAAGACTACTGCTGTGATGTCTACTCCGGTCATGGTCGAGATACCGATGACCAGAGCAAAGGTCGCTACAACATCCTCTTGGTGCTTTGGTCGTTGTTGAGAAGATCAGTGCTACGACGACCTGTACAACTCCAATCAATGTTGTACCATTGAGTCACAAGGTGGCAGAAATGACTGTAAGATCGAGGTGGCCGACTAGAGGGGGGTGAATAGGCGGTTTTAAAAATTCTTTTGGGCTAAAACCAATATATAATGCGGAAGCTAAAAACAAATTAGTTTTGCACAATTAAAACCTAAATCAACTAGGTTTCCCTAAGTGCACCAACAATATAAATACAATACAATGAGAGCAATCATACAATGATATATAAGCAATTAAAACATGTAATGTAAATTACTCAAAGTAAAGCACAAGCAAAAACAAGATTGACACAATTATGTTTTACCGTGGTGTTCGGAGACTTGCCGGTCTCCCCTAATCCACGTTGAGGTAAGCCCAACCACGTTGGTCCGGCTCCACTAATTAAGCCAACACCTCCGAGGTAAGTCCAACCACTTGGACCGGTTCTCACAAGAACCAACACCTCACTCCACTAAGGTTGCTCTTCCTCCACTCCGGAGATGGTGAGCACCAAACCACTCACAACACGCCGGGCAATCTCACAAGCTTCTTGAGAAGATCACCGGGCACGACGCCTTCACGTCGTCTAGGTGTCGACAAACACCAAGAGAAATAAATCTCAATCTTCACTTGAACTAATCAAGTGTCAACGCTCAAGTGGACACACAATCCACTACCTAAGGCAACACATGCACTTAGGAGTTACTCTCCAAGCTCACCAAGTGCAACATATGCACATAAGAGAGGAGAGGCTTGCTCTTAGCTCAAGAGGCTCAAAGGATTGAGTATAACACTCACAAGAACACCAGCAACCATCCCCAACCTGCCAAGGTGAGTATTTATAGCCCACACATAAAAACTAGCCGTTAGGTGAAAGATTCCCTCGAATCTGCACAGGGCCGGTCGGACCGCCCGTGCCCCAACGGCTATAAATCTAGCCGTTGGGCCTTCGGCCGGTCGGACCGCCAACTAATGGCCGGTCTGACCGCCGCCAAATCGGTCTGACGCCAAGGCTAGCCGGTCCGACCCCCCCCCCCTGAGGAAAATCGGCTAAGTCCCAAGAAGGGCGCTCTCTGGAATAAATGTTCCGCACGAACCCCGGAACTTCCGCACATCGGTAGTTCTGTTTTCTCAACGGCGAAACTACCGCACAGAGAATCAACTCAAAGGGAAATCGGTTGAACCGCCCAACACATGACGGTCGGACCGTTTGCCACCGGTCGAGCCGGTGACTTAGCGGTCGACCTTGAGCTCGAGAGACCAAATCCTTTGACTTCACTTCAAATGGCAAAACACATTCGCCCATTTGAGTGCAATTCCCAATAAGGTTTCAAGATGATATTCTCAACAGGTTGCAAAACACATTTGCCAACCTTTAGAATACAAATCACAAGGTATAAGATACATGGACTTACACCATTTGCAAAACACATTTGCAAACTTAAGTCACATGCTACAAAGAATCAAACATGAGCATCAGCTATTTGCAAAACATATTCGCAAATAACAGTATCATGCCACAAGGCCAAGGTGCATGGACTTCAGCCATTTGCAAAACACATTTGCAAACTATAGTCCCATGCTACAAAGATTAAATGCATGAGCATCATTCATTTGCAAAACACATTCGCAAATAATAGCTCCATGAATAGATGAGTTAGAGCAAACATAATGAGCTATCAACACATGACTAACTCATGCTACTAGTCAAGACCCCTCTTAATAGTACGGCAATCATATACTAGCAATTCGGTCTACCAACCAAACACCAAGACCGGTAAAAGACTAGGAACACATCCTTAGCCCTAGCTAGTCATACCTTTGCCTTGTATCTTCTTTAAGCTTGATGACGCACATCAACACTTCAAATCTGGGTCCTTGACTTGGTAATCATCAACACATGATGATCTTCTTCACTTCGGGATCTTTGTTTTGAACATCATCAACACATGATGATTTCTTCATCCCGAGTCTTGACATGCATCAACACATGATGCATTCCTTCATTTGACCTCCATCAACACATGATAGGTCTTCTCTTGATTTGATGTGCATCAACACATGATGCAACATTTACTTCAAGTCTTCATATGCATCAACACATGATGCAACATTTACTTCAAGTCTTCATATGCATCAACACATGATGCATCCTTCACTTGAATCTTGACTTGATGATCAACTCATGATCATCCAAAGTCTTCATCATCCTAGAACATAACCTATACATCCAACTCATGGAAAAAGTTAGTTCCACAATATGATTATCATTAATTACCATATCATACCATTAACTCATAATGGTGAGACAAGATAGCTCTATCTTTCCCTCTTTGATAATTGATGATAACCATTTCAATCACATATAAATTGAATTGATAAAAGTAACACGTTATGGGTATATATAAACTACACAAGTCATATATATACTCACAACATGAGTATGCGAGAACTACACAAGTTCTACATACTCAAAACTTGAGTATACAAGAACTACATAAGTTCTATATACTCAAATCTTGAATATACAAAACTACACAAGTTGTATATATTTGAAACATGAATATACAAGAACTACACAAGTTCTATATACTCAAAACATAAGTATACAAAAACTACACAAGTTTTGTATACTCAAACGGATATGTTTCAAAGTAAAGATCTCAATTATATGTGGTAAAGGGAATATGGATCAATACTAGTGAAACCACTAAATATAGAATGAGCTTCCCCTAAATGTGTGCATACACATATGTGTAAAAAAACATATACACATATTCAAGATATACTTATGGTGGAGTTCAACCTATATTTTGGATCCGAGGAATGTAACATTATATAAGAGTACAAGTTGAATGCATACCTCGTTGAATTTCACCTTTATATCCAAATGAGACTACACACTAGATATAACAATAGAAATGTTAGTCTCACAATTGAATTTATCATTGATCACCAAAACACTCCATTAACTCATAATGGCGGGTCTAGATCTTTCAATGACCAGCACCCCTCCTACCATCCGCTCGAAACAGATTCACAACCGGCCCCAGGCACAAGAGAAGTTGGCAAAAGTTGCTAAGACTTCTACCTAGGTGCGCAAAAAGAAATAAAGAGTTATGATTTCGCAAAAACAGTACAATCATCCTCTATTATTCCCAAGTGTTCAGGGCGAGGGAGATGAAATCGAGGAGGAAAAATAAATTCCCATCAACCTGGTGCGAAAACCTAGGACTATTAGTCCTTGTGTTAGTATTACTAAGGTCGGCAGTAGCAAGTTGGTTGCTGCTGACATCCGGTTTTCATTTGAGACCAACATTGGTCTTCGTTTCAAGTAAGTGTTTTAACTTAGACTTACTTTATTTAATTTTTTTAAATGTTTACTTAGATAAATGCTTTTAGCTATATGCCCTCGACCACCTTGTTCCCATTGCTGAGATTAAAAACGCTAGAGAAGAGCCACTTTCTTCTCCTCTTGTGACTGAGTCTGTACATACCAATTTGGAGGAGGCGAGAGCATCTAAACTGGTCGTTGAGGAAGTTGTCAGAGAGGCTCCGGCCTCCTCAGGACAAATTCCCACAAAAGTAGTCGAAAAAACATTTGTAGAAGTGGTGGTCGAGAAGATCCCACCAGTCCAAGGGGAAACAAGGGAAATTAAGGTGGTCATCGAAGATGTTCTGACCACCGAAGTTTCTCCTGTTTTCAAAGAAGAGGCTGAAGTTGTTCCCGACCAGAGCGTTTGTCAGGATTTCAGCATTCAGTCTACTGAACAAGTAAGTTTTCTTACTTCTTCAAATTTATATTATGACAGAGCATTTTCCTTTTATTATTTAAGATTTTTTTTAATCTTGGTCTTTGAATAGGAACTATTCTTTCTCCTCCCCTCAATTCTTTCATTGGTGCTATGGTGGCGTGGAAGCCACCCTCTGAACCAAAAGGTGCTCCGACCAGTTCAAGGGTCGACCAGCCTACTATATTAGAAGTTTCTGGATATAGTGAATTGGAGACACAAATAAAAGACCTAAACGACTAGGTAATTATTACTTTACATAAGTATTTTTATTTGATAAAATAGCAAATGAATGACTTCTTACTATTATACTTGTAGAAAATAACCCAAATGCTTGGTCTTGTTAAGACCATCATTAAGGATGCAACCAACAAAACTATTCTCAAGGATATAGAAATTACAAAGTTGATAAAGTAAGTTAAAATAAACTCTTAACCTTCCATTTTCTGAAGAATTTTTCAATTCAGCCTTTTCTATTTCAGTATTCTTAAGAAAGAGAAGTATATTGTTGCTCGACTCATTCATGACTATGAGAACAAGTTGGTCTCAACTGACAATCAAGCCAAGGAAATTAGATTCTAGCTTGTTCTCAAAGAGAGGAGCATTAATGAGAAAGAAGAGGTCATCAAGGAAATTGATGCCGAGCAAAAGGGTCTTTGTGATCTCAATTTGAAGCTCAAGGATGACTTGAAGGACTGCAAACTAGTCTACGACAAGCTTAAGCAAGACCACGAAGCACTTCTTCAAAAATATGAGAAAGAGAAAGTAGGTAAAGACTCTACATTCTAAATTGATTTGTTTTCATAGTTTTCTTTAAGCATATCAAATTTTTCCTGCTTTTCATAATAATTAGATTTGCAGCATGAGTTAAAAGACCAAAGCACAATTGCATATAAAGACAAAGTAGAGATGAAGGCTGTAGACATGATAAGAAGTTATCATGTTATAGAAAAAAAGAGAACTCGTTACAGAAAAGGAAGCTCTGATCGGAGAGATCGAAAGCAACAAAGAATCTAACTCTACAACTTTGTCTTTTATTTTGATTCAATTACAAGCTATTGCTGTAAAACTAAAGTGTGAAAAAATTAAACTCACAAAGGATAAGCCATCGGTGGAAGAACTGGTCGAAGGCGTCAAAACTCAAGTCGACCACCTTCCCAAGATGGTGCAAACCATGAAGAAATCTCCCCATTCTGTCATTACGGTGAACGTAGGAACGCTCTTCGTCAAGTTGAAGCATTACTACAAGAATGCAGTGGAGTTGGAGAAGCTTATTCCTGAATTGAGTTTAGGCTCTGCACAAGAAATTCAACAGAGGAGAGAAGATGTAGCCTCTCTTGTTGTTGAATATACGAAGAATGTAAAGTTTCAATTTAAAGACTATTCAATTACTTTGAATGTAAATGCTTATCAATGAAGGAAAATATTTTTGACTTGTAATTCTATGAGTTTGCCTTTTGGTATATTACTAGCCCCCGACTGTGATGTGTTCGACCAGTGATATGGTGAACTATCACATGGTCTTAATGTTAATGAATAGTGGCTGACGACCGGTGTAGTTTTCACAACATACGCAGTGCAAACTGGAAACAAGTCTTAGATAAAGTCAGTTTAGTGAGTTTCCAAGCAGTGAGAACTGGCTTAGAAGATGGTCTCTACTAAATGTTATCTGAAGACCAAACCAACGACCTTGTACATGTTAGGATACTAGTTGGTAGTCATGAAGACCAAACCATAATCACATAACATGGAGCAATATAGACTCACGACATATAATTTGGAAGAAAAAGAAAACAAATAAAAGATGCAAAACATATTAAAAGTTAAGAATATGTTACACATAGTATTCTGCGAGGATATTCTATATTCCAAGCATTGGATAGACTTCTGCCCTCTTTTGTAGCAAGTCGAACTAAACCAGGTCGAGTAACAGAAACTATAGTAAAAGGACATTCTCATTTGGGAGAAAATTTATTCATATTAGATTGATTCTGATTTCATCGTAGAACCAAATCACCAACGTTTAATGTACGTGGTTGAACTCTTCTATTGTAGTACCGATGTAAGCCTTGTAAATAGGTTGTCGGCCTGATAACCACTCGATCACATTTTTCTTCGAGAAGGTTGACATCATCTTCACGCTAATCATCTTGATTAAAGTTATCTTGGAGAGTGACACGTGTAGAACCTAAATAAATTCTATTAGTTAATACCGCTTTTGCTCTGTACACCAGTTGAAAACGTGTTTCACATGTAGCTCTCTCGGTCGTAGTATGCGGTGGCTCAAAGAAGCGAATAAGTCGTCTACCCAAGCCCCCGTGCGTGTTTTGAGTCTGTCAAAGACTATTTTCTTCATCCCTTGCATGGTTTGAGTGTTTGCACGCTCAACTGCTCCATTACTCTGTGGATGAGCAACAGAAGCGAAACAAATATTTGTGCCTATTTTATCATAGTAATCTTGAAACAAACCACTAACAAATAGTGATCCATTATTAGTAATTAAACGAGTGGGTACAACAAAATGTGTGGATATCATGGGGATATGCTCCAGATCTTAGGATGATGTGACAATTGGCAATGGAGTTTATGGTTTGTCGTTTCATGGGTTTTCGACAAAGTTCAGATCTGTCAGGACAGGGGCAGTCTGACCAGCCAGAGCATGGCGGCCCGATCGGTCCTAAATCGGTCGGACCGGCCATGAGCGGCGGTCGGACCGGCCGTGACCAAATAGTGTCAAATTGAGCTGGGCTAAAAATAGAGGGTGTAGGCAAGAGAGGGGATTCTATTACACTTAGTCCCATAATTTTTGGAGTCTCCAGTCAAAAGTTCTATTCGTTTTAAATTTCTAGAAGGTTTGAATTTGGGGCTTGAAATTGGCTAAGTCCTTTAGGCGGTCGGACCGGCCTATAGTCAAGCGGTCCGGCCAAAGCAGTTGGCGATCCGGACCGCCCCACGAGGCGATCGGACCGGTTGTCACTTGAACGCCGACCTTCGTGGCGGCGTTGTTCGTTGGTTAGGTCAAAGTCATGAGTTTCGGGGCATATGTATTGCATGATGCATGTTTTGACTAACATGGGTCAAGTTGTGAAGAACTTGTTCCCAAAATTGGTTTACTTATCTATGGTTGTGCAGGTTGCTTGGTGGTCAACGACGGTCAACGGCGAGGAAGATCGGGACTAGGCTTGGAGAGCTGAGGTCCAGAACGATCGACGATGCCGGGTGAGGTCAATGACTCAAGCATGACGCAAGATGGACAAGAGTGACATATTAGCAAATCTAAGGCGCAATATGGCGCTAGGTGAAGCTGTTTAGGTCAAAAGGTTAAAGACGGCGCTTTGCGAAGCGTGCGTGTGTGACCCGTTTGTTAGTGGGCCTTAACGGGAGCCCAATAGGATCAAACTTCTAGAAGGTCTAAGCCTCCACTATAAATAGGAGAGGGTGGTGGCTGCACCATCTTTCAACCCTCTTTATATTAGAAAACCCTAATTTTATTTAGGGAGAGCTAGGCGTGGAGGATAGGGTTCTTGAAGGTTTGATTGGATTTTCGTGCTCTTGGATTGACCACTGATCCTTGATGGAGTGGGTGTAATCCAGCATCAATCACGTTTTAATCTATGCAAGGTTTGCTTGAGATAAGTCTCTTTTCATTCTTGCTCTTAATTTCGTGACTTTAGGGCTTTCATTGATCCACGAGTTTTTGCTTCATATCGTCACGTGGATTAGCTTCCTGTGTTGTGTGGGAACTCATCTAGGATCTTCGTGATCATCAATCACCCACGAGCAAGCGATTGGATCTAGTTTTCACTTTTGTTCAGTTTTAGACCTTTCTCCAATCAGATCGTAAAGGATCTTTGTTTGTCCAAGAATTATCATAATTGTTGATTGGAATAGGTCCTTAATATCATACAGAAGGTGTATACCAAGTTTCGTGAAGTTTGGATCTATTTGCAACTTCGTCATCGGGGTTGTTCTTACTGTTCTGGAGCCTGGCAGTCCGACCGCCCGAGGGCACCGGTCCGACCGATTTGGTCAGAGGTCCGACCACCAAGATAATGTAGGTCGACCTTGATGCATTAAATTGTTTCAATCTTTGGTGATTTTGTCATATTGCTTAGGGGTTAAATTAGATTCAATACTAGTCTTCCGCTGTACTGGTATATTGATCTTCATAGCTTCCTCATAGCTATTGGAGTGAAATTGTGTTGAATTCATAATTTGTGAAAAAGTGAGCGTGCTCCTATTCACCCCCCCCCCTCTAGTCACCTTTTCGGTCCAACAAAATGAGTCACTGCATTCTTCATAAACAATTTCTTTCTTGCAGATGCAGTAATTGTAGTGACTAGTTTAGCTTCAATCCACTTAGTAAATATATCAATGGCTACAAATAAGAATTTGTACCCATTAGTTGCCCTTTGTAAAGGTCCAACTATGTCGATACCCCATGTCGAAAATGGTCATGACAATGGAATTGTCTGCAATTGGTTTGTAGGCTGATGTACTTCTTGAGCATGAAACTGGCATTGCTCACAAGTTTTTACTAGATGCATTGCGTCTTGAAGTGCAATGGGCCAGTAAAAACCTTATTAGAATGCTTTGCTGACCAGTGATCTACATGAAGCGTGTGCTCCACATAAGCCCCCATGTATTTCATTAAGTAATTTTTTACCATTTTTCTGAGAAATACATCGCATTAGAATACCATGTACTCCTTTTTTGTATTGATCTTGTCGACCAATTTGTACAATCTTGCCTTTCGAATTAATCTGTCTTTATCATGTGCATCCTCGGGCATTGTCCCATGCGCTAGATAGGTTTTTAATGGTAAGATCCAATCTGTGTCATGCTTGAGAACGACAACCTCTGAGGTGGTCGGTGGTACTTCTGTAGATGTGCTTACAAAGGATTTAGAAAAATATTCAAGAAAAACACCTGTTGGAATCGGTGCTCGTGAGGATCCTAGTTTTGATAACTGGCCCGCTAAATTATTATCTTTTCGTAGTATATATTGGACTTCGAAGTTATTGAAGTGTTTTCCAATTTCCTCACTTCTTCTAGGTAGTGAGCCATCGTCTCATCAGAACATTGAAAAATCCTTGCTAACCTGGTTTATGACTAACAACGAGTCATCGACTGCTTTTAACCGATGGATACCGAGGGATTTGACTGCTCAAAACCCAGGTAGAAGACTTTCATACTCTGCCATATTATTTGCAGTAGGGAAATTCGATTGAATTACATATTGTAACTGGTCACCTTGTGGTGTGACTAGTACTATACCAGGCCCAAGCATTGAAATTCTCGAGAACCATCGAAGTATAATGTCTAGTGGTCGTCTTTGCTAGTCTGAATCAGATCCTGTTGGTCAGAAGGAGTCCATTTAGCGATAAAATATGCTAAATCCTGAGACTTCATTATTGTTTAGGCAATGAAACTGATATCAAAAGATCCTAATTGTACTGTCCACTTAGCAATACGGCCAGTTGACTCTTGATTGTGTATAACACCTCTCAAGGGAAAGGATGATGGTATTGTAATTTTATGCAATTGAAAATAATGTATTAGCTAATGGGAAGCCATTAATAGGGCATAAAGTATTTTTGGACTTGGGGGTATCTCTCCTTTGGTCTGTGTAATACTTCGCTTACAAAGTAAACAGGTCGTTGGAATGTATCTCATTCTGCGATCAGTACAACGCTTACCACATTAAGTGTAGTAGCAAATTATGCCAACAAAGGTTCTCCTGGGGCGGGTGATACCAATATGGGTGGGCTTGCTAAGTAAGTTTTAATATCCTTAAAAGCTTTGTTAGCTTTACCCGACCATTGAATTTTGTCATGTTTTTAAATTACCTTGAAGAAAAGCAATCCTCATTCACCTGATCGAGAAATAAAATGACTAAGCACTACCATTCGACCTGTTAAACCTTGAACCTCCATCATAGTTGAAGGTGGTTGGAGAGACTCAATAGCATGGATTTTTTTAGGTTAACCTCAATGCCTCTAGAATTAACAAGGAAACCAAGTATTTTGCAAGAAATATCAAAAGTACACTTTTCTGGATTCAACTTAATTCCTTTATTATTCGGATTTACAAAGGTTTCTGCCAAGTCAGACATGTGATTAGAGCTTTTTATGCTCTTTACAATGAGATCATCTACATATGCTTCCATATTGCGCCCTATCAGGTCGACAAAGGTCTTCTGCATAAGTCGCTGGTACGTAGCACCATCAGTTTTTAGCCCAAATGGCATCTTGACGTAGCAATAAATGCCAAAAGGGGTAATGAAGGAAGTCTTCTCTTGCCATGTTTATTTGATGGTAGCTTGAGTAAGCATATAGAAAAATCATCAATTCACATCCCATAGTAGAGTCGACCAGTTGGTTGATGCGAGGTAAAAGAAAGTCATCCTTAGGACAGACAATATTCAAATTAGTAAAATCAATGCACATGTGCCACTTGCCATTTGATTTTGGACCATGACCGAGTTTGCAAGCCAATCTGGGTGGTCAACTCTACGAATGAAACTAGCTTCTAAGAGTTTATCCAACTCTTGGCGAATGGGTTCTTGCAGATCAGGAGCGAAATGCCAGAGCTTCTGCTTCGCTGGTCATTTGTCAGGCTGTATGACTAGCATGTGCTCTATCAGCTCCCACGCGACTCTAGGCATGTCGGATGGTTGCCAAGCAAACACATCTATGTTAGCCTGGAGGAAGGCGATGAGCCTGAGTTCCTATTTCTCGTTCATTCTTGGCCCAATCCACTCCGTCTTGGACTAGTTGTCAGAAGTAAGTGGTACTTGCTTCACCTTTTTATTTGGTTGAGGAATTGCCTTCAGCTTTTCTGCTTTCAGAGCCTTGTTTTGATTCATTGTATCATTAGGATCTCTTAATGGTAATTGATCAATAATTTCCAAGGATTTGCAATCTTAGTTAAGTGATTACCTTGCACAGAAATGACGCATTTTGGACTAGGAATTTTAATGCTCTGGTAGGCATGGTGAGTTGCTGCAAAGAATTTTGCAAGTGAAGGTCTACCCAAAATTGCGTTGTAAGCAGACTCAAAATCTACAATTTCAAATGTAATGAATTCTATTCGAAAATTGTGAGAATCTCGAAAGGTTATTGGTAACACATGTTGACCAATTGGAGTTATTGAGGACTATGTACTATCCCAAAGAAAGGATTTGTGACCGGTTAATTCTAGAACGAGATATTTGCACCTCATCTAGAGCAGTTATAAAAAGTAAGTCTAAAGAACTCCCCCCATCTAGTAGTACTCTTCCTATCTTACAATTATTGATAATAGGAGAAATGACCAGTGGAAGTTTGCGAGGAGTAGACATACCTTTCGGACAATCTGCTTTGTTGAAGGTTAGAACAACATCCGACCACTTCAGATAGCTTGGCTTCCCTAGTCGGGTATTAATGATGTTGACCTCCCTACACACAGACTTGAATTGGCTCTTGGACTAATAAGCAGCTGATCCTCTGAAGATGACATTGACATTGTTGTCAGGTTTTTTATATGCCATCTCCTGATTCCATCTACATCTTTGGTGTTACTTGGAACACCACCTTCAGGTATTGTGGGCATTGGCCCTTTTCTTGAGTAAAAGTTTTCCATGTGATTCTGCCAAATACGGCAGTTGCACAAGTCGTAACAAGGCACACTATGAAGTGGGCACCAGTGGCCATTTCCACTGGTCGTACTAGAGCCTTTGGAAAAGGCTGGTCGGATGAACCTCCGGTGGATTTTTTCCCACATGCCCTTGCCTTTATTATAGGTCGGACACTACTCTAGAGCAACAACCTCCCTCTATATAGGCATTGGTTTATTCCTCTTTTTGGCCTTACCTTTGTTAGGTCTAGTTAGTTTCTTGGACTCTTTTTTGTCAGAAACTTCCATACCTGGTTATGGCAGTGTATGACCCTTGTCGACTAAACGATTCCATTGCACTGCTTCGTCAGCATCTATATAGCAGTTGGCCATGTCGAACAATTCTGATGCAGTACTCGATGCATTGATGTTGAGGTTTTCAGTTAACCTTTGTATCGCACAGCCTGCTTAAATGTTCGAATAATAGAGTCATCAGTAATATTAGAAAGATTATTATGCACTTCTATAAACCTTTTAACAAACTGACGCAATTTTTCTCCAAAAATTTGACACGACGATGTAAATCATCTTCCTTTCGAGTTGTGTATAGCAACTTTTAAAATTGCCTGTAATGGCATGACATAAGTTTTCCCAACTAAAAATAGAATTTTTGGGTTGGTTGAACAACCAAGTCTGAGTAGATCCTTTTAATATAGTGGGTAAATAGTTTATCATTACCTTTTCGTTGCCACCCACAGCCTGGATAGCGGTAGTGTGGATTTGAAGAAATTTCGAAGGATTTTGGATTCCATCGAAACTCTCTAGATGCCTGGCTTGAACTTCTCAAGCCAATTAATATCTCTTAGCCCGGCTGAGAAAGCCTTGCACCCTGTATAAGTCCCAATTGTGGTCGTACGTTATGAACTTCATCATAACTATTAGGTGAATGAGGTCATCTACGACCATGGTTAGGGCACTCATCTAGGCCCAATTTGTCAAATATGTTATGTTCGGGTAGAGCGTCTTCTTGACGATTATTGCCATCATGATGACGACATCTAGAATCAGACTGGCCTGTTCTATAACTACTCCAAGATCTTCATGATAGCAAGAGGCTTTGCACTTCGGTAGCGGTCTCTTGTAGGTCGACAACTAGTGAACAAATGACCAAAAGGCCTGCTCATCATCATTTTCTGTTGGGTGGTTGACAATTGCACTTGAGAGTATCCGTACTCTTTCAACAGTAGTCTCTACTTGTGAGGGTGATGGTAAAACACTAAGATCCCTTACCATCATCCTTGGAGCGACTTGGGGTTTAATTGGTGGACATTGTTCACCACTCGCGTTGAACGTGGGTCTTCTAGATGTCCCCGGCGCGCTGTCGTGGTACTGGCGATGGGCCCTCCATTGCCTTCTGCTTGGTTGCATGAATCTGATTATGTCGCTCCTGCGCCAAACGTTCGACTTGTTCCTAGGCGTCGCGTTGCTCATGTGTTGCCCATTGTTCGTTGATCTCGTTGGCATTGATGACTGCACATTAACGAAATTCAAAGCAGATAGAGGATGAGAACGTCCCATTCTCCACAGAGGAGGGGTAGTAGTTGAGACCTCAGAGTTGATGGAGTATATGCTTTGGAGATGATTCTTCCTATGCCTTAGCATAATCTTCATCATCGAGATCGTCATGAATTGCCATGGCACTAGCATCATGGTCACTTGTCTGTCAATTTGAGATAGAAGCTAGAACATAGCTACAAACGGAGTTGCTTGAGAGTGGATTTGACATTCCCAGCGCCTTACTCCCAACATATTGGTTTGAGGGCGGTGAGGTCTTCTTCTCTGGAATGCACTCATCGAAGAAGTCGCACTTGCACGTCCCCTCAGGGGTGTAGTCCTCCATCGTGAGATGGGCATAGTCATCGAGATCGAAGGAATTTTCCTTGTAGTCCATCAGTGAGGTCATGAGGACATCACAGTGATGATCTTCGGATTGATGGCGCCCTCCTTCTAGCGCCAACAATTGGTGATCGGAACACAAAGTTCCCTATAGAACTTACTTGGGAAAGTAATGTGAGAACGCTATAAAGATGAAGACCATTTATTGATGTGGACATACTGAGTGTTTGTATGAGAATACAACAGATGCTACAAAATGATCTTAATGGTTGTAACTAATAATGAGTAATGTTATCAATCTATGTTACAAAGAACGTGGACTACCGCCTTTATAGTATTTGAAGGGGTGGCAGCTAATGCTGCTAAAGACACCTATAATCTTCATGCACATTCACTCTTGAACTATCGCGTCCGTTGGTCAACTGTCGTATGTTGCCAAATGCGCTAAGAGTCCCCTTCCCACCAATCACGTGGGTAACTGTTGGTGTCTCCTAATTAGTTTGCTGGTCGACGATTGTCCGAAGCCGTATAGCTGGTCGAACAATGTTCATAGCTAGTTGTCCATGACCTAATCTGATCGTTGACCAGTTTGATCGTAATAAAGAGAATTAAACTTTCTTTATAAACTGGTTGCAGATTCATGATCGTAATATAGTGGGCCTATATTAAGTGTGCCTCCTATGTCAAGAACTCTGACTTTGACCAAAAAAAGGTTAACCTGTTCAAGAATCCTCGTCAGGACCCTTTGTGTATACTGCATTAGTCAAAAATCACGCTAGTGCACACAACGGCAACATCGATGAACATCAATCCATGCAACCAATTAAAAGGAATAAATGACTAAATTTGACAAGAAAATAAAGGTTTTGACCTTATGGTCGAGTTTGCACTTATTCAGCCTCGCAGGGTGTAGGCAAATAATGAGAAATAGTAGCCATGGAAGCATTAGAGTAGAAACAAAGAAATTTTGCTGAAAGAAAGATCCCCACGGATGGCACCAACTCTTGATGTTTTAATATCGATATAATGAAGTGAATGCTAGGGGCTCTTAGTCTTAGATCGAGACTATGCAAGAGGAGGCACGGAATTTTTAGACAGATTCAAGCCTTCTTCGGAGAGAATAACAATCCTACTCATGTATTCTTATATTGACTGTGTTTACAATAATAAAGAAATCACCGAAACTAAGACTAATGACTTCAGTCTCATATCGTCCTCCCCTTTCTTTGTCCACTGGCATTTTCCTTCATATAGCTCCTGAAGGGGCGGCAGTTGTTAAATGCTAGGAGGCGTCTTAATGGTTGATGGATTGAACACGTTGGTGGCGGTTACTGTCAGTGAGACATTCTCTCGCACGTTTGCCATGCAGTTATGCCAGAGACAAAGAAATTTACGTGTAGTTATGTTAGAGACAAACAACACATGTATAACTACCACACGTTAATGAGCGCAGTGTACAAAGTCCCTAGTCGATTGGGTCCATGTGTATGTGGGTTCTATCAATTATAGCGTGGTTGTGGTTGACCTGATTGTAGAAAGCCTTACGACCATAAGGTGATCATAGTAAACTTTACGATCATATGGTAGTCGTAGTATACCTTACGACCATAAGGTGGTCGTAGAACAGCTTACGATCACTAGTTAATAGTAATCTTCCCTTATCGTTGTAACCTAATGACAAGGGGTATCTCTGATGGTTGTATAAATACATTATTATTTATAATAAATTTTACATATAAATGTGTTAATTAATTTGAGTATTATTAGATCCTCGTCACACACGAATTACTAGTAAATACTCCAAGCTTCAGGGGTTAATTTGCAATAATACATTTTTAAAAAATTGAACCCATGCCGAAAAAGAAGTGGGCCTTGCAGCCTGTCTCCATCTTCCACGGGTGGGCCTTGTTGGTCGGCCCAAGGTCCATTGGAGGGGGCCGATTAGTGTTAAAAACCCGAGCCGCCTCTGATCCTTTTTATGCGGCGGCAACGGTGACAGATCCAGCGTAGGGAGAACCAGAAGGGCGACGACGGCGTGTGGGCCAGCGACGGTGCGGAGCGGGGTCGGCGGTGCTTCGAGTGATGGCGCGGGGCGGAGTTGAAACGCTCGTCCGACGGCACATTGGGGCACGACTGCAGCTCTTGGCACATAGGTGGAGTGCGGCACGACGCTCGGCACATAGGTGGCGTGCGGAGGGTGACGCTGGGCACACAGGTGGCGTACGGCGGCGGCGCTGCGCGTCTCACGGCACGATGGCGCATCGGGTGCGGAGGCGACGCGCGGCGTCGGCGGGGCGAGCGGTGGCGGCTCGTCGGGCGTAGTGGCGTCTCTCGACGACAGCGGTGCGGGGGCTGATGGCTTCTTGCCACATCTTTTTCGTTTGTATGAATAGTAATCCCTATGAACGGTATCGTGGAGGATTACCCGATTAATTATTCAATCCTTATGGTTAGAACAACTAAAATGGTCTATCAAAATCACTTTGAACTTCATGGGTGTTTATACAATATTCATTTCCCTTCCATACATTGGTTAACTAAAAATTCTTGTAATTTCAGTCGAATTTCTATCCTTTGGATACGATTGAAGATCTTCGCATCGACTCTCCCTCTCCTCCGACATCGATGATGTCCAGCAAAGATGGCGCCTTCGCCTGTGGCAAAAGCCCACACCTCTATCTTACACTTTAATGACCTGATCGCAGATAGAAAATGCCTCCCCTCCTCATAGATTATGATTTTTTGAGTTGCCTCCGGCGTCAAAGGCAACAATCATCTCTGTCACTGTATTGGAAGTAGCAACAGCTGAGGAAGAGCAGTGTGGCAATGGCTCGAGAGCCTAGGGCAGGAGAAGGGGGAACAGTGTGGTCGCAAAGGAGCAATAGATGGTGGCAAATGAGTAATAGAGGGTTGGGGGGTCTTGACAATGCAACCGTCAATAGCGAGGTCGGAGGAGGCATACTTGAGTGGGCCGATAGTGCGCATAAGGTGTGAAGGTGGATAGAGGTTTTTGCTGGGAGAAGAGAAGGGTAAGGGGAGAAGGTAGGGGTGCAAATGGTTGTGGGTTGTCCATGAACCCACTAAATTCGCCCCCACAATAAACAGTAAGTGGACTTCCGCGAGCTAGCTTCTCTTTTAAGTGGCCTTTAGTGACAGCCCACATAGCCCAAATTTAGTCCGTGTAGCCCATCTCTTATCCCCAATGAACTGTAGCCCTAATGCCCTATCCGGCTATCCCCAATTCCCCTACCCCTTTGGGCTTCGGCCTTCGACTCGACTCCTTGACTAGCGACGCCGCCGATGCGACTTATGCGGCGGCTAATCCGGTGGGGCGCTGCGGCGAAGGAGCACGACACCGCGGATTCTGCGGGGCGCCGTGGCAAGGGCGCACTGGGCGCGGATCCAGCGGGGCTATTGGTGCCGATGGTATGGTAGATGGTGAGCACTCAATGTCTGGTGCGGAGAATATGGTGGAGCTCTTTGCAGGCGGTGGGGAAGAGTCACCGCTAGCGGTTGGCGGCGATGAGCAACGACATCCATGTGGCGGTGAGGTCCACGGTCGCGAGGAGCCGCAACTATCCAAGAATTTTGCATCCTCCCCTTCCCTCTTACAGTTCTTGATTCATCGTTTGTTAGTTTTTTTTATTTGGTGTTGCTATGTGCTTGCCCGGTGAAGATCTAGAAAAGAACAGAAGAGAAAGAGCTGGAGAAGATGAAGAGGGTGGAGGAGGATAGCCGACCTAGGGAGGTAGTGAAGATGAACAAGGTGAATCATTTCACACATCAAGTTATATGCTAGCATAAGGGATTACTCATTTTTGTAATTGTAGTTATGGCTAAAAGATGCTTTGATAACTCATTGGCATGAGGAATATTGGCTAATTTTGAGTGACAGTATGAAAAAAAAACCATTGAACCTGTAAATATTAGCTAATGTTAAGATCTTCCATATATTAAGTTCTAGCAGGACATTTGTCAGCAAGAAATGTGCTGTTTGAAGAGTGGAATTCACCAGAAACAAATTAGCCTTAATCATTCAAATTTGTTTGCCAAGGAAACACTTCAATGAAAAAAAATAATTTTTTGAGATAGTGATTGTTGGCCCATTCTGACTTTGCCATCTCCTAGAACAAATCTGGCCGTGGAACTGCAGCTCTATTCCCCATTCTTGGCATGAGCCAACCTTGTCTGAAATATTCCCCATTATTTTCTACAGTGTGCTCTTACCTGCGGCACACAGCCAAGTAAAACAGTAAGAGTAGATCCATATAGCAGTGTAGCGAATGATAAGACTTATAATTTAGCCACACTGAGGTAGAGGAATTAATTTAGCCACACGGAAGTAGAGGAAACTGAAGCCTACTTTTCACAAATTTATTTTCAGAGATTACTTTATTAATTTTTTAATGGCTAACTACTTGATATTATCCATGTGTAACGAATCTAGGCATGCAATATTTTAATTCCCTTGTTCTCTTTGTTTCCTAGAGAGGGGTTCACCGTCTTCTACTCTACGGAGTCTACGAAAACAGTAAGAGTAGATCCATATGGCAGTGTAGAGAATGATACTTATAATTTAGCCACACTGAGGTTGAGGAATTAATTTAATGATACTTATAATTTAGCCACACTGAGGTTGAGGAATTAATTTAGCCACACGGAAGTAGAGGAAACTGAAGTCCACTTCTCACAAATTAATTTTCAGAGATACTTTATTAAATTTTTAATGGCTCTCTAATTGATATTATCCATTGTAACGGATCTAGGTATGCAACATTTTAATTCACTTGTTCTCTTTGTTTCCTAGAGAGGGGTTAAATTCGGTCTCCAGTGGTGACTCTAGTGAGGTCGTCAGGGGTAAACTTGTTGATGTCTCCGTTTGGGGCATTGGCGAGAGCGGCGGCATTTGAAACGAGGGATGAGGCTTTCGTACCCAGCGATACCATGTTGTAATGTACATTTTCCATTGCCAATGAGGTCTCCTTCTCTGGCGAGGACTTCATCTGGTGATATTTACTTCCATGTTCTTTTTTAGTTTTTACTCAAGTAGTTGTTAATCTTTTGCATTACATATTTCCATTCCAGTCTGGCAGAGTATCACAATTGTTTTGCATTCCAGTCACAAGTAGAAAGCTGCTGCACTGTCCGGTCACAAAACAAAATACCATTTGAAATTGTTTTGCATTCTCTTGTGTTGAGCTTGTACAAAATACAACTGTTTTACATTCCAGTCAAGTAGGAGGTTATTTTATTTCTTGATTCACTCATCATTCATCAAACATATTTGAGAGGTGCTTCATTCACTCTGTTTAGTTCTATAGTTGGGCATTAGTGAGATTTCTTAAGCAATTAATGAGAAAGGTACTATTTATCATTATTTGCAGATTATTCAGTGTGTGAGTGTGTCTCAAATGGAGATATGGCATGAGCCTGCTTGGATGTGCTTGATCAATGAATCAGATGACTATGAGCTGCAGAAGGGTGTGCATGACTGCAACTAAGCACTTATGTATTTTTTTTGTTTTGTTTTAGGAAGCTGAAGCAACACTTACACGTGTCAAATGGTGCTGATGACCGTGATGCTTGGCATAAAATCCTTTTTGGGACAAGTAACGTCTTTGTCTGTGTTCTTTTGATTTTTTTAATAATTTTTACAAATTTTCTAGGATTTTTCCAAAGAAGTGGTATGTACCAAATAGATGTCTGGATTCTTTTGATATAGATGCCTCACCAAGCTGCTTTCTGTATGCTCCTAGCTTCAAGTTCAATCTGCTGGCTTCAATTTCTAATCTCATATGATTAGGATTGAGTAGATGCAATATTTTTCCAACGCATGCATCAGGTAAAGTGGGCCAGCGACCGCCATATCTACCGGGTATTGCTTAGTGGGCTACCGCATCTGCTCGTAAAATATTCAGCGGTCTTTGCAAGTCTAAGCCGTAACTTATCCCACTCGCACGGATAGGAGGAGGTTGGTAGGAGATTCTTTGGATCAAAACTTAACTATTTTGAAATAGTTGAAATTATAATTTTGTATGTCTTTTGCAATGCGTACCAGTCAGAGGAACCGTTCCCGTAACCCCTTGCATTCTTCTTCGCGCCCTCCAAACGAAATAGTGGAGTCAGTACACACACACACAAAACACGCATGGGCGCCCCGCCATCCCAGCATGGGCGCCCCGCCCCGACGCCGACGACCGCCCTGTGCCACTGGAACCGCCTGATCCAGCTCGCCGCCGCGTCAGGCTCCTACTCCCACTGCCTCCGCCGCTACGCCTCCCTCCTCTCCGAGGGCCTCCGCGGCGACGCCTCCACCTTCCCTTCCCTCGCCAAGTCCTGCGCCGCGCTCCGCCTCCCCCGCCTCGGCCGCGCCCTCCACGCGCGTGCCCTCCTCGCGGGCATCGCCTCCTCCGACGTCTTCGTCCGGACCTCGCTCCTTGATATGTACGCCAAGTGCGCCTGCCTCCCCGACGCGCGCCGGCTGTTCGATGAAATGCCGCGCCGGACCCTGGTCTCCTGGAACTGCATGGTTACGGCGTATAGCAAGAGCTCTCGGGTCGATGAGGCTGTCGCGATGTTCAACGCAATGCGGGGCACCGGGGTGAGGCCCAGCGGGGGCACGCTTGTCGGTGTTCTGTCGGGGTGTGTGGACTCCATGTCCACTAGCAATATTGGCTTGTGTGTGTACGGATACAGCGTGAAATCTGGGCTTGACGTGGATTTGACTGTCTTGAACTCGGTGCTCACCATGCTTGTCCGTGTCAGCCAGCTGGACGCTGCATGGTTGCTGTTTGATTGTATGGACAAGAAGTCTGTAGTTACTTGGAGTGCAATGGCGTCGGGTTATTTGCAGATGGGGGACTATGCAGAAGTGTTTGATCTGTTCAACCGCATGCGGGGACTTGGGCACAATTTGGATTCAGTGGCGCTTGTTAATCTGATCTCCGCTGCTGTTCTGTTTGGAAACTTGTTGGTGGCCAAAGGTGTACATGCTCTTGTGATCAAGGGTGGTTTTGAATCCAAGGAAGTTCTTGTGGCAGCATTGGTAAACATGTATGCAAAGTGTGGGAGCTTAAGGCTGCTCGAGAGGTGTTTGATGCAGTTCACTGGAAGAATGTAGTGCTGTGGACTTCAATGATAAGTGGCTATGTTGAAGGTGGTTGTCCGGACAAGGCATTGTCAATGTTCGATAGCATGTTGCACGCAAACATAGAGCCAAATGAAGCAACTGTTTCATCAATTCTTTCAGCTTGTGCCAATTTAGGATCTGCTGTTCTGGGGAAAAGGTTGAGGAGCATGTGATAGCAATCGGACTGCAATCAGATCTGCGAGTTGCTACCGGACTGATAGACATGTACTGCAAGTGTGGGAACATCGAGCTGGCTAGGATAATATTTGATGGCGTTACTAGTAGAGACTTAGCTATCTGGAGTGCCATGATTAATGGATATGCTTGCAATGGAGAAGGCAGTGAGGCTCTTGTCCTTTTCAACGAGATGCAAAATGAAGGTGTTCAACCAGATGCCATTGTCTTTACTCATCTATTAACAGCATGCAACCATTCTGGTTTAATAGATGAAGGTCTTCAGTGCTTTCACAGCATGACAGTAGAATATGGTATCGAGCCATCTACTGAGCATTATATGTGCATGATTGATTTGCTATGTAAAGCTGGTCATCTTAGTAATGCTATGAAGTTCTTTAAGCAGATGCCTATTCAATTACAAAATCAGGCCTTGGCTCCTATAATTAGTGCATACAGTGCTCATTGTGCCGATTCATCGCTAGAGTTGGTATCAGAGGAACTACTTAATCTGGACTCTCAAAATTCTGGTCACTGTGTCCTGATGGCTAATATGCTCAGTTGTTTAGGGAAGTGGAAGAAGGCCACAAGTTATAGGAGTCTAATAAACAAGCAAGGATTAGTCAAGGAACCTGGATGGAGTTGTATTGAGCTGAGTGGCTAACTATTCTAGATGTTTATAAAACACTCGGTTCACATACTTTCCTATCTCTTTCTAAGTGAGCACTCTCAGGACAGGCTTAATTAGGGTGGAAGAATCAATTCATTTTATAAGCACAAGATCGATCTGTATTGCTGAGATTATACACTTACAGCCAATGTGATTAAATATGATATGAGGAGGTATTTTTGGGCAACTCCCTTGATTTGGTTCAACAAAATGCAACATCCAAGCAGGAAACAATTGGCTTGGATTGAGGCTTAACAAGGGTCAGCTTCCCGGCCTCCTACAGGTTAATGGTGAGTTTTTGTCTCGTATTTGCAGAAGTGGCAGCCCCAATTTTATTTTAATTTTTGCAAAAATAGCCCCCTCTCGCACAGTGGCCGTGCGGCAGGGTCGTCACGTCGCCCACTGCCTCGCGGTGGCCGTGCGGTGGCGTTGCCGCACAGTCATCGCATGGTGAGTTTTTTATATAAAAAAAACCCCTTGCCGCACGGTGGTTGTGCGGCAGGTGCTACAAGCAACCGCTGCCGCACGACATTGTGTGGCAGCGCACTGTAGCAATTTTTTTTTTCTTTTTTTTTTAAAAAATATTTTTTTTATAAATTTTTAAATATAAAAAATGAGCTTCAAAAATTATGAGATTTTTTGGTGGAGCCTTATGATATAGTGTACTCGCTTGTGTGATTTTTTCAAAATTTTATTTGTTCTGAATTTTTGATAAAATTTAGTTAAGCATACTATTTGTATGAATTTTTTAATATATAAAATGAGGTTCAAACATTATGATATTTTTAAGGCTCTTTACACAGTGGGCTTGATTGTGTAATATTTTTTCAGAATTTTATATGTTCTAAAAATATCTCAAAAACTAAGGGTTTAGGCCTCGAAATTAGGGTTTTAGGTTTCAAAAATTAGGGTTTCATGATTTCATGTAACTTGTAATGTATAAAATTTAGTACCATATGGACCACTCTAGGTAAGATACACTCTTAAGAGACACTCATTAAGGGTTTAGGCCAACGCGCGACCTTCTTTCTCCGTACGTCCATTGCCCTGTTGCTAATGTCCTCCCTTGCTCGCAGTGCTCCGCCTCGACAACGCTTCTTGAATTCCCAGCGCTGTGACTACTCTAGGAATTCTCGGATGGGATACAAAGGGCCTAGTGAACCATTTTATTTAGTTCCCGTGTTGATTGATGGGCAGCGTAAAAGGGGACAACTTTGATCGTGCCTTTGAGCTAATGAGTAAGATGATGCATGAAAGCTTCCTGAGATAGCGGCATGACAGTGTTTTTACCATGCCGTGAACCCTTAGTGAACCGTTTGTTTCCCTTCCTAACAAATGATGACATGATTTCATATGACTTGGAATGTAGGAAGTTTAGTACCACATGAAATGACGATATGATTTCATGTTCACCCTAGATAGTAATAGTAGTAGTATTACTCCAATCGAGCCCGTATGAGGCCAACTTAACTCTTAGAAAGCCTTAACTATCAAAGTTTCTAACCCCTCGTAGTAAACACAAAACTTCTTTTAACATCGTTGTAATAGTACACGACTAATATTACTAACTGTTTCACAAGGCGTGCTATGGAGAATAGAATCGAGCATGAAGATAGTGGCATCTGCGTTCCCACCTCTAGTGCTTTTCCTGCTCCATCTTGCAGCGTTGTTGTAGTACAGATTCTAAACAGGCCGAAATGTTTACTAAAGACATTGGGAGTTCAAATTCTACCACTACTGCTATAACAATCTTACTGGGTGAAGAACTAAAGACAGGGGTCACGTTATTCACTACCATAATCTAAATAATAATAGTATGATTAGTACTATTTTGAGCGAAAGAAAAATAGTATGGAACCCAAAATTTAAATAATAGTAGTATGATTAGTACTACTATAGGAGTTCAAATTCTGCCACTACTGCTATAGCAATCTTACTGCTGCAAGTAGTGGTCCATGTGGTATTAAACTTCATACATTTCAAGTCACATGAAATCATGAAACCATAATTTCCTAAACCTAAAACCCTTAATTTTTTAGACTTTTTTAGAATATATAAAATTCTAAAAATATTACACAATCAAGTCTACTGTGTAAAGAACTTAAAAAATCATAATGTTTGGACCTCATTTTATATATTAAAAAATTCCCACAAACAATATATTAAATGAATTTTTTAGAACAATTCAGATCATATAAAATTTTGAAAAAAATTACAAAAGCGAGTACACTATGTCAGGAGGCTATACAAAGAATCTCATAATTTTTTGAGCTCGTTTACTATATTTAAAAATTCATACAAAAAATATATTTAAATAATAAAAAAATCCAAAAAAAAGAAAGAAAATGCTACAAGACTATGCAAAGAGCGTTTGCTACTGTACTGCGTTGACGGCCGTGCGGCAAGGGTTTTTTTTTAAGAAAGAAAAAAATCTCACCGCACGGTGGCCACCTCACGGCCACCATGTGGTAGTGGGCGATGTGGCGATCGAGGAGGCTCACTGCACGGCCATCTTGATGGTAGGGGCTATTTTGCTAAAATAATTTTGGGGATACCACTTCCGCAAATATGAGACAAAACTCACCATTTCGCAAAAAAAATTTGTTAATGGCTATAATCTTATAAATGAACTCTGCACACGAAGAAACATGAAAATACTCTCATTATCTTCTTCAAGATTAGCATCATTGAATCTACCCAGAGTTGAATCCTGTGGTACAGTCTTGCATATGAGTTGAATTAAAGATTTGCATAGATTTCAATTATTAGTACAGTCTAAGTACTATTAAGTTTAAAATTAGCTTCTAGTGAGAGACATAGTAACTAGTGTAAGTTTTGCATTTAGGTACTAGGCAGTGCAGCATTTACAACAAAGTAAGATTATTCATGTATTCTTGTAAGTTACAGAGTACACATTAGATGCCAAACTGTTGCTTTGAATTTTATTTCTATGGCCAAAAGGAGCGTTTCCTCAAATAAATTCTCTCCAGTTATTGTAGAATTGCTGAATGAAATGAAATAAATTCCAAATGCCACCACATGTAGACCAAAAAGAACATAAAGTTCCAAGCATCTTCGCATTTAGGACTCATAATTTTTGTTCTAAGATTTGTTGTATTGGAGGAACCAGAAAAGGCGGCCTTGTGAACTTAAAATCATAAAAGTTCATCTTTATGGTCGTCTCATTCAATTTGTCCCTTTTGGTAACGATTTCTCATTGTCTCTTATTATAAAAATAAGATTAAATTTATCAAAACTGTTGAATAACCGTCGTTGGCGAGTCCAGTCCGAGCGATTACCTCGTAAACAATACTCAGAATCATAAAAACAAAGCAAGAACATAAGGACTTTAAGTTTCGATTTATTGCTCTTCAATAATCGTGTTACAATTGTTGAGGCTCCCCTTATATATAGCCTCCTGACCCTACTAGGGTTTCTAGTGGGGAGCTCATACATGGGCCAGCTTATGGGTCGGGTCCAGAGTTTCCTAATACTCCCCCTTGAGCACCCATTCTCACATGTGCATGCCTCGTTTTAAACTCTATAAAAATCCAGTGAGAAAAATTTAGAGAAAGAGTACATGACATACGTTCTACCGCGTTGCACGAATTGCCTCATTAAAAACCTTAGTCGAGAAACTTTAGGAAAACTCGTCAAGGGAAAAAGAGTACAATCCACCCAATTTCATTTAATCTCCAGGATTTATTCTTTGGGTACTCGATCTTCGTGATCAAGTTTTAATAAAGAGTTCGTGAAGATTCCCTTCTGAATTATGCACTTCTCCAAGTCTCATCATTCCAACTACACGTATGTATCTTTCGAAGCTAGACGCTGGTAGTGACTTAGTGAGTAAATCTGCAAAATTTTCACATGACTTAGTATGCAGTACTTTAATTTTGTCAATCTTTTGTAATTCATGAGCATAGAAGAACGCGTGGTTAATATGCTTAGTGAGAGGACTCTTCACATAACCCATTTACTCTTGTGCAACACAAGCTGCATTATTTTCATAGATAATCGTGGGGGTTTGCGTGGTATTCCATCCACATGGCTGCTGGATGTGGTCAATCATCCACCAAAGCAAGAACATTCATGTGAGGCCTCGTACACTCCTATGATTTTCGAGTGGTTCGTCGAAGTAGATACAAGACTTTGCTTAGACGATTTCCATGAAATTGTAGTTTCACCACATAAGAATACATAGTTTGTTTGTGACTTAGATGTATGTGGGTCTGACAGGTACCCAGCATCTGCATAGCCAGTCATGGTTAGGTCTTGGTTCTTTCTGTACAATAGACCAAGATCTTTGCTTCTTTGGATGTATCGGAAGATGTCCTTTATTCCCTGCCAATGCCTTTTGGTAGGTTCTGCACTGTACCTTGCTAGCAGGTTTACTGCAAATGCAATGTCCGATGTAGTACAGTTTGCTAGATACATTAGTGCTCCTACTGCACTCAAGTACGGGAATTCCGGTCCCAGGACTTCCTTCCCCTCTTCTTTCAGTTTGTACGGGTCCTTGTCTTGCTGCTAGGATCTCCCGACCATCGGCACTTTCGAATGATATGTCTTTTCAAAGCCAAACCTTCCAACACTTTCTGAGTGTAGGTTGACTAATGTACTAGAATCCCTTCATGGGTATGCTCAAGCTGCAAGCCTAGGCAGTATTTGGTTTTACCCAAGTCTTTCATTTCGAACTCTGACTCTAGGTAAGAGATTGTTTTCTTAATATCTTCCATGGTCCCGATGATATTCAGATCATCTACATACACTGAGATTATACAGAATCCATCATGTGATCGCCGTATAAAAACACAGGGACAATCCTCATTGTTCGTATAGCCTTTCTTGTAGAGAAAGTCGCTCAAGCGATTATACCACATTCTGTCTGATTGTTTCGGTCTATACAGTGACTTTTTGAGTTGCACACTGTACAGATTTTTGTTTGCTCTATCTTGGTTCGGAACAGGGATACCTTCAGGTGCCTTTATATAAATGTCTGAATCCAAGTTCCCATAAAGGTATGCAGTTACCACATCCATCAATTTCATTTCCAAATTCAAGTTTATTACCATTGAGATTAAATATCTAAAGGTAGTTCCGCCCATGACCAGGGAATAAGTTTCTTCATAATCAACTCCTGATCGTTGAGTGAAACCTTGTGCAATGAACCTTGCTTTATGTGTTACAACTTCATTATTTTCATTTATCTTTCGAACAAATACTCACTTATGCCCTAAGGGGTGCACATGGGGAGGCGCACGACTTACAGGCCCAAATACCTCTCTTTTATTCAGAGATAATAATTCTGCTTCTATTGCTTTCTTTCAATCTTTCCAATCTGATCTTTTCTTACATTCAACGAGCGATGCAGGCTCTGGATCAAGATCGATGATTGTGGCAATTTTCTTTGCAAAATAAATATCGACATTGGCTACTGTTCTATTCATAGATTCTCCCGTGGTCATATAATTTGTAGCTATTTCTTCATGGGACGATACTTCTAATGCTTCCACTTGCTTACCGTTGCTTTCAATTGCAGGGGCAAGTCCCTTTAGTTTTCAGCTCCGATGTGTGCGCACACATCCATGCTGATATCGCTCTCCGTTGGAATATTCAAATCCAGTATGCCTTTTACTGAAGGTTTCATACTGGTGCCAGGTCTCAACTGGCTCCCCTTCTGGTTGTGGGAGCTTTAGTGATCGGCTGTGTCAAGTCCTTTTTATCCTTTTTCACTAGGCACCCCCGGTTACTTGGGATTCAAGGGGGCTAGAGTTCTTGTCCTTTTATTATGAGGCCTTTGGACGGGATTATGGATACCATTTACTGGGCAACACGTTTCCCTCCAGAAGGATGTCCGCTAGGAGACCTAACAACGCTATGAAACTTTTGTCGGACCAACCATTGCTTGCCTTCAATTTCAGCAGTTCAAGCACGGTTAACAACCTTGTGTATTCCAGCTTGCAGCCAGGGAACAAAGGTTTCTCCGAGTCCTCCATTAAGCCATCGAATTTACAAAACTCTCTTTCACTGTAGTTCCCTTCTGCATCGCGTAGCATCTGATCCAGATTGTCATCATGCGACCTATCCTTATCAAAAGCACAGTCCACATCCGGCATATCGTTGACTTCCTCGGTGATGTCGTCATTATTAACTTCCTGTATAATCTGCTCTTCACCGTGACTGGTCCAACATGTATACCCTATTTTGAAACCCCTTCGAATCAAGTGAGCTTCTATCTGCACCGGGTTGTTAAACATTTTCATATTACCGTAATCAATGCGTGGACAGTACATAAATTTTATTCCCTTTTTCAACATATTCTGCTCGGTGGCTCTTCTAAAAGCAAACACGTCATTAATGTACTCTTCACTCACACGGTTCTCAACGTACATCTAGTTTTGATCCATCTACACTACGCATGTAACAAATTAGTATTAAATTATATTAATAAACTGCAAGTATTCTTCCTAATAACCAAACATACTATAATTTATTAGTGATTAACCTAGAGCAAATATAAAGAGTTACAGATCGTTACCCTCATATCTCACGACGAATATCCAAAATTAATATCCCACGAGATCCTCCGCCCTTTCTTCCTCTTGTCCACCCTTCCTCCTCTCTTTAGCTTCCTCCTTTCCTTTCCCCCAGCCTCCTTCCTTTCCTTCCTTCTCCTCTCTAAGGTGGCGCAGTAGGGGAGGCAGTAGGGGTGGCAGCTCAAGTGGGAATGGGCAGGGGATCTGTCAGGACCAGGTATTTATAATGGTATATCACAGACGGTTCATAATAAGAACCGTCTGTGATAGATCCATATTACAAATGGTTCCGTTGGAACCGTCTGTGATTATGTTATCACAGACAGTTCCAAAAGGAACCGTCTGTGATGAGGCGTCTTCTATAGCCAATTTTGTAGTAGTGCCTCTAGCTGTGCATGTCATCATTGCCGGTAGTTGGAGGTGCACATCGCCGACCACCGTAGATATACATCATCGTCGGAGCTGCACAACATCGTCTCCCACCATCGGAGCATTGTACATCCTCACCAGCAACATCTCACGTTCAATAGTACTGTACATGTACAGTAAAGTGTATGTACAATGTGTTGCACTGTACATTTGGTTAGCAAAGTATTTTTTCCTTTGCAAAACTTTGTATTTAGCTATACAGTACATAGAATACATATGACATATTGTATACATTCAATGCCTTCATTCAAAATTTTAATGTCAAATCTGAGGGAGGTACAGCCATGTCATATCAATGAACCTCAAAAAACATTGATAATCTATGAACAAAATTAGACATACCAACTAAAATACAAGAGTCAGCACAAATCTCAATGCACAGTAGACAAATGAGATTTTGAATGGAGATCAATTGCGGTGGATAGATGCATTTCCAATGAATTTTTAAAAATAATATTATTTTAATTAAAAATAAGAAAAATTAAATAGTTAATTTTTCTTATACATTATGGCATCCTGTCACCACATGAAATGACGACAGGATGCTAGTCACCACTTCATCAGTTCTAAAACAGTAATTTTGCCATTTGAATTGGCGACAGGTTTCCTGTCAAATGGCGACAGGGAACCTGTTGCCATTTCAATTGGCAACAGGAGGCTATTTTTGAAACTAAATTAAATTTATAATTTTAGTATATCTTTAAGTGTCTGCGTGTGGATTTCATGGGGATATGTTCCAGATCTTAGGATGATGTGACAATTGGCAATGGCGTTTACGGTTTGTCATTTCACGTGTTTTCGACAAAGTTCTGAGCTTATCGGGCGGGCGGTCCGACCGGTCCTTACATCGGCGGTCCGATCGGTCCCAAATCGGTCGGACCGCCATATGGGGCGATCGGACCAAGAATGACCTAAAAGTTCTCGAATGGGCCGGGCCAAAAATAGGTGTTGTAGGCAAGTGAGGATCCCAATGCACTTGGTCTCATGATTTTGGAGTCTCCAAGAAGAAGTTCTATTGGTTTAAAGTTTCCAAAGGTTTGAATTTGAGGGCTTGAATTTGGCTAAGTCCCAAGGCGGTCCGACCGCTCACGTGGAGCGGTCCGACCGGCCAGAAGCGGTCCGACCGGCTCACTGGAGCGGTCGGACCAGATTCACTTGATCATCGACCAACTTCGTGGCGATGTTGTTTTGTTAGGTCAAGTACATGGGTTCCATGGCATATGTTTTGCATGATGCATGTTTTGACTAACATGGGTCAAGTTTTGAAGAACTTGTTCCCGATTCGTGTTTTCTTGTCCGTGGTTGTGCAGTTTCTTGGTGGTCAACGACGGTCAACGGCGAGGAGGATCGGGACTAGACTTGGAGAGTTGAGGTCCGTAACAATCTACGATGCGGGTGAGGTCAACGACTCAAGCGTGACGCAAGATGGACAAGGGTGACCTATTGGCAAATCCATGGTGCATGGTGAAGCGGTTTAGGTCAAAAGGTTAAAGATGGCGCTTGCGGCGTGCGTATGTGACCCGCTTGTTAGTGGGCCTTAACGGAGCCCAATTAAGTCAAACCCTAGGAGTTCTAGGCCTCCACTATAAATAGGAGGAGGTGGTACGCACCCTTCTCCTCTCGCCTTTTTATGTTTCAAAACCCTAATTGTCTTTAGGGAGTTGAGGTGGAGGCTAGGGCTCTTGATGGTTTGTGGTGAATTTCGTGATCTTTGATTGTCCATCGATCCATGATGGTGTGGATGTAATCAAAGATCAATCACGAAATCAATCTATGCAAGGTTTGCTTGAGATAAGTCTCTTTTCGTTCTTGCTTTCAATTTCGTGTTTTAGGGCTTTCTTTGATCCGTGAGTTTGTGATTGATTCTTTCACGTGAATTAGCTTGCTGTGATATGTGTGAATCTATCTAGCATCATCTTGATCATCAATCTCTCACGAACAAGCTTTAGGATCAAGTTTTCGTTCTGCCGGTTTTAGACCTTCGTTAATCAATTGGCAATTGCTCAAGATCGCTCCAAGAATTATCATAATATTCGATTGGAATAGGTCCTCAATAGCATATAGAAGGTGTGTGCAAAGTTTCATAAAGATTGGAGTTGAGAATCAAAAGTTTCACCTAATTGCAACTTCGTCATCGGTGATTTTATCATTACAGATCGGTTCGAGTCACCGGTCGATCATTCGTCATCACCGGTCCGACCGATTTTGGAGCGGTCCGACCGCCAAAGACAACGCCGGTCCGACCGCCTGCAATCGGTCCGACCGGTTGGGTACAATGCCATCGACCGCCTGCGGCCGTGAGTCTTTCCAATCTTAGTTGATTTTGTTATTTTGCTTAGGGGATTTAATTGGATTCAATACTAGTCTTCCGCTGTACTGGTATATTGATCTTCATAGCTTCATCATAGTTATTGGAGTGAAATTGTGTTGAATTCATTATTTGGGAAAAAGTGAGCGTGCTCCTATTCACCCCCTCTAGTCGCCTTTTCGGTCCAACAAGTGGTATCAGAGCCCGGTTAGTTCAATCTTGATCTTAACCGGTCACTGAACTTTGGCGATGGATAAGTTTTCTACTAAACCGCATATCTTCGATGGGCACGACTATGCCTATTGGAAGAATCGTATGCGTGTCTTTCTTGAGAGCGAGGGACAAGCTATTTGGGATGTTGTTAGAGCCCCGCTGGTTATTCCTGAAATTGCTACACCTGCTTCTGCAATTCTTTTGGCTAACAACAATAAGGCTAAGAATCTTTTATATGGTGCACTTGGTAGACAAGAATATGATAGAATTTGCAATCTTTCAATCAAGATGAAATTTGGAACACTCTCAAACATATCATGAGGGTTCGTCCCAAATCAAAAAGGTGCGCCAAACAGTTTACAAGCGTGAATACAATAAATTCGAGATGCGTCCCGAGAGAGCATCGATGACATTTTCATCGCTTTAATAAAGTAATTAATCAAATGAAAGTCGTTGATATTGAATATTCTCAATCTGAAAATGCCACCCATCTCTTGGCCGCAATCAACACCAAGGAGTGGGAGATGAAGGCTAATGCTATAGAGGAAAATGTTGATCTTTCAAGTCTTACTTTAGAATTGCTTTATAGTAAACTCAAGACTCATGAAATTAAAAGAGTTGATCATCCCAAGAAAGATAATTTAGCTTTGTAGCGAGATCCTCTCAAAAGGCTTTTGATGACTCTTTTGAATCTTCTTCGGATTTTTATTTGCTTGTTTATCCGCTATTCATAAAGAGGAGCTTGAAAGTATTCTCAAACAGAGTTAGCTCTTCTAGCTAAAAATTCACACAGGCCTACAATAATGTGAGAAACAAAAGAGAGGTGGTCCGGTGACATGCTATGAATGTGGTGAGCTCAATCATATCCGCAAATTGCCCCAAGCCGAAAGGTAAGAGCAATCATAAGGAAGGAAAGTCACTTGGAAGAAGTCTCCTTTCAACAAATCAAGGTATGAGGCTAATAAGCTTGTGAAGGTCGCCACCGGTCCTTGCCGCTTTTGAGGATCAATCCTTGAGCGATGTGGATACCGGGAGTGAGGAGGACAAGGAGGAGGAGATCCTCAAGGCAAAAAGAAAGGGAAGGCCAAAGACTTCACCGGCATGTGCTTCATGGTCGACACCGACAACATTGATGATGATGAGGTATCTTTTTCTTATGATGAGCTTTACGCTAAATATGATTCTATAGTTGAGCAATTGCTTAGTCAAGATGAAGCGCTAGAATTTGTTATGACAAAAATAAGAAATTAGAGTCAAAGATTAACAAACTGAAAGTAGAGCTTAAAATGCTAAGACTCTTGAACTCGATGAATGTTTATCTTGTCATGCTATGCACTTTAAATTACTAAGTTACAAACCGCTCATAATATTTCAGACAACAACTTGAGAATGCTAGATCTGAACTAAATGAAATTAAAAGTGCTCCTTGTGAAAAATGTTTAGAATCTAGTAAATTGATTGCTTTTGATGTGTTTGATTCTAGCCCTTGCACTTCATGTTTAGAAAAGGAACGTGAAATCAAAGATATCTTAGAAGCTGCTAGAGTCAAATATGCTAAGCTTAAGGACAATATTGAAAATACTACTTGTGCTTCTTGTTCCGCTCTTAAGCTTGAAATTGCTTTGTATAAGGAGAAATCTATGGATAAAACTTGTGATGCTTGTGTTAACTTGAGAAAAGAAAATGCTTACCTTCATGATACATTAGAGAACTTTTCTAAAGGTAAGAAACAATTAAACATGATTCTTGACAAGTCTAAAACTCCTTATAAGAAGCAAGGTTTAGGATTCAATTCTTTTCAAGACAATTCAAACCCAAAAGTCATTCAAGTCTTGGAAAAAGGTTTAATTGAATTCAAAACCCAATCTGCAAAAACATCTTTTAAATCTGCAGGTTTTGCCCAACCTTGTATTAATTCAAATGGTGCTTCTTCTAGTGGTACCAAGTACCATTGCACTTATTGCAAGAAAGGTGGGCATTTGATTGAATTCTGTTGGCGTAGGTTGAAAAATGATAGAAAAAATTTTGATAGAATTTCATTCATGCAACCTAGAGCTTCTATGAGACATGGTAACACCGAAAAGAATAAACTCGGATTAGGATTTTCTCTCATGCAAATCATTATGTTTCTAGATATCCTAATTCTAATGTTTATCAGATGGCGGTCTCGGCCGGTGGTCACCGGCTCGACTGTTTTGATCGTGATCCCGATCACAAGACAACGGCCGACCGCCCATGGATGCTTTAAGTCTCATGTTAATTTAAACATTGCTCATAACCGAATGTTAGATGAAATCAAGGATAGTACTTCGGTTTGTATACTCCTTTAGACGCGTGTGTCTCAAGATCGATTCCTAAATCTTGTTTATCTAACCTTGAAGATTGAGACACATCGCTCTTTTGTTCCTTGATTTTCGGGACTACCGTGGAAAGGGAAGAACACGTGGTTCGTTGACTCGGTGTTCACGCCACATGACCGGAAACTCAAAATGGTTCACCTCTTTCACGCGGCAACGGTGATGACTTCATCACCTTTGGAGATGATACACAATGGCGAATTGAAGGAACAGGATCAATTAGGGTGAACAACAAATTCATTCTAAAGGATGTCGCTCTTGTGGACAAGCTTAGGTATAATCTCCTTTCTCGCTTCTCACTTCTTGATGATGGTTATGAGACTGCTTTTAAGAAAAATGCTTGTCGTGGTGCTTGATTCTCTTGGTGAGCTTGTGTTTGGAATCTCTAGAGTTGGTAGAATTTTTGAGCCGATTTTTCGTAATCTCTTGTTGGATCTCTTAAATGTTTGCTTACATCTTCTTCGATTTCGGCTTTGGCACCGACGTTTGGGGCACATTGGTTTTGATCATCTGACACGAGTTAGCAACCTTGATCTCATGAGAGGTTTGCCTAAACTCAAAGTATCAAGGATGTCAGATGCGCTCAGTAGGCATGGCAAACAAGTTGCCGCCTCATACCCTTCTCAGGACTATGGTTATGACCGACGGACCGTGACAGCTTGCTTCATATGGATACCGTTGGTCCCGCTAGAGTCCGATCGATCGGTGGAAAATGGTATATTCTTGTCATAGTCGATGATCTTTCTAGATATACTTGGGTGTTCTTTCTTACTTCAAAAGATGAAGCTTTTGGTTATTTTCATGACCTTGTTCTTCGCTTGGCTTCGAGCTTCCCGGTGCTTTGAGAGCGATTCGCAGTGATAATGGCACGGAGTTCAAAATGCTTCTTTTGCTTCTTTTTGTGCCGAGCGTGGTATTGAGCATCGCTCCTCTCCACACGCCCTCAACAAAATGGCGTGGTGGAAAGGAAGAATAGGACCTTGGTCGAAATGGCTAGGACGATGCTAGATGAGTATAACACACCGAGGAGATTTTGGGCGAAGCTATTGCTATCGCTTGTCATATTGCAAATCGTGCCTTTTGAGACCTTCTTTAGGCAAGACTCCTTATGAGCTTCGCTTTGGTAGAAAACCCTCTGCTTTCGCATTTTCGAGTTTTGGATCAAAATGTTTTATTCTTAAGACAGCAACTTAGATAAATTTGAATCAAGAACTTTTGATGGGTTATTTCGGGTTATCCCGCCATTCGAGGGTTTCGGGTTTTAATATCGAGACTAACATTATTCAGAGACTTGTAATGTCACTTTTGATGAGAGTAGCCACGAGCTAGATCTATTGCTCTGAGATGATTTACAGTGACAGAGAGCATTTTTGTGGAGGAAGATGAGGACGGTTAATATCATTCCTTCATCTGCACTCATCAAGCGCCCATATCGATACAAGAACTCGCTACGCCTACTTCACCTTCAATTGAGGCTCCGCCTTGCATCTTCATCATCGCAGACTCATGAGGTCGAAGAAACCAGATCTCACCCGGCGCCCACTTCGATTCAGAGACAAAGATCCTCGGAATGTATAATAGGTAATCTACATGAGCGAGTCACTCGCCCTGTATAATGATCCAAATCTCTACTCTCATTCGGCTTTTGTTGCTTCTTTTGAACCCCGCGATATATCACATGCTTTATCCGATTCTAGTGGGTAAATGCCATGCATGAGGAGTTAGAAAATTTTGAAAGAAACAAAGTTTGGAACCTAGTAGAACCCCTAGTGGTCATAATGTTATAGGAACCCGCTGGGTGTTTAAGAATAAACAAGGTGAGGATGGTTCTGTGGTTAGAAACAAGTCCGATTGGTAGCTCTGTGGTTTCACCAAGTTGAGGGGTTAGATTTTGATGAGACATTTACTCTGTTGCTAGACTAGAAGCCATTCAGATTCGCTTGCATTTTGCTGCATCAAAAGGTTTTAAATTATATCGATGGATGTTAAAAGTGCCTTTTAAATGGTTTCATAGATGAGGAAGTGTATGTTAAGCAACCCCCTGGTTTTGAGGATCCTAAATATCCAAATCGTGTTTTCAAGCTATCTAAAGCATTGTATGGTTTTAAACAAGCCCCTAGAGCCTGGTATGATAGACTTAAGACCTTCTTGCTTAAAAATAATTTTGAAATGGGTAAAGTGGATAAAACTCTATTCATTCTTAGACGTGACAATGACTTCCTACTTGCTCAAATTTATTTGGATGATATTATCTTTGGTGGTTCCTCTAATGCTCTTGTTTCCAGCTTTTCTGACACTATGTCCAGGGAATTTGAGATGAGTATGATGGGAGAGCTTAATTATTTTTGGGACTTCAAATCAAGCAATGCAAGGAAGGAACTTTCATCCATCAGACGAAGTACACTAAAGATCTACTCAAACGCTTCAACATGGGTGACTACAAGCCAATTTTCACTCCCATGGCAACTTCGACTGTTTTGGATCCAGATGAGGAAGGAGAAGTCGTGGATCAACGCGAGTATCGCAGCATGATCGGCTCTCTTCTGTACATACCTACCGGCCTCGAGACCGGACATTCACTTCACCGTATGCCTTTGTGCAAGATTTCAGGCGTCTCCAAGAACTTCCCATCGCCAAGCCGTTAAGCGCATATTCGGTATTTACACTCTACCCTCTTATATGGCATTTGGTATTCTCGCTCTTGACTTTGTCCATTAGAGGTTTTTCAGATTCGATTTTGCGGGTGTCGCTTGTTAGATAGGAAGAGTACTCGTGCACTGTCACTTCCTAGGCACTTCTCTTGTATCTTGGTCTTCTAGGCGGTCTTGTTGCACAATCCATCTTTGAAGCGGAGTATGTAGTCCGCTAGTTGTCAGAGCTTGATTTTGTGGATGACGCCCACTTTGAAAGATTATGGGTTAAACTTTGATAGTGTTCCTCTTTCTCGTGATAACACTTCGCTATTAATATTGCTAAAAACCCATTGCAACATTCTAGGACTAAGCACATAGACATTCGCTTTCACTTCCTTAAAGATCATGTTGAAAAAGGTGATATTGTGATGCACTTCGAGAGTCCAAGCTCAATTGGCGGATATTCTTACCAAGCCTTTAGATCAAACCGCATTTTCCTCCTTAAGAAGCGAGTTAGGGGTAATTTATCCTTATGGGTTGGTTTGAGGGGAGTTTGATCTTTTCTTATCTTTCCTTGTTCTTTTGATCTTTTATTGTTCTTTTCTGAACTTAGTGATCTTTTCGAACTTTTTAGGTTTTTTAGGCTTTTTAATTGCATCTCATTGTATCATATTGCATTCATATGAAAACTCCAACATATTGCATTCATATGAAAACTCCAACAAGTGGTTATCAACAAATGGTATGAAAAATCCAAAAAGATGCATTGTAATATAAGATTTTCTGCTTATTTTAAAAATTGATGAAGCTTTGCCTATTACCCTTTAGAGCTTTTGTATTTCAATTCTTGCTCAATGTCATGTCTAGTTCTTTGACTTGCTAGAATTATCATGCTTTTACATGTGTAGCTAAGTCTTTGCTATATGAGCTAGAACCTCTTAAAACAACTCAAACTAAGAAATTGCAATTTGTGGATGTTTTAGCGAGTTGCGCAATTAGTGCTCCTCTTGTGACATTGGCCTGCTGTAATTGCTTTGTTAGCTCTTTGATCTAAAATTGACCATTACTTGAGCTTTTGTGTTCTTGAGATTCTAAACCGCTCATGTGAAAATGAAAATCAAGATTGACTTATGCTTAAATTGTGCCAAACTATTCTTACGAGACCGCTTGTCAAATGACATGAACTTGGAGATAGTTTGATGAACGAACGATCTCATGGGGATCGCTTATCGAAATGACATGAACCTCAAGATTTGTCGCCCGGTAGAAGCTTAGAAAGAGTTTGTGGATGGCTCCTAGTCCGGGATCTTCTTTACTAAGATATACCTTTAATCAACTTTTGGTCGAAGCTTAGGATGAGTTTGTGGATGGCTCCTAGTCCAGATCTTGTCACTAAGTTAGATCATTAGTCAACTTCAATATTCAATGCAAATGAGAAAATGTTGACAAATGGGCGTTTACAAAATATTGAGCAAAATGATTCAATACGGACTTGATTGACTCTTAATGTGGTCTTTGTTAGATTTTTGATCTCACTTTGACATTTTGACATGGCCAATTTCACTTTAGGATCCTCGTTGATGAACTTGTCAATTTGAAGCGTTGCTTAAATTGATCAAATCATCGCTTTACTTTTGAGCCTTTGTGCTTAGCTTTGATATATATGTCTTACCATGATCTTGCTAGTCTTTGTCAGCTTGATATCTTGTTTGTGCAATATTAGAGATACTAGCTTGTTCTTTTGGGTAATCTCCAAAGCTTCTTGTAATCAAAAATTGAAAAATACAAAATTGAAGTCACTCCATTGCATCTCATGCATATTCCTCTTTATGCCTCTTTTGTTTCTGCTTCTTCCTTTATTCTATATTTATTATCTCTGGATGAGAGGAAGGTGTGATTCCTTGATGAATCCATTGTCAAAGGGGAGAAGATGTGTTAAATGAGAAGAGAAGATGTGTTAATGAGAATATATTTCTTTCTTTGGGAGAAGTTGTTGGGGAGAAGTTTGTACAAAGGGAGAAACGAAAATTTGAAATTTGAGGATCATAGTGAGGGGAGTTCTTGAGTTGCATTCTTATTGTCTTATTGAATATTCTGAACTTGAATTGCATTCTTTCATACTCACAATGATCATAGGTCAATTGAACAATTGTTCTTTCATATGGACCTCATGTGAGAATTTTGACCCTTTTCTGGAAATCAAAGTTTTTATGCTTTCTTTTACCTTGTCTCACATGTCTATACTATTCTGATGCCAGCTTGGTCATTCACATTGCTTTTTCTTGCTTATGGACCAAGTTGTGCCTTTGTGCAAAACCGCGAGTAAACTCGCTTTCAAACATCTTACTTACATTTTTCGGATAATTGCCAATGTGTTCATCAAGGGAGATTGTGGATTTCATGGGGATATGTTCCAGATCTTAGGATGATGTGACAATTGGCAATGGCGTTTACGGTTTGTCATTTCACGTGTTTTCGACAAAGTTCTGAGCCATCGACAGAGCGGTCCGACCGGTCCTTACACGGCGGTCCGACCGGTCCCAAATCGGTCGGACCATATGGGGCTGATCGGACCGGCAATGACCTAAAAGTTCTCGTAATGGGTGGGCCAAAAATAGGTGTTGTAGGCAAGTGAGGGATCCCAATGCACTTGGTCTCATGATTTTGGAGTCTCCAGAAGAAGTTCTATTGGTTTAAAGTTTCGGAAGGTTTGAATTTGAGGGCTTGAATTTGGCTAAGTCCCAAGGCGGTCCGACCGCTCACGAGGAGCGGTCCGACCGCCATAGGCGGTCCGACCGCTCACTGAGCGGTCGGACCGGTATCCACTTGATCATCGCCAACTTCGTGGCGATGCTGTTTTGTTAGGTCAAGTACATGGGTTCCATGGCATATGTTTTGCATGATGCATGTTTTGACTAACATGGGTCAAGTTTTGAAGAACTTGTTCCCGAATTCGTGTTTTCTTGTCTGTGGTTGTGCAGGTTGCTTGGTGGTCAACGACGGTCAACGGCGAGGAGGATCGGGACTAGACTTGGAGAGTTGAGGTCCAGAACAATCTACGATGCCGGGTGAGGTCAACGACTCAAGCGTGACGCAAGATGGACAAGGGTGACCTATTGGCAAATCCATGGTGCATGGTGAAGCGGTTTAGGTCAAAAGGTTAAAGATGGCGCTTTGCGAAGCGTGCGTATGTGACCCGTTTGTTAGTGGGCCTTAACGGGAGCCCAATTAAGTCAAACCCTAGGAGTTCTAGGCCTCCACTATAAATAGGAGGAGGTGGTGGCTGCACCCTTCTCCCTCTCGCCTTTTTATGTTTCAAAACCCTAATTGTCTTTAGGGGAGTTGAGGTGGAGGCTAGGGCTCTTGATGGTTTGTGGTGAATTTCGTGATCTTTGATTGTCCACTGATCCATGATGGTGTGGATGTAATCCAAAGATCAATCACTTAAATCAATCTATGCAAGGTTTGCTTGAGATAAGTCTCTTTTCGCTCTTGCTTTCAATTTCGTGTTTTTAGGGCTTTCTTTGATCCGTGAGTTAGTGATTGATTCTTTCACGGAATTAGCTTGCTGTGATATGTGTGAATCTATCTAGCATCATCTTGATCATCAATCTCTCACGAACAAGCTTTAGGATCAAGTTTTCGTTCTTGCCCGGTTTTAGACCTTCTGTTAATCAATTGGCAATTGCTCAAGATCGTTCCAAGAATTATCATAATATTCGATTGGAATAGGTCCTCAATAGCATATATAAGGTGTGTGCAAAGTTTCATAAAGATTGGAGTTGAGAATCAAAAGTTTTACCTAATTGCAACTTCGTCATCGGCCGATTTTATATTTACAGATCGGTTCTGGAGTCAGCCGGTCAGACCGCCCGTCATCACCGGTCCGACCGATTTTGGAGCGGTCCGACCGCCAGCACAACGCCGGTCAGACCGCCCGGCAATCGGTCCGACCGGTTGGGTACAGCGGTCAGACCGCCCGTGCTGTGAGTCTTTCCAATCTTAGTTGATTTTGTTATTTTGCTTAGGGGATTTAATTGGATTCAATACTAGTCTTCCGCTGTACTGGTATATTGATCTTCATAGCTTCATCATAGTTATTGGAGTGAAATTGTGTTGAATTCATTATTTGGGAAAAAGTGAGCGTGCTCCTATTCACCCCCCCTCTAGTCGCCTTTTCGGTCCAACACTGCGCAACCTATAATTTTCAAAAAGATAAGGGAATATGAAGTAGAGAACAATTTAGCAGTTTCGATTTGACCAAATATATTTAGAATGTGTTTTAGGATGTAATATAAAAATAGCCCCCTTTCGTGGCGCAATATAAAAATAGCACCGATCGGCGACGAAATACGAAAAATAGCTGCCTTCAGCGGCGCGATAACAAAAATAACCCTAATTTATTTGAGAGCACTGAACGAAATCTTAGAGAGATAACAACTTTGCAAATAGGGTGCGGTCATTTCGTGTACGAAACGGCTAGAACTAGGGTGGTGTGACGTGTCGCATTGCTGACTCCCTCACACGGTTACATGTATACAACAATAACAAATAGTATTGAAATATGAGACTAGCATAAGGTAAGTCCTACATAAATTAATATTTACACAACATGACTGATGCATCTACTCGCGGGCCCTCTTCGGGTATACGCCACGTGTGGCCCTTGGCCTCATCCGGGGTGGCTATGGGCGCTGGAGTGAGTACGTAAAAGACTCCGACGGCCGGGGTACCCTACTGACACGAGTAGCCTGAGGGGGCCGGTGTCATAAGAGAGGGTGTCGCGTCGGTTGGCCCGCTCTGGGCACACCGTGTAGCTATGAAGCCCCAACGGAGACCTAGCAGTTATCGCCGTGTGAAGGCCCATAACCCTCTCGTCGTAGCACCCACTCCTGGTCAAACTCATAGTCCCCAAAGTGTGCTCCCTCCTACGACACCAGCTCCTCATCCCATAGGGGTCTACGAGTTGTGGAACAATATGTTGTGCATGTAAACAAGAAGGACATGTTGAAATAGTACGTTATGCTTGTAAACAACATAGCCCTACCTGGTCGCTACATCGCAGTGGACAACTCGATGTAGTCCTACCCCGGGTACGAACGGTACTGAGGACCTGTCAGAAGAAAATGTCATTAGTAACTAGTGGAGTTCGAAATTAACAACCAGACGTAAGTGTTTCAGATGTACCTACGAATTGAGCTGGCACTGGGGTAGTCCCAGCACGGTGCCATGTGGACCCGCTCGCCACATCTGGGTGAGGAGCCGTGGGGCGTGACGCACCATTGCTCACCCCTCGCCCACGCACAGGTGGGTCCACCATGTCTCTCGGCCTACAACACGACTTAAACTGGATGCCTCGCCTCGTCGCTTCTATCATTCGGTCCATAGCCTCTCTGATCTCCTGCCTCACCGTGCTGAAGCACTCCCTGATCATGCATATCCCATTGGAGATCATTCTGTACACAAAATTAGCAAGTTAAAAACCGAAAATATGTGTATTAAATAAGAAGTATGGACCGTTCAATGTGTACCACGAGATGGAATGCGGAGTCCGGCTGAGTAGGGTACGTTTCAGTCGTCGCGGTCTCATGTCGTGGTGGGTCATCCACAACCTTGATGCAACGAACCCTTGTCTGAGTGGAGTACCACTCAATGTACTCCTCATTCGTCCTGGGATCGTAGGGAGGAGTCTCCTGGTGCACATCCTCCAAGGCATGGAGACATAGCTCAACCCAATGGGCCATCTTCTCAGCCCAGAAAGTTGTGCCAAGTACTCCCTTTCCTGGTGTACCCGTGGAAGGAAAAACGATAAATTTATAAGTCCATAAGGGAAAGGCTACGACAGACATAAAACATGAACTTACCTATGGACGTTTGGCGGCGGCGGCTGCCCCCAAGGCACCGAGACATCTTGTCGTGGACCGAACTGGCACATCACCCAGTGCACATAGTACTCCTCCATGAAGACATCGTGAATGAAGTTCCTCTACACGTATAGTACTGCCAGTCTTGTGTGCATTTGGCAGGATACGTGTCGGGACCCAAATATGCAAATCTGGACACTCTGTGTATTCTGCACTAGTCCAGGATCACGCTAGTGCACACAATGTCAACATCGATGAAATATCACATCCATACAACGAATATAAGAATAAACGAGTACTTTGAATAACAAATAACTGTTAGGACCTTACGGTTGAGTTTTACATTTAATAAGCCATGCATGGCTGACAATAAAGAATAAACTGCAGCGAAAATGAAGTAAACTCCAGTGGGCTCCCATCAATTTACCACAGGCAACTGACTGGGATCAAGACCCTAACGATCAACCTTCGTAGAACTCTTCTTCAAAAGCAAAGCGACGACTCTCTCCACTTCATTGATTTGTTTAGCAAGAGTGAGTACACACCGTACTCGCAAGTCATACCACAGAATGCATTTATACATGATGGCTTATTCCAAAGAAATGGCTTCTGTGGTTATTTTGCGGAAATGCAACATTTGCAATTGAATACAAATAAAAGATTGAAAACAATTAAAGAATATTAATTTAACAATTGGTTTCACAAAGGACACACAGTCTAAACAAATTATTCACACAGCTGTACAAGTTATCTCACACAGCTGACCCTTCCCAAATGTTTCATGAAAATCTACCCCTCGTGTGAAATTCCCGAGCATGTCCATAACTGAGGACGCGGCTATTCGAATAGATTGATTTAACACTCTGCAGAGGTTGTACACTTTACCCACACGTTGAAACCAACCGGATTAGAGTTGATCACAACAAAACCTTTTAAAGACTTCATCTCAAGCAATGACACTCCCGATGTGCTTTCCTGCTGGCCAACCGATACACACAGCGTTTGGTTATGACACACATCGTTGGACAGGGATGCAGCGAACCGTCCCGCGATGTGACATATCACACCTCCAGCCCATCACACAGCTTAAATACAACCTGAGTTGTCAATGTCAAGACTCCATAACTTACTAAGTTAGGCTCAGCCCATACTAGGCATGTGGTCGTACGGTAAGGCCTAGTCCAATGGCGCACAAAGTTAAGTCCTTAATTGACTAAGGTGAGACTTCCAGTTTTAACCCAAATCACAAAGTTTATAGCACACAGCTCCACCAATCACACAGATCCACCACTTGCCTCAGTCCAAATCTTTTCCCACCCTGTTGATTAAGTGCAACACATGCCACCAACTAGTAATAGCACACAAAGACACACAAAGTTCATCACACGCCCATAATCACTTAGTCAAGTTTATAATTGCAACTCACATTAAATGATGACTCGTGGCATGGCTAAGCAACCTACTCGTATCTAACCAACCCACGTTGGTGCTACGATAATACCAACTAATAATGAACCAACCTATGGTGAAAAAGATCATGGCATACAATAGACAAGGTGGATATAACAAATTGGATTAATAACTATCCCAAAAGCATTTAAATAAATACTTGAATTAGAATGCAATACATTGAAACAAAGTATTTTGAAAACTGGGTTCAATATGATCAAAGGTATAACTTGCCTTGGAATAGATCTAGGTACTGGTCTTGATCTTGAGGTGCTCCTTCTTCTCCAAAATTTCCCGAAGTATCAACGTCTACTCGCAAACAATACAAAAAAACAAAAATAAATAAATAACAGAGGAAAAAAACTCCAAAAATTTAATAAAATTCACCATTAAATAGATCTTGATTTTATATGAATTTACAAATTTGAATGGGCTCAATCGGAGGTCGGATGCAAAAGTTATGGGCTTTGGAAGTTTTGAAAATCAATTAAAACCCTAATTTCGATTTAAACGATTTTCTCGAATTATTTTTATAACAGAAAATTGGATTATTACACAATGCTTGCGTCAGCCGGGAAAAGAAAATAAATAAAAACCGTACTGACAGGTGGGCCCCACCCGTCAGCCTCTCGGCTCATGGTGAACCAAATCCACCGAGTCGAGGGTGCGGGGAAAATGGTGGACTAGCCACGTGGACGCCACGAGGCGACCACGCGGCGCGCCACCTCTACCGAGTTGCGGCGTGGTCGCCGACCACCGCCACGTCGGCAGAGGAGAGCAGAGGAGGCAATGGTCGATTTAACTTGTCGGCGACGGCGACGGCGACGGCGGCGAGTCAGTGGGCGGTGGGGTAAAATGGATTGACGAGAGAGAAGGCCGCTGGGGTGGCGATCGGGCTCGGGCGGCGATGACTCACCGGCGGCGGCGAAGAAGGCGGCGGTGATGAGCTTCCGTTGTCGGACGGTCCGGCAACGGCGATGGAGGCGTCCTCGGGCGAAGGCGACGCGGCGACGGCGCAGACCGAGTAGCTCCACCTTTCGCGTCACGAGGGCGTGGTGGCTGGCCGGCTTAAGTCGGGCATGGAGCGCGGTGGCGAAGGATTGCGGCGGGCGGACCTTCGCAATGCGGCGAACGGAGGAGAAGGAGGAGGCGGCTTGGGGATCTGGAGGAGGAGAGGCGAGGAGCTAGGAGGGTCTGGGGCTTTTATAGCCGCGGAAGGGGAGACCGAGGAGGAAACAAAAGGCAGGCAGAGGGCTGAGTCCGCGGGGAGTTCGGGAGAACGACGACGCGGACGTGGCATCGGCGGGGCCACCAGCAGCGAGAGCGAGGCGAGCGGGTGCAGCGCCGTGCGATGAAAATCCGACGGCGGGGAGCGACGAGGCGAGGCGCGTCCGATCGAGGGACGGGACACGTGGCATGCATCGGGAGGGGCTAGGCAGGCTGGGCCGCGGGGAAACAGGAATAGTGTTGGGTTTCGGCCCAACACTGTTCCAAAGGATTTAAAATGGATTTCTCTTTTTAATAAAACCAGAAAATGCAAATAGCAAATAGAAATTAGCAAATGACTTTAGAAAAATTCCAGAAATTTCTAGAAAATATATCCAAGCATATAGAATCCAGTTAAAATAAGTTTGGCCATTGTTGATGTTGGAATTAAGCACATTAAATCATTTTGTCCTTAAAGTCCATATTAAGCTTTTAATATAAATTCAATCAAATTGCAAATGGTGAGATTTTCAACTAGCAACTAATTAAAGGATTTTTAAAAGGCTCAAAAGTTGGGATGTTACAAACCTCCCCCCTTAAACGAATCTCGACCCCGAGATTCTGGCTAGCTAGAGAAAAGGCTAGGGAACTCGGCTTTCAACTCTTCTTCACGTTCCCACGTTGCTTCTCCTTCTGAGTGATTACTCCACTGAACTTTGCAAAAACGAACGGTCTTGCTTCTGGTACGGCGCTCTGTACTCCACTGGACTTTGCAAAAACCCCGCGAGGATCTCTGTGCAATACATGTCCGAGACATCATACGTTGCCAGTGGGAAGCCTACGCAGGGCAACCCAGTTAGGAAGCCCACCTACTAAAGCGTCAACGTCATCTCCCCACACAGAAGGTGGAACATGTGTGTTTTCGGTCTCCACTGGTCAACCAGCGCTGTCAGGAGGCACCGGTCATATAGAAACCATCACGACGTACGACGACTATCTATGATATCCTGCTTGTCCTCCCACATTGCCTGCACCATCCTCGCTAGTGGAAGGATGCCTGCCACTCGTAACCTACGTCTAAAGGAATAAAAACATACATAAGTCCACCCACACAAGTCAGACCGAAATTGAGTACACGAAGCTTATAACTATACATACCTCGAAACCCAACATAGGTCCACCCTCTATGCCCTCATGGGTGTGCCAGCCGCAACGCACCAAACTCAATGGGCTGCTCGCCCTCTTTGGTAAGGATGGTACTGAGGCGGTGTAACATCCCAAAACCCTTATTCTAGGACTGTAAAATAAATACATTTGAGAAATTTCTTTGATCATTTGCATATGAAATATGCCATGTTGATTTTGGTTTTTCAATTTAAAAGTAAAACATGAACTACAAATAAATAGGTGCTAAAAGGAAATAGATAAAACAAAATACAAATATCAAAGGAGAGAATTATTTCGGGCATATTATCCCAGAAATAATTCACAAAAGAATTTATATGAAATCTTATTTAGAAAAATATTTACAAAAGAGCAAAACAGAAACTTGTATGAATTTTGTAGAAATTCATAGAAAGTATTATCATCTGAAAAAATTTATAGGAGAAAATACCTTAGGACAAAAACCTACACAAAAAATTTCATTAAATTTTGAAGCCATTTAGGTAGTAAATAAAACAAAAAAAATATCAGCAGAAAAAAAAAATCAAAAACCTAAACTACTCTTACCTCACTGACCGGTGGGCCCCAGGTGCACGACTCGTCGTCCACCTCACGCCCAGGCATGCCAGCGTGGCACCGCAAGCGCGTTGCCGCCTTGCCGTGGTTTTGCCACCGGCCACACCTACCCTGTCACCACACCACCACGCTGCGCCCATCCCCCTGCCCAGCCTCACCTGCTTCTGCATGTACACCATCGAGAGCCTCCGAGGGCTCCGTTGCCCTGCCCAAGCCCTCCTCACCAATCTCTGTCACCTCCGTCTATAAATAGGACACCCCGAATTGTGTCTCTTCTTTTCCAAGCCAGCGCACTCACCCACTCTCCTTCTCCCCCACTCAATCGAGCTCTAGAGCTCAGAGAGTGCAACCCTAGTTTCAACAGTGTGCTGCCACATTCGTCCCTGGCGCCGTGAAGGGTTTGGTGTCAATCCTTTCATGTTATTTCGTGTTCTTGAACACCGTGATGCCTTTCCCTCATTCAGTTTCATCTTTGAATCACAGGGACTCCCGAATCACCTCTTCTTCCTCATCTCCGGCCAGAACTACCACCTCAAGCCTCGCCGGAGATCCTCTACACCTCAACTCGATTTTGTGCACCTGAAGCATTGCTTGGACCTTCTGGAGCTTCTCCGGTCATTGGACTTCGATCTCCATCCGAGCTTCTTCCCCACGTGAAGCTCACTATCGCCGCCTCGACTCACCGTCGACAGCCAGTCTCCGACCACCTCGGCTCTCCTCCTTGTTCTGGTATTACCCTGGTAACACCTAGATGTCTATTCGCGCGTTGGTTTAGCAAGGGCGCTGCTCTTTCGAGCTCTTGCCTGTTGCCGTAGCTACTCCCCTGCTCGTCGCTGGTGCGCCACTGTGTTGAGCCACCTCCAGCCTCGCCGCCAGTGCCGATGAGTGCACAATAGCACAACGATCCCATTTTGGGCAATTTATGGCCTCGCGAAACACCACACAGCCGGCGAGACGCGTGGGCGTGAGCGTGAGCGCCACCACGCGGCATAAACATGACGAGCACTATAGCTTTTTATCACTGTGTCTAATCACAATCATTAAGACTAATTAAATCATTAACTGTCGGTTTAGTTGTAATGAGTTGCTAACGAGTGGGACTAAGAGAATAAATAAAGAAAAGCTTAACTAAAATATTATTTGTTAATGAGTCGCTGACATGCGGGTCCCACGACTTAAGTGCACAGTGAACTCACCCCCATGTACCCCGTGCGCTGCGCGAGTAGACCTTTGGTCTATGCACTGTTGCTATGAGCTGAGCCACTAACAGTGGAACCCACCTGTTAGTGTAAACGAAAATAGTAAGAAAAATAAAAAAAAAACGATTTTAGTTTTGAGGAGAATACACTTTCCAAATCTGAAAGCATGAACCTCAGAGAAACTTGAGGAGAATACGCTTTCCCATACTAGAAAGCGTAAATCTCTTTAGAACTCACGCGGGATTACGCTTTCTCTTTTGGAAAGTGTATTTCTCACTTTTCTTTGAATTTTTCAAACAGAGCCTATTCAAACCTTAATAACGTTTTCTAAAAAAAAACTCCAAATTGAATGAAATTTATCTCTAAATTCATATAAAATCATAATCTACCAGAATATATAAACATATTTAATTTTGTTCACTGTTGAATTTATTTAGTGTTATTTAATTCATTTCCAGCTGTTTTTGAGACGACCAACAAATCATATTTCCAGAACAGCAAGAGTAAAGCAAGCACCTCCTTTGATCATGTTGATTCCAATATTTTAATTATTGTACTTGTTTTGTAAATCCTATTATGCTTGTGTGCATGTTGTGTATGAAAAATGCTATTATTGGAAAAATGGTAGTTGTAATCCTAGTTATTGCATTTATCCTTTTAAAATATTGATCCTTTACAATTGTAGCCATTAGAATATGAGTTAGACATTATGTAATATTAATAGGGAAATTTTGAGTGCAGTTATCGCACAAACGCAACTAGAGCGATAGATTTTCTAAAAAAATTGATAAAAGGACAATATGATAATTAAAAAAATTAGGAATATTTTGAGAAATATCCAGAGAAGGTATCTCTGCTATTTTATATGAAAATGAAATATATATGAATATCGATCCACACAAGACGATTAATAGAATAAACGACTAATTTGATTAGCAAATAATGGTTTTGACCTTATGGTCTAGTTTACATTTATTAATCAATGCAGGGCTGACAATAGATAAAATAGCAGCAACGGAATAGAGATAAACTTCAGCAAAATCCCATCAATTCACCAGAGGCAACTGACTGGGATCAAGACCCTAACGATCGACATCTTCGTATAACTCATCTTGAAAAGCAGGCAATGATTCCTCCACTTCTGTTGATTGGTTATAGCAAATATGAGTACACAACCGTACTCGCAAGTCATACTACAGAATACAATTTATAGATGATGGCTTATTCCAAAGGAATGACTTCTATGGTTCTTTGGCAGAAATGTAACATTTGCAATTGAATACGAATAATAGATTGAAAACATAATTCAAAATAAATAAAAAGTATTAAGTTATCATTTGATTTCACAAAGACACACAGTCTAAACAAGTTATTCACACAGCCATATGACTTAGATCACACAGCTCCCTTCCCAAATATTTTTATGAAAATCTACCCCTCGTGTGAAATCCCTGAGCATGTCCATGACCGCGGATGCCGCTATTCGAATAGATTGATTAAAACACTCTGCAGAGGTTATACACTTTACCCACAAGATACAATCGGTGCAGGTAGCACTGACCGTAACAAAACCTTTCAGAAACTCCATCTCAACATTGACACTCCCGATGTGCTTTCCTGTCGTCCAACCGATACACACAGCGTTTGGGTATGACACACAGCGTTGGATAGGGATGCGGCGAACCGTCCCGCGATGTGATAAACACACCTCCAACCCATCACACAGCTTAACCTACAACCTGAGTTGTCAATGGCAAGATTCCATAACCTACTAAGTTAGGCCTGTCCCATACCAGGCATGTGGTTGTACAATAAGGCTTAGTTCAATGGCACACAAATTTAAGTAATTAATTTACCAAGGTAAGACTTTCAATTTCTAACTAAGTTACACAGATTAACATTCCCAGCACACAGCTCCACCATATTACACAGAATCCACCACTTGGCTCAATCTAAATCTTTTCCCACCCTATTGATTAAGTGCAACACATGCCACCAGCGAGTAATAGCACACAACACACACATTTTCATCACACAGTTCCATAATCACTTAGTCAAGTTTATATTTACAACTCACATGAAATGATGACTAGTGGCATGGCTAAGTAATCTACTCGTATCTAACCAACCCACGTTGGTGCTACGATAATACCAACTAATAATGAACCAACCTAGGGTGACAAAAGATCATGGCATAACAATAGACAAGGTGGATATAAAAATTTGGATTAATAACTAAACCCAAAAGCATTTAAATAATTATTTGTAATAGAATGCAATACATTGAAACGGAGTAGTTTGAAAACTGGGTGCAATATGATCAAAGATATAACTTGCCTTGGAATAGGTCTAGGTACTGATCTTGGTCTTGAGGCACTTCTCCTTCTTCAAAAGTACCCAAAGGATTAACGTCTACGCGTAAACGAAACAAATAAATAACAGAGGCAAAACAAACTCCAAAAATTAAATAAAAATCATAAATAAATAGATCTCAAATTGATATAAATTTAGAAATTTGAATGGGTTCAATCGGAGTTCGGATGCAAAAGATATGGGCTTTGGAAGTTTGAAATTACATAAAATACCATAAATTGGATTTTCCAGAATTTCTGAATTATTTTTCTAAAGAAAAATCGGATTATTGCGCAATCGCTGATGTCAGTGACGAATTTCCATAAATAAAAGAATTAAAAGAAAATCTGACATGTGAGACCCACATATCAGTGAGATAGCTCACAGTGGATTGAGTTCATCGAGCTGGTTGGAACAGAGACCGGGTGGACCGTGCCACTCATGCACTGACGAAGCAGCCACGTGGGTGACACGCATGCACGAGCCAGACGACAAGGCTGTGGTATGCATGATGCGATGACAACGACGAGGGGAGGCGCTCGGGACCTAAGGGCCGTCGGCGAACGGCGGTGACTCACCGGCGGTGAAGGTGCACAAAAGCTACAGTGGGTTAATGCGAACCTATTGGTACTGGACTTGGCTCGGGAGGACGGCTGTGGTGGTCGGAATTGACGTTGGAGTGGGGGACGCAGGTTCGGTTTTATCGGCGGTGAGCTCCGGTGGCGCATGAGCGATGCGAAGGGGTTCCCGAGGAAGCTCTGACGACGGAGATGCTAATAGTGTAGTCCACGAAGATGGAGCGTCACCAGCGGCGGCGGAATTGAAGCTTTAGGGTTTCAGCTCCAAAAACTCAAAGCTCGAATTGCGGCGGCGCTAGGGCTTCGGGATGCAGTTGGGTGGTGGCTCTGGGGTGCGGGAGGACTGACGATCCTCGGGGCGCCTTTTATAGGGCCGGGGATGCCGAGATTGAAAATCCCCAATTGCAGTCCGAAACACACACGCACGAGACTTCCGAGATTCTAGGGGATAAGGGCTGATTCGGAGTTTGATTTGGTTGGATTTAGATGCGGGAGAGATAGGGCTAGAGATTGGTGTGAAAATCCTGGAAGTTTCGGTTTGAAATTGCCGTTGTCGGACGGAGCTTGGACTCTCGGTAATGGCAGATGCGGGCGAGCGCGCGCGAGGAAGGAGACGCTGTGGTGGGACCCACTCGTCAGTGAGACTAAGCGGCGCGGCGCAGGGCGACGGAGACCAACACGTGGGGTCCACCGGTCAGCGAGGCGAGCGAACGCGCGCGTGGGAGTTCGACTGCGTCATGGAGAGAAACAGATTACTGGGTTGGGTCGGACAGGAATAGTAGTTGGGTTTCGGCCCGCTACTATTCCAGGAAATTAATATATATTTCTCTTTTTAATAAATACAGAAAATCTAAATAGCAATTAGAAAATAGCAAATAAACATGGAAAAATTCCAGAAAATTCTATAAAATATAACTAAGCACATAGAATTCAAATAAAATAGTTTTGGCCACTGTTGATGTTAGGATTAACCACATTAAATCATTTTGACATGAAGGTCTATATTAAGATTTAAATAAAAATACTAAAAATTAATACAAATTCAAATATTGTATTTTCCAACAAGTAAATATTCAAAAGATTTTTAGAGCTCAGAAAATTGGGATGTTACAACCCCCCCCCCAAAGGAATCTCATCCCTGAGATTGAGGCTAGCTAGACAAGAGGCTAGGAAACTCGGCTTTCAACTCTTCTTCACGTTCCCACGTTACTTCTCCTTCTGAGTGGTTGCTTCACTAAACCTTACAGAAACATACGGTCTTGTTCCTGGTACGACGCTCCGCGACATCCAAAATCTTGACTAGCTGCTCTTTGTAAATGAGATCTTTATTCAACTCAATTGCATCTATTGGAGTTTGTTTTTCTAGCACACGAAGACACTTCTTTAACTGGGAGACATGGAAGACGCCATGCACTCGTGCTAACGACTGCGGTAGCTCTAACTGATAAACAACTTCCCCACGGTGTTCCAAAATATTAAACGGACCAATATACCTAGGGGCAATCTTCCCTTTGGCATGAAACTGCTTGACACCTCTGAGTGGAGTAACTCGGAGATAAACAAAATCTTCAGGTTCAAAGCTGAGATCACGTCGATGATTATCTGCATAACTTTTCTGCCCGGATTGGGCTATCTTCAATCTTTCTCTGATCATGGCCACTTGTTCTTCTGCTTCTTGGATAATATATGGTTCAAATACCAAACGTTCATCAGTTTCTGACCAATTCAAAGGGGTTCTACAGGCACGACCCTACAAGGCTTAAAATGGTGATATTTGCAAACTAGCTTGATAACTGTTGTTGTACGAAAATTCTGCATACGACAAACTCTTATCCCAACTGGTAGCATTGGTCAAAACACAAGCTCTCAAAATATCTTCCAATATCTGGTTGACTCTTTCAGTCTACCCATCTGTCTGAGGATGATAAGCGGTACTGAAATTCAGGTGAGTCCCCAGAGCCTCATGCAGACTTTGCCAGAAACGAGAGGTGAATATAGATCCTCGATCTGACACTATCTTCTTAGGCACACCATGCAGACTCGCGATTCTGGACATATATAACTCTGCAAGGCGATCTCCGGAGTAAGTGATCTTGACTGGTAAGAAATGGGCAACTTTGGTTAGACGATCAACTATTACCCAAACCGAATCATAACCAGATTGAGTCTTGGGTAAACTGGTAATGAAATCCATTCCGATATCTTCCCACTTCCACTCTGGAATCTTCAGCGGTTGTAACAAACCTGTTGGTCTCTGATGCTCTACCTTTACTTTCTGACACACGTTTTTCGACCACTTGTTCTTAAAAGAATAAAACCGGTCAAACAAAAATAAACTTCTAGAGGAAGATAACACAAAGATAATTATAGGTAAAAGCATTTCTTACCTACTAGTTGAGAATCCAATTTCTTGACCTCTTCTTGATGGGAAGCAACGGCCAAAGATGCTTTTTCTCCCATGCTCGATGTCCTCTCGATTCATCTTAGAAATGCGACGGACTCATTGTAGATCAAGGTCTTCTTGGATTTCACCTCGAGGCTTCTCAATTCGCAAGCAATTTACGAACAAGAAATTGGCATTAGGAAAGGAAAATACTGAAAGGACAACAGTAAAGAATTACTTACATTGCTACTTGAGTTCTCGCACTCGAGTTCTTGATCCTTGTCCTTGGTAATGCGAGAAAACTCTGAATAACCAAAGTTTTTCTTGAACTTCGTCCGAGCTTCCGTGATCTCATCTTCTTTCTCTCGAGAAGAAATGAGAGTTGGGTAAAGGTTAAAACTCAAAAGCGCCTTAAGTTCAGCACTTATCGCTTATTTTTCATGCAATCTTCTAGATGCGAGACGACCTCTCAAGTCTATCCGAGAGAACTATTACTTCCTCCCTTAGCTTTCTCGACTCCTCTTTTCATAGTCGAGAGTCACTAAGGTCTTCGTGTCACCGCTTAACCTACAAAGAATGTAAACGGAGATAAACATCACCGATTGGTTGTAAGTACTTCTACAACCACCGACCTAGTCGTAAGTTTTTCTACGACTATGACATGATTGTAAGTCTTTCTACGACCACTACACCGGTCGTAAGTAGTCGTAAGCTCTTTACGACCAAGATTTTGTCATGAGTTTTTTCCATGACTATTCTCGTAAAATACTATCCGAGTAGTTAAGTCGAAAACAACTATGAATAATAGTGACTTACCATCTCTCTGCCTACACAGCAGTACTTCTTTCTCCTGTCTTAGCTCTAAAAGTTGTCGATGGTACTCACCGACAACAAAGAATTTGCTCGCAGCTTCTCAAAAAGAAAACAAAGTGAGAAGAGAAGGAAAGCCACATATATAAGTATTCTAAAAATACTTACAATCATAGTCCACCTAGCAAAGGTCGAATATACAAAACTGGTTCTCGCAGCCTTATCTATCCTCGCGACTTTATCCCACCACACCTCCTCGAGGCGCCATTATCGAAGGTATTCCCCTGTTGGGAATATCTTTGGGATGGGGACTTCGAACGAGATCCAAAGCGTAAGACCCTATGACGGAGGCAGTCCAAAGAAGTCACCACGGTTGAAATATTCTTCTTCTTCCGATTCTCAGACTTCTCTTTGGGTAAGGGAAGGAACGCCTCCTACGATTTCCTTCCCGTAAGCGGTGCACAAGTGGTCACCACCTTGACAGAGGCTTCCACAATGCCTCGTTGTTTCTACGACTCAAGAGTCGAGTCGCCACTTCAACAAGAATACCGCTACTTCAATGGTCGAGCTACAACCTCAGCAGATGTAGGAATCACTCGGGAGTCTCGACTTCATCGGCCACCAGGCTAAGGGTGATTCTTCGACCACCTCCATTGATACCTCTCCAAGAATCAAGGGTGGCAATGGGCTTCTCAACCAAGCATTCCCTGGGTCAAGGAGTCTGATCAAATAAAGAAAAGCAAATCAGAACTTTGGAGCAATCCTCCCAACGGATGATCTCTTCTTCCACGACCACGCCCGGTCGAGGTTCAACAATTCACCTACTCGACCACGCCTCGTCAGAGTTTGGACAGAACCGTGGCTCGTTTCTTGATTCTCCGGATGGCCGAGATCGGCCTCGACCATTCCAAGAGCAAGATCGCCCTCATTGCAGTTGTCTTTGGTGTAGCATCGTCCTTCATAAAAGACATAAAATCTTTCCAGTTCTCCTTTTCCAGTTGCTTAACAAAATTAGGAGTGGCAGCAACTGCGAAAGATTCCTTGTCATAATAGAAGGGTACCTTAGCCTTGCGAGGTTTGCGCTTAAGAGATTCAGCTGCTTCAACCTCCTCGGCTTCAGATATAGCTACGGCTGCCGCAGGCTTTGTAGAGGGTCTGGTCGAAAGACCAGAGCTCGAGCTTGCTCCTCCCTTGTCGGCAGATTTTGCAAGTCGACGTTTCTTAGATGGAGGAGCCGAACCTCTGTCTTTCGACAACCCTGCGCCAATAGTCATCAGAACGACTTCCTCGTCGTCCTGACGATTTTCCATACCTACTTTCTGTAAAGCAAAACAGAAAAAGAAGAATCACTGATTAGTCGTAAGTTTTTCTACGACCAGTGCCAAGTCGTAAGTTTTTCTACGACGCTTTCTTGATCGTAAGATATTCTACGATCTCCATTAGTCGTAAGAATCTTCTACGACTATAAAGTCCTAAAGAAAGAATCAACTTTTTGATTACCTTTAGGCGCTCTATCTTTTCATCTGCGGACAAAGCCGCAATGATTCGAGGAACCGCCACTCGAAGTGGCGGAGATTTCTCACAGATGAGTCTGACTCTAGAGTCAACCTCAGCCTGTGAAAGATCTGTGTAAACAGATAAGAATATTAGACAATGTTGAGAAAGACCAAACCGAGAGCTAAGTCGACAGTTACTTACCCTCCTCGTAGTCTCTGGTTGGGTCTCCTCTCCCCGAGTATCTCCACATAGGAGATGCTCGTTTCTTCAAGGGACTAATTCGGCGTGTGATAAAATCTTTTACCACATGCCATCCGGTCAGCCCCTCTTCTTTCAAGTCCTTGATGGCTTGAATATAGGGGGCAATCCGGCTGATATCTTCAGGAGTCGAGTCCCATGAAGATTTATTCTCGGCAGCCCTCCCCGCAAAGGAGAGGCTGTCTTCAGAGGTGACTTTCCAGTAAAACCACCTCTTCCTCCATCCCGGCCACGAAGACCGGGTGAAACTCTGAATATACTCCTTCGACTTCGAGTCGTGGAGCTTCAGACCACAGCTTCCGGCGATTCCGGTTTGTCGAGCCATCCCATAATAATATTGGAACAGCTCGAGATCCGCCGGAATCCCAGTACGCCTACGCAGCAGTACACGAATACACTCAACATGGTAATAGAATTGGGATCTAAGTTCACCAATTCCACCCCAAAGTGCTCGAGTACCCTTTGAAGAAAGGGGTGAGCAGCAACAAGGTCGAAGCCGCACTCAATACGTTTGGAAGACAGGATTTGCCCATTTTCCCCGATGGCAAGGTCGCTCGATGGCGGAATCCACTTTACGAGCCTTCTGGAATCTTCCAAGATCGACCAAGATTTTGATCTTAGCCGCATCCATCTCCGATTCTTCCCATTCGGAAACTCTCTTGGCCATTTCGCCGTAAAGAAGTTTTTGATTGGGTTGGCATGAGAAAATGAAACCTAGTCGAGGACGGAGAAAGCAAGAGCTCGAAGAACAGCGGAGTGATTTGAGGAAAAGGTAAAAATCCAAGTCTACCTCCTGGTAAGTTTTTATAACCTCACGATTGCCGCTGCTTCGGAAACCGTCTCGTCTATAGTGTCTCAGGAGTTGGTTGCACCGCCGGAACCGCCTCATCGGACAAGTGCGTGAGAGCCGGTTGCAATTCCCCAGATGGTCCGTTCGAGAAAATTAGGTGCGTATTGTCACCCCCAAGCGAAATTATTTTCTTGACCAAGTCTTTCTGGTCGAAGGAAGTATCAATCGGAAGGGTTTTCTCTCTGATTCCCCTACTACGACCACTCCACGGTCGTAGGCGTTTTTACGACTTTTTGATAGTCGTAAGCAATCTTCACGATTGCAACCGCTTCGGGAACCGTCTCATCAACAGATCTGTGGGAGTCGTTTGCAATTTCCCCAGACGATCTGTCTGGGAAAATTAGAATCGTTTTGTCACCTCCAAGCGAAATTACTTCTTGACCAAGTCTTTCTGGTCGAAAGAAGTATCAATCGGAAAGGTTTTTTCTCTGATTATCCTACTACGACCACTTCACAGTCGTAGGGGTTTTTATGACTTTTTAATAGTCGTAAGCAACCTTCTTGACCAAGCAAATTCCTGGTCAAAGTAGCACTCAAATGTCGAAGAGTTTTTCCTTCGACCATTATTCTACGACATTTTCATAGTTGTAAGTCCATTTGCAAATCCTTCACCAAGTAAGTTACTTTCACTTAAAGCTGGGGGGCTAGATGACGAGGATCTAATAATCCTCATTTTATCTTTTATCTATAATTCTTATTATGGGTAAATATGATATCATACAGTCCCCAGAAGTACCCCTTATATTTATAAGGGGAAGACCTACCAAGTGATTATAAGATCTTCTACAATCACCCCCATAGTCGTAAGTCTTACTACGACTATGTCATTGTCGTAAGTCTTTTTACGACCATTACCTGGTCGCAAGTCCTTCTACGACCATTACCTGGTCGTAAGTCTTTCTACGACCATTGCCTGGTCGTAAGTCTTTCTACGATCACTACCTGGTCGTAAGTCCTTCTACGACCACTACTTGGTCGTAAGTCTTCCTGCGACCAAGTAAACCACGACCACCTTATAATCAAACCAACAGGCGAGTGGGTCCAATTGATTAAGGAATCCGAACGGTCCACACGCACTATTATTCCGCGTAGTAATGGTGCTTAAATACCCCATTACCTCTGGAAGATAACTGCCAGACGGCGTGAAGAAGCCAATGCGCCGGTAATTACTGCTATCATGCGCCCATTACTGGATTAATTAGGCACATCTTCCACAGGACAAAACGGCTACTCCTTCACGACTATATAAGGGCATCAATCAGAGGGACAAAGGGAGGGAGACACAGATAGCTAATCAGGGGGAAATAGAGCGGGTCAAGGAGAAACACAAGTACTGTTCTCTGTAATAGTCTTAGCTTCTTACTTGATCATTGAGAATACCATACACACATAGGAGTAGGGTTATTATTCTCTCCGGAGAAGGCCTGAACCTGTCTAAACATCCCGTGTCAACCACTCTGCGTGATTTCATCTTTAGGAGACCCCCCGAATCAAATAATCTTTACGTAAGATCGGTTCTAATACACCGACAGTACTGGAGTTACGTTCCACTCTGAGGGCATCGATTGGCGAAGTGCCCTGTCTGGCGGTAGGTAAAATAAACTTTGGGTCCATTATGTGGGTTGCTTCCAGGATTGGAGTTGACTGGTATATGACTACGAAAGTTTTGAGAAACAGGACGAGGTGATGAGGTTGGTGCGAGCGTTCGGCGCAGTGCGGGAAAGCAGTTAACCGAGGTGGAACCGTTCTTGATTTCAACTGTGGCTGGTGACTTCCTTGCTGGGTGATGCGTACACGCTAGGGGTGGCCCGATCTTCACGGCGTAGGTTGAAGAACAAAGCGAATCTTCTTTGTGGACAATGGGATAACTAGTTGTGAGTAGCTAAAAGGGTAACTAGCTTTAACTCGCCAAGGTTGGATGCGACCAAGCGCTGGGGAGAGACAATCCAAACCTTCGGATTCCGACCCGCTATCCGAACAATCGCAGAACCACAATCCGAACTAACCCACACAAAGCGCCGGAAGCGTAGAGCACGAATTAGGGGATCCCAGAGGAATCTTCTTGCAAATCCAAGAGAACTCACAAGAGCAAAAGGAGCAACGAACTCAGTGATCTTTTTGCAATTTCATATATCGGTTTGTTGAAATATCAAAAGTACCTCCATGGATGGGAGTAGGGGTATATATACTAGGAACAACCTCCTAGCTGGGTGTGAACATAAGTCACCACGTTTGGAAGGTGGAAGGCCAACTGGTTGAAGCATTCAAGGAGTCTTCTCGGTTTCTCGCGTCTGCTCAACTTCTGCGCGATCTTTAGTAAAATAGCAATAACTCTCTCCTCGGAAGTCCAAATGACGAACCGCTTGTTGGGGGTGAAAATAGACTTGATTATCTTTCCATCCATATAGGATAGGCATAGTGAAACATTCCAGGTTGGTGTGCAAGCACTTAAGAAGACTTCAGTTTTCGCGCAGTCATTTTTCAGCATGTGCATTTGTTACTAAAATGATCATAACTTTCATTACACAACTCCAAATAATGCACGGTTTGAGCGTAGGAAAATAGACTTGACAAACTATCCAATGCTATGGTGTATGCTGGCTGGAAACATTATAATTCATACAGATAATGATTGCAAAACTCATTGGTTTTCGGACCTCCTTGTTCCTCTCCAATGCACCGAGTTCAATCAAAGAAGAGGACATTGAAGCACTACTAAGTTATTGAGATCCGAATAAGTTCTAAGTTAGCGCTCACACGATCAAGTATTTTTTAGCACGCCTTCTCGTGATTGGTCCTTGATATTGTTTGTCCTTGAGAATATCTTGGTGCGGAGATGATCTTCTCGTAGCATGGTCATTGAAGGTTGGGATGTCCTCATCATCCTCCCTCCTTGAAAAGGAGTCGTCCTCGACTGCTTGGTCCAAAGTATGGAGAGAGGTCGGATACATTGAAGGTCTCACTAACGCCATACTTATCGGGAAGATCAATCTTGTAGGCATTGTCATTAATCTTTTGAACCACTTTGAAAGGGCCATCCGCCGTGGTCGTAGCTTGCACTTGCATACCGGTCGTGGAAATGATCTTTTCTAAGATGTACCCATACCAAGTCACTGGTTCAAACAACATCTTCTTTCTTCCCTTGTTTGCACGCTCTCATACAATTTGGGTCATCTTTGCAATATTCTCTCTCGCCTTTTGGTGAATCTTCTTGACATGTTCAAAGACGCTCGCTTGCATCTAAATTGACGCGCTCTGCAGCTGGTAAAGGCAAAAGATCTATGGGAGCAGTGGGTTTGAAACCATATGCAAGTTCAAATGGATAAACTTTAGTGGTCGAATGTACATACTGTTGTATGCAAATTCCACATGAGGTAGACACTCTTCCCACATCTTCAAATTTTTCTTCGTAACTCCAAGCAACATGGACAATGTTAGGTTCACGACTTGCTTGTCCATCCGCTTGAGGATGGCATGTTGTAGAGAACAACGACTTGGTCCCAAACTTTCCCCACAAGGTCTTCCAAAATAGCTCAAAACTTAGTGTCTCTTGGCCGATACAATAGTTCGTGGCACACCATGTAAGCGCACAATCTCACGAAAAACAATTCAAGAATATGTGAAGCATCATCGCTCTTATGACATGGAATAAAGCGAGCCATTTTGCTAAACCTATCAACCACAACAAAAATTGAGTCCTCCCCTCTTTGTCCGAGGTAAACCAAGAACAAAATCCATTGAAATATCTTCCCATGGAACATTAGGAATAGGTAAAGGAATGTACAAGCCATGAGAGTTCAAACGGGACTTAGCTTTATTGCATGTCTCACATCGCAATATATATCTTTCAACGTCGCTACTCAACTTTGGCCAAAAGAAATGGTCACCAACACACTCTCGTTTTCTTAGCACCAAATGGCCCATAAGTCCGCTGAATGAGCTTCTGCAAAAGCAATAGGCTAACAGAGCAACTGGAATGCATAGCTTATTAGCGAAATAAAAACCATCATGCAAATGAAACTTGTCCCACCCTTTCCATTACCACATTTGGAAAATGGTGCGAAAAATATGAGTCATGAACATACAATTCTTTGATACTTTCTAACACAAGAACTTTAGCATCAAGTTGAGAAAGTAAAGCATGACGTCTAGACAGGCATCTGCTACATAACATTATCCTTCCCTTTCTTGTACTTGACAATGTAGGGAAAAGATTCAATGAATTCACTCCATTTTGCATGTCGTCGATCAGCTTTTAGTTGACCCTTAAGATGTTTCAAAGATTCATGGTCCGAGTGTATCACAAATTCCTTAGGCCACAAGTAGTGTTGCCATGTTTCCAAAGCTCTCATGAGGGCATACAATTCTTTATCATAAACAGAGTAATTGAGAGTTGGACCACTTAACTTTTCACTAAAATAAGCGATTGGCCTACCTTCCTGCATGAGTACTCCTCCAATCCCTATACCACTTGCATCACATTCAATTTCAAAAGTCTTACTAAAACAGGAGTGCAAGGAGTGGTCTCGATGTCAACTTAGCTTTGACTCTTCAAATGCCTTCTCTTGTGTCTTACCCCAGTGAAAAGGTACTGCTTTCTTTGTCAATTCGTTGATTGGGGCAGCAATGGTACTGAAATCCTTCACAAACCTACGATAAAAACCAGCAAGGCCAAGGAAGCTCCTCACTTGGCTCACATTTTGTGGAGGTAACCACTCACGAACAACCTTTATCTTCTCCTCATCCACCTCTACTCCTTGACCTGAAACAACAAAGCCAAGAAAAACTACCTTGTCGGTGCAAAAGGTGCACTTGGCAAGGTTAGCGCGACAACTTTTCCATTCGCAAGACACATAGCACACTTTCTAGATGTTCAATATGTTCTTCAAGAGACTTGTCAGAAATTAAGATATCATCAAGTAAACAACAACAAATTTGCCAATAAAAGCTCTAAGCACATGATTCATCAATCTCATGAAAGTACTTGGTGCATTTGTCAATCCAAGCGGCATGACCAACCATTCATACAACCCAAATTTTGTTTTGAATGCGCTTTCCACTCATCACCCTCTCTCATTCGAATTTGGTGGTAGCCGCTTCGCAAATCAATCTTAGAAAAGATGGTTGAACCACTAAGCTCATCAAGCATGTCATCAAGTCTAGGTATTGGATGCCTATACCTTACTGTTATGTTATTAATGGCTCGACAATCTACACACATTCTCCATGATCCATCTTTCTTTGGGACTAAAAGAACCGGTACAGCACAGGGTGAGTGTAGCGTCCCGCTTTTTCAGAGATTTTCAAAATTTTAAAAGAGAACCATTTGCTTCTATTTGCCAAAAGCTTAATTTGGAATTTCAGAATCAATTGTGGTTTAATATGAATTAATCAAACTTCAATTAAATTAAAGTTGGTTTAATGGTGTTTTCTGGTATTTAAAATCAAAAGTATTATTTTAAGCGTTTTCTTGGATTTATTGGATTTTAGAAATTTGTTTTCATTTTACCCGAAATTAAAAATTATTTTATTTGCAACATAAAAAGAAAAATTAAAGTCAAAAGTATTTTTATTAAGCCCAGAATAATTCAAGGAATTTCTATGAATTTTTCTAGAATTTTGGACTCTATTTGCTATTTTCTAAATTGCCTTTTGATTTATTCGAATTTCTGAAAATCAAAAACTACTTAAAATCCTTCAACTGTGTGTGGGCCGAATCCCCTCGGCCCACCATCGTTTTCTTCGAACCCGGCCACCACTGCATGCGGCCCGACCTTCCGCCTCGGCCTCGCGCCAGCGCGTCGATCCCCATCGACTGCCTCTAGCTTCGCACACGCCTCCTCCTTGCCATGGCGTCATTCCCATCTCGTGGCTCTCGATCGCCGCGCTTCTTCCTCCCCAACCGTCATTCGATCTTGATCGGACGGCGCATCTCGCCCGCCCCGCTCCTGTTCTTCTTCCTCCTTTGCTTTCTTCTCGCGTCTTTTTCTCTCTCTCCGTGCGTTCTCGCCAGTGGCGCTCTTGTGCCATGTGCGTCTCCCCGCCCGCCTCGGCCTCGCGGCCGCCTTTGGTCGCGCGCCCGCTTCTCCCGATAGTCGCGCCTCGGGCTCCCTTCCCAGCGTGGTGCCCATGCTCTGCACGCTGGCCCGCTTCGCTCGCCCGTGACCTCCCGACGCCTTCTCGCCTCGGTTCCTCCCCTCCCGTTGGCGCTTTCCACAAGCACCCGATTCCCTTCCCACCTCCGGCTATTTAGCGCCCCCTCCCTTTCTCCGGCCCCTTCCTTCTTCCTCCTTCGCCCGCCTCCGCCCGCCATTTCCTCGCCCGCGCCTCTCTCCGTCGCATCCTCACTCCCAGACGGATCCGCTCGGCCGAGCCCGCCACTGCCCGCCTCGTCGCCTCGCGGCTCCCTCCACCTCAACTCCTCCCCTACTGGCGTTGCCACCGCCGCCCGGCGCCCTCCCCTCCTCGGTTCTCTCTCTCTCTCTCTCTCTCCGGCCGATGTGGCGCCCGTGGCGCCACGTCGCGCCACGTAAGCGGACTTGCGCGTGGCAGCCCATTTGGCGCCACGTGTCCGCTGACGTCAAAATCCCGATTTTTTTTAATAGAAAAATAAATCCGGAAATTCCAGAAAATCCAGAAAACCCTAATTCTATCATTTCATGTGATTTTCAACTTCTTTCGGCCATAACTTTCTCATCCGAACTCCGATTTGGGTGATCCAAATTTCTAAATTCATATAAATTCAGCCCCTTTCATTTGGTACTGGTTTTGTAATTTTGGAGTTCATTTGGTGCTGTTTTATTTATTTGTTGCTATTCTCGCACGTGTAGATTAGGCGCTTTAAGATTTCTTCGACCCGACAATCAAGAACCCGCTTCGTCAACGAAGGCAAGTCGAGGCCTTTGACCATGTTGAACCCATTTTACAAATGTATATTGTTTTAAATTATCATGCATGGCTAGTTTTATTAAAAATGGTTTTGGGAGTAGATAATTACCAAATTGCCATTATGCTTCCTTGATGAATTGAAAATGAAATGTCTCCTTGAATGACATATATCCTTGGACACCTTAGGATGGTTATTACTAGTTGGACATGGTTGTATTACCAACTTGGGTGTGTATTATTGCTTAGACATGCTTTAGTTACCCGCGAGACTTTCGATCACATGTTCAATGATTAATGAAATTTGACTAATGGAACTATGGAGCAAAGTGGTGTGAGGCCACTTTTATTAAAGATGTTGTGCCATGGCGAGGATTGCCATTTGGTCGGAATGAACAAAAATGATTTATGCTCGGGCTTGAGGTAGGGAGTTAAGGTGGGTGTGTGATGCACATTGGGTTGTGGTAGACTTGTCTGAGCAGCCAACTAAGGACTTAACTTTGCAAGTCATTGATCTGGGCCACCTCGTGCAACCACAAGTCCGGTATGGGACGGACCTGGCCAACTAATTAGGGAAGTTTTGAGTCGGTTTACATTGTGGCTGATTATTGGCGCAAGAGGGGCGTGGGCGAAACCTTAGTGGGCGTAACCGAGGCAAAATGGAACTTTGTAAAGGCCTTGTGATAATCACTTAGTCGCACACCTCTAAGTGTGTGAGCGGACGAGACGAGTGATTTATCTCTTGTGGGTAAAGTTGTACAACCTCTGCAGAGTGTTAAAATCTATTGAATAGCCGTGTCCCTGATTCACGGACATGCACAGTGATTTCGCAAGGGGTAGCATTTTCAAAAATGTGGTTTGGTTCGATGGAAAGGTTTGGTTGGAATGGTTGGGAAGTGAACGGGATGTTCACTGTTTGATCCAAAAGAACTTGGATATCTATGTATTATTCTTTTAAAATCCTGCTTTGCAATCTAATTATTGTATTTACGGTTAAACTTGCTTTCTGCAAATTAGCCATAAAGCCATTCTTGTTTAAGCCTGGCATGAATACTATGTGCATACATTTCTCTACAACTTGCTGAGTACTTTATGTACTCACGGCTTTATGCCCTTTGTTGATCAGTCCCAGCAGAAGAATCAGGAAATATTGAGTTCTACGAGGAAGGCTACTTTGAAGACTTCGCGAACTAGGTCACGTCCTCCACTCGATTGCCTGTGGGCATGTCGATTGGGCTCCACGCATTTTGAGATTTCACGCCGGATACTGTTGTTGCTAAGCCACGTGAGGCGACTTTTGTAAGAACCTTGACCATAAGGTCTTTCTTTGTTTTAATTAATATTACTTTGTCTGCTTCATTAGTTCGTTGTTGAATGGTTATGATAACATCATTGTTACAACTGTGCGAGCTAGCTACTGATCATGGGACTAGCTTGGTATGCACAGAGGGTCTCGGGGTTGTATGACACCCGGGGTCCGACAAGAGATGGTATCAGAGCCATATCGACTGTAGGACGTAGCCTTTAGTTAGATTGGTCGTCTTAGTCAAAAATTCAAAATATATCTTCTAAATCAAACCAAGCAATTAACTTGACTAGAAATTCTTCTCTTATCTTATTCTATTCTTTCTTATCTTGTTCTATTCTTTTCTTCTCATCTTACCCTCTTATATCATTCTTGAGTCTTTCATCTTATCTTTTCTGGAACTTGGTTTTCAAATTTAAATTTGACCCCCCCATCTCTGGATTATCCCTAGGATCGAGCCCTTCAAGATCAAGCAATGGAAGCTTTGGAGGCTCAAGATCCACCGCTTTGATTCAAGTCAACCCTCCATATAAGTTAGATTGGTAGTTGCCTCCTAGTTTTAGAGTCGTTTAGTCTGCGTAATAGTGCTTTTGTGCTTAAGTGTCTTTTTCTTGTTTGCTTCTTGATAGCTTTAGGCTATCCGTTCGTTGGGTAAAACCAACTTTGTCCGCATTAGGTTGATCCATCTATCTCCCTTGCTTCTCACTCATCTCCGTGCTTTCCCTCTCATCTAATTGCTTTCTTCTTCTCGTCTATTAAACCGGTGAAGCTTTGTCGCAGATGGTTCAGACCCGCAACTCCGCAAGCCAGGATGAGACTCCAAGCGCCGATGCCCCGTCTTCCCAGGCCGCCAGCACAGACCAGGGATTGAGTCAGTTCATGGCAGCCCAGACGCAGCTGATGAGCTCTATGATGCAGAACATGACTCAGATGATGAATCGCCAGAATCGCATCGCACGCCTCGCTAGCAATGATGAATCGAACAACCAAGCGGTGCCACGCCACGCCTCCTCCACCCCCAGTGTTTCCTCAGTCTAGGCTGGCAGAGTTTCTAAGGACCCATCCGCCCACTTTCTCTAACTCCTCTAAGCCATTGGACGCGGATGACTGGTTACGTTCCATGGAAAAGAAGCTCGCTATCACCCGTTGTGATGATCGGAGAAGGTTCTATATGCCACCCACCGGCTTGAAGGTACATTGCAGAATGGTGGGAGAACTATTGTGCGCCATGGAAACCCGGATAGTATCACTTGGGTGAGTTTTGAGGAGCTTTCGCCACTCCCATATCCACGATGGAAAGGTGGAAATGAAAAGAATGAGTTCCGTGGTCGCAAAGAAGGCAACATGTCGGTGAGTGAATATCTTAATAGGTTCACTCGGTGTCCGTTATGCCTCGAGGACGTTGCCACAGATGATGCCCGCCAAGCGCTTCAAGAGAGGACTCAACCCGGCTTGAAGGTGCAAGTCATTGGGAATGACTATGCGATTTCCAAAGACAGTGAACAAGGCCATGCTCATCGAGGAATCCCGCCGTGAGCTTGAAGAATCCGCAAGAGAAAGATGATGCGACAAGTGCCCATCGGTCTCACTCCCTGAGAGTCGAATGAATATGCCGCCTCCCCGTGTTGCTCCACTGTCACATTGAGCCCCTCAGAGCAAAGACTCGGCCCAGTAGCCGGTGACCCGCGGCTTCAACGGCTCCAAGAACAAAGCAGACCAAGGAACGGCAACCTGCGGTAGGATCACACCTTTAAGTGCCATCGGTGGGGCACTTTGCCAATAGTTGCCCGCAAAGGCAAGGCCCTTCTCCTGTTCGTTTCAACATAGGAGCCACTCCGACCAGGACCCCCACTCCAGGAGCCGGACGTGGAGCCCCTCAAACTCCAAGCGCACTATCAAGACTCCTCGGCCTTTTGGAAGAGGTCGTGTGAACCACACCCCTTGTGGAGGAAGCCTGCATGACCCGGACGTCGTGGCCGGGTAAGTTTCTTGTCAATTCAAAGACCGCCTTGTTTTGTTTGATTACGGAGCTTCGATTCGTTTGTTTCGGAGTTTTTTGAAAGGCACCGGTTGGAAGTTTTGCCTCTTAAAAGTGTTTTGTTAGTTCAATCTCCGGCTCGAATTGAGTACGAACCAAGGTTGCCCTAAGGTTAAAGTGACCATAGAAGGGTAGAATTCCTTGCTAATCTCATCATCATAGACACCAAGTCTCTTGATGTGATTTTGGGAATGGATTGGCTTGCCAATAACCAAGCCCTCTTGGATTGTGGTGGTAGAAGCATTACTTTGGTCAGTCCGGATGGAACCAAAGTAAAGTTTGAAGCCTCCCGGAGAAGCTAGCTAGAGCTTTAGTGCAGAGCGCCGTTGTTGTATCTTTGGAAGAAGTGCCGAGAGTCGAGAGTTTCCGGATGTCTTTCTTGATGACCTACAGGAATGCCACTGCATCGAGACTTGGAGTTTGTCATCAACCTAGTTCGAGCAATCGCACCTATTTTCAAGAGACCCTCTGATTGCCGTCAATGATTTGGTTGAGTGAAGAAGCAAATTGAAGAAATGCAAGAGAAAGGTTTTGTCCGCCAAGTTCTTCACCTTGGGAGCCCGGTGATCTTTGTTGCAAAGAAGGATGGCACCCAACGGATGTGTGTGGATTACCGAGCCCTCAATGAGGTCACCATCAAGAACAAGTACCCTCGCCAAGGATCGATGATTTATTTGATCGGTTGAAAGGAGCCGAGTGTTCTCCAAAATAGACTTGAGGTCGAGGATACCACCGTTGAAGATTCGCCCGTAAGATATTCCCAAGACGACTTTCTCAACCGGTATGGATGTATGAGTTCACGGTCATGTCATTTGGATTAACCAATGCCCCGCTTACTTTATGAACTTGATGAATAAAGTATTCATGGAGTATTTGGATAAGTTCGTCATTGTCTTTATTGACGACATTCTAGTGTATTCAAGAGTGAAGAAGAGCATGAAGAGCACCTCCGTTTGGTCTGAATAAGCTTAGAGATCATCAACTCTATGCTAAATTCAGCAAGTGTGAGTTTTGGATGAAAGAAGTTACTTTCTGGGACATGTCATGTCTGCCGAAGGAGTATCTGTTAACCCTAGTAAGGTTACGGATGTGCTTAATTGGGAGTCACCCAAGTCGGTGCCTCAGGTCAGAAGTTTTCTTGGAATGGCAGGATACTATCGCCGATTCATTGAAGGATTCTCCAAAATAGCAAGACCCCTCACTCAGCTGTTGAAGAAAGAAAAGAAATTTGCTTGGACAACAGATTGTGAGCAAAGTTTTCAAGAGTTGAAGAAGCGTTTGACCACGGCCGGTGTTGATTTTGCCCGATGTCGGGAAGGATTTTGAGATTTTCGTGATGCATCCGGCAAGGACTTGGTTGTGTCCTGATGCAAGAAAGGAAGGTAGTAGCTTATGCTTCCCGTCAATTGAGGCCTCATGAAGTGAATTACCCCACTCATGACTTGGAGTTAGCTGCCGTTGTGCATGCTTTAAAGATATGGCGTCATTACCTTATTGGTAATCGCTGCGAAGTCTATACGGACCATAAGAGCTTGAAGTACATTTTCACTCAAGCCGATCTTAATATTGGAATCCATTACCACCCAGGCAAAGCTAATGTTGTGGCAGATGCCTTGAGTAGAAAAGTCTACTGCAATACCCTGTCGATCAAGGAAAATCATTGACCCTCCATGAAGAATTCGAGCTCAAGTTAGAGTTGGTTGAGGAAGGTTATCTAGGCGCCTTAGAAGTTCAACCCACTTTGCAGAATCAGATCAAGGAAGCTCAAATTGAAGATGCCAATATTAAGGAAATTAAGAGCAACATGAAGAAGGGTAAAGCTCTGAGATTTTTAGAAGATGAGCAAGGCACCATTTGGTTTGACAAGCGAATCTGTGTTCCAGATCGGGAAGAGCTTAAGCAGCTGATACTCAAGGAAGCCCATGAAACTTTGTACTCCATTCACCCTGGAAGCACAAAGATGTACCAAGACCTTAAGGAAATGTATTGGTGGCCTAGCATGAAGCGTGAGATTGCCGAGTATGTAGCTCGGTGTGATGTCTGTCGGTGAGTTAAGCCGAGCATCAAAGACTCTTTGGACTTCGCAACCCTTGAGAGTGCACGAATGGAAATGGGAAGAAATTGGCATGGATTTTATTACTGGTTTGCCAAGAACAAGGTCAAGGATATGATTCTATCGGGTAATTGTGGATCGTCTAACCAAAGTTGCTCACTTTCTCCCAGTCAAGACTACTTACTCGGTGATAGGACTGGCAGAATTGTACATGGCAAAGATAGTGTGCGGCAAAGATGGAGTCTTAGAAGAAGATCGTGTCAGATCGAGGAACCCAGTTCACCTCAAGATTCTGGCAGAAGTTGCACAGTGTTCTGGGTACTAATCTAAATTTTAGTACAGCTTATCATCCCCAGACGGATGGTCAAACAGAAAGAGTAAATCAAATTCTAGAAGATATCTTTGAGGGCTTGTGCCTTAGCAAATCGAGACGATTGGGATCAAATGTTACCTTATGCGAGTTTTCCTATAACAACGATTACAGTCAAGCCTCGGATGTCTCCATTTGAAGCTCTTTATGGAAGAAAATGCGAACACCATTGTATTGGAATGAAGTGGGTGAAAGACAAGTGTTTGGGCGAGATATTTTGGAAAAAGCCGAAGAGCAAGTTCGATCAATCCAGAAAAGTCGGCTTGAAATTGGACCGAGCGGAAGAGTTATGCCGATAACCGTCGCGAGATCTAGCATTTGCACTGGTGATCATGTGTACCTGAAGGTGTCGCCTCTCAAAGGGATGCGTCGTTTCACAGTAAGCGGAAAGCTTGCACCAAGGTACATTGGACCTTTTCCAGTTCTAGCCCGAAGAGGAGAAGTCGCTTAACACGGTTGGAGCTCCGCCTCGGTATCGGATGTGCATAATGTCTTCCACGTGTCTGGCGAAGAAGTGTTTGCGTGTGCTCAAGAGCAGATGCCAATGGAAGCAATTGCCCCCGCATGAAGACCTCGGCTACAAGGAGCACCCCATCAAGATCTTGGAAGTAGCGAGCGAGTGACAAGAAGCAAGGTCATCCGTTTACGCAAGGTCGATGGAGCAACCACAGAAGAAGAAGCCACTTGGGAACGAGAAGATGACTTGAAGGTGAGTTTCCCCACCTATTCCTAGTCACTGAATCTAGAATTGAGATTCCCTTTAAGAGGGTAGGTTTGTAGCGTCCGCTTTTGAGATTTTCAAAATTTTAAAGAGAACCATTTGCTTCTATTTGCCAAAAGCTTAATTTGGAATTTCAGAATCAATTGTGGTTTAATATGAATTAATCAAACTTCAATTAAATTAAAGTTGGTTTAATGGTGTTTTCTGGTATTTAAAATCAAAAGTATTATTTTAAGCGTTTTCTTGGATTTATTGGATTTTAGAAATTTGTTTTCATTTTACAGAAATTAAAAATTATTTTATTTGCAAAATAAAAGAAAAATTAAAGTTAAAAGTATTTTTATTAAGCCCAGAATAATTCAAGGAATTTCTATGAATTTTTCTAGAATTTTGGACTCTATTTGCTATTTTCTAAATTGCCTTTTGATTTATTCGAATTTCAGAAAATCAAAAACTACTTAAAATCCTTCAGCGTGTGTGGGCGAATCCCCTCGGCCCATGCTTTCTCTTCGAACCCGACCACTGCGCGCCTTGGCCCGACCTTCGCCTCGGCCTCCGCCCGCGTGCGATCCCATCGTGCGGCTCTAGCTTCGCCACGCCTCCTCCTTGCGGCGGCGTCCGATTCCCATCTCGTGGCTCTCGATCGCCGCGCCCCCTTCCTCCCAACCGTCCGATCTTGATCGGGCAGCATCTCGCCCGCCCGCTCTGTTCTTCTTCCTCCCTTTGCTTTCTTCTCGCGTCTTTCTCTCTCTCTGCGCGCTCTCGCCGTGGCGCGCTGCGCCAGCGTCTCCCGCCGCCCTCCTCGGCCTCGCCCGCCCCCTTGGTCGCGCCGCCCGCTCTCCCGATAGTCAGCGCCTCGGGCTCCCTTCCCCAGGCGCGGTGCCCATGCTCTGCCGCTGCAGCCGCTCGCCTCGCCCGTGACCTCCCCGACGCCTTCTCCGCCTCGGTTCCTCCCCCTCCCGTTGGCGCTTTCCCGCGCGCGCACCCGATTCCCTTCCCCACCTCCGGCTATTTAAGCGCCCCCTCCCTTTCTCCCGGCCCCCTTCCTTCTTCCTCCCCTTCGGCCCGCCTCCGCCATTTCCTCGCCGCGCCTCTCGTCGCCCATCACTCCAGTGACGGATCCGCCTCGGCCAAGCCCGCCACCGGCCCCGCCTCGTCGCCCGCGGCTCCCTCCACCCTCAACTCCTCCCCTCGCCGGCGTTGCCACCGCCGCCCGAGCGCCACTCCCCCTCCTCGGTTCTCTCTCTCTCTCCCTCTCTCTCCCGGCCGATGTGGCGCCACGTGGCGCCACGTCGGCCACGTGGCGGACTTATGCGCGTGGTAGCCCATTTGGCGCCACGTGTCCGCTGACGTCAAAATCCCGGTTTTTTTTAATAGAAAAATAAATCCGGAAATTCCAGAAAATCCAGAAAACCCTAATTCTATCATTTCATGTGATTTTCAACTTCTTTCGACCATAACTTTCTCATCAGAACTCGATTTGGGTGATCAAATTTCTAAATTCATATAAATTCAGCCCCTTTCATTTGGTACTGGTTTTGTAATTTTTGGAGTTCATTTGGTGCTGTTTTATTTATTTGTTGCTATTCTCTTGCGTGTAGATTAGGCGTTTGGAAGATTTCTTGACGAAACAACAAGAAGACCCGCTTCTAAATCAGCGAAGGCAAGTCGTAGGCCTTTGACCATGTTGAACCCATTTTACAAATGTATATTGTTTTAAATTATCATGCATGGCTAGTTTTATTAAAAATGGTTTTGGGAGTAGATAATTACCAAATTGCCATTATGCTTCCTTGATGAATTGAAAATGAAATGTCTCCTTGAATGACATATATCCTTGGACACCTTAGGATGGTTATTACTAGTTGGACATGGTTGTATTACCAACTTGGGTGCGTATTATTGCTTAGACATGCTTTAGTTACCCGAGACTTTCGATCACATGTTCAATGATTAATGAAATTTGACTAATGGAACTATGGAGCAGTGGTGTGAGGCCACTTTATTAAAGATGTTGTGCCATGGCGAGGATTGCCATTTGGTGGGAATGAACAAAAATGATTTATGCTCGGGCTTGAGGTAGGGAGTTAAGGTGGGTGTGTGATGCACATTGGGTTGTGGTAGACTTGTGCGAGCGACCAACTAAGGACTTAACTTTGCAAGTCATTGATCCAGGCCACCTCGTGCAACCACAAGTCCGGTATGGGACGGACCGCCAACTAATTAGGGAAGTTTTGAGTCGGTTCATTGTGGTGATTATTGGCGCAAGAGGGGGCGTGAGGCGAAACCTTAGTGGGCGTAACAGAGGCAAAATGGAACTTTGTAAAGGCCTTGTGATAATCACTTAGTCGCACACCTCGGAAGTGTGTGTGAGCGAGACGATCTGAGTGATTTATCTCTTGTGGGTAAAGTTGTACAACCTCTGCAGAGTGTTAAAAATCTATTCGAATAGCCGTGTCCCGATTTACGGACATGCACAGTGATTTCGCAAAGGTAGCATTTTCAAAAATGTGGTTTGGTTCGATGGAAAGGTTTGGTTGGAATGGTTGGGAAGTGAGCAGGATGTTCACTATTTGATCCAAAAGAACTTGGATATCTATGTATTATTCTTTTAAAATCACGCTTGCAATCTAATTATTGTATTTACGGTTAAACTTGCTTTACGCAAATTAGCCATAAAGCCATTCTTGTTTAAGCTGGCATGAATACTATGTGCATACATTTCTCTACAACTTCTTTGAGTACTTTATGTACTCACGGCTTTATGCCCTTTGTTGATCGGTCCAGCAGAAGAATCGGAAATATTGAGTTCTACGAGGAAGGCTACTTTGAAGACTTGCGAACTAGGTCACGTCCTCCACTCGATTGCTGTGGGCATGTCGATTGGGCTCCACGATTTTGAGATTTCCACGCGGATACTACTGTTGTTGCTAAGCCCTGTGAGGCGACTTTTGTAAGAACCTTGACCATAAGGTCTTTCTTTGTTTTAATTAATATTACTTTATGCGCTTCATTAGTTCGTTGTTGAATGGTTATGATAACATCATTGTTACAAGCTGTATGCGAGCTAGCTCGATCATGGGACTAGCTTGGTATGCACAGAGGGTCTCGGGGTTGTATGACACCCGGGGTCCGACAGTGAGAGACTTTCTTTTACATACCCTTTGTCGAGTAGGTCTTGTACTTGGCGTTGAATTTCTTTGGTCTCCTCTGGATTTGTGCGGTATCTTTGGTGGTTAGGAAGCGGGGCACGAGGAACAAGGTCAATTTGATGTTCAATGCCTCTTTTTGGTGGCGACCACAGTGGTACTTACGTCGATAAATACGTCATCGTAACCTGTAAGAGATTCAACACAACACTCGGTAAAGTAGAGGGTAAGTCGTTAGTTGATAAAGGCTTTCCTTATACAGAGTACAAAGAACATGGCATTGGGTTCTCTCAATTCTTTTATATCCCTTTCCTAGCCATCATCACTAATCCCTCTTTTCCCCGTGTCTTGGTATTTTGCGGCTGTGGAGATTGATTTGGTTTTGGTTGCACTCGCTCACTATGTTTGTGGTTCTCACTCAAGTGTTTCTCACTCTCTCGTTGTTTCTTTTCAGTTCATCCTTCATTATCTCCTCGGTGTTAAAGGAAGCAAAGTGATACGCCCCTTTATACATAAAAACAAGGGTATTGGCTCTAAGCAACTAATCCGAACATCACGATCATATAACCAAGGTCGCCCCAAAAGTAACTGGCATGCTTGCATTGGAACCACATCACACTCCACCTGATCTTGGTATTTTCCAATTGAGAATTGGATGGTCACAATGTTGTTCACTCACAGTGCTCCACAATCATTGAGCCATTGCATCTTATATGGGGCGAGGATGACGTCGTAGTTTTAGTCCCATTCGTTCTACCAATTCTAGACTTGCAATGTTATTGCATTTGCCATTATCAACAATAATCTTGCATACCTTGCTCATGATGGTGCCTCGAGTGTAAAATAGGTTATGTCGCTGACCATTTTCTCCTTTCACAACATTAACACTAAGCACACGTCGAGAGATAAAACAATTGTTGTCTCCATCATCAGTTGGAATACCATCATCATCCGATGCTTCTTCAAGTAGCCCATCCTCCTCCGCTCACTCTCGATTCCCATTCTCCTTGTTCATTAACAAGCAAGTTTCTTCTCGCTAGGGCACTCGGAGGCAATGTGCCCACGCCTTGGCACTTATGGCACTTAATTTGCTGTGCGAGATGTAGTTCTTCTTGTCGATGTGGAAGATGATGCTCCTATTTTTCCACTAGGCGTCGATTATCTTGGTGTCCTGCGGTGAAGAAGCCGAGCGAGGTGTAGGCTTGGCAACAGGAGTAGATGGAGCGTCTCAAATAGGGCACCTTGAGCGGCGACCGGCAGAGGATGTACTCGGTGTTGGCGGCGCCATGGAGTGAAAAAGAACGGTTCCCAAAAAGGCGACCACGTCCTTCTTGTCGAATCTTTCTCTCGTGCGCATAGCTTTGGACAACAAGATCTTGCAGATTGTTATAAGGAAACATCTCAACAAAACACGAAATTTCATTATTTAGACCATGCAAAATCTTGCCATCTTGGATTGACATCCTCTCAATCGGCAACGGATCAAGAGTAATTCCATTTCTTTATAGTACTCGTCCCACCGTTTTAGACCCTTGTCTTAACGCTTGCAACCTATTGCGAAGGTCATTTGGTAGCTTGAAGGCACAAAGCGCCTTCTCATCACTTGCTTCATTTCACCCAAGTATTGATATGACCACGCCCGATTGTAGCTGATTTTGTTGCATTTGATTCCACCAAGTGAGAGCATAACACGAGAATTCAAGCGAGGCAATATTTACGCCTTTGATCGGAGAGATTATGGATCTGAAAAATCGATCACATTGTTCTTCCCAATCAAGATAAGCATCGTGGTCTTCTATTCCCTTGAATTTAGGGACGCTCAACTTGATCAGAGCAATATTATCAGGATCATCCCTTTCACGGCGACCTCGGCCGTCCTCCCTCACCATGGGCGGCACCACGATGTGGGGGTGGATCTTTGTCCGTAGCCATCATGATCTGCAAAGCTTCATCGTTGTCATCATATTCTTCTCCATACTGCGGCCGTCATGCACATATTGGTCATTGAAGCGCACACGGTGGCCAAAACCACGACCGTGAGCACCTCCCCCATGCGGCAGAATATGTGCAGCTGCGCCTCGGCCAAGATGGGCACCGCCCCTCGTCCATCACCCGACCAAGATCTTTGCGGTCGTGGAAGCCGTCGTTAGCGCGGCCCCACTCGAGTTCTCATCGGCGGCTTCACCTTGATCAACAGCAGGTTAGGTTGGCGTAGACCCCACCACCGGACGGAAGGCGTTCATTGAGCATCTATCCCATGGCCTCGAACGGATCACGTAATTGTTGCATCTCGGCTCGTGTGGTGGTTGTTCATCTCCTTCATGATTTTCCTCATGTACACTTTCGTTGGAACCTGCCATGTTAGCGAAGAGAAAGTGGAATAGGTAATATTTGTGGAATCACACAACCTCACCTCTTACTCACCAATGTTCTTATGCGTTCTCAATGGACAGCAAGAGTGCAAGAGTGGCAGTACCTTGGATGTGGTCAAGCGATTGAAAGGACACGAATCGAAACAACCGCCGGTTTTAGTGGGGCTTAGTGGGCTAAACAAGGAGGGTTGTAATCTTGGGATCAAGTGCGTAAACCACACAACGGATACGTGAATGTCACCGGTCCAAAACACCGAAAGAAAAAAAAAATTCAGTGCAAGAATTTGAATCTTGCAATTTTGACAACCGCAACACAACCCTTCGCTTTCTTCTTCTTTTTTTTGTACTCTCTTTTTCTTTCTCTTTTTTTTGGTTCTCTTTTTCTTTCTCTCTTTTTTTTTGATACTAAGCGACAAGCTTAACTACTAAAACAAACACGGTTGCAAGATATCGATGGTGACTAGAAACAAGATGAGCACGAACGGCACAAGATTAACAGTACTAAACAAAGGTTTGGTAATTTTTTTGTTTTTGGATCGGGACTTTTAGGATAGAAATCGAAATAATATCAACACAAGAAAAAGTGATGCACTAAAAGGCTAATTTGTGAATGGAAACCTACCGTGACAACGAAAGCTCTGATACCAAATGATGCGTACACGCTAGGGGTGGCCCGATCTTCACGGCGTAGGTTGAAGAACAAAGCGAATCTTGCTGTGGACAGCGGGGATAACTAGTTGTGAGTAGCGGAAAAGGGTAACTAGCTTTAACTCGCCAAGGTTGGATGCGACAAGCGTTGGGAGAGACGATCCAAAACCTTACGGATTCCGACCGCTATCCGAACAATCGCAGAACCACAATCCGGAACTAACCCACACAAAACGCCCGGAAGCGTAGAGCACGAATTAGGGGATCCCAAAGGAATCTTCTTGCAAATCCAAGAGAACTCACAAGAGAAAAAGGAGCAAGGAACTCAGCAGTCTTGCTGCAATTTCATATATCGGTTTGTTGAAATATCAAAACTACCTCCATGGATGGGAGTAGGGGGGTATATATACTAGGAACAACCCTCCTAGCTGGGTGTGAACATAAGTCACAACGTTTGGAAGGTGGAAGGCCAACTGGTTGAAGCATTCAAGGAGTCTTCTCGGTTTCTCGCGCGTCTGCTCAACTTCTGCGCAGTCTTTAGTAAAATAGCAATAACTCTCTCCTCGGAAGTCCAAATGACGAACCGTTTGTTGGGGGTGAAAATAGACTTGATTATCTTTCCATCCATATAGGATAGGCATAGTGAAACGTTCCAGGTTGGTGTGCAAGCACTTAAGAAGACTTCAGTTTTCGCGCAGTCATTTTCAGCATGTGCATTGTTACTAAAATGATCATAACTTTCATTACACAACTCCAAATAATGCACGGTTTGAAGCGTAGGAAAATAGACTTGACAAACTATCCAATGCTCTGGTGTATGCTGGCTGGAAACATTATAATTCATGCAGATAATGATTGCAAAACTCATTGGTTTTACGGACCTCCTTGTTCCTCTCAATGCACCGAGTTCAATCAAAGAAGAGGACATTGGAAGCACTACTAAGTTATTGAGATCCGGAATAAGTTCTAAGTTAGCGTTCACCGATCAAGTATTTTTTATACGTCTTCTCGTGATTGGTCCTTGATATTGTTTGTCCTTGAGAATATCTTGGTCGCGGAGATGATCTTCTGTAGCATGGTCATTGAAGGTTGGGATGTCCTCATCACTGGGCCATTCTGTGCTTGCGGTTATCTTCCAACTCCTTACGCTTATCTTCCAGAATCAAAGTTTTGTTGATTAACTCCTGAAAATCTAGAAAGGTGTGGGATATCAGGTTGACTTGCAGTCTAGTGTTCAATCCCTTTAGAAAACGACCCTGACGAGCTTTATCGGTGGAGACATCTTCTGCAGCATAGCAGGCAAGTTGAGAGAATTTATTGAGGTAGTAAGTGTCAGGACCCGAAAATACATCTCAGGAACCCTCTGTGTATTCTGAACTAGTCCCAGATCAGTAGCTAGCTCACACAGGAAACGGTGATGAAATACCATCCATTTATTCGATTTAACTAGAAAGATCTCAAAATAATAATAACTGGACCTTATGGTCAATGTTTACTTAACTTGCCACGCAGGGCTAAAGAAACAAATAAACTCTTGCAGCGGAACGAGAAACTTGGAAAGGCCAATCAACATGCCCACAGGCAATCGAATGGAGAACGCATCCTAATCCGCAAAACCTTCATAGTCTTCCTTCTGAAAGAACTCTGTGTGATTTTGATATTCTTCAAGCGATCAACAAAGGCATGAGCCGTGAGTACATAAAGCACTCAAGAAAGTAGGGAAATGTATGCAAATAATATTCATGCAAGGTTTACCAAAGGTTAGCTGTATGGTTCTTTTGCAGAAAACAGCATTTATGTCAAATACAATAAATAGATTGAAATGCGTAATTGAAAAGAATAATAAATACATTAAACAATTTCTTTGAAACAACCAGTGAACTAACCATTCACTTCTCAACCAAACCAATGACAAGTGAACTCCCCATTCACCCATCGACACAAACCACCAAGTGAATTACCCATTCACCAAACAAATATTATATTCATCAAGTGAACTTCCCATTCACACTCCGACTTATTTTAAGAAGAAACTCTATCTCCCGTGTGAAATCCCCGAGCACGTCCATAACCGCGGACACGGCTATTCGAATAGTTTTACACACTCTGCAGAGGTTGTACAGCTTGACCCACAAGACACGATTTCTCTAGTTGGTTTGGCATCCGTCGATACCACTGCTCACTAGCTTGGGTAAGCAGGCTAGAGCACGTGACAAAGCCTTTACAAAGCTCCTTCTTAACCCAGTTCTGCCCGCTGTGGTTTCAACACTGAATGTCTCCATCCGACCAAACAGGGCCCCCCTCTTGCGCCATAGTGAGTACGTACCCCGTAACTCACTCTTCCAAGACAAAACCAGAAATAAGATATTGCTAATTAATCAGCCAGGTCCTGCCCATACAGGACATGTGGTTGTACGGTTAAGGCTCAGTTCAATGGCGCACAAGATTAAGTCCTTGACAAGTTACTCAGGCGATCTTTCCACCAACCCACAACGTGTTAAATCCACACCCTCAATCCACCATCCACTCGCCTGAGTGAAAAACATTTTGTTTAATAGAAACCAATGACATCCCCTGTCATGGTACACAAGTTTTAACAACAGTGGCTAACCACCACAATTTCACATATCGTTAAGTCAAGATTAATTATTAGGACACATGTGATTATGAACCCATCGAGACTAGGCTTGACTAAGCACTAATACGATACCCATGTTGGTGATACAAATATGTCCAACTAAAATTATCCAAGCTAGGGTGACAAAGGATTCATGGTATTCAAATGTTCAATGGAGGCATAATGACAACAGGTAATAACTAAACCCCAAAACAATTGATATAAAGATAGCATGCACTTGTATAAAACAATATACTTTTGAAATCATAGGATCAATATGATCAAAGGACTACGGCTTGCCTTGGAATAAATCCAGGGATTGATCTTGATCTTGGTGTACTTCTCCTTGTTCACAACTTCCCGAAGTAGCAACGTCTACTCGCAAAATAAGCAAATAGAATAAATAAATACCAACCAGAGATAAAATTAACTCCAAAAATTAAATAAAAATCATAAATAAATAGAGCTCGAATTTAGATGAATTTACAAATTTGAATGGGCTCAATCGGAGTTCGGATGCAAAAGATATGGGCTTTGGAAGATTGAATATAAATCAAAACCCTAATTTGGATTTTAATTTAATTTCCCGATTTATTTTTCAATGGAAAAAATCGATTTATGACGTCGGCTGACGTCAGCGAGGAATTACCGCCGGAAAATAAAATAAAAAGGAATGGCTCGACAGTGGGACCCATCACAATGGCCCAGTGCACCGTGGACTGAGTTCAAGAAGGTTTGGCTCGGGAGGGAAATTGGTCTGCCACATGGCAGCGACACGCAGGCGCCACGCTAGCAAAAAGCCGACGTGGCCGAGGAGGTGGCGGCTGAGGTGGCTTGCCACGTTGGCACAGAGAGCAACCGCAGAGGAGGCGTGGCCGTGGCGTGGCCCAGTGGCGCGCAGCGATGACAGCGGCGAAGTCGGCGGCGGTACAAAAATGAGACCACGAGAGAAGGGCGATGTCGCCAGAGGTGGTGGCGAGCTTAGGCGGCGAAGGCTCACCGGTGGCGGCAGTGACAATGGCGGTTGTCGGACGGCGATTTAAAACGGCGGCGGGGGCGATGGTGGTCGAGCGATGGCAAGACTGGAAGTGGGGTTAATGCTCACCGGTGGCGGCGGTGGCACGGGCCGAGGTCGGGAGGCGGCGGAGCTCGGCGGCGAAGGAATACTGGCGGCGGTGAAACTCGCCAATGCCGTGTGAAGCCGAGAAGAAGATGACGCGCCGGGCTTTGTGGAGGAGGAGGCGAAAGATTTGGCGGGGTCTTGGGACTTTTATAGCCGGGAGGAGAGATTGGGAAGGAGATGGATGGCGGCGTGGTCGGCGAACTTCGGACTCCGAGTCCGGTTGAAAACGATGACACGTTGGCGGCGGCCCACCAGACAGTGGGAGAAGGCGGGAAGCGCTGTCTTGGCTTTGGCGGTCCCACACTACAGAGGAGAGAGCGCGAACGCAGCGTAGAGGAGGCCGAGGCGCGGAGTTGGGCCGAGGGAGTAGGTGGTCCCGAGCATGCTGATGGGCCTCGGCACATCGTTCGGGAAAAGAATATGTTTTTCTTTTTATAAAATACTGAAAATCTAAATGGTAAATAGAAAATAGCAAATGCACTCATAAAAATTCTATAAAATTCTATAAAATATATCTAAGATCATGGGATCCAAATAAAATAATTTTAATAATAGTTGATGTTGGAATTAATCATGTTAAATTGTTTTTGATCCACAAATTTCTAATTAAGCTTTAACTTTAGTAGAAAAATTCAAATGGTTATTTTTCTTTTAAAACTTTAAAACATGCCAAATTTTTGGGATGTTACAAACCTCCCCCCTTAAAGGAATCTTGTCCCCGAGATTCGGGCTGACTAGAGAATAGGTTTCGACGTAGGTCTAGCTTAAGGACTTACCAGAAACGACGTTCTGAACTGTCTGCACTTCTTCTGCAGTGACATGATTCGATCTTCCTCTTGCTGATTGGTGGGGTCCCGTAGCTTGATTTGGAGTCTGAAACACTCCTCTTCCCACTCCTCGCACGAAGTCTGGCCGTGTAGGTCCCAGTTAAAAGGAATTGGTGTGAGTCCTTGCATCAGGCACTTGTTGGCATAATGACCTGTCTCATTGCAATTGAAACAAGTAACTCCTGCTGCAGGATTGTTGGTCCTTTGATTGTTACTGTTATTGAAATTGGAAATTCCTGAGTTTTCTGCATGCGATACTGGGGTAGGGGTTCTGAATCTGGCAGATGAATTGTTAGCACGAAAGGGTCTTTGGCATCGGTCCGACTCTTTGTAGTCGACTCGATGAGCTCCATGTTGTATCATTTTTCTTTGCGAGATTCGCCCAACTCACGACGAGAATCTTCTATAAGTACGGTTTTATCCACCATGTCTTTGAAAATCAACATAGTCATTCCCGATAACTTGCACTTTCAAGATGGGGTTGAGTCCACGCTTGAATCGTTTCTAACGTGCATTATCTGTCGCAACATCTTCTGGAGCATAACGAGAAAGTTGAGTGAACTTGTTGAGATATTCACCCAAATACATATTTCCTTGTTGTAGTTCTCGAAATTCATTCTTCTTCATTTCCACTATACCATCTGGAAATGAGCTTGACGAAACGCCATTGAAAATTCCCCAAGTAATGGCTTGTGAATTCTCATGAGTGCGGTGTAGTTTTCCCACCATTCTGCTATTTGTACCTTCCAATTGATGTGAGGCATAAAGAACTTTCTCATTATTATTGCATTGGGCAATGGCGAGCTTTTTCTCAACGGAGCGAAGCCAATCTTCTGCGTCCAAAGGTTCTGACGAATGAGAAAATGTAGGCGACGAGTCCTCATAAATTTCGCTAACTTGGAATGATGATGAGTCGACGGTGGAGCAGTAGGTCGCTTGATTGTTCGATTATTACGATTCAACAAGTCGACTATTGCAATGCAATGGTCCGACTTTGCCGAGTCATCATCTGTTCATGTTTTGCATCATTGCGCTCATGAATTGAGTTTGAGTTCTTTGGTAGTTGTGCCATGTTGGGTTACGTAGTTCCCGTGGTGGTGATCGCCGCTAGTGTTGACGTTGGTATGGGCACCATTTGGTGAGTGCGGCTCGATGTGTTGCAGTGTCAACCATCTGCGATGCCTCTCCACAGTTTGTTAGATAAGATAGAAAAGCAATGTAGACGAGAGGAATAGCACAATAGATGAGATAGACAAGATAGGTAGATGGAGCGGCTTAAGTAGGGAAACAAGTTAAACCCGGGACAAGAGACAAGAAAGCATAGTGAAAGGCTATGAAAGAACAAATAAACTCTTCAAATTAAAAGCTTAGTGCGTGCAACATAATGCTTGCGACAAAAAGCTCGCAGCCCCACTTACACACAACCCAAATAAAGACATGTTGCAACAACGATCTACAAGCGCTACTAAAACACTAATAGGACGGCTCCCACTCTGGACTAGAGAGCGAAGACTCTTCAACTTCGTTCGAATCATCAGAGAACACCCACGAGTTGCGAATCGTCAGAGACACAGACGAACAAGCGCACGGCGGTGGAGATACTCCTGACGATTGCCGGTGATTCGATGTCCGTCTTCAGGGCTGGGTGGAGTAGGTGTCGGCAATGGAGCCGGTGGTGAAGCAGGGACTTCTTCCAATTCTTCTTCTGGTTTAGGAAATGCATCGACGCTATTTGCATCACACACTTTCGAACCAATTTGGACAAACTGATCCGATGCAATCTGCAAATCCTTCGAACGGCTTTGTGGGCAACTATAACTGCTGACATGTCCTCAAGCTTGTCGTAGCACTTCATGCTGTGATGACGGATGTGGCTTCCAATTCTCACAATGAAATATACCCTCGTCTCGAATCCAGTTATGTGCCCCTTCACTTTCTTTTCCTTGGTGAAGTAAGTTGCACCTCTACTTCCACTGGTGAGACGTGTCGAATCCAATTCTCACAGAAGTTTTCCCACCATTCAGCAACTATGCCTTCCATCTGGTGAGTGGTGTACAAGACATTTTCATGATCGTTGCATTGGGTAATCAGCAGTTTCCTCTCAATAACACGAAGCCAATCATCAGCTTCCACTGGTGAGACGTGTCCAGAAAAAGTTGTTGATCGAGTTCTCATGAACTTGGCTAGCTTGGATGGCCCGTGGTGACCATGAGCGATTGAGACTTCATTGTCATGGTGGTTGTTGTTGTTCTGGTTGTTCATAGTCTGTATCTGATTCATCATTGTATACATCTGCTGAGTTTTAGCTGCCATGAATGCTCCAAAATTATGTAGGTCAACTGAAGGTGCTTGTGGCAGAACTGCTCCTGCGGGGGTCTGTTCATTTTCCTGTGACACAGGGGTGCCAGAACCACTTGCAGCAGCTTGACGCGTTTGAACCATCTGATGAAACTCCATGGGTTAGATAAGGTAGCAAGCACAAGATGAGTTAGGAACTAGGTAGGGGTAGGTAAAACCCAATAAACACAACATCAAGAAAGAGCAACTGAAATACTTATATTAATTAAGATATTAGCATGGCTGCAACAATTGCCTAATGGCCTTTGCAGCTTATACTTGCACACAAGAAAATAAGAACGAACTTAAACACACAAACTACCGCTTAAAGGGCGACTCTCATAATCTTAAAACTAGCTAAGCCTAAAGACTCAAACGGACTACTCGATAAGATAGCCTCTATAGCCCTGAAGGTGCTCCTCCCGCCATCAGACACAAGCGGTGGCATCCTTGCAAAATGATCTTGATGTCATGGGATCGTGCAACAGAACCGACGCCCCGGTGCAGTCTGGTGGCTCTTCCGCTCTCTGGGTTCCTCGGCTTCTTCTGGGTCTTCTTCTTCAGGGTCTACCTCTTTAGGATTTTTCTCGTGCTCCTGCTGACCATAGAGAGTCTCTTCCAGAATGACGATCCTTTCTTCTACTCTTTGCAGGGTCTCGTAGGCGCACTCCAGCTTTGTAGCGGCCAACTCCAGCGATTCCTTTTGGGCAGCGGCGAACTGGGCAAGATGCACGACAGTGGCATTGCTCTCTCCATCTGTAGACGGGTAACGTGCAGGAACATCCAATGAAAAGGTACGAGGGTGGTAGCGAAAGACGGTATCTCGAAGCTCGCGAGCGTAGATGTTGCAGATCCTTAGGATAGCGAGGCGTGAAGACTCTTGAATCGCGTTGTTCCAAATCATCCTTCTTGCGGAGATGTCTAGGGGTCGGTTTGCTTTGGTGTCCTTCCGGGCGTAGATGGTCAAGCGGCAGATCACTCCACGCTCTCGGCTGTTCACGATCCAAGTGTTGTCACGGTACATCGGACGGTCGAATCCTCCAAGCACTTACAACAACTTCCAAAGTTCAGCGGCAAGTCCTCCCTTGCGCTCTCCATAGTTCTGAAGACGGGGCATCTTACAAGACAAACAAGCAGGTAAGAACAACTTAAAACAGCGGGGAGGGAAAGAATTTCAGTAGCAGTTGAGTCAAGAGAGATATGAGAAGAGCTAAGCAGTTCAATTAATCTTGCAAGTTAATTTTGCTTTAAAAAATAGTTTGGACATTCTAAGACGACCGATCTAACTAAGGTTAAGACCTACAGTCAGTATGGCTCTGATACCACCTCTGTCGGGACCCAAAAATACAACTCTGGACCCTCTGTGTATTCTACCTAGTCTAGGATCACGCTAGTGCACACAGTGTCAATATAGATAAATATCGATCCACACAAGACGATTAATAGAATAAATGACTAATTTGATTAGCAAATAATGGTTTTGACCTTATGGTCTAGTTTACATTTATTAAGCCACGCAGGGCTGACAATTGATAAAATAGCGGCAGCGGAAGAGAGATAAACTTCAGCGGAATCCCATCAATTCACCACAAGCAACTGACTGGGATCAAGACCCTAACCATCGACATCTTTGTATAACTCATCTTCAAAAGCAGGCGATGACTCATCCACTTCTGTTGATTGGTTATAGCAAGTATGAGTACACAACCGTACTCGCAAGTCATAGCATAGAATGCAATTTATAGATGATGGTTTATTCCAAAGTTTATTCCAAAGGAATGACTTCTGTGGTTCTTTGGCTGAAATGCAACATTTGCAATTGAATAGAAATAACAGATTGAAAACATAATTTAAAAAAAAATAAATAATATTAAGTTATCATTTGATTTCACAAAGACACACAGTCTAAACAAGTTATTCACATAGTCATATGACTTAGATCACATAGCTCCCTTCCCAAATATTTTTATGAAAATCTACCCCTCGTGTGAAATCCCCGAGCATGTCCATGACCGCGGACGTGGCTATTCGAATAGATTGATTAAAACACTCTGCAGAGGTTGTATACTTTACTCACAAGATACAATTAGTGTAGCTAGCACTAACCGTAACTGTGGATATCATGGGGATATACTCCAGATCTTAGGATGATGTGACAATTGGCAATGGCGTTAACGGTTTATCATTTTATGAGTTTTCGACAAAGTTCAGGCTTTCTGGACAGGGGCGGTCCGACCAGCCATAGCATGGCAGTCCGACCGGTCCCAAATTGGTCGGACGGGCCATGTGCGGCGGTCGGACCGGCCGTGACCAAAATTGGTCAGAACAGGCTGGACCAAAAATAGAGGGAGTAGGCAAGTGAGGGGATTCCAATGCACTTGGTCTCCTGATTTTTGGAGTCTCCAGTAAAAAGTTATTCGAGATATAAAATTCTAGTAGGGTCTAGGTTTTGAGGGGCCAAAATTTGGCTAAGTCCCATTGGCCGGTCGGCCGACTGTCAGAGTCGAGGCCGAGGTGGTGATCGAGCCGGTTGTCACTTGAACGTCGGCCTTCGTGGCGGCGTTGTTCGTTGGTTAGGTCAAAGTCATGAGTTTAAGTGCATATGTATTGCATGATGCATGTTTTGACTAACGTGGGTCAAGTTGTGAAGAACTTGTTCTCGGATTCGATTTGCTTGTCTATTGTTGTGCAGGTTACTTGGTGGTCAACGACGGTCAACAGCGAGGATGATCGGGACTAGGCTTGGAGAGCTGAGGTCCAGAACGATCGACGATGCCGGGTGAGGTCAATGAACTCAAGTGTGGTGCAGAATAGACAAGGATGACCGAACCGACCATTCGGTTGCGACTGGTTTGATCAAGCGACGCGGGAGTCGGTGTAAGTGCCATGGTGGTTTCGGTGGGAGCCGGATGGGAGAGACTTGTCGACATGGAGAGAGCAGTTGATCAACCTACACGTGGCGGAGCAGGCGAAATGCTTCGCGCAGATGGACTCGGTTTTCGGAGAAGGATCGAGAAGGGGTATTTTGGTAATCTTACCAAATACCACCTCGGTGACCTTTTGCCAACCCGCGGCGCAAGATGACGCAAAGAGAAGCGGTTTAGGTCAAGAGGTGTTGAAGACGGCGCTTTAAAATGCGTGCGTATGTGACCCGTTTGTGTTGGACCTTAACGGGAGCCCATTTAAGTTAAACTTCTAGAAGGTCTAAGTCTCCACTATTAATAGAGGAGGGAGGTGGCTGCACCCCCTCCAAACCTTTCATTATTGTTGAAACCCTAGTTTGGCTTAGGGAGAGGATTAGTGGAGGTTAGGGTTCTAGAGAGTTTTGATTTGATTTCGTGCTCTTGGATCGAGCTTTGTCCTCCATTGATGGAGTGGTTGTAAACCCAAACCCTATCAAATTAATCCAAGGAAAGTTTGCTCAAAGATGTGTCTCTTTGCCTTTCTTCTCTCTATTTAGTGATTTTGAGTCTTTCTTTGATTCGCATGTTTTTGATTGATTTCTTCACGTGATCTAGCTTGCTGTGACATGTGGGAACACATCTAGGATCATCTTGATCATCAATCACCCACGAGCAAGTTTTTGGATCTAGTTTTCGTTTTGACTCGGTTTTGAACCATCCACCTCTCAAACTGAAAAAGGTCATAACTTTTCCAAGGATCTTCACGATCTTCGATTGGAATAGGTTCCTGACATCCTAGAGAAGGTGTGTACCAAGTTTCATCAAGTTTGGAGTTGTAGATCAAAAGTTACATCTATTTGCAACTTCGTTTTTCCACCTCTCAAACTGAAAAAGGTCATAACTTTTCCAAGGATCTTCACGATCTTCGATTGGAATAGGTTCCTGACATCCTAGAGAAGGTGTGTACCAAGTTTCATCAAGTTTGGAGTTGTAGATCAAAAGTTACATCTATTTGCAACTTCGTTTTTCGTGCTGATTTCACTGTTCATCAGGCTGGAGGTCAGACCGCCATTAACATAGAGGTCAGACCGCCCATGGACCGGTCAAACCGCCATTAATATAGAGGTCAGACCGCCCTTCACTTGGAAATTAAGTTTTGATTGATTTTGGCTGTTTTGCTTCGGGGTTTAGATTGGATTCAATACTAGTCTTCCACTGTACTGGTATATTGATCTTCATAGCTTCCATAGCTATTGGAGTGAAATTTGTATTGGATCTGATCTTGGTTGAAAAAGTGAGTGTGCTCCTATTCACCCCCCTCTAGTCGCCTTTTCGGTCCAACAGTAACAAAACCTTTCAGAAACTTCATCTCAACATTGACACTCCCGATGTGCTTTCCTGTCGTCCAACCGATACACACAGCGTTTGGGTACGACATACACCGTTAGACAGGGATGCGGCGAACCGTCCCGCGATGTGATAAACACACCTCCAGCCCATCACACAGCTTAAACTACAACCTGAGTTGTCAATGACAAGATTCCATAACCTCCAGCCCATCACACACGCACGGGACTTCCGAGATTCTAGGGGATAAGGGTCGATTCGTAGATTCTAGGGGATAAGGGTCGATTCGTAGTTTGATTTGGTTGTATTTGGATGCGGGAGAGATAGGGCTAGAGATTGGTGCGAAAATCCCAGAAGTTTCGGTTGGAAATTGCCGTTGTCGGGCGGAGCTTGAACTCTTGGCAATGGCGAATGCGGGTGAGCGCGCACGAGGAAGAAAATGGCACGAGGAAGGAGACGCTGTGGTGGGACCCACTCGTCAGTGAGACGAACCAGCGCGGCGCGACAGAGACCGATAGGTGGGGTCCACCGGTCAGGGAGGTGAGCGAACGCAGCATGGGAGTTGGACCGCCGCAGACGCATGAGAGAACGCGTCCGGGGTTGGTTGGGGATGGAATAGTGGTTAGGTTTCTACCGCCATTGTTAGGAAATTAAAATATATTTCTCTTTGTAATAAATATAGAAAATCCAAATAGCAATTAGAAAATAGCAAATAAACTTGGAAAAATTCCAAAAAATTCTATAGAATATAACTAAGCACATATAATCCAAATAAAATAGTTTGGTCAATTGTTGATATTGGGATTAATCACATTAAATCATTTTGACATGAAGGTCGATATTAAGTTTTAAATAAAAATACTAAAAATTAATAGAAATTCAAATATTGTATTTTCAAACAAGTAATTATTTAAAAGATTTTTAGAGCTCAAAAAATTGGGATGTTATAGTGGGCGAGTTATATTGTATTCTGAAAAAGTGGGGATTTTGACTCACTAGTAGACAGGGTGGGGTTCTCGTCCGTGGTCGATTAAGGACTGAAACCAGTAAATCTGGGACTAAGACCTAATCGTACTGCCGTATGTGCTAGGATGGGGGTAGCTGTAGCTAACTAAGTTATCGAATCATAATCTTGCAAGATTAGTAAGCAGATGTAGTGCGAACAATTTCTTTTGCCGTCACAACTGCGAATGGCTCACTTCAATGGGTTTCTATCGGGATGGAGTGAGAGACTCACTTGTCAGGTTTCTATCTGGAGAGTGAGGACTCTTCATACTGCGGGGTTCTATCCGAGTATTGGGGGATAATCATTCGCAGGGCTAATGAAAAGTTAGGACTAGATAGTGTAATGGCTGCGTCGCGAACTCTAGGCTATTTACCTTCGGTAGTGAGTAGTGATATAGAGATATTCCAAGCAACTGGAATACTGTGTACTATGGGTAAAGTTGTATACCTCTGCAGAGTGATAAACTATTCAAATAGCTGTGTTCGCAGACACGAGCGTGCTTAGTGTGGCTGGTATGACGGTAGTTTTGATTTTCAAACTGTTTTGTCACAAAAGTTTATGGTAATGACATGGGTTTTTTTAATTTGTTGAGTTAACTACCATGTCTATGGCTGGATTGCTATGTCTATGGAAGGACTGTCATTTCTATGGTTGAACTTGAATTTATCAGTGCCATGTCTATGGCTGAATATGATTAAATTTTTGCTTGCAATCGAGTAGGGTTGCGGGTATTGATATTATTTTATTCAATTCTTTATTTACTGTACTGTACTTACTTTTTCTTAAATTGCTCTTTTAAATTCCGTTGTAAATTACTATTAAGAATATTGCCAATAAAAGTGGCTTTGACCAAAAGAACTTGTAGAGTAGAGCCATTCATTTGATAACCATGCATATAATATAATTTTTGTGGTACAGTACAAGTCTTGCTGAGTACGCATTGTACTCAATCTTGCTATTGTTGTTGGTTTAGAGTTTGCAGAGGAGCCGACGCTAGACGACGAGTTCTTTGCCCCGATAACAGGAGGTTCGGTGAATGGGTCTACCTAGGCCTTATTCCTTGTCGGTTGCCTGCGGGATCGGATGGGCATGCCGCTGGACTTTTGCTACTATTACTATATCTTCCGCTGCTGTTTACTTTACTTACTCTGATGACTACTTTTATTTGGCAGGTCGGCCATTGTTGTAATAATTATTGTAATAACTTAAGTAGAATACCCCCTTTTGCTTTACTTTAGTATATGTTTGTATGGATGTGATTGCCAAATGTTGTGAATGTGTGTGCTAACCGTTAATCCTGGAACTAGCACAGTATACACATAAGATCATCGGGTATTCCACGCCCGGGGGTCTGACATGCGGCTACGGTGAGTCGCGTCAATGGCTGGGTCAAGGAGCTCATACGCCCACTGCGCAACGTCTCCTGGGCTGTCATACCTAAAAATTCAGTGCAAACATTGTAAATACTACGAAACATACACAAAAATAATAAGAGGGACATATTTAAATAATGAAATTATTTCACCAAATTAAAGCTAACAGTATTTTAATTAGGATCCGCACACCCTATGTAGCTAATATGGATTTTTTATAGAATTTTTACAGCTAGTTTGCTGTTTTCCCTGTTTAAATTTATTCTTGGTATTTACAAAAAAATTATCATGCAAAAATGAGAACAAAATTGAAGCTGATAATATTTTAATTAGGCTTTGCACACCTTATTTAGCTATACATACCTCGGAACTCAACATGGATCCACCCTCCATGCCTTATGGGCATGCACAACCGCAACACCCCAAGCTCAATGGGTTGCTCGCCCTCCTAGGGGAGGATGGTACTGAGGCGGCTATGGTGAGTCACGTAAATGCCCGAGTCAAGCAGCTCGTACGACCACTGCGCGGTGTCTCCTAGGCCATTATATACGAAAATTCAGTGCATACATTGTAAACACTACGAAACATACACAAAAGTAATAAGATGAGATATATCTAAATAATTCAATTATTGCACCAAATTGAAGCTGACAATATTTTAATTAAGATCCACACACCCTATGTAGCTACTCTGGATTTTTTTATAGAATTTTTGGAGCCATCTTACTATTTTTCTACTTTAAAAGGTATTTTCGGTATTTCCAAATATTTAACGTACAAAAAAAAGAACAAAATTGAAGCTAAAAATATTTTAATTAGACTCTACACACCCTATCTAGCTACTCTGGAATTTTAATATAATTTTTAGAGCCATCTTGCTATTTTCTAGGTTTAAAATGTATTTTTGGTATTTACAAAAAAATGTATCTTTCAAAAATGAGAATAAAATTGAAGCCGAAAATATTTTAATTAGGTTCTACAAACTCTATTTAGCTACTAAGAAATTTTAATATAATTTTTAGAGCCATCTTTCTATTTTCCTTTTTAAAAAGTATTTTTACCATTTAGAAAATATTTATTATGCAAAAATGAGAACCAAATTTATGTTGAGAATATTTTAATTAGGCTCTACACACCATATTTACCTTATTTGGAATTTTTATAGAATTTTTAGAGCTATCTTGGTATTTTCCTAGATTAAAAGGTATGTTCCGCGTTTCAAAATTATTTACTGCATAAAAAAGACTACCAAATTGAAGCTGACAATATTTTAATTAAGATCTAAACACCCTATTTAACTACTCTGAAATTTTATAGAATTTTAGAGCTACCTTACTATTTTCTTAGTTTAAAAAATATTTTCAGTATTTCAAAATTATTTCCTGTATCAAAATAATCTAAACTACAACGATAATATAAACTACAACAGACTACATTACAGCTAAAATTATCTAATGAAATTAGTTCTACATCGCTAGTTTTATTTTTGCTAACTTATTAGGATTTCGAATGTAATTACAAAATTGTAAAAATATTTATCTGCAAAGTGGGCGACCAGATCTGCTTCTCTCTCATCCGTTACGAATCGATAGTGCTTCGCTAGTTGCTTTCCCCCTTTCATCCTCTCCTTTCTCTCATCCGCTACGAACCAACAGAGCTTCACTAGTCGCTTTTCCCTTTGCTCCCCCCCTTCTCTCACTCCTCTCTTTTTCTCGAGATAGACATGATATTTGGGGCGATTTTGTGGATTTTATAGGGTAGACCTTGTCACCCGATGAATTGACGATAGGAACCCGCCCACCTCCAATCGCCGAACGAAATGAGAATTTGCACTCTTAACATATTGTCATTAGATTAAATAGCGATAAGAGTAACCCGGTCGTCTTTTGAAACGGCGAGATGATGCTATTTTTGTAATTTTTAATTTAAATAACATTTTTTTAAAAATTCCATTTCCGCTCATGGGACAGTATCACATTAGCGAACGACGCCCCGACCCGGAATTCCAAAACCCCGGTGTACGGTCTCCCCAAACCCCGGTCTCCTTCCTCCTGCTGCTGTCCGCCCCCACAGGCCACCGCCGCCGTCGCGCCGCGGCACCACGGCCGGCGAGATGAACCACTTCCGGCGGCGCCCCCTCCCTCTCGTCTTCCCCCTCGTCCTGCTGCTACTCGCTCTGGTAATCTGATCTCGCCCAAACCTCGATCTCTGGTTAGATCTGATCCTTTCGCCCCTTTCGGCTTCTTGATGCGCCCTTTCTCTCACTATCGGCAGGTGCCGACCCCGGAGGCGGCCGAGTCCACGCCGGGGACCCGGACGCGCAAGATCGGTGGCACCGCCGCCTCCTCGGTGTTCTCGCTCTTCAACCTGAAGCCCCAGAGCAAGTTCTGGACCGAATCTGTCATCCGCACAGGTTCGGTTCCTTCCTTTCTTGGCGTTAGGGGATTCCTGTTTGCTTGTTGCATTATGTGATTGGTTGTATGCTTACGGGGTTTTCTTGATTTTGGTAGAATTCGATGACTTGGAGGGCTCGGCGTCGCGGGACTCCAGCAACAAGGCGCTGCTCAACTTCACAAGAGCTGGTGGGTTCTTGTGTTGCTTAAGAATTGTTCCCTTGGGTTTGTAGATCATATTTGAAAGAAACCAAATCAAAATTTTGTTAAAACTACGGTGTTGGCCTGTTGGGTAGACTCCACCATAGCCACTGCAACGATAGCTTCCTTTTTCCCGTTAGATGTCGCCACGACTGCGTGTTAATGGCAATTTAAAACGGTTGTTTCAAGCGGATATACTTCTGCCCATTAGCCTCTCGCCAGTCTTTCTGCCAGTCTGATATAATCATGTAGACTACTAGTATATCAGTACTTATTTTTACTTGCTGACTGATCCTTTATGTCATGTGTACCTTGTGTCCCTTTCCAGCAATTCTTTAGTTTTTAGTTATGAGGATGCTAATGTGAAATTTCAAGGAAGTTTATAGTAAGGCCTTGTTTGGTATAGCTCCATATTCTCATTTTCCAGATTCTGCTCTTGATTCTCTGAGAATCTGGAGTTATCTGTTGAAACCGTTTGGCTGGTAGGTTGGCTCCAAAAACTATATGAGGGAGGATTAGAGGCAAATAGACCATGTCAACCTTGGGTGTAATACTTCAATTGTATTTGTGTAACTCAGTGGTATTTGAGGGTAAAAACCTTCAACTTCAAAGGGTATTTTTATTTCTGAAGGTTGGATTCTCACGAGAATCTGCTGGGAGGTTGCTTTTTGTTGCTAGTTCATTTTCGAGACAGCTCCTCACGAGGAGCAGAATTTAGTGATTTTGAGAATAAGAGTGTTTGGTACGGCTCTACGAGAATCGATTGAGAAGCTGGGAGTGGAAGCTGTACCAAACAAGCCCTAAGTAGACATGGAATTGCCTAGGTGACCAAAAGAAGAGAAGTAGGTGTTGGGTGTCCCTATATATACTACTTAATGCTGCAGCACGAGAACTAACAAACTGCATCTGAAGTTTCGTTTGCTATATAGCCAAGAATTAGTGAGCAAGATATATGAGAAGTGCAACTTCACTATGAACAAACCGCTCACATCTATATTTTCCAGACGATGTTATGGTAGTGGGGCAGTGGGCCCTTTGTCTGTGAACCATAATTTGTATTATTGCTTCATGGCAAGGACTGTATTTTGGATGATTTGTTTGATTTGTGTGTGGAGAGGTGATTTTAGTCAAGACCACATACTTATGTATGTGCATATAAAACAATCGGTTGCACATGAAATGTGGATAGTCTATAGCTAATGATTGTGTGCTCATCTAAGAACAGTGTTTCCTTAGGCGCTAGGTGCTAGTCGGGCAGCATACCAGCACCTAGCACCTAATCGCCGCCTAGGCGGGATAAATTGGCTAGGTGGTCTAGGCGGGAGAGCTGCGCTTAGGCGGTCTAGGTGGGCGCCTAGGAGAACACTGTCTAAGAAGGAAGTGATATCTTTACTACTAAACTTATCCCCCTTTTCTTATTGTTCTGTTTTATTCAGGTAATATTGCAAACTATATGAGCCTGGCGGAGGTTGATTCGATATATCTTTCAATCCCTGTGAACTTCATCTTTATAGGATTTGATGGAAAAGGAGGCCACGGTAAATTATCTGTATGCAGTCATACTAATGTCTTTATCTGTTTGTTCACACTAAGTATTAACAGTTTCTTTTTTTTTTTTGTGTGTAGAGTTTAAGTTGGGACCTGAAGAACTGGAACGTTGGTTTACAAAAATAGATCACATATTTGAGTACACAAGAATCCCTCCAGTTGGCGAAGTTCTTACTCCGTTTTATAAGACTAGTGTTAAGAAATTAAAGCAATATGATCTTCCTTTAGTCAGCCATGTGAATCACAAGTAATGAATCTATACATTTATGGCAATTGTTTCACTTAGTGCTGAATGTTTTGATCTGTTTTCTGTAATTAGGATGCGGTATGCTTCCGTGAGGATTAATTTCCATTATTCCACCTCATTTTTTGTGGTGCAGTTTTTCTGTGCATGCGATACACATGGGAGAAGATGTCATGTCTGTTTTTGCACATGCTATAAAAGTTCTATCCCGTAGAGAAAATCTCACGGATTCCAGGTCAGATGTTCTTGAAACACACATTGTTGCAGTTTGGTAAAATTGATAAGCTCGGTATCACATAAAAAGTATAGGTGCGTGCATACCACAAAAAGGATCTTAGTCCAATTATGATAATATATATTATGATTGTGCATTCAAAAGAACCTTAGTAATTAGTATGGTCTTGCTGTTACTGGCAATGGAAGGTAATGCTTTAAAAGAATATACAGATTCCCTTTGTTAGTATTCACAGATTTTTGGCATGTTTATTATCTGTGGAAATTCTACTTTGGTGTAACAGATGAACTCATATATTAATATGCCCTATATCAACGTGTTCGTAATTTGTTTCTATTTTTCTCTGGATATAACTTCTAGACTTTTTTCGCCACACCTGCACGGTAAACCAACTAAGTGCTTACCATACAACTACTGGGAAAACCATTGCAGTGGCTTTTGTAATTACTTCTATTATGCTACCTTGCATTTCCCATCATTTTCTCAAACGTTAACAAATATTCATTTTTGTTTATGTTATACAGAGAAAATGAGGACGCATTTTGGCAAGTGGACAGTGGTCAAATGGAACACATATTTTCAGCACTTGTTGATCACCTTCAGATACAAGAAGCATACAACATCTTCATTCTTAACCCCAAGCCTATTGACAAGAATGTTCACTATGGTTATCGGTGAGTCTGGGGGCACTTTTATTACAATGCATCATATATAGTTGATGTAATAGTGTTATGAAAAAACGGTGCACTCAGTCAGATTTAGCATGACAGGTTTGTGATAAAACAATCGTGTCATTTGTTGGTAACTTTTGATAGTATGAACATGTTGAGTCTTCTTTTCTGCTCTGCAACGAATTCCAAATATATTCTAGATTTCAATCTACATGGCCTGTTGTTTTACTTAAATGTCAGAACTCAGAACACACGATTTTGCTTAAAATGTTCCTAAAGAATTGGTTGAGATAATGAACGGTGAGCTAGAATCTGCAAGACTAAGTTGCTTATTCACTAAAGAATAGATGCCTAGATGGACATGGCAAAAAAAATGTTATCCTGTTCTTTGAGAGGCAAAAAATATTATTCAAGGAGCTGTAGCTAATATTTCAAGTATTAATCAATATTATCACTGCGTTGACCACATATGCCCATTATGTAAGATAGTCATTACTAAACCAAGCGGCAATTAAAATACCACTATCTATTCAATCACTATCCTTTTGAGTTTGAGAATTTGAACTTGGAAATTGTGCATATGATCTTTTGAGTATTAACCTTAATCTTGATAATTTGGAAATTTAGTAATTGAGTAGCACCAGTGCAGATGTTAGTCCTAAATTGTTTTGTTATTAGTCTTAAATTGTTTACATTAATAAGTCATCCTGACTAAACACTTACATTTTTTTGTCTGTAGATTGTTGTATCTCATGTAGACATAATTAGTTCTCCTGCGAGACATGTTGATCAAACAAATAAAGAGATACTCTCTCTTTTGTGTAGCTTAAGATATTCAGACCTATCTAAAAGCTTACTTTACTATGAGAATAAAAAAGGGATCGATTTCTGATTTTGGCGTGTTGCCATATCATGTCAAACACCTCTTTCTGTTTGATCTCATTTTCTGAGATGTTCGAACTTGGAACAATTGCCATAAATGTAATAGTCCATAAATGATTTTGAACAATATATTTATAACTATTACAAATAAATTGAAATGCTGCCTCCCTAAACAATACAACGTACTTCCTCCATTCTCAAATAAGTGATGTTATGAAAAGCATGTAGTCAAACCTGTTAGCTTTGACCACTAGTACATGTAAAATTATTAACAATAGCTGCATGGAAATGATAATAATAAATTTTTCTATCAAATGTTTTTCATAATATTATCAATTTTTGCAAACACATTGTTATAAACATTAGTAGAAAGTTGTACCTTGGAGACTGTACAAAGTATAAAACATTGCTTATTTTAGAACGAAGTGAGTCATAGTTAAATACCAATCTTGTAGCTTCAAACTGAAAAGGTTGCATCAATATAAAATAGTTTAGTAGTGTGCTAGGCCGACCTAGAATTATGCTAGATAGACATGAACACAACATTTGCTAGAAATGGTGGTCTACTGATCCAAATTCTGTTGCTAAGATGGAAACGAAGTAAAAGCTGTATACATATTTGTCAGTTTGGATAGTGTTTTGTGCATTTTCTCCTGTGCTGTTTCATCACTCAAGTGTAATAGTACATATTTGTCAAAGAATATAATATCACCTAACTCCTTTATGTTCATCTGTTTATATTTTGTTCCATCTGTTTTCATAGGAAAGGCTTCTCCGAGTCTGAGATCAACTTGCTCAGGGAGGTAAGCTGCTTTAGCTTTTAGCGAACTTCCTTTTAGGGTTTGAGGATTATCTCTGTGCTTATGTCTTCTTGATTTCATAAATCTGTTTGGTGTGCACATTGTTGTTATGACATTTCTGGAAAATGAAATATCTTTGGTTGGGAGCTTTTGGCAACAAGAGGGCATCATTTTTTTAACATATACCATGTAAAGAGTTCTATTCAGGTTATAACTGTAGTATTTTTTTATAGAGAAAATTCATAGTATGCCACTGAATAACTACATTATTTACAATATGACACTCACTGAGGCTGACATGTAGGTCTAGGGCTCACGTGTCAGTGAGACACCCGTGAGTCGTGACATATTATAAAGATTTGAAGTCATTCAATGGCATATAACGAATTACCCCTTTTTTATACATGTAAAGAGCTCTATTCAGGTTATAACTGTAATACTCCAATTGCACTTCCTATGTGCTCTTTCATTTGAAGATTGACACGAGCATGCGATACTTGACTCCAGTTTACCAGGTCTACATATTGTAGGCTTGGATGGACAAAGTTCTTTGGGATGTTCACAGAATTCCTTTTTTTTTTTGTTGAAAGAGTGAAAATAGTTAATTGCCGGCCAGTAGTTTCAGATAAAATACGGTAGGCAGAGGAAAATGATCTTTGAGCAATATGAAGAAAACAACGCTGAATCAGTTTTATTCATCGATTGCACATGTCTCTGCAATAAGGTTCCCTGTCATATACTACTAGAACTAAAGCGTTGGGATCTTCTGTTGGTTCTTAATCTCATTTTTTTGTCTGCACACTGCTGATTTTGCAAACTATTCTTCTCGTGGTGTTGTTACATATCCCAAGTGCTACTTATGTAACAGTGCCATTTCATTGTGCATGTCCAATGATACCAATTTCATTCTTATTCTATGCGCAGACACTGTATAAATTTATGTTTGCTTTGCTGCTAATTTTCTTATTAATCTTAAATGTATTTTACTTTGGTGAGTACAGTTATACTTCTGTGGACCATGATGTGTTAATGATTGTTTTTTCAGAATAAGACCCTACAAGCTCGGATACTCCAATCAAAAGTTGACAAAAAACTCTTTCTTGGTAAATATTGTTTTTCCTATTTGTATTATTATTTTTGAATTGTTGTGGCATTCAAGAGCAGGCTTATCAAGTCGTCGACTAGTCGACAAGTCGCCGGAGGACGACCGACTGGAGTCGCCGACTCGACTTGTGCCGGCAAAGAGACAAGAGAGGGGAGTGCGGGAGGGAGTGAGGGGCAAACGGGCTCAGTACTCACCTTCGACCTCGGAGAGGCGCAACCGGCAGCTCCATCGGGTCTCCGCCGCGCCGTCGACCAGCTCCCACCGCGTCGCCGACCAGCTCCCACCGTGCCGCCGGCCTTCACGCCTTCGTCCTCACCCCTCGGAGAGCCGCAAATGCCGCAGAGCTCCAGATCCGGTCTCGGCCTTCATCCTCCTCCTCCGCCGCCGCCGTGGCCCGTAGCTCCCGCCCTCCGTCGCTCCGTCGCCCCAGCCCGTTGAGGAGGACCAGAGGAGGCGGGAGGAGGCCCGGCCGAGGAGGAGGCGGGAGGAGGAGGGAGGAGGCTCGGCACGAGGAGGTGGAGAAAGGGAGGAGGGCTGAGCGGAGGCGGAGAGAAAAAGCGAAGAGAGAGAGAAAGGGAGGAGGCGTGGCGCTCAGCGAGGAGGAGGCGGAGGCGGAGAGAAAGGGGGGAGGGGAGGCGTGGCACTCGGCAGGGGAGGAGGCGAGAGAAAGGGGAGGGGCGTGGCGCTCGGCGAGGGAGGAGGCGGAGGATAGAGAGGTGGCGAGGCGGTGCCGAGAAATTTGCCGGCGGCGACTGGGATTTCTGCGGCCACCAACCTTACCGCCTTAATAATCATGATATGAACAGTACTAGTCGACTAGTCGGCCGACTAGTCGACAAGTCGGTCACTACGAGAGTAGTGTCGACTTGCCGACTTAATAACCTTGTTCAAGGTGAAACATATATATGGATATTAATTATTTTGTTCACTTGTATTTAATTATGTGGATTAACAAGGAAATTTGGATAATATCACTGTTAGAATTTGGGGATGTTGATTTTGTTATTCACAACTGTGCATCTTATTCATTATTGAAAAGGTATATATAGACATTGGGTTACATGGGCCTCATGGGCTACATAGGCCACATGGGCCAAGAGAGAGAGAATGTACACTCTTTAACACCTCTTTCAAACTTAAGGTGGATCAGGAGGATCTGATGCACTGAGTTTGAGTAGATGAAGCCGATGCTGCTGTCAAGTCTAAGATTTAGTGAAGAAATCTGCTACTTGAAGCTCTGAGGGTACATACTTAAGGACGATGGTCAATTGCTGATAATGAGACCGTGTGAAAGATGCATCAACACCAATGCGTTTTGTCAACTCATGCTTGACTGGATCACTAGCAATCTGAAATGACACTTGAATTGTCACAAAATAGGGGTGTAGGGTTACCATAATGGACGGTGAGATCAGCCAAGAGCCATCTAAGCTAAATGATCTCTGATGTTCTAGCGGCAAAGGCTCGAAGCTCAGCTTTTGCACTAAAGTGTGACACCACAGTCTGTTTCTTGGACTTCCAAGCAATGAGCGAAGTACCAAGAGAGATCTAGTAGCTAGTGATAGATCGGTGATCAGCAGGATCACTCGCCCAAGTGGAGTCAGAGTAAACGTGGAGCTGGAGCTGACTCAAACTGGCATAAAACAGACGTCTGGACGCAGTCCCCCTCAAGTATCTTAGCACACGAAGAACATGACCATAGTGGACTGAGGTGGGAGCACAGACAAACTGGCTGAGCACATGAACAATGTCTAGTCTGGTGACAATGAGATAAACAAGGCTCCCAACAAGCTGTCGATAGCGGGAATGATCTGTCAGTTCTACACCGTTTGTAGGTCGAAGCTGGAGGTGGAGCTCCATGGGTGTGGCAGCATTGCAAGTATCCGTCATCCCAGAGCGAACAAGTAGATCCTGAACATAGCAATGCTGAGAGAGGTAGTAGCCATCACCATCAGAATAAACCTCAATCCCCAGAAAATAGCTTAATGGTCCTAAATCTGACATTGTAAACTGTTCACTCAATTTCTTCTTCACAAAAGCCACATAGTCCATGTCATCTCCTGTGATCAACATATCATCTACGATTTCGCTGAGAAGTGTGAATAAACAAGACAGGGTCATGCTCACTTGGAGTGAAACCAGCAGTTCGAATCACAGAACTGAAACACTCAAACCAAGCACGTGGTGCTTGCTTGAGACCATATAGAGCACACCTTAGACGATAAACATAGCCTGTATGAGCCTCAACTCCGAGGGGTGGCTGCAAATGGACCTCATGTAGATCATTATGAAGAAAAACATTCTTGATATTCATCTGAGATATAGTACATGAGTGTACCGTTGCAACAACAATGCGAGTACGGACTGTAGTTATATGAGCAACTGGAGCAAACGTCTCATCATAATCTCGACCATAAGCCTGTTGAAAACATCTTGCAATAAGACGAGCCTTGTATCACTCCATTGAGCCATATGACTTGGTCTTTACTTTATACACTCATTTGCAAGTTATAGGAAGAGCTCCGGATGGAAGCGGAACAAAATCCCAAGTGTCTGTAGACTCTAATACTGTAAGCTCCTTAGTCATAGCGAACTACCACTCAAGTATACTGACCGTCTCCTGATAGGTACGCGACTTAGATACTGCACATGCACAAGAAAAATCCCATCTCTCTAGTGTCTAAAGAAAGGAATAATCACGTAGGGCATACCGTGATGTAGTAAAATGATCGTCAGAGTCTATTGTATTGGCTGGAGGGTCAAGTGGAGGAGAGGACTGAGGATCAGAACGAACTCTTTGTCGACGACTATAGTGAAAGAGAGAAGAAGTGGAAGTGTCAGAAACTGGTGGAGCTGTGGGAAGAGACACTAGAAGGTGAAACTGGTGGAGAAGGTTTATCTGGAGAAGACAAGTCTGATGAAGGAATGAGAGGTAGACACAAAATGGAGGTGGAATCTGTGGAGGGAGTGAGACGAGTTGAGGGATGATAAAAGTAGGGTCGACCCTCATCAAAGGTTACATCACGAGATGCGAATGCGACATGCTGAGGGATCATAGCAATGATAGCCCTAATGCTCAGGACTATAACCCAGAAAGACACTTAATTGATTGAGGGCTCTGTTTTGTGCGCTCATGAGGTGCTAGAAGGACTTAGCAGACTCAACCAAACACACGAAGATGAGCATAGCGAGTAGGTGCTTTGTACAGGCCTCACCTGGACACATGCCCTGAAGCTTGGAAGAGGGCTGACGGTTGATGAGATAGATTGCCATAGAGACCACTTCCCCCTAGAAGTGAGGTAATAAAGGAGGAAATGAGAAAAGTACGAGCAGTCTCAATGATGTGACAGTGCTTGCGCTCAGCAAAACCATTCTGAGCATGAGCACCAGGACACGAGAGCTGAGGAAGTGTACCCTCAGAAGTAAGGAACTGACGAAAAGCTGATGAAAGATACTCTCCTCTAGAGTCAGAACGAAAGATACCGATGGTACAAGAGAATTGAGTATGAACTATCTGAGCAAAAGATTGATAGATAGAAAATCAACTACAAACGGTGTTTCATGAAGTAGATCCAAGTGTATCGAGTGTGGTCATCAGTGAAGATAACATAGTAACTGTGACCACACTTCAAAGCAAAAGGAGGACTCCAAACATCTGAATGGACCAAATCAAAGGGACGATGAGATCTAGAAAAGCTGAAAGGATATGAGAGTTGTACATGCTTGCCAAGTCTACAATTATTGCACTGAAATTTTGTGTCAACAGAAACAGGACCAAGAACACCTTGTTGAATCAAGATAGAGAGGCATGACCCACACAAGTGCTCTAAGCGATGATGCCATTGAGGAAAACTTGCAAACATATATTGATGCAGAAGGACAAGGAGTGTATGGACCAGTACCTGAAATGGAGGATAAAGGGAGACTCAGACGATCAAAAACATAGAGCCCTGCAGAACCTCTAATGATGACCTGTATCGATGCCAACTCTTGTTCGACGATTTTGCACAAAGCAGGAGCTATCATTGAAGCCAACGAAGCAATTTATATCTGCAAGCTGCTCGACAGATATGAGATTCATGGAGAGTGTGGGGATAAGTGAGACATATGAAACTTTGAAGTGGGGTGGAAAGAGTCCCCTGATGAGTGACCGTGCATGGCGTTCCATCAGCTGTCTGAATCTTGATACGTTGTGCAACATGATAACATGATGTGAGCTGTGACGCATCAGATGTCACATGGAAAGAAGCTCCTAAATCAAACAGCCATAGGAGTGAAGCACCCAATATAGAACATGATGGTGCAGTAAAACCAGTGGATCGACCAAAAGATGCCTACAACCAACACAACTGGCCCTGAAGATTGCTCATTTGAGTCTAAATCTGACCATATTGAGTTACACAAGACTCAACATCACTAGCAGGGATAGAAGAAGCAATATCAGCATCACCTCAAATAGGTCTAGGACCAAGAATGCCATCAAGATTCATGATAGAATCAAGTACACTAACACCAAGCAATAACCTCAGTAGTACCAACACCACATGCAATAGCAGGAGATCATTATCCACAGTACAACAAGTATCACCAGCAGAGCAGGGCTAGAGTAGTACTGAGCAGCAGGCAGAGCAATCAATAGTACCAATACTAGCAGCAACAATCAACTACAGTGATACCAATAATAGTGAGGATGCACCGAGCTTGAGGAGCCCAGCCAAGATCCAGCTGCATCGAGCTTGAGGACGAGGAGCTCCAACGAGGAGCTGAACAGCAGAGCCACGGTAGGTCGCGAGGTCGATGTCGCCTGAGCAACAACAGAGCATGCGGTGTCAGGCGAGATTGAGGTCGCCAGAGCAGCAACGGAGCCACAATAGGTTGTGAGGTCGATGTTGCCGGAGCAACAACGGAGCCGGCGGTGTCAGGCGAGGTTGAGGTCGCTGGAACAAGAGAGCCGGTGAGGAGAGGTTGAGGTCGAGGGGGCACCAGACGAGCTCGAGGCGGCACTGCTACGCAATGCCGGAGGAGGGGCGATGCCAGACGAACTCGAGGAGGCGCTGCTGCGCGGATCCTTGGGATGGTGGCACAAATCCGGATCTCGAGGATGCTTGCGTCGCGGATCTGTGAGTCGGCGAAGCAGAGTAGTTGATGAAGGCGAGGTGGTGAAGAGGCGGCGGAAGACGAGGTGGCTCGGCCTCCAACGACGTCGTTAGAGCAGAGGAAGCCGACGTCGGGTGGAGCAAAGGTGTCGGGTGGAGAAGTAGGCTAGCAAGGAGTAGAGGAACGGCTCAGGCCCATCGGCTCGAGGGGAAGAGTGGACTAGGCACGACGGCGGTTGAAGGAACTAGGGTTAGGGTTTTGGTGGATCTGGCTCTGATACCATGTTAGAATTTGGGGATGTTGATTTTTCTATTCACAACGGTGCATCTTATTCATTATTGAGAGGGTATATATATACATTGGGTTATATATGCTTCATGGACCGAGAGAGAGAGAGAGAGAGAGAGAGAGAGAGAGAATGTACACTCTTAACAATTGCATCCTCAGAAGTTGGTGGATGCAAATGTAAAATGTAAAATTAAGTTTTATGAATAAGCATTGCCGGCATATCCCCTTAAATATTGGATATACTATCAAGATATTTGGACACCAGGCCAGTAGTCCCACATTAACGGATCTAACGATGTTGACTTACATAAGTTAGTTATGCTATCGACTAACATATTTTCTTTATAACTTTTCTAGTTTATTGTTTACTTGAAAAGTAATGCACTTTTTGCTTGGCATTCCTAGTTTATTGTTTACTTGAGAAGTAATGCACTTTTTGCTTGGCATTCCCATATTATCCATACTGTATGCATTTGATACTTAATGTATCTTTGGGTTTACATTTTTATCTGCTTATCTGCAATCAACATTAGCATAGAATGTGCTCCGACATCTGCATCCAAAAAAGGGGGTGCTATCTGCTTTTGGTGTAGGTATTTTCCATGTGTAGGTTCAATGCATAATTTGCAATTATTCAACATTAGAAAAACTTGTCCTAAGAGGCCCTACAAGTATTTATGGGGCTCAAGTGCAAGTGCACCGAGATTTGTGCAAAGTGCATTTTGTGCCTCCACTTGAGAAACATCATTTTGCTTTTATTGTACTTTGTGCAATAACTCTACACCATGGAAGAAAAAACCGGTCGGTAACCGGCGGTTACTGGGTTTACCGGTGGGCTCTGGGAAGAGGAAAACCGGCCGGTTTTTCCCGGTTTGGCCAGTTCAAATTTCAAATTTCAAATTTTGATTGGTTTTTAAGCAAATTCAAACGAAATTCGTCCGGTTTTTTTCCGGGAAATCCAGGAACCGGCCGGTAACCTGCCGTTTTTTTTTTCCCGGCCGGCGACCGGGATTCCCCCCGGGAACGGGTTTTCTATCCTTGCTCTACACACATAAATTCAAAGTCGATGTTTTTGTGGATGTCATAAGACCCCCACAAAAGACACTCTGTAATTAGTTCCCTTAGTTTTTCATTGTAGCAATATGCCATTCTTTTGTGAGACTTAACTGTGACATGCAGTAGTCCCTTTATCCCCCTCATTGCACTTGTATGCATCTCTGATTCTCTGTATTAATCAGATATCGAAAAAGGGGTAAACCGGAGGCCCTTATATGAAAGTCATCCTCTATCACCATTTTCGTGGACCACAACTGACAATATGGATATGGTATGTTTGTTATTTTATTTTTCTCTATGAAATTATTTGTACCTGCAAAATACAACTTTTTTTTTTGTTTTAGTCCATTCGACTTGGCCATTCCAACACTTCCATTTTCTGTTCAACCTTGGTCTTGCTTAATTGAGTTCATACTCTTTTCTTTTTCTATTTTTTTGGAACTGATACTTTGGGTTTAATAACCTAGTGAAGCGTAAAGCTAGTCAAAGATTGACCTGCTAGTTGCTTAGTTAATCCAACAAGGATATCAACCATTTCAGTATTATGTATATTCTAATGGAATTCTTTATTTATCTCTCGTACAGGGGGAATGGTCAAAGAAATGCAAGGAATCATTAAGTAATTTTGAGCTGTTGAAGGAAGGAAAGAGTAAAGATGACATTGTTTATGACAAAGCCGTTCAGGTTCCACACTTATGTCGGTACATGAAATTAAATATGTTTATATATATATAATGTACCTAATATTGCATGTTCTTGTTAGATATTACACAGCACAAAGGATGATCTGCATGATATTTTAGAGAGCGCACTCAAGTCTAGTGATTTGAAGGGTCTGCATGCTGAATGCCTTACGGATATATGGATTGGAAGAGACAGGTCTGCTATGATTTTCACTTTGGTAATTTTTTTGAAAACTTAGGTTAGATTGGTTCCCTTTCTTCTAATCAAAACTTTATTTTCAGGTTTGCTTTTATTGATCTGAGTGCCGGGCCATTTGCCTGGGGCCCTGCTGTTGGTGGGGATGGTGTTCGTACAGAACTTAGTCTGCCAAATGTGGCGAAGACTGTTGGGGCTGTTGCAGGTCACTTTTCTCTCATCAGGTTTTTGTACATATTCTGTTTCGGTTACTGTTATACTCTGAATGCTGATGCACTAAGTTTTATATAGTGTACTGTGTCACTCTGTCTATTAGTTGTTTGAAAAAATCTCTCTCATTAGTTTTCCTTAGCAGCTAGTATGCATCTCTACTAGTTGCAAGGATTTTTGGCCTAGACATGTTTGGTTTATCCATGATTTTTGTTCATGTTTTTTCTCTTTTCTTTCTTTGTTGATTTGACATTATTTTAGACAACTTTTAGTGTGATACATCTGTTTTATGGTTTTTATGTCCTGTTAAAGCTTTTGGCTTATTGGTGGTTTGATGTGAGTTCTGAGGGTTCAGGCTTCAAACAACCATAGAGACGCAAAATACTGAAGTGAGTAGAAACCCAGTAAATAAACTTAGGGAAATTATGGCATGCGGTTTCATTTTTTTGTGGTAGCACTAGCTTATTTCATTCAAAGTATGTCTTTTTAATCCAACTAGCATTGCATTCTATCAGTTTGAAAATTCGCTACATATGCACTTGTGAATTGTGATACAAATTCCTGGAACAACAAAAAATAAGCATTTAGTATGTGGAGCTAGAAATTTTAATGGGTTGTGTCGTGTCGTGCCAATGGTTTAAACATGTAAACCCAAAGCCGACCAGTCATGTTACCGTGTTGACCTGTGTCGTGCCAATGGTTTAAACATGTAAACCCAAAGCCAACCAGTCATGTTACCGTGTTGACCTGTTGTGCCTAAACTCATTTACATTAATCTAAAATCCTATATTGATTGTGTCATTTAGTTATATTATATCAAATGTTCTCATTCTACTTGTTCTAAAGGTCATAGATTGTTTGTTCACACTTGTAATCATTTTTTTATTAAACTTGTTAGTTTTAGTTACTTTATGGTTATTAGTTATTTTTATTAACACTGTGATATGTTAATCTTGTCAAATGGGTTAATCATGTCTGTTAGACTTTACGAGAGGGATTTTGCTATTCACAACTGTGCAACTTATTTATTATTGAGAGAGTATATATAGACATAGGGTTACATGGATCACATGGGTCAAGAGAGAGAATGTACAACTCTTAATACCCCGTTCAAACTCAAGGTGGATCAGGAGGATATGATGCATTGAGTTTGAGTAGATGAAGCCGATGTTGTTCTCGAGTCTAAATTTTAGTGAAGAAATCTGCAACTTGAAGCTCTCAAGGTACATACTAGAGGTCGACTACTGACAATGAGACCGTGTGAAAGATGCATCAACACCAATGTGCTTTGTCAACTCATGCTTGACTGGATCACTAGCAATCTGAATAACACTTGTATTATCACAAAACAGAGGTGTAGGATTATCACAATGAACACCAATATCAGCCAAGAGCCATCGAAGCCAAATGACCTCTGAGGTAGTAGCGGCAAGGGCTCGAAGCTCATCCTTTGTACTAGAGCGTGACACTGCAGCCTGCTTCTTGGACTTCCAAGCAATGAGCGAAATGCCAAGAGAGATGCAGTAGCCAGTGATAGATCATCGAACAGGCATAGAACATACGTCTGGATGCAGTCTCCCTTAAGTATCTCAACACATGAAGAATATGACCATAGTGGAGTGAGGTGTGGGCACTGACAAACTGGCTGAACACATAAACAACATAAGCAATGTCTGGCCTAGTGATAAAATAAAAAGGCTCCCAACGAGCCGACCGACAGCGGGAATGATCTGTCAGTGATACACCTTCTGTAGATCGAGCTGCAGGTGGAGTTTCATGGGTGTGGCAGCATTGTGAGTATCAGTCACACCAGAGCGAGCAAGTAGATACTGGACGTAGTGATGCTAAGAGAGGTAGTAGCCATTACTATCAGAATGAACCCCAATCTCTAGAAAATAGCTCAATGGTCCCAAATCAGACATCATAAACTGTTCACTCAATTTCTTCTTGACAAAAGTCACACAGTCCATGTCATCTCATGTGATCAACATATTATCTACATATAGCAGAAGCAAAGTACGATCCCGCTGAGAAGTATAAATAAACAAGGTAGGGTCATGCTTACTTGGAGTGAAACCAGTAGCTCGAATCACATAACTGAAGTGCTCAAACTAAGCACGGCGAGTCTGCTGAGACCATATAGAGTACGCCTAAGATGACAAACATAGCCTGTTGGAGCCTCAGCACCTGGGGTGACTGTATATAGACCTCATGTAGATCACTATGAAAAAGACATTCTTGAAATTCATCTGAGATATAGTCCGTGTGCATACCGTTGCAACAGCGATGGCCAGAACCAATCACTCTTCTGCTCTGAACGATCCTGAATGAAACAAGGAGTCATCAAATCCAACAAAACGGTTCATATCAGTAAGTTGACCAGTAGAAAGAAGATTCATGGATAGCCGAGGAACAAAAGACACATCAGGAACAGAGAAGCAAGATGTAGAGAATGCCCTGATGGGTCATAGAGCAAGGTGTAACATGAAAAGAGTCACGGACTTGTAGGCAACATATGCACCATCAGTAATGTGAACATATGCACCATCAGTCACGGATTTGTAGGCAACAAACTAAGAGCTGTCAGATGTAACATGAAAAGAGGCATCCGAGTCCAGAACCCAAGGATGGCAACGCTAGAAGCAGAAGATGCAACTGAGGTCATAGCAGACAACCAAACACTGATTTAGAAGTCACAATTGGTGTGGCAACAATGACTGCTCCGGTAAGTGCTCTTGGAGGCCTAGTAGGTGCTTCACGACGACTATCAGATGGATGTCTAGCATAATAATCAACAAGCTGATCTGGATGTAACTTGAAGCACTTGTCAACAAGATGACCAATCCTCTTGCAATGAGAACATACTAGCACCCCCGTGGATGTAGCTCGTGAGAACATACCAACACTCCTATGGATGTAGCTCTGGTAGATACAAGACATGTGGTGAGGATACAAGTTTCCTCTGCAATCAAACCAGAGAGCGCCTCAGTCAAAATCGGTGGAGTAGGATAGTTGGGTAACTAAGTACAAATAGCCTCAAACTTTGATCGAAGCCCCGTCACACACTGATACATAATTGTCTGCTGAACATACTCTTCTTTGGCAACATAAGATTGGCAAGCAGTAGCAGCCTTCAGTGTCATAGACTCTAGAGTGCTAGTGATACGAGTGAAAGCACAGTAATACTCCACTAACATGTCATGCTACTGAATACTATGAAGGTTCTTGAGCAATGTGAAGCAAAGAGCACCACTGGACTAAACATATCTCTTCTCAAAGTATGTCCACATCTGCTTGGCTGAAGTATGATACTCAAGACTCATCCTTAGAGAAACATCAACACTCAGGATAAGACCAATCATGACACGATCACCCTCTTTCTACCAAGCCTTTACTGCCTCAGCTTCAACCTTCTTGGATCAGGAGGACTTGGCCATCTTTATGGACCACACTCACCAAGCAGCAGCACAATAGTAATCAGAGCACTCGGCAGAGCAATCAACAACAGTAGACAACAATAGTAGTACCAACAACAATAGTAGGGCAAGAGATCCAGGGGCAGCGAGCACAGCTCGGGGCGGCGCGGTCCGAGCTCAGCCGGAGCGGATGCGGGTGTCGGGTTCGTCGGGGCGGCGTAGCCCGAGCTTGGTCGGCGCGGGGTGGCGCAGATCTGGGGGTAGGAGCTCGGGGTGGCAACTGGAGTGCGGTGCGAGGCAGGGGAGGCGCGGCCTGGGGTGGCGTAGTCCAAGCGTCGGGCTACGCGTGGCAGCAAGCAGAGCTCGGGTCGGTAGCCGAGGTAGAGGAGATCCCAGGGGGGAGGCGAGAAGAGGCGTGGGCGTCGAGGGGGCAGCAGCTAGCAGGAGCAGATGGCGGCGGCGGGAGCAAGAGGGGGAGCAGGGAGCAGATGGTGATGGTGGCGGCGGTGGCGGGAGCAAGAGGGGGGCAGGGAGCTAGCAGGAGCTTGAGCGGGGTGCTATTAGTACACGGGAGGAATAGTAGATGGGCTTTTGGGCCCGAGTCAGGTTGTGGGCTGAGTGGGTAGTGGCCCATCTCCCATCTATTGTTTTTTTCCTCTATTATACACGTGTTATATGGGCTGATTTGCCTAATATATGTCATTGTCTAATCATCGCCTAGGCGCCTAGGCGTCTTGGCGCCTCACCTCGCCTTATCGCCGTGACAACATAGGTTCAGCCCGACGAGGACGTTGCAGAGGCGGCGGCGGTGAGGAAGAGGTTGCTAGAGCAGCTGCATCGGGAGGAAGAACTCTGGTCGTCGGTCGACGAGCTCCCGCCGGCCCAGATGAGGCAGCGGCATAGATCCATCCAGAGGCAGCGTCAACGAGGACAAGCTTCTGTCGGCCAAGAGGAGGCGGCGGCGCAGAGGCGACGAGGACGACGTCGGATCCGGAGGAGGCAAGGATCCTGTAATAGCGGTGGCTCAGGCGACGGGGAGGGAGGCCAAGGCGTCGTTGGATGATGAAGACAAGGCGGCACAGAGCAGAGGCACGGCCTTTGGGCGACGGAGCAAAGACGCAGCTCAGGGCCCGCCGGCCGGAGCAGAGGGGAGGAGGCTAGCAAAGATGGCAACGATAATTTTAAGAGATAGGGTTAGGGTTTGGGTGGATGAGCTCTGATATCATGTTAGACTTTAGGAGAGGGATTTTGCTATTCACAACTATGCAGCTTATTCATTATTGAGAGGGTATATATAACATGGACCTCACGGGCGACATGGGCCAAGAGAGAGAGAATGTACAACTCTTAACTATGTCAACCTGTTGATGTCCCAAACCCATTTATTGTAAACCTAAACAGACATAAGCTGTGTTGTGTTCATTTTATCATGTATATGGAGTAGACCAGTTATAGGCATATTTGAACTATTAAAGGGTAAAACATCTGAACACAATTTAGGGTAGGTATCAGACTGATTGTGTTGATAATTGAGCTAAGGGCAAAACATTGAGAACAAAATTCTTGCAGAAATAAGAAAATGTTGGGGGGGGGGGAGCATTTTATCACACAAATACAACAGATGGCATACTTGAAATTTTTTATAGAGTATGCTTGTTATAACATACTGGGAATTGCTTGATTTAGGGTTTTCCTATTATATTCTGGGAATTGCTTGGTTCTGATTTCCGGCATACCGGCGAGGGCCGAGAGCCCAGGAACCAGCCCAATTTTTGTAACACCCTTGAGTCCAAATGGATTCTAGAATTGTAGTAGTTAGAGTCGGATTAGTCTCACAAAGAAAGTTTAAGGTGTAAAGTAGCATATAATGCTTAAGGGTCCAGAAATAGCAAGTTCGCAACTCCGGGTTAACCCTTTTGGACGAAGCAAGGATATCAGCCCAAGCGACTTGCTACGTGGGGTTGGGCTTTAGTGAATTTTGGACCTTAGCACGTAATGCAAAGTAGTTGATCATGACCATTGCTGCATGGACGAATGTGTGTGTGGTTCCGTGGAGTGCCAAGGTGCGGATGTCTACCAAGGCCCAAGGGTGTTCTAGGCATTTCCTGTGGCATGCGATGTGTTGCTGAGGTGCTAGCCCATTTGCGGGGTGTGTTTTGAGTGTAATTCCTTAGTCCAATTAGTAGTGGCCTAGCGGCCCTTGCCTGTGTTGCCCAAGTGGAGTAGCGGTGAGGTTAGTTCCACAGAGTTTAAAATGTAGAGTAGTAGCATATAATTCTTGAGGGTCCAGACATAGCAACTCCACATTAACTCTTTTGGCGGAAGCGAGTATGAGAGCCCAATCAAGTTGCTATGCGTGCGTAGGCTCATTCGGGATTGGGTCTGGGCTGTACTGTTTTTTGGAACCTGTTGTGTTACAGTCAAGGATCGAAGTCTGCATGGCATAAATCGATCGTGTCGATAACTGTAATCGATTCACGAATACCCGGGAAAATACCGCATGTTCAAACTCCATTTAGTATGCCCTCAGATCAGCAACAAACTCTTGATCAAACAATCATTAAAATCATTAATTTTTTTTGTTGAACCAACAAACCCTTGATCAAACAATCATTAAAATGAACATTAAAATGAATCCTGCCAAGTGTTAATTGCTTATACATCAACAATTGACACAATAGATATCCTTCATGTGACAATACTGTAATTGAACATGCTTTCGAAGTCCATAAAACCGCTCGGGACTTGCTAATACAATCATTCAAGCATATTTAGTTCATACAATACGTAATCTAGCACAAAAAAGACCTAAACCAACCTAGGAAGGACATTATGCAGTCAAAAAATCAAAATCAAATTTAAATTTTTTGGCGATTATCGTTCACGGACCCGACCAGTAAAACCGATTCTGAGTAACCTGCGGGATTTTGATCCTCGCTGATTCTGTCCCTTTTTAACACTTAAACAATCTACAATCAGGGGAAAAAACCCGCCGGTAACCGGATTTCCCGGTGGGGTATGGGATCCAAAATCCCGGCCGGTTTTCCCGGGTTTTGCAAGTTCAAATTTCAAATTTCAAATTTCGTCTGGTTTTTAAGCAAATTCAAGCGAAATTCAACTAGATTTTTCTTGGGAAAACCAGTAACCGGTCGGGTTTTTTTACCGGCCGCCCGGTGGGATTCCCCCGGAACCGGTTTTTGGATCCTTGTCTACAATACGTTGTGGAAGATATAAATTATGTGACAAACCACAAATGCTTTGCACTAAGGCTTGTTTGTCTAGCATGAGGTGATTGTAGTTGATCTCACGCAGAAGTTACAGAAGAAGAAGCTGAAGAAAAATTACAGGACACAATCAGAGAGAGGTTTTCATCTTTTGGCGAGGTATGCTGGATTTCTCTAAGAAAGCATATGATATCCTCATTCTTTTAATATTCATTTAGAAATTCTTCTTTAGTGCCCAACTCAATCTTATATATCAAATAATGCACCTTTTTATTTCTCTGATCTCCTTGTTGGCCATAGTAGATTTGCAATATAGGTTGGTGATTCTGTTTATACAAAATCCTTTTTGTCTTACCCCTGCCACTAGTTCTAGAAGATCTTCATAAAACATTAGGGAAGAGAGTGAGTGGGAGCTTTGGGATCAGAGCAGGAGAGAAGAATATAGATTTGGTAGAATTGGAAAATTTTCTTCTCTGTGGCACTCGATACTTCTTATGCCAGAACTGTTGATAATTCACTTACAGTTTGTCTCTTAAGTCATTAATGTCCCACAGCATAGTGGAAAATTGCAACCCAAGTACCCAACTGCCATTGTCACCTCAACTTGTTCTATTTTATAGTCTTGTTTGCTGTACACTTTCTCATCCATGGCCTCCTGCGGCCTTTTTAACACTGTTTCTTTTTTTTCTTTGCGTATATTATTTTGTTATCACATCTTGAACTAACCCTTGACTTGTACATGGAATGCCATTTTTTTTGGTTCAGGATTATCATGCCGTGGATATCCTATTGGCAGAAATTGATGTATATGAACTTTTTGCTTTCAAGCATTGTGTGGGAAGAAGGGTACAACTTGCCCTTTGCAAAGGTACTTTTGGATGGCCATAAATTTGGACATTTGTTTTTTGAATTATTCTAAATAGTGGGAAACTTGTAGTTAATATCTGCCTTCTGAGTTATGCACTAACACTATTGTTTGATATTATTTATTTATTCTTCTTGGTCTTTAGTCTAAGAGTGAACAAAGCAACTCATCTGCATGAGAGATATTCTTTTTTTCTCCTCAAACACGATTACCCTTCTTTTTTCTCTTTGTTCTTATTTGGCCATGTTTTCTCATTAATTGTGATGGTTTTCAGTTTATGGTAGCAGCTGGGCTTGAGTCTTGTAATGTTCATAAATATTTACTTGTTTTGTCAGAACTCAGAAAGGTCACTCCTTTTTAACTAGAACCTTCATTTTTCTACACAGAACTTGATGAGAGGATGCACGACCTGAAAAATGAACTGGAAGGCTACAATAGTGGAGATTCTGATGAAATTAATAAGAAAAAAGCTCTTGATGCACTGAAGAGGATGGAAAAATGGAACTTATTTAAAGATACTTCAGAGGTTAGCTTTATTTAAAGATACTACACAGCACAAATTTATGCATTGAAAAATCTATTTTTGATTTCCCTAATAAGCAGGACAACCAAAAATTCGTAAGTCAATGTGCAGGTATTAATCATACTTTTAATGACAGTCCAATCTTTTAATGCCAGGAACATCATAGTTACACAGTGGCTCGTGATTCATTTCTTGCACACCTTGGGTCAACATTATCAGGTTCTATGAGGCATGTAATTGCTCCTTCTGTTTCTCATAGAGCACACCATTACTATGAGAAGTTATTGTTTCAGTTGTACTTCGTGACACAAGAGGTAATGATTCTGTTGCTTGTATTTTGTACATTTAATACAGTTATGTCCTTACATTGCTTTTTTTCCTTTTGCAGAAAGTCAGGAATATAAAGCAGTTGCCTGTTAACGTAAAATCCATCACAGAGGGCCTTAGTTCTGTGTTATTACCATCTCAGGAGCCTATGTTTAGCCAACACATGTATGTGTTCTCCATTTCCTCAGTCTTAGTTTGTGGTCCTATTACTTGTCATTTGTCAATGAACAGGAGCAAAAGAAGTGCTTCTTTAGCTACTAATATGGAGTGATAAACTTACCGGGGGTTTAAAATTAATTAAAATGGAAATTATATATATAAAATTTCTGATCCTCACTAGATTTTTATTCTAATACCTTCTAAATTATAAATGCATATTTACAACTTTGAGATAATTTACTCCGATGGACCAGACTCATTCAGAGTACAATATCAATCTTGAAAGCATTGGAAAAATTACCTCCGGACCTCCCTATGTCTTTTCGCTGATCCCCTTTATTTATGTTTTAGATCCAAAAGGTGTTTATTTATTTAACAATCAAACCCTCTCTATCCAAACAAGCCCATCGGGTGGATTTGGAATCCACTCCTTCCGATTTCAAATATAAGTCGTTTTAGCTCTGGGCACATGATTTAAGGAGTCACATAAAATGACACTCTCCCCCTTCATTTATTCCCAAACTTCATGAGTTCTTTAATTTGTGTGGATAGGAGAGGTTGGGAAAGAGGCCACATTTGTTGATGAGAATATGAACACCATTCAACAAGGGTATAATAAGCGTGATAAATGTTCCTCGAAGTGTGATTTGCAGTGTCTTTGGGAGCTCAACTAGCTGCACTTTCCTTTCTGTCTCCACCAGCCAGTCAGCCACTACCCCTACCTTTGTTTTTGTTGCGTCCTCTACTGCCTCCTTTGCTCAGTGGTACCATCTTTTGGGTCATCTCTATGGATCGCGTCTGTCATCTCTAGTAGGCCGTGGTCTTCTTAGGTCTGTTTCTGGTGACACCTCTTTACCTTGTATTGGTTGCAATCTTGGCAAGCAACTGTAGTCCCCTATCCCTCTAATGATTTTGTTTCTGCTCGTTCTTTTGATCTTATTCATTCTGATGTTTGGGGTTTGGCTCCCTTTGTTTCGAAAGGGGGTTATTGATACTATGTGATCTTTATTGATGATTATTCTTGTCATACTTGGATCTACTTCATGTCCTCTTGCGGTCAGGTCCTCTCTATTTACCAGCTAGGTCCTCTCTATTTACCAAATGTTCGCCACCATGGTTCGTACTAAGTTTGATTCGGTCATTCGTGCGTTTCTTGCTGACTCTACTGGAGAATACCTATCTACTGCTTTGTGTCGTTTTCTTGTTGAGCAGGGTACTCTTACCCAGTATTCTTGCCCTGTTGCTCATGCTCAAAACGGTGTGGTGTCTCTAGGTGTAAGCATCGTCACTTGGTTGAGACGGCTCGCGCTCTCATGCTTGCCTCTTCTGTTCCACCTCACTTCTAGGTTGAGGCTGTCTCCACTGCTGCTTTCCTCATCAACATACAACCTTCCACGGTTCTTTAGGGCTCTACTCCTGTCGAGCATCTCTACGGTCGGGTTCCAGAGTACAGTTGTCTTCGTTGTTTCAGCTGTTTGCTTTGTTCTTCTACCTCGTGAGCGCACCAAGCTGACTGCTTAGTCAGTTCAGTGTGTTTTTCTTGGCTACATTCTTGAGCATAAGGGTTATTGCTGCTATGATCTTGTTGCTCGTCGGATGAGGATCTCTCGGGATGTCAAGTTCAATGAGTCCCGACCTTACTACCATCGTTCCCCTATTGGCATCTCAAATTCTCTTGTTGAGTCGATCTCCTTTCTGACTTTTCCTGACCCGTAGTTTTCCACTTATGTTTCGCTTCTGCCTCCACCTTCTTCGCTTCCCTCTCCTCCGGCTCCACCCGTTCTCTCCGCTGGAGTTTCCTTCCAGATCTTTTGTTGAGATTCCACGTTCCCTTGCACTACTCTCACCGCCCTCGATCTACTACTTCTCCAGTTGAGCCTCCGTCTTTGTTGAGCCTCCGTCGCGAACGTTGCATTGCCAGAGTCTCTGGCGCACTGACTTTTACATTGCTCTTTCTGAGCCTACGACCTACAATGAAGCTGCTGCTCACCCTGAGTGGCAGCTCGCGATGTCTGAGGAGATTGATGCTTTGAAGCGTACCGACACTTGAGATTTTGTGCCCTTACTTGCGCGTCACTCCTATGACGTGCAAGTGGGTGTACAAGATCAAGACATGCTCGAATGGTTCTCTTGAGCGCTTCAAGGTTCGTCTTGTGGCGCGTGATTTTCAGCAGGAGTATGGTCGTAACTACGATGGGACCTTAGCTCCTGCCACCCATATGACCATTGTTCGCACTCTCCTTGTTGTGGCTTCTGTTCGATAGTGGCCCATTTCTCAGTTGGACACCAAGAAATGCCTTTCTTAATGGTGAGCCGTGTGAGGTCTGTATGCAGCCACCCCTCGGGTATTATGTCCCTTATGGTATGGTTTGTCGCTTGAGTCGCTCTCTTTATGAACTCAAGCAAGCCCCTTGTGCTTGGTTTGACCGCTTCTCCTCTGTTGTCACTGTTGTCGGCTTCTCCGCCAGTGATTACAGCCTTGCCCTCTTTGTACACACCTCTCCTCGAGATCGGACGCTCCTCGTTTATGTGGATGATATGATTATTACTGGGAATGACTCTCAGTACATTGATTTTGTGAAGGAGTCTCTTCATGAACAGTTCTTGATGTTTGATTTGTGCCCTACTTCTTTGGGATTGATGTCACTTCTACGCCTGAGGGCTACTGCCTCTCCTAGGAGAAGTACATTAAGGATATCATTCCTCACGCTTGTCTTACTGATCAGTGCATGGCAGATCCTATGGAGCTTAGTGTCCACCTTCGGCCCACTGATGGGGAGCATCTTGAGGACTCCACTCGCTACCGCCATCCTGTCGGAAGCCTCGCCTACCTTGGGATCACTCGACCTGATATTTCTCACCCAATTCACATTCTGAGCCAGTTCGTTTCTACTCCCACTCAGTTCCACTACAGTCACCTTTGTGTTCTGCGATATCTTCGCGGGGGACCATCAGTCGTCATCTTTTCTTTTCTCGCTCTAACTCCTTGCACTTTCAGGCGTACTCTAATGCGACCTGTACTAGCGATCATTCTGATCGCCGGTCTCTTTCTGCCTATTGTGTTTTCCTTTGTTCCTTTCTGATTGCCTAGAAGACCAAGAACCAGACTGTCGTTTCCGTTCGAGTGTTGAGGCTGAGTTGCAAGCCATGACGGCGTTGATAGTTGAGATCACTTGGCTTCGGTGGCTACTTGAGGATTTCGGTGTTTTAGCTTCTGCACCGACTTCTCTCTTATCAGACAGTACTGGCGCAATCAGCATTGCTCGAAATCCTGTGAAGCATGAGCTCACCAAACATATTGGAGTAGATGCTTCGTACAGGAGATCGTAGGTGCAGAACCAAGTTATTGCTCTTCAGTATGTGCCTTCGGTGTTTCAGTTAGCTGATTTCTTCACCAAGGCACAGACTAGAGCTCAATATAGCTTCTACCTCTCCAAAACTTAATGTTGTTGATTCACCATGAGTTTGGAGGGGGGGGGGTGTTAGATATGTCTTGTATAGGATGTTCTTTACATATTTACATGTACATGTAACTTGTATATCTTGGCCTTTGGCCCTTTGGAATAGACATGGGTTCATTTCAGCGGGTTGTATTCAGTAAGCACCTGTGTACCGCTGAAAAGGTTGGAAAATTTAGGTATGTGCCATTGGAAAATTCCATATTTTGAATTATGCCATCGTTTTTTTTTTTTGCATTATTGGTTTGATGCCATTAGTTTTCAGAACATCTTCAGAAGGTGCCATTCATGACTTAATTATTTCATCTACATTTATTTCTCCTTCCTTTCTCTCCACCACCAATAGCCCCCATTCTTCTTCCACCAGCATCTTAGCTGGTCATCCACGTGTTGCCTTCCAGCTGCTCGTCCACCCCTCCCATCTGCAGCCAATTAGGAGCAAGAGCTTTGCTGTCGACACCGAACCCATGCCTTCCTCGTGGATCTGTCTGCTTCGCCCACCTCATGTATCCAGGAAAAATCCAGGAAAATAGTAACTTGCAGACGCGCATGAAGCAAAAAGCCTTCAGATTCCAGCAAAATTTCACAGCCGTATGAACTTTGTTAGAGTGCTAATCAACAAAATGAACAATCTTGCTTAGCACATGCGTAGCATATTCAGAAGTAGGTGAACCTGATGTGCTCTCCTCAGCAGTGCAGCGTGTCCCCTCAGTGGCGCACCAGGGCACCACAGCTACGCTCCCTCCTCCTTACTCCAACATTGCTGAGCATTGGTGCCACTATCCTCTCCTTGGCAGACACCATGGCTGTGCCCAGCTCACCTGAACATCGTTGCGCTCATGGGTGCACCGCACGTTCTCCCTCCTCTCCAGCATGCCAAGCGCTGCTTCCGCTCATGGTGTTTAGGAGGGTAGAATGGTCATTCTATTTGGTCTAAGAGCTTTGACCTTTTAAGTGGGATTATCAGGGAAGTTTTTTACTTCAGTGGCATCAGACAAATAAGTTGAAAAATCGATTCCAAGTGTTTTACAACCGATGGCATGGATTTAAAAAACACCGGGAAGGTTTGTCTGTGCCTTGTGTGCTTTTGATAATTACGTTGACATCCTTAGAAACCATCGTGAGTAAAGTTCGTAAAGACTAAAGTTTACTTAATATAAACAAGTATGTTAACATTTTTTCCAGTCTTCAGTGCTTGAATTATGCATGTTGGTATGCAGGCTGTCATTATCAGAGGAGCCAGCATTGATGATGGCGTTTACAATGGCACGTCGTGCAGCTGCAGTCCCACTTCTATTGGTTAATGGTACCTATAGGTCAGCAGTCCGTACATACCTTGATTCTGCTATTCTCCAACATCAGCTACAGAGGTTAAGTGAGCACAATTCACTTAAAGGTATGCATTTTTTAAAAAATTTTTTGCCTTTCGTAATCTAGGAATTTAAGGTTGTATGTCCTGAAGAATATCATTTGGCTGTTCAGGTAGTTATGATTTCAGAACAAAGGGTTTGAGCTTGTTAATGTTTTGCTTACCATTCATGTGCATGTGCGTGTTTGATGCGTGTTTGAGGGCTGCATGGAGATAGCCACTTTTTGCCTAGCAAGCTTGCAAAATAATGTTTATAGGTGTCAGGTACAAATCCTGCATAAGATGGTGAATCATATGATGAGATAATTTGTGGATAATATCATGAATCAAAACATTCTGCAAGTATTAATGTGAGGTACTGAGGTTTACTTGAATTGATTGTTTGAGGCTAAAATGGAAATGAGGAAGTTCATGGGTGAGCTTGTTAATCTGTTTTTGCAATACACAGCTGTGACAACTACCTTTTCTAATTATATGTTAGCAGAAATCATTACAAGTATAAAGATATGAAAGTGCTTTTGGTGACAAATATATTTTTGAAATTGTGGTTAAGCCACAATGATATCATTTCCATTTGACAAATTTATATACTTTTATGTATATTAGTGGTCAAAGTTTTAAAACCTTGGCTGTACACTTCTAGATTGACATCTATTTGAGAATGGAGGTAGTGTCATTATGATATTTTGTTTGAAGAGAAATGGGGCAAGTCTTTACTATGTTGTAGTGCATTCATGTTAGTCGCTACTTCCCAGGCTACTTTCTTGCTGTACAATATGATGAATTATTGTAAACTAGACTTCATTTCTATATCCAGGAAAACATTCAAATCACAGGTCAACATTGGAGGTTCCAATATTCTGGTTCATACATAGTGAACCCCTATTACTGGACAAACATTATCAAGCCAAGGCTCTTTTGAACATGGTTTTAGTAGTTCAATCAGATGTTGATTCTTGGGAAAGCCACTTGCAGTGCAATGGGAGATCAATCTTATGGGATTTGAGGTAAGATTGCCAGTATTATACATGTATTTTCATGCATTGGTGCTAACACAGTAGCAACCATCGCAATCTGTAATATTCTAGGCTTCTAGCTTCTTTGTCATGTACCAAGTCTTAGCCAGTATTGTTTGGCACAAAAGGGGGGGGGGGCAGGTTTAATCATGGGTTAACATTTTAACATTCAATTTGAATTTTGGTTCGCTGAATTCGTTCATTAGAAAATGGACCTATTTGTACTTAACAATCCAAGCTGTTGCCACATTTAGGGTGTGGCGGTGTGCTTGATTTGAGGACACAAGTGACAGCCCTCATAGTTAATTGTGCCACACTGATTTTTGGCTCCTGTTTGTTTGGCGCCTAAGTTGTTATGGGCACGATTCAGCAGCAAGGACTAGCATACATAATGTTGCGGCCAGCCGGAATGCCATGGTGTTAAATGACACGTCCAGGAGCAACATCGCAGCAACAGATTACTGCCAGCCTTGCATCGTTGCTTTATCTTTAGAATAAGAGCATATCTCGTATGTTGGATAGTTAGCTGCATAAGATAGGAAGCTATCTCTTAATTGATTAGTTGCATATCTCAGGGAATTAGTTATCAATTGTTAGGCATGCAGTCCTTATTTAAGGAGGACAAATCCTTTGGAATGAGGCAAGCAAAAGAATAATTAGAGAAAGTCTCCAGTGTCCCTCTCTTCTTCAACCAGACCTCAGAGCCTTGACGGCGGCATGGCCGGGCGATCAAGGCGAGTGTCCAACCCTCGGTCCTCGGACTCGCACCCATCCAATGACCACAACAAAGTTAGGAGTGCGCATAAAACTTGGGCCACACACTTTAGTTCATTTGCCACACAAATTATGCAATTGGTGTGCTAACTGTTCTTAGGCACCCCACACTTGAAAGAAAAGGTTTAGGTTGCTATTTGGTTCATGATCACAAGTCAACTTTTCAACAGTCAACTCCATGACTCCATTGTGGCCAGTGGCCACAAGATCAAACAGAGCCAACTTGCTTGGTAGCCATGCCAAAATTTGGACTAGCTAGTCTTAATTTTTCTTCTCATCAGAAATTATGTCTTCCTGATTTTCAGTTTGATTTAACTGCATTAATGTTATTAAAAACTTTGTACAGGAGACCAGTTAAAGCTACCATTGCTGCATCTGCTGAGTATGTATCTGGTTTACTTCCCTCACATCTGGTTTATAGCCCAGCTCATGAAACTGCATTTGAGGTTTGTTGCCCCTTCATCCTTATCTGTTTCACTATTTGTTAATAAGTACCAGAGATTTCTGCTGCAAAACTCCATAAATTGTCAATATTTTGCATTGATTACTTGCTTCGTTTGCCTTTTGAGCACCATGAATTGTGAACCTTAGACCTATAGGATATGCAATTAGAGTTGAGTACCCTGGATCATTGATAAAAAACCGTCGGTTACCGCCGGTTACCGGTCTTACCGGTGGGGACCGGGAACGGAATCCCGGTTTAGCAAATTTAAATTCCAGTTTTGAATTTTGGCTGATTTTTAAGCAAATTCAAGCGAATTTCATCCGGATTTTTTTCCGGTAATTCCGGTAACCGGCCAGTTACCGTTTCCGGCTAGCGACCGGGAAATTGCCCGGTTCCGGTTTTTTATCCCTGCCCTGGATATGTGATGACTGCATGCATTGTCTATAGTAATAGCCAGCAATGGTTCAACAGATGTAGCTATCGCCTAGCAACACGCGGCTCCTACAATCTATTGGTTCTCTTGCTGTGATCCCCATAAACTTACTACTACCTCCGTTCTTTTTTAGATGTCGTTTTAGCTATCTACACAAACAACAAGGCACTACTTAATGCTTCTCACTTTGTGACATATTTGCGCTTGTTAGTTGCAGTCTTACCTTGAACAATACACTACTTAATGCTTCATCTTGTGAGTTGAGTTAGAGTAATGACACTCATACCAACCCACTTTTAATAGGGGCTCTTTGGGAAAACACTACCTAGAAAACCTAAAACGACATCTATTTGAGAACAAAGACAAGTTTCTAAAATGACATCTAAAAGAGAACGGAGGGAGTATCTTGTACGCTGGTTTAACTTAATGTATATTTCATGCACTACCTAGAAAACCTAAAACGACATCTATTTGAGAACAAAGACAAGTTTCTAAAATGACATCTAAAAGAGAACGAAGGGAGTATCTTGTACGCTGGTTTAACTTAATGTCTATTTCATGACATGTAGCCTTTTATACAATTGTTATTTATAGGTTTTGCAGTAACCAATCACTTATATATATATTAAAAGGGGATGGCTATGGCTATGGTATATACACCTTTTAGTTACATTTAAAAAACACTTTTCCTCCCAACATTTTTCATATGATACTGCAATCTATGTGAGATACTGCTGAAATATGTTTCATATGATCAAATTACTTATCCTTGCAAATATTACATTAGAAGGGTTATGATTAAACTTTATAAGTAGGGAGAATCTGTGGCATTAAGTATCTTTCTGCACCCATGAAATATTTACTCTTGCTGCTAATATATATTTTATAACATATTTGCCTTTAGTCATTACTTTATTGTGTCCAGTTGTCCATCAGTACTTGTTTATAACTTCTATATTTCTCTTCCACTGTAGCTTATCAATCTTTGCTTGTAACGTTGGCAGCATTTCTCCATTCTTTTATTTGGCCCCCTTTTTGACCTGCTTGCAAGTTAATTCACAGTCCCCTTACTTTTTTCTATTTCCTTTCACTTAATGTGGTTCCTGACATGTAATAGTTCAATCTGTTCCTCATTAGCTTCTTGCTTTTCTTGTAATTCTAGGACTGGACTTGGTCTGTGGGTTGTAATCCCTTATCTATTACGTCTAAAGGTTGGCAGCTTTCGGAGTTTCAGCAAGACGTGATTGCTCGTAACTATATTGTTACTACAGTGGAGGAATCCATACAAGTGATCAATTCAGCAATTCAACGATTGATAACGGAGAGGACAAGTATCCTAATAGTTGTCTATAGTTTCTCGTTATTCAATTTGATATGGCTAATCTCGATGGCTAATCCCGGTGATAGAGAAGGTAGAACAATTCGCCCTATTGTCGAACAGACTTGTTCTAATCGACGCCAGGCTCTGAATTGCAAGGCTACTAGATAATTTCTTTATTGATTCTCTTAACAGAACTTGCCTCTCTTTTTATAGCCGAGAAGCTTCCCTAATACAAAACTACTAAATATAGCTATCCGAATCATAGTTATTAAGGCGAGGCGAGGCGACTCACCCCCCTTACACCTTTTAAGCGGTAAGGCGCGAGGCGATGCCTTACACATCCTAAGGCGGCAGTGCAGAGCAGCAGGTTAGAAGCAGAAGCCAGCTTCCAGCAGGCTGGAAGGCCGCAAAACATCACGGCAGCAGGCTAGAAGGCCGCAGAAGATCCCGCTTTGCCCCACTGCCCGGTGCCCCTTTGCCGCCGCCTCTTCTTTTTCCTGCCGGTCGGCCGAGGCGGCGTCCGCCTCCTCCACGCCTCGCTCGCCGCCCCTCGATCCTCCTCAACGCCGGCCGTCGCCTCCTCCCTACCGCTCCTCTCGCACAACGCCACCTCCTTGCTCCTCTTCCACTACACCACCGACAACTAGGAGCCCCAGATCTCGCGGCCGTGGTGGTGGCGACGAGCGGAGAGCAGTGACCACGGCGACACGGTGATGAAGTGGAGTGACGACGACAGTTTCGGCAAGCAGCAACCGCGGTGGCGGCGATAGTAACGACGGGAAGCAAGACGGCGGCTTAGGTTAGCTCTCCCTCTCCCCTTTGATCCAGATCTGGGTTTGGAGGTGGTTGCTGGAGACGGGCGACGGGGATGGGCTTGAGACGGGTGATGGGGACGGGCGATAGGCGACAGCAAGGCGACGGGTGACGGCAAGGCGGGGCGACGCCTCAAGCCTGAGCTGCGCCTTACCGCTTAGGCGTCGCTTAAGCGACGCCTTAATAAGCATGATCCGAATTGATTACAACTTCCTTAGCAAACCTGGCTATCTAAACTATTTATACTAGCAATCGAGACATACTCGTACGTTTCTTCTTCTGATCCGAATGCTACAAGTAAGACATCACCGAACTGGACTCGGTTGTCTGTAGCCGTCACGGCATTGTCGGCAGAACCGAACTGGGCATTGGCGATTCAGAGATGGGACTCTCCAATCCTGCAGATGATGATGTGGAATTGGAGATGGCCGCGATACGTTTGCCTGACAAACGCGTCCACAACACTTCCACCCTCATTGCGAAACAACTCATCCTCGAGTTGGAATTGAGGATAACGATCTTTAAACGGTATTAATTTCTCCCATGTAGCACCGGCTGCAGCACAACTGGCCCATTGCACCAATAGTTCCCATACACCACAATTCAGACAAGCACAGACAATGCTGCTAGGAGCTGGAACCACACGACCATGAAGAAAATCAGGAAGATTCACAATTTCTGGCGGAGGCATGCCTTCAAATTTCATAAGTAATGCAACATGGAAGACATTATGAATACGAGCGCGAGCTGGAAGCAGAAGCCGGTAGCAATGAGCCCAATCCTTTCCAACACCTTAAAAGGTCCATAATATCGCGGGGATAAGTTAAGAGCATCCATCTTTGATCGCCGAAGCCGTGCGATGATGGAGACGAAGCAAAACCCAATCACCAACCTCATAAGTAACATTACGCCGCTATTTGTCATGTTGGTGTTTCATGCAATCTTGAGCTTGCAACAAACGTTCACGAATTTCCTCCAAAAACTTATTACGATCACGAAGCTGTCGATCCACAGCTACAACTCGGGCGGTACTTGGTTCATAGGATAAAAGTGTAGGAGGATCACGACCGTAAACCATCTTGAAAGGAGTAGTCTTCAAAGCTGTTTGAAACGAAGAATTGTTGCAAAATTCTGCCTATGGAAGCCACTGAAGCCACTGTTTAGGTGAAAGATAATGAAGGTACATAACAATAATATGGCTGACCACTTCTTTCTGACCATCACTTTGAGGATGAAAGGCCGAACTCAATCGCAATTTAACACCAGCAAGACGAAAAAGTTCAGTCCAAAAATTACTAGTGAATATCGGATCCCGATCACTAATAATAGAAGACGGAATACCATGTAGTTGGACAATCTCATCAAAAAATGCTCAGGCAACAGTGTTGGCAGTGCAGGGTGACCCAAAGCAATGAAGTGAGCATATTTCGAAAAACGATCAACCACTGATAATATGACAGAGCGACTGTCGACTTTAGGAAGACCTACAAAATCCATCGAAATAGCCTACTAAATAGAACTCGAAACTGCTAAAGGCTGTAAAAGACCCGCCGCAGGGTGAAGATGCTCGGTCTTGTTACGTTGATAGACATCACAGCTTTTGATAAATTCACGCACCTTGCGATTGGCTTGAGGATAATAGAAACTGGACCGTAAACAATGGAGAGTTTTCTGAACCCCGTCATGTCCACTCCCATAAGCTTCTTCAATTAATTGAGGCCATAACAATGAGTCTGCTGGTACAAAGACACGCCTTTGTGCAGCAATAGATCATCAACCACAGACCACGCCGGTGATGCAGTTCCGGCTACAATTTGCTCACGTATCTTGTTTTGAAAAGACGCAAGGGACCTGGATCAACGTTATGCATGTTTGCAAGTGAACTAGTTGGACCAAAAGTAGCATGAACTTTCACTCCTTGGTATTTGGTGGTCCTTTGTTGTACTCCATTCCCGAGTTCTGTGTACAAATGATCTGAACAGAATCACTGGGCCTAGGTATTTGTATAATGGTTTAATCCAGGCGAAGTGATTATTAAAGTCCACAGTAGAGCAGGAATGAAATCACGAGTGAATTTTGTACAATCCAAAAAAATTACTATGTAAGGGCAGTAACTAATTTCTTTGCAGGAGGATAATAAAATGCCACCTATGCTCCAACTGGTATTTATGGTGGAGGTTGTGGGTTCAAACCCAATTGAAAGCGCTATAATGCTTTCTGTAGAAACTGGGGGTTTCAACATAAGAAAAATAAAAAAGCCTCCTACGTATGTTTGCATTGTTTACTCTCAAAACCTTTCTTGAAGAACCTTAACATTTTTTAGCTGAACAAGGCTTTAAACTTTTCAAGACTCAGGAGAAAGTGATGGTTGAAAAGTACAATTCTGTTGTTAGCTTGTGGAGAAGAGTAAGTTGCTGCCAGATGTGCCTTTTCCTCTTCTTTTTTACAATACTGGGGCTTATGGTTGGTTTGTATTTAGGTCTCGGCTATGTCCAAAGGTCTGCGATATGGTGATGCGGTAAAGCTTATGTTGTTGCTTGAGGACGCTTCCCATGGGTTAGTTGCCCTTATGCTTTGTACTTGAAGTTCATTTTACTTTCTTTTTTTATCTTTTTTTTTTGTTTTATATTGTGAAGTATAGATATGTATGGTCTGTCTAGACCTTAAAAAAACAAAATTGCTTACTATTAAAGAAATACTTCAATTATATGCTTACATATTTCAGCTAATACACTATTCTTCATGTACATTACTTTTTTATGAATGGAGTTTGAATTCTAATGTTGCTTTTTTTCTGTTCCAGATTTGCTAATGCTGTGAACTCTACCATTTCAAGTTTGCACCCTGTCCAGTGCACCCGTCAAAGGAAACTCGACGTGCAGTTAGACTTGACAACGATCCCCGCTTTTCTTGCTGTTTTTGTGTTGCTTTGGTTTCTTCTACGACCAAGGAGGCCAAAGCCCAAGATCAACTGAACACGCTAATTTTCATCCTGGCTATACGATTTCTGAGGAGGATATCAATTCTTGTGAATATGCACACCATGGGGGGATAGCTAGCTGCTGCTGGAGTGCCACCTGGCACTCCAAGGCTCAAAAGCAGAGAAAATGACAAGGGCGTAAACCATATGTACCAAATGATGCCCTAATTAAATATTTTGCACATCGAAATTGTGTTCCTTTCCCAAGTTGTAGCAAGCTTTGTAAGTGGCATATCTCATATTTGTGGCGTTGCAGACTGGTTGGTTGAGAACTTCGAATTAGTTCAAACTGTCATGTCGACTATTCAAGCGGACTGGGAGGGGATTGTACCAGACGAACGCTCATCTACTGATGATTAATGTCACCAGTTCAACCTCTGTTTATCCGTCGTCGTTGTCTACCTGTTCCGACGGTCATTGCTGCCATGCTGATGTCACATCTCTAAATTAATAAAGAGGATTACTATGCATCTCATTAGTATGTATCATATTTTCAAATATTTACATTATACATTGCACTAGAAAAATCTTATCCAATTGTTTAAACATACACTTACCTCAAACAAAACCTAAAGAAAACAATATCAAAAATTTATGATCATCCTCTGGAAACAATTTATGCAATTACCATATTAATTATCATGAATTAATATAATTTGTCCCAAATTTTTGGAGCCCAATATGAACCACAGAAAAGTCAAACTCTATTAATAACTCATACTTTTGGGAATCTAAAATATACTAAATAAATAATAAACAGTGGGTTTTCCAAATTTATTTGAGTAATAGGTCACCCCAGGAGCCTCTTTGAATTATTTCATATTTTTATGAATTTATTTGCTAGAATTTAAGGCCTAGTTAAACTAGAAAATCAAAATTTAAAAATCAGTCAAAGACCACACTGTTCCTCGGGCTTAAGCCGGGCGCACAGTACCCGGTTGAGCCCGACGCAGCCGCCTGTTCCGGCCGAACCCACTCGGACGCTGACCCTCCAATCAGGATCGAACTGTCGATCTCCTTCGACCGCGCGCGCCCCGCTCTTCCCTCCCCGCTCTCTCTGTTGCGGGGCCCTCACGTCAGATCGTCGTCTTCCTCACGCTGTCGTCCAAGTAGAACTCGACTGCCACGCGCCCGCCATGCTCTATCGTGCCCCCGTCACTGCCGTGACCGCACCGCCCAAACTAACCAGTCCCCGAGCTTCCCTAGCTAACTAACCAGTCCCCGAGCTTCCCTAGCTAACGCCGCTTCTCCCTCGTCCATTTCCTACCTTTAACCCACCTCCCTGCTCTCGCTTTTCCCGCACTTCTCCTCCGGCTATCGAGGAGAGGGAAGCTCGTGTGAGCTCAGTCCTCCGGTAAAATCCTCGCCTCCGGTTCGCTGAGTCTCCTCCTTCGGTGCCATTTCCATTTTCGCTAAGCCCCAGCTTTGGTTTTGTTTGTAGCTCCTGGAACGCGACCGTGTCTTCCTCGGCTCCGGTTCATGCCCAGAGCTTGCACCCGAGGACAACTCTGTGCTATCTTCGCCACTGGTGAGATACTTGCTAACTCTCGCGCGTCATCTCATGTCTTTGAGCTCGAGTATGAGTTCCCCTCAACTAATTTTTGCAATGCACGACAGTAACCCGTGTATTTGAGAGTTAAGCCAAATCGGTTGAAGAACCGACTTTTCACCTCCCACCTTGCTCCGGTAAGCCATTATCCGATTGATTGCTTCTTTAGCATTCTCTAATGGTCCTGAGTTATCCCGAGCATTCACTCGCTCTAGTTCTTCACAGGGCCCTCCCTCCACGTTGAACCGCACCACCGCTTTGACCATTGTCTGCGTCAAGCTAGCTCCGGCCACCACCTTTTCTCTCCGACCTTCAGGTAGTCTCCCTGGACTTCACTAATGCTCGGGCACCCGCTTTCTTGGACGCTGCGGAGCTCACTTGCTGCATGCACCGTTGCCGTAAAAATGCCGTTGCGCAACTTCGGCTAGCCGCCGGCATAGGCCGGCTCAGCCGTTGATACCACTCCCCAAAGTTGCGCATTGCTATTAGGAACCCATAGCTGCCCTTAGTTCACGCCGCCGTGGCTAGAATCGCCGGCAATCCGTCGGCGAGGAAAGCACGGTTGTTGTCGGGTCGTCCGACACACTGTAGCAACGCCATTAAGGCTAATCAATGTCTTTAACTGCTAATTATTGAGTTAAGTATTTAATGGATGTCTTAAAGAATAAATGAGTCTATTACATGTGGGCCCATGCACAGAAATCGGAATGATTAAACTGCGGCTGACAGGTGGGCCTGGCTACTTAAACACACGATCATTGTCTTGTGGCCGTAGTGGACTCACGGTCCACGCGATTGTCTGATGAACCTCGTCAGCGATGCAGAAGGCCCCACTTATCAATCGGGAAAATAAAAATCCCCGAGGGTAAATAAGAAATGGCACTGTGGCTGGCCCCACTGGTCAGTGACTGTGGCTAGCTGCATCTCGGTAAGAAAAGTATAAATCCATTTAAGAAAATCAGAATGTATTTATTTATAAACTGAAAAATATGATTAACTTCAGAAATGATAACTATTTCATTTTAACTCCATTTTGGATGAAATCAGTGCTGATAATTTTATTTTTTTGATGAAATTTATTTCAAAATAGGTTGTACATTTTCCTCTGTAGCAGAAAGTATAGTTTTAGAAAATGAGCATTTAATTGATTATCTTTACAATAGAAAAATGGGTATAGCTTTTAAAATGCATTACTTTTGCATAGAAACTCCAATTGGGATGAACTAAGTTGCAGTGGGCCTATAATATTATTCTCAATTTATCTATGTAATCAATTTTCACCCCACTATTCTACAAATTTTGGCCAAAACTTTACATGGAATAAAATGCATTTACAGGATATACAAAATTCAAACGGTCATAACTTTCACATACTAAATGCAATTGGAATAATACTTGCACCTAAATTCATTTAAAATCAGCATCTAACCACTTCAAAAATCTCGCATATTTTTTTTTATGTATTTTGCATTTTGTGCCTTTTTCTCGATGTTCATTCGGTATTATCTTTATTTAGATCCCGAAGCGATTTATATTGACTCGTATGTCACCGAGGCCGAACAACTTGAATACCAGCAAGGTAAGCATCATTTGAACTTTATTTTGAATCATATTACGACCAGTTTTTGTTAGTTAGATGCAATAATAATTGCTTGCATACTTATTTTGGGGTATGTCGCTATTTTTGTGATGTGTAGTTAGTTGTATCCTATTCATGAGATTATTCTTGAATTATTTCCAGTACCTATATGCTTATGTTAGGTTGTGTGAAATATATTGTTTGGGGTTGCTTAGCCATGCAAGTCTAGTGCGGTAGTTGGATTGTCGGGAATAAACTGATAATCATGGGGAGACACAACTTTCTTATTATCTTTCTATTTCAGATCTTCGTATTTGTTTCTCAAGTTAAATTTTGTTATTTAAAAAGGGATTTGGGTCTGGACAAGTGGTTGCTAGTGATGGTGCCTTTGTGCACGAGATTGGGTAAGTGGTTGTCTTGTCCGGACCAACAAGGACCGAACTTTGGTGACGTCGTTAATTCAAGTACGCACGTACTGCCACACGCAGGGTGGGACTCGGTCTGTTGGACCGTAAAGGCGACTAGAGGGGGGGTGAATAGGAGCACGCTCACTTTTTCACAAATTATGAACTCAATACAATTTCACTCCAGTAGCTATTAGAAAGCTATGAAGATCAATATACGAAGACAATGGAAGACTAGTATTGAATCAATTAACCCTAAGCAATGCTACAAAATCAACTAAGATTGCAAAGACTCAAAGACGCAGGGTCGATCATTGGACCCAATCGGTCGGACCGATTGCCGGGCGGTCTGACCGGCGTTATGCTGGCGGTCGGACCGCTCCAAAATCGGTCTGACCGGTGATGACGGGCGGTCGGCCGCCGACTCGAACCGATCCGCAATGAGAAATCACCGATGACGAAGTTGCAATTAGGTGAAACTTTGATTCTCAATTCTAATCTTTATGAAACTTTGCACACACCTTCTATATGCTATTGAGGACCTATTCCAATCGAATATTATGATAATTCTTGGAGCGATCTTGAGCAATTGCCAATTGATTAATGAAGGTCTAAAGCAGGGCAAGAACGAAAACTTGATCCTAAAGCTTGTTCGTGAGGATTGATGATCAAGATGATGCTAGATAGATTCACACATATCACGACAAGCTAATTCACGTGAAAGAATCAATCACAAACTCGCGGATCAAAGAAACCCTAAAAACACGAAATTGAAAGCAAGAACGAAAAGAGACTTATCTCAAGCAAACCTTGCATAGATTGATTTCGTGATTGAAGCTGGATTACATCCACACCATCATGGATCAGTGGACAATCAAAGATCACGAAATTCTCCTCAAACCATCAAGAGCCCTAGCCTCCACCTCAACTCCCCTAAAAACAATTAGGGTTTTGAAAACATAAAAAGGCGAGAGAGAGAGGTGCAGCCACCATCTCCTCCTATTTATAGTGGAGGCCTAAAACTCTTAGGGTTTGACTTAATTGGGCTCCCGTTAAGGCCCACTAACAAACGGGTCACACACGCACGCTTCGCGAAGCGCCGTCTTTAACTTTTGACCTAAACCGCTTCACCATGTGCCATGGATTCGCCAATAGGTCACCCTTGTCTATCGTGTGTCACGCTTGAGTCGTTGACCTCACCCGGCATCGTCAATCGTTCTGGACCTCAACTCTTCGAGTCTAGTCCCGATCCTCCTCGCCGTTGACCGTCGTTGACCACCAAGCAACCTGCACAACCACAGACAAGCAAACACGAATTCGGGAACAAGTTCTTCACAACTTGACCCATGTTAGTCAAAACATGCATCATGCAAATCATATGCCATGAAACCAATGACTTTGACCTAACAAAACAACATCGCCACGAAGTTGGCCGACGTTCAAGTAGAAACCGGTCTGACCGCTCCAGGTGAGCCGGTCGGACCGCCCCATGGCCGGTCGGACCGCTCCCTGTGAGCCGGTCGGACCGCCACCAAGGACTTAGCCGAATTTCATACCCTCAAAAACCGAAACCTTCTGGAAACTTAAATCCAATAGAACTTCTTACTGGAGACTCCAAAAATTATGAGACCAAGTGCATTGGGATCCCCTCACTTGCCTACAACACCTATTTTTGGCCCAGCTTATTTTGACCACTTTGGTCATCGCCGGTCCGACCGCCCCACATGGCCGGTCCGACCGATTTGGGACCGATCGGACCACGTGCAGGACCGGTCGGACCGACCCCCATCCGAGAATACTCGTAGCTTTGTCGAAAACACGTGAAACTACAAACCGTAAACGCCATTGCCAATTGTCACATAATCCTAAGATCTAGAGCATATCCCCATGAAATCCACAATCTCCCCCTTGATGAACACATTGGCAATTATCCAGAAAATGTAAGTAAGAGGTTTGAAAACGAGTTTACTCGCAGTTTTCGCACAAAGGCACAACTTGGTCCATAAGCAAGAAAAAGCAATGAAAATGACCAAGCTGGCATCAGAATAGTATAGGCATGTGAGACAAGGCAAAGAAAGCATAAAAACTTTGATTTCCAGAAAAGGGTCAAAATTCTCACATAAGGTCCATATGAAAGAACAATTGTTCAACAGACCTATGATCATTGTGAGGATAAAAGAATGCAATTCAAGTTCAGAATATTCAATAAGACAATAAGAATGCAACTCAAGAACTCCCCCTCACTATGATCCTCAAATTTCAAATTTTCAGTTTCTCCCCCTTTGTATAAACTTCTCCCCCAATAAAGAAATATCTTCTTATTAACACATCTTCTCTTCTCATTTAACACATCTTCTCCCCCTTTGACAATGGATTCATCAAGGAATCACGCCTTCCTCTCATCCAGAGATAACAAATAGAAAAGAAAGGAAGAAGCAGAAACAAGAGAAGCATAAAGAGGAATATGCGTGAAGTGCAATGGAGTGGCTTCAATTTTTGTATTTTTCAATTTTTGATTACAAGAAGCTTTGGAGATTACCCAAAAGAACAAGCTAGTATCTCTAATATTGCGAAACAACATATCAAGCCCGTGGTAGCTAGCAAGATCATGGTAAGACATATATATCAAAGCTAAGCACAAAGGCTCAAAAGTAAAGCGATAGATTTGATCAATTTAAGCAACGCTTCAAATTCAAACAAGTTCATCAACGATGATCCTAAAGTGAAATTGGCCATGTCAAAATGTCAAAGTGAGATCAAAAATCTAACAAAGACCACATTAAGAGTCAATCAAGTCCCGTATTGAATCATTTTGCTCAATATTTTGTAAACGCCCATTTGTCAATATTTTTCTCATTTGCATTGAATATTGAAGTTGACTAATGATCTAACTTAGTGACAAGATCTGGACTAGGAGCCATCCACAAACTCATCCTAAGCTTCGACCAAAAGTTGATTAAAGGTATATCTTAGTAAAGAAGATCACGGACTATGAGCCATCCACAAACTCTTTCTAAGCTTCTACAAGGCGACAAATCTTGAGGTTCATGTCATTTCGACAAGCGGTCCCCATGAGATCGTCTCGTTCATCAAACTATCTCCAAGTTCATGTCATTTGACAAGCGGTCTCGTAAGAATAGTTTGGCACAATTTAAGCATAAGACAATCTTGATTTTCATTTTTCACAAGAGCAGTTTAGAATCTCAAGAACACAAAAGCTCAAGTAATGGTCAATTTTAGATCAAAGAGCTAACAAAGCAATTCAGACAGGCCAATGTCACAAGAGGAGCACTAATTGCGCAACTCGCTAAAACATCCACAAATTGCAATTTCTTAGTTTGAGTTGTTTAAAGATTCTAGCTCATATAGCAAAGACTTAGCTACACATGTAAAAGCATGATAATTCTAGCAAGTCAAAGAACTAGACATGACATTGAGCAAGAATTGAAATACAAAAACTCCAAAGGGTAATAGGCAAAGCTTCATCAATTTTAAAAGATAAGCGAGAAAATCTTATATTACAATGCATCTTTTGGATTTTTCATACCACTTGTTGTAACCACTTGTTGTATTTTTCATATGAATGCAATATGACACAATGAGATGCAATTAAAAGCCTAAAAACCTAAAAAGTTGAAAAGATCACTAAGTTCGGAAAAGAACAATAAAAGATCAAAAGAACAAGGAAAGATAAGAAAAGATCAAACTCCCCTCAAACCAACCCATAAGGATAAATTACCCTAACTCGCTTCTTAAGGAGGAAAATCTGGTTTGATCTAAAGGCTTGGTAAGAATATCGCCAATTGAGCTTGGACTCTCGAAGTGCATCACAATATCACCTTTTCAACATGATCTTTAAGGAAGTGAAAGCGAATGTCTATGTGCTTAGTCCTAGAATGTTGCATTGGGTTTTTAGCAATATTAATAGCGAAGTGTTATCACGTAAAAGAGGAACACTAGCAAAGTTTAACCCATAATCTTTCAAAGTGGGCGTCATCCACAAAATCGCTACAACAACTAGCGTGACTACATACTCCGCTCAAGAGTGGATTGTGCAATGTAAGACCGCTTCCTAGAAGACCAAGATACAAGAGAAGTGCCTAGGAAGTGACAGTGCACGAGGTACTCTTCCTATCTAACCGACAACCCATAAAATCGAATCGAAAAGCCTCTAATGGACAAAGTCAAGAGCAGAATACCAAATGCCATATAAGAGGGTAGAGTGTAAATACACGAATATGCGCTTAACGGCTTGGCGATGGGAAGTTCTTGGAGGCGCTGAAATCTTGCACAAAGGCATACCGTGAAGTGAATGTCCGGTCTCGAGGTCATCAAATCTGAGAAGGAGCCGATCATCTTTGCGGTACTCGCGTTGATCCACGACTTCTCCTTCCTCATCTGGATCCAAAACAGTCGAAGTTGCCATGGGAGTGGAAATTGGCTTGCAGTCACCCATGTTGAAGCGTTTGAGTAGATCTTTAGTGTACTTCGTTTGATGGATGAAAGTTCCTTCCTTGCATTGCTTGATTTGAAGTCCCAAAAAGTAATTAAGCTCTCCCATCATACTCATCTCAAATTCCCTGGACATAGTATCAGAAAAGCTGGAAACAAGAGCATTAGAGGAACCACCAAAAATAATATCATCCACGTAAATTTGAGCAAGCAAGAAGTCATTTCCACGCCTAAGAATAAATAGAGTTTTATCCACTTTACCCATCTCAAAATTATTTTTAAGCAAGAAGGTCTTAAGTCTATCATACCAGGCTCTAAGGGCTTGTTTAAGATCATACAAAGCTTTGGATAATTTGAACACACGATTTGGATACTTGGGATCCTCAAAACCAGGGGGTTGCTTAACATACACTTCCTCATCTATGAAACCATTTAAAAATGCACTTTTAACATCCATCTGATATAATTTAAAACCTTTTGATGCAGCAAATGCAAGCAGAATGCAAATGGCTTCTAGTCTAGCAACAGGAGCAAATGTCTCATCAAAATCTAACCCCTCAACTTGACTGAAACCCTGAGCTACCAATCTGGCTTTATTTCTAATCACAGAACCATCCTCACCTTGTTTATTCTTAAACACCCAACGGGTTCCTATAACATTATGACCACTAGGAGGTTCTACTAGGTTCCAAACTTTGTTTCTTTCAAAATTCTCTAACTCCTCATGCATGGCATTTACCGGCTAGAATCGGATAAAGCATGTGATATATCGCGGGGTTCAAAAGAAGCAACAAAAGCCGAATGAGAGTAGAGATTTGGATCATTATACAGGCGAGTGACTCGCTCATGTAGATTACCTATTATACATTAGGAGGATCTTTGTCTTTGAATCGAAGTGGGCGCCGGGTGAGATACCGTTTCTTCGACCTCATGAGTCTGCGATGATGAAGATGCGGCAGAGCCTCAAGCGAAGGTGAAGTAGGCGAGCGTGTTCTTGTATCAATATGGGCGCTTGATGCTTGGCAGATGAAGGAATGATATTAGCCGTCCTCATCTTCCTCCACAAAAATGCTCTCTGTCACTGTAAATCATCGTAGCAATAGATCTAGCTCGTGGCTAGTCTCATCAAAAGTGACATTACAAGTCTCTGAATAATGTTAGTCTCGATATTAAAAACCGAAAACCCTCGAATGAGCGGGATAACCGAAATATCCCATCAAAAGTTCTTGATTCAAATTTATCTAAATTGCTGTCTTAAGAATAAAACATTTTGATCCAAAAACTCGAAAATGCGAAGCAGAGGGTTTTCTACCAAAGCGAAGCTCATAAGGAGTCTTGCCTAAAGAAGGTCTCAAAAGACACGATTTGCAATATGGCAAGCGATAGCAATAGCTTCGCCCAAAATCTCCTCGGTGTGTTATACTCATCTAGCATCGTCCTAGCCATTTCGACCAAGGTCCTATTCTTCCTTTCCACCACGCCATTTTGTTGAGGTGCGTGGAGAGGAGAAGCGATGCTCAATACCACGCTCGGCAAAAAGAAGCAAAAGAAGCATTTTTGAACTCCGTGCCATTATCACTGCGAATCGCTCTTAAAGCACCGGAAGCTCGAAGCCAAGCGAAGAACAAGGTCATGAAAATAACCAAAAGCTTCATCCTTTGAAGTAAGAAAGAACACCCAAGTATATCTAGAAAGATCATCGACTATGACAAGAATATACCATTTTCCACCGATCGATCGGACTCTAGCGGGACCAACGGTATCCATATGAAGTAAGCATCCGGTCAAATCGCTCATAACCATAGTCACGAGAAGGGTGAGGCGGCAACTTGTTTGCCATGCCTACAAAGCGCACATACAACATCTTTGTGACTTTGAGCTTAGGCAAACCTCTCATGAGATCAAGGTTGCTAACTCGTGTCGGATGATCAAAACCAATGTGCCCCAAACGTCGATGCCAAAGCCGTAAATCGAAGAAGATGTAAGCAAACATTTAAGAGATCCAAAGAAGAGATTACGAAAAATCGGCTCCAAAAATTCTACCAACTCTAGAGATTCCAAACACAAGCTCACCAAGAGAATCAAGCACACGACAAGCATTTTTCTTAAAAGCAGTCTCATAACCATCATCAAGAAGTGAGAAACGAGAAGAAGATTATACCTAAGCTTGTCCACAAGAGCGACATCCTTTAGAATGAATTTGTTGTTTTCCCTAATTGATCCTGTTCCTTCAATTCGCCCTTGTGTATCATCTCCAAAGGTGATGAAGTCATCACCTGTTGCTCGCGTGAAAGAGGTGAATCATTTTGAGTTTCGGTCATGTGGCGTGAACATCCGAGTCAACGAACCACGTGTTCTTCCCCTTCCGCGATAATCACGAGAATCAAGGAACAAAGAACGATGTGTCTCAATACTGGGGTTAGATAAACATGATTTAGGAATCCAGTACTGAGACACATGTCTGCAAGGAGTATACAAACCAGAAGTACTATCCTTGATTTCATCTAACATTCGGTTATGAGCAATGTTTAAATTAAAATGAGACTTGAGCTGTCCATGGCGATCGGGCGTTGAAGTGGCGGGTCGACCGCGACCAAAGCGGTCGGACCGGTGACTACCAATGATCGACGACCCTTGATCGATAGACTTTAGAATTAGGAAATCTAGACACATAATGATTTGCATGAGAGAAAAATCCTAATCCAGGTTTATTCTTTTCAGTGTTACCATGTCTCATAGAAGCTCTAGGTTGCATGAATGAAATTCTATCAAAATTTTTCCTATCATTTTTCAACCTCGCAAATGCAATTCAATCAAATGTCCACCTTTTTTGCAATAAGTGCAATGGTACTTGGTACCACTAGAAGAAGCACCATTTGAATTAACACAAGGTTGGGCAAAACTGCAGATTTAAAAGATGTTTTTGCGAGGTTGGGTTTTGAATTCAATTAAACCTTTTCCAAGACTTGAATGACTTTTGGGTTTGAATTGTCTTGAAAAGAATTGAATCCTAAACCTTGCTTCTTATAAGGAGTTTTAGACTTGTCAAGAATCATGTTTAATTGTTTCTTACCTTTAGAAAATTTCTCTAATGTATCATGAAGGTAAGCATTTTCTTTACTCAAGTTAACACAAGCATCACAAGTTTTATCCATAGATTTCTCCTTATACAAATCAATTTCAAGCTTAAGATGGAACAAGAAGCACAAGTAGTATTTTCAATATTGTCCTTAAGCTTAGCATATTTGACTCTAGCGACTTCTAAGATATCTTTGATTTCACGTTCCTTTTCTAAACATGAAGTGCAAGGGCTAGAATCAAACACATCAAAAGCAATCAATTTACTAGATTCTAAACATTTTTCACAAGGAGCACTTTTAATTTCATTTAGTTCAGATCTAGCATTCTCAAGTTGTTGTCTGAAATATTATGAAGGTTTGTAACTTAGTAATTTCGAGTGCATAGCATGACAAGATAAACATTCATCGAGTTCAAGAGTCTTAGCATTTTTAAGCTCTACTTTCAGTTTGTTAATCTTTGACTCTAATTTCTTATTTTTGTCATAACAAATTCTAGCGCTTCATCTTGACTAAGCAATTGCTCAACTATAGAATCATATTTAGCGAAAGCTCATCATAAGAAAAAGATACCTCATCATCATCAATGTCGTCTTGTCGACCATGAAGCACATGCCAGTGAAGTCTTTGGCCTTCCCTTTCTTTTTGCCTTGAGGATCTCCTTCTCCTTGTCCTCCTCACTCCCGGTATCCACATCGCTCAAGGATTGATCCTCAAAAGCGGCAAGGACCGGTGGCGACCTTCACAAGCTTATTAGCCTCATACCTTGATTTGTTGAAAGGAGGCTTCTTCCAAGTGGCTTTCCTTCCTTATAATTGCTCTTACCTTTCGACTTGGGGCAATTTGCGGATATGATTGAGCTCACCACATTCATAGCATGTCACCGACCACCTCTCTTTTGTTTCTCACATTATTGTAGGCCGTGTGAATTTTTAGCAAGAAGAGCTAACTCTGTTTGAGAATACTTTCAAGCTCCTCTTCATGAATAGCAGATAAACAAGCAAATGAAAATCCAGAAAAAGATTCAAAAGAGTCATCAAAAGTCTTTTTGAGAGGATCTGCTACCAAAGCTAAATTATCTTTCTTGGGATAATCAACTCTTTTAATTTCATGAGTCTTGAGTTTACTATAAAGCAATTCTAAAGTAAGACTTGAAAGATCAACATTTTCTTCTATAGCAGTAGCCTTCATCTCCCACTCCTTGGTGTTGATTGCAGCCAAGAGATGGGTGGCATTTTCAGATTGAGAATATTCAATATCAACAGCTTTCATTTGATTAATTACTTTATTAAATCGACTGAAAATGTCATCGATGCTCTCTCCAGGACGCATCTCGAATTTATTGTATTCACGCTTGTAAACAGTTTGGCGCACCTTTTTGATTTGGGACGAACCCTCATGATATGTTTCGAGAGTGTTCCAAATTTCATGTGCAGTTGAAAGATTACAAATTCTATCATATTCTTGTCTACCAAGTGCACCATATAAAAGATTCTTAGCCTTATTGTTGTTAGCCAAAAGAATTGCGAGAAGCGAGTGTAGCAATTTCGGGAATAACCAGTGAGGCTCTAACAACATCCCAAATAGCTTGTCCTCGCTCTCAAGAAAGACGCGCATACGATTCTTCCAATAGGCATAGTCGTGCCCATCGAAGATATGCGGTTTAGTAGAAAACTTATCCATCGCCAAAGTTCGGTGGACCGGTTAAGATCAAGATTGAACTAACCGGCTCGATACCACTTGTTGGACCGTAAAGGCGACTAGAGGGGGTGAATAGAACATGTGTGCCCGCTTAGCGTTTGTTATATGTTTATATCTAAGTCGGGATTCATTCTCACATGAGTGGTCTAGCTCAATAAGCTTTTCTTGCTGAAAAATACTGGATTTCGATTTCCCCGGCCGACACACCATATGAAGTGTGTTAATTCCGGAGGCTTACGGGCTAATCGAGTCGTGTGGGTAAAGTAGTACCCCTCTGCAGAGTTAAATCTATTCGAATAGCCATGTCCACGGTTATGGACAAACGCTTGAGTTTGGGAGTCACTATTATTAGACTTTGAATTAAAATTGATGGTTACAACTTGGCATTCGGTATGAACGGGTGTTCATGTACTTTAGTTTATCAAAGTGGTCTGCCACTTTAGTATTTGTTTGTTCACTTTGTTTACAAATGTATCACTTTATTACATGCTTTACTTCTACTTCAAATCTGATTTTTAAATGGCAATTGGAAAACTAGTATGTGTAGGTTGGAAGTGGTTGCGTTTTTCTGCAAAACTAAGCCACTACTGCTACCCTTTGAATGCCCAATATGCATAACTAATTTTACTTTGTGTAAGACTTACGAGTACAGTTGTACTCAGCCAGATGTTTGCTGGCCTTTTCAGGTGAGGACGATTTCGAGCCCGCTGAGCTCGTTAGTGCCGAATTGGGCGACACTAACGAGTAGTGTTGTTATCTAACCCCCAGTCGGTTGCCTTAGGGTATGGGCATACCTTCTTTGGACCTTTGGTTTATTTATCTTGCTTCCGTTGTTATTTATTACCCTTATTTGAATTTGGTCGGTCGGCCGTTATGTAATTGTTGTAGACTTAGCTATTATGTTGTATGTCTTTTGGATTGTTAGTGTATGATGTTGTATGGATGTGATCGATGTTGAATGAGAGTATGAGCGTGTTGGTCACTAATCCTGGGAGCCAACACGGCCTCATACTTGCTGTTGTGAATCCCACTTTAACTTGTCTAAGTATTGACTTGGGTCATGTGGAGAACCAATCATCATGTAGTGCTCGCAGAGGAGCAAAGACGCATGATCATCGGTGCTCTAGTTTGGTCGAGACTCTTCATTTGGATGAAGTTAAGGTGGAATTCATTTACTTAAGATCCAGAGTTATTTCTATAAGACCAGGTAAACCTTAGTCTTACGCAAATACCCGGTGATCCTCACAGCTGCTCCGCTCTCCCATCGTCGGATGTTGCTTATTGCCATTGAAAACTATAGTATAGTATAGACTGGAGCATGTCTGATGCAAAGAAAAAGCTCAGACACAGCAAAGGGTGTGGAAGTTTCTGAAAGAAAGAAGAAGAAAAACATGCACCTGCCAATTAGTATCATCAATAAACTAAGTAGGTGTTCGACAGGAGATCATTGCTCGATGTAGAGCCAACTAAATATAATTTTGAATTGTTGGTTAAAAAAAACTAGAACTGAATTGTAAGAATAACTGAAATTTGTAGGATTGGAATTATATCTTAATTCTCCTACAAAGGTGTTTGGAATGTTAGAATGGCTCCGCTAGAGCTTATATGAAACTCTTTTTTCACATATTTTGGAGCAAAGCAAATATTTGCTCAAACCATATGAAAACTTTCCTTTGAGATTTGATCCTCCCACCCCCACCGCCCAAGTGATAATTCCCTCTAAAATTTCTGCATTTTTCACGTCAGCATCCAAATATGCGAAACCATTGTACATGACATTTTACCATTGTTACGGTCTATCTGGAACGCAAAAGGTTAATAAGAATTTGACACGGGAAATTCCAGTTCATATGGGGCCTTTTTTTATTTGTTCATATGTCTTTCATTCCAAATAGGTTATAAGCCCTTGAACAGTTAGTAGCGTGCTAATTTTATACTAATAAGAAAAACGTAACCAAGTTGCAATGATTGGAGAATGAGCGAAAGAGTATGTCTGGCAAAGGATGCAGCAGTACGATCCTATAGCACAGATCATGTTCAAGTCGTAGAGAAAGAGTATCATCTCTGGTCCCACTTGTCACTTATCACACTCGCACATTTTTTTATGGACTGCCAACCTAACCTGCACAATAAAAAAAAACTAGATTATTTTTTTAATAAAAAAACTACATGTATTTGGCGTAGCCAAGGAGAATCATATTTCAAATTAAATTTCCCTAAGCTACAAGTGCTTTGGCATAAGGGTATCTGTCACATCCTCAATATTAATCAATGGAATTCTTATGCATAATATCAGCATTCATAATATTTGAAACATTTACATAAAGTATTGTGCGTGAAAAATCTTAAATAATTGCTAAACATACACTACAAATTGAACCTTCAAAAGAAATCAATAACAAAAGTAAATGAACATCTCCTTGAAATAATTTATTCAAATAATATATTAATTATCATCAATTGATATAATTTTTTCCCAAATTGTTGGAACCAAATTCGAACCACAAAAAATTCAAACGTGATTAATAACCTAGGCTAAGTTTAAAATTGAATTAAGCAAATAACTCATGAACAGTGGATTTTAATATTTTATATGGGTACTAGGTCACTCCAGGAATCTCCCTGATTTATTTCAGTTTTTTTGTTTTTTTGCTATATTTTAAAGCCTGATCAAAATAGAAGAAATAAATTTCAAATCAGTCAAATGAGGTTATTGTTCCTCGGGCTCAAGCCGCCCGCACAGTGCTCGACCGAGCCAACTAGCAAACCGACTCGGTCGAACCCATTAGAACGTGGACCGTCCAATCTCGATCGAACGGACCACTATTCGAGCGGTTTGACACTTCGTGCGCCGTTTTCTCTCACTGCCAGCCAGGGCCCGCTTGTCAGGCGCGTCGTCTCCGTTGCGCTGGCACCGCGCAGAAAGACCACACCACGCGACCGTCAAGCCCTGCTCGCGCACCGTCACTGCCGTGGCTGCACCGCCCAAACTGACTAGTCCCCGAGCTTCCCCAGCTAACGTCGCCTCTCCTCTGTCCATTCCACGAGCTTAAGTTGCCTCCACACCTTAGCTTTGTCCTCACTTCTCATGGCCAAGAGGAGGATGCTCTCCTGAGCACCCAGTTTAGGTAAGCTCCTCCCCATTACATCTCCGAGCTTTGTAGTTCTACGCTATCTCCATTTTGGCTATTTTCGCCCCTGTCGTTGTTTGTAGAGACCTCGGAACGCAACCGTGCTCTCAGTGACCTCAGAGCGCGCTCCCAAGGATATCCTCACGTCAACTTCCATTCCGGTGAGCTCCTTCTTATTCAAGCGTGTCATCTCGTGTCCCTGAGTATAATTAGCATAATGCCTCAACCAATTTTACCTTTGCACGGCAGGGCCCCGTGAATTTGGAGCTTTGCCCATTTTCGGCTGAAATTCAACTGTTTGTCTCCCACTTCGATTTGGTAATGCATTCTTCCATTCCTTGCTTTTATAGCAATCTTGTGTAGTCTGTGAGCCATCCCGACCATTCCCTTGCCTTGGTTTTCGCCAGAGCGTCCTAGCCACGCTTGAGCTCGTCGCCGCCGTGGACCTCACTGACACCGGCGCACCTCCGAGCTTCCACCACCACCCACCTCGCACAGGTAGCAACCTCAGACTCTAGAGTAGTTGTGGCACCCGCTATCTTGGATGTTGCGGAGCTCTTTTGCTGCATGCACCGTTGCCGTAAGAACGCCGCCGCTCGTCTCCGGCGCGCCGCCGCTACCGGCTGCCGTAGAGGTTGAGAGCACCACCCATGGATGCGTAGTGCTATTGCGCACCCATCCCTACCCTTGGCCGAAGCCATCATGGCCGGAATCGCCGACAATCCGCTGGCGAGGGAAGCTTGGTTGTTGTCGGGCCGTCCAGCACATTGTAGCAACGCCATTAAGGCTAATTAGTGTCATTAACTACTAATGATTGAGTTAAGTATTTAATGGTGTCTTAAGGAATAAATGAGTCTATGGCATGTGGGAGCCATAAACAGAAAACAATGTTTAAATAACGTTTAAGTCTGAGATTGACAGGTGGGCCCAAATCTTAAATGCATAGTCGTGGACCACATGAACCGGCTCATGGACTCGCGGTTCACACACTGTTTCGTAGACCGAGTGGCTGACGAGCGGGCCCAGCTTGTCAGTCGGAAATTAAAATCCAAGGGTAAAAGAAAAATAGCATTGTTGATCGGGCCCCACAGGCCAGTGACTACGGCTAGAGCTTAGCTCGGTAAGAAACGTATAAATGAGTTAAGAAAATCCAAAATCCAATTATTTATATACTGAAAAATATGATTAATTTCAAAATGCATAACTAATTCATCTTAACACCAAATTGGATGAAACCAGTGCTGATAATTTTCATTTTTGATGAAATTTATTTCAAAATAGGTTTCAAACATTTCTATATAGCAGAAAATGTAGTTATGGAAAATGATCCACAAATCTATTATTTTTGCAATAGAAAATGACTGATAACTTTGAAAATTCATAACTAATGCGTAAAAACTTTAAATGCGATGAAACAAGTTGAATTGGGCTTATAATTTTATTCTCTATTTACCTATATAACCCTTTGTCTCCCCTCTATTCTGTAAATTTTGACCAAAATGTTAAATTGATTAAATCACATTTTTGGGAAGGTTGAAATTCAAACTACTATAACTTTCACATACTAAATGGAAATGGAGTGATTATTTCACCCAAATTAATATAAAACCAATATATACCTACTGTAGAAATCTCATGCATTTTTGAGCATTTTGCATTTCGTGACTTTTCTCGATGTTTATTCGGTGTTATCTTTATATAGATTACGAATCACTTTTTGTTGACTCATACGCCACTGAGAGTGAACAACTTGAGTACCAGCAAGGAAAGCATCATTTGAACTTTCTTTTTGTATCATATTTCTCCCAGTTTGCATCATATTTCTACCAGTTTTGGTTCGTTTGATGAAATGATAATTGCTTACATGCTAATTTCTGTTATGTCGCTATTTTTGTGATGTGTAAGTAGTTACGTCCTATCCATGAGATTATCCTTGAATCATTTCCAGTACATACATGCTTAATTTAGGTTGCGTGAAATATATTGTTTGGGGTGCTTAGCCATGCAAGTCTAGTGCGGTAGTTTGATTGTCGGGAATAACCTGACAATTATGGGAGACACCACATTTTTATTATCTTTCTATTCCAGATCTTCGTACTGTTTCTAAAGTTAAATTTTGTTATTTTTAAAATAGTTTTGGGTCTGGACAAGTGGTTGCTAGCGAGGGTACCTTCGTGCACGAGATCGGGTATGTGGTTGACTTGTCCGGACCGCTAAGGACCGAGCCATGGGCTGTCATTCTAAGTAACTATCGTGCTGCCACACGCGGGGTGGGAGCCACTTGGTCAAGTAGGGGGAAGGTTGTATTGGGTTGGGTTTCTAATGGTTTCAGGTTATGAGGACATTTGTGTTCGATCATTTGTTCGTAGGAGTCGATGTGATTTTCTATAGTGTGCATGGGAGCACCAATTTCAGTTATTTACACTGTATCGGTATATCCAACATAACTTGCGAGCCCGCTTAGAAAATTCTATCAGTTGTTTGTACTAAGTCGGGGGTTCATCTTGCAAGGGGAACCTGGCCTAATATTGTACTTCTTACCGAAAAGTACCAAATCTCGACGTCCCCGGCCGATACACCATAGGAAGTGTGTTTAATCCAGTGGCTTACAGGCTAGTCGAGTCGTGTGGGTAAAGTAGTACACCTCTGCAGAGATCAAACTATTCGAATAGCCGTGTCCACGGTTATGGACAACACTTGGTTTGGGAAGACATCATTGCTAGTCTTTTCTATTAAAATTTGATGGTTACAACTTGGTATTCGGTATGGACGGGTGTTCATGTATTTCATTTTATCAAAGTGGGCTGTCACTTTGGTATTTGTTTATTCAATTATTACAAATGTATCACTTTATTACATGCTTTACTTCTACTTCAAATCTGATTTTCAAACGGCAATTGAAAAACTAGTATGTGTAGGTTGAAAATTATTGCCCTTTCACAAAACTAGAACCACTAATGCTATCCTTTGATTGCCCAATATGCATAACTAATTTTTCTTTGTGTAAGACTTGCAAGTACCCCTTTTGTACTCAGCCAGGTGTTTGCTGGCTTTTTAGGTGAGGACGATTTCGAGCCCGATGAGCTCGTTAGTGCCAATTTAAGCGACACTGACAAGTAGTGTTGTTATTTAACCTCCAGTCGGTTGCCAGGGGTTATGGTGCACACCATACTGGACTTTTGGTTTATTTAACTTGCTTTCGCTGCTACATTATGTTCTTATTTGAATTTGGTCTGTCGACCACTTGTAATAGTTGTAAACTTGACTATTATTGATGTATGTCTTTTGAACGGTCAATCAATGTATTGACCGTATGATTGTTGTATGGATGTGATCAATGTTGAAGGTGAGTTTGGGGCATGTTGGTCGCTGATCTTGGGAGCCAACATGGTATCATCCTCGCTGTTGATGAATTCCCTTTTTACTCGTTTATGTGGGTGCTTAACCCGTTGGAGAACCGATCATCATGTAGTGCTTGCAGAGAAGCGAGCGCGCATGATCACCGGGGCTCTAGTTTTGGTTGGGCCTCCCACTTAGATGGAGTAAACTTGAATTCATTTACTTGAGGTCCAGAGTTACTTCCTTAAGATCGGGATTGCCTCGGTCTTACGGATTTAACTCGGGGGTCCTCACAGTATCTTTAATAGTATCATGTCAGCAGTTGGTTAGTCCTTTCATATCTGCAAAATCCTAAATGGGAGAGAGAGAAGTATAAGAGAGAAGAGAAGTTGTCTTTTCATCAAACAACTTGTTCTTTTTATACATAGTTTTATTAAAACATATGTGATTTTACGAAAATTTTATTCTTTTTATACATTCTCATCGTATTGCTACAGTAATATCCCCTTGGAAATCGACGGATCGTATCCCTTAGCTTTCATTACATGTGCGACACCCGATTTTTCGCCAAATCTCATCCCTTCGTGCGGAGCAAACGGCATAGCTAGATCAAAACAAGGAAAAAAACAGCCACATTGAATTACATCTTAGTGATCATTAAATTATATCCATTGTGACTCATATTACATCTATTGAGTGTAAACTACATTTAACATGGTTGTTTCTGGTAGTCTGATGACTATAAAAGAAGCATTTGAGTGACTCATATTTATTTCTCTTGCGTGTAAATTACATATTTACATATAATATGATTGTATTTTAGTCTAGAGACCTAAAAAACACATCTCCAGTCAGTCAGTGTGACTCATATTTACATCTCCTGAATGTGAACTATCAGTGGTATCCCTATGGTATCAGTGGCACCTCTATGTTAACTACTCTACATGTTAATATGTAGCAACTTTACATGTTACTTGATGGCAAACTCTATGTTGCTACGTCGCAACTCTCTAATATATACTTGATGCCTGAAATGAATTTTTGTGCTTGCAATTACTGGTTATTTGTGCATATAACCATTGGTGGTGGCTCTACATTATTTGCTAGCTATTCTACATGTTACTTACTGGCAACTCTAAATTGCAGCTTGCCTACTCTCTTATCACTTGATGGTAACTAACTACGTATTACCTAGGTAGAATAGGGGAGGACACTTTGTGTTTAAAATTTTAACTTATTATTATGTTTCCAAAATATACACAATGTAGGTCTTGTTTGTCTGGCGCATCGTATGAAACACGAAAGTTCAAACAGAATGTAAATGAGAGACTGCATCTTCGTTTGAACAGAAAAGGCGGACAAGCATATACAGGGACTTCAACTCCAACCCTGACTAAAAACAAACAAGTATAGACTGCGGTAGACACAGGACTAATGACTGCAATAGACGTATACCAACAATTACAGTAGACATATGACCAAAGTGCAATACACATAGACCAAAATTGCAGGAGACACATGACCAACGATTGCATATTTGTTGTGTTTCTACTGCATCATCCGACAGCGATTAGTGCATCCTCATTGTGCTTCTACTGCACTATCCGACAGCGACTAGTGCATCCTCATTGTGCTTTTACTGCACTATCCAACCGCGATTACTGCAGATAAAGGTGCAGAGTGAAGGAGGGGTGGGAGTCGAGGTGGTTGGAGGGTGGCACGCGGATCGAAGAGAGGGGAAGCGAGATGGTTGGGGAGGAAGGTGCACAGTGGAAGGTCAAACCTATGTCGTCATACTCCCCTCGTTGTCAACAAGCTGGTAGTAAAAATTGTTCTCAAATTGGGGCTATCAATCATAAGTTATGATTATAGGGAGAAAGGAAAGGCACTAGTGCTGAAATGTGATCTGACTGGCAAGTAAAGATATTAAATGATGAGAATTGGTATATAACTTTTGAAAGTTTTTCGAAGTTAAAATTGTCACTTTTCTGTTCGTTACATGTGCTATAAGATTCATATTGTTGATGTGCTGTAAGAAAAAAATCATAATAATTGAATTTCCATTCGTCCGATATGTTTTGAGATTTGCACTTTTCTCCATCTGATAAATTGGGTCTAAATTTATTATGATTTTTTTCTTTGGAACATAGCAGGTTCACCGTATTATCGTATTTTGTTGGTATATAATTTTATTGTTTATCTTTGTTTTTGCTCAACCTCTCAAAGTACATGTGAAGAACATAACGAGTTCATCACATTGTCATATTTTATTGGTATATAATTTTATTTTTTTCTTTTATTTTTGCACAATCTCTCAAAGTACATATGAGATTTTGAATAATGTGATGAAAATATGAGTTATTAAGACTTTCAAGAGTAGTTACAGTGACCAAGAACCAAAATTACATAAATAATTTGATGTAATTCATGTATAATGGAGTTGTAATTGAACTTTCAAAATATGATAATTTTTTACAAAGAAAACAGTCGAATTCTGTGTAGACAGACCCACCCTGGCCGGTCAGACCGCCACCTATTGGCCGGTCAGACCGCTAGTAAAGACTTAGCCGAATTTTCTTTCTGGAAAACCGAAACCTACTAAAATTTTCAAACCAATAGAACTTTTGACTGGAGACTCCAAAAATTATGGGACCAAGTGCAATAGAATCTCCTCTCTTGCCTACACCCTCTATTTTTGGCCCAGCTCAATTCACCACTTTTGAAGTTGGCCGGTCCGACTGCCTCTATGGCCGGTCGGACCGCCCTTGGACCGGTCTGACCGCCCCTTGGGCCGGTTAGACCACCTGAAGCCTAACAGCACTGTTTCTTTGCCGAAAACACGTGAAACGACAAACCGTTAACACCATTGCAATTGTCACATCATCCTAAGATCTGGAGTATATCCCCATGATATCCACAAATGCCTTCCACGCAGCTTTGGTCGTCTCCTTTTCGACCAGTAGGAAGAGTGTTTCCTCCGAAATGCCTCCATAGATCACCACCAAGCCCATCTGATCCTTGCGCACATCGGCGTTGTCGTCCTCGACCACATCCCACACTCCTTGAGCGCGCATGTACATCTTCATCTTGATTGCCCATATTGCATAATTGCGCTTCATGAGCATCGGATAATGCAGCGAGACGACGGAACTCTCCTTTGCCATCACACCCGACGTCGCCTCGTCACCAGTGACACAACTTCTCGAAGAGCGCAGCATGATCTTGGGCATACATGGATCAATAACTTAGGCTCTGATAACAATTGTTGGCCCAAACCAAATATGAACACACACGAACGCAATGAAACTCTAGAACGCGAACGCAAGAACACACGAAGAAAAAAAATATCGTCGGAACAACAGCAGTTTTTCTGATTTTCTCTTGCTCTATTGCTCTTGTTCACAAAATCTGATTACAGGGGTGTCTTTTTATTGAGAGCAAACGACTATTTGTATCCAGTAAGGATTCTACATATCCTGAAGGGATACCACACAAACTCTAGTATCCATAATGAATACTGTCTAAATACTTTAGAACTACCCAAAACAAACTCTCCTGAAAATCTAGATATACCATATGCACAAGGATTACTAATAGTTGAGTGTAGGAGAATATCAAGAAAGGTGTGAACTGGAGCATGAGTTAAGGATATCACTACTATCGTTTACTAATGTATCTCCCTTGTTTTTTTTAATCTATAGCCATTGTTCGGATATGCACCTTCTTCCAGCCCTTTTTGGTATGATCGATTTCTGAGTTTGTGTAGATGAGCTAATGTGCTAAGATGAAATGCTCCAATAGTGGTACCATTTGCCATCTGCCTGCCATCTTTACTTTAATCACCTGGTTTATGTTTTGCTAGCTCATGAAATATCCTACAATGTCTATCCCTGTGCTTTATAAGCATTTATTTTTAGGATTATGATTCTCACAATGCCTGATTGCTTCCTAGCTATTGTTGAACTACTAATATTGCATTATGAATATGAACCTCTTTGACCATCTTGTTATGGGGAATGCATGTTCCATATATATAGTCGTTTTGAGAAGTGAAGAAACCATACATCATAGTTGAGTTGTATGTTCAGGGTAATGTGGATGGTAGTGACTTCCTGGACTACGGTGAGTTCATGGAGACAATGATCCACCATCAGATGTTGTCCGGCGAGGAGCACCTCACCATCGTTACATAGTCCATGTTCTATTTCTTCAACAAGGACAACAAGAGCTACATTGAATGCGACAAGCTACACATTAGCTGGTGAGTCCTGCCAAACTGACGACGATGTGCTGAATAATGTTTTGGAGGAGGTTAACATGCGCAAGGTACTATATATACTCCAATTATGTGCAATCTAAATCCGTGATTACTGATTGGACAAAATAATGGCGCCAGTACTCGAGGTTGAGGAGCGGTTCAAGACAATGAGCAATAGTCTGATCAAGTAACTTTAGAGAAGATACTAAATTGTTTAGTTTTTCAGCCAAAGTATATTGGCATTTGTTATTTAGAGTTGTGCACAAAATAATCCAGGTTCTACTTTCAAGTCCATTCCAATGTTATATGATTTCATATTATTTTAGCAAGCCAATGAGTTTGGATTTTTATTTTGTATGAAAATTTCAGCTCATGTTCGAAAATGGTAGGTTGGTACTCAATAACTTCATCGAATGTACAAAATAATTCTGGTTATGTTTTCAAGTTCATTCTAGCGTTATATGATTTCCTATTTTTTATAGCAAGCCAATGAGTTTCAGCTCATGTTCAGAATCATCGTTGGTTGGTACTCAATAACTCCATCGAATGTTTGAAGTGCTAGCCAAATGTATGTCCTTTGGAATGGAGCTCAAGTAGAAGATTCACTATACCATAAATCTCTAAACTCTAAAAACATAATAATGTAACTTTAGAACATGTGGTATCATTTATTTATGATTTGTTGCAACGCAGGGACACTCTACTCTTGATCATTTTCTTGACCATTTTAGAACATGTGGTACCATTTTCTTGCCCTTGATGTTTTGCTTTCTTGACAGTTGATTGTGGCTCGTGGTCGGATGATCGAGGAACAAAAGTGCTACTACCACAACTAAGGCTTTGTATGCTCTGCAGATTCCTGTTACTACAGCTTCATCAACTCTCATCAAGGTTTATGGTTGCACCTAATCTTCAATTTCAATTAAATTTGGCATAATTTTACGATGATTAGTCCAATACCAAATATTAGCTTTGTGTGAGCTTTTAGAATTTCCTTTCTATACCAAATTTCAGTTGTTTGTAAGATATTGGGACTTCCTATGTCACCACTGAACCTGGCATAATTTTGATTGATTGGGATGAATATGATTCTTAGCATGGTGTTCGATAGACATCAACTGTGCTTGGGCTCAGATATCGCTTTGTTAACTTTTCTATTTGAGTGATTTTTTTAGAACGAAGAACCTCATTATTGAACTCTATTGATGTTGCCAACACAGGATCCATAATCAAGTTGCTTATAGCAACACTATCATCTACTGACCTGTCTGACCAATAAGTTGTGTGATACACGTATCCAAGTCCCCCATTGTATCATAATCTTTTAATTGCTTGATTCACTTTATGTGTTAAAGAGAAATATTATTTATGTAAGTTTTATGGTTCTGTTGCAACGTACAAGTACCCTACTAGTGCTATTTAAAAATTAGAGTTGGTGGTTGTCAGTACTCCTTACCCTTTTCAACATCTGTTGGATCAACGAGCGGAGCACCGACAGCTCCAGATCGTGTCGTTGGGCACAATATCGGTTGGCAAGCTGACATGATGAGACTATGTTTTTTAAAATCCGTAGCAAAGTACGGACATTGAACTAGTCTTACACAATATGTGACAAAGATATAGTTAGGCCTGAAAACAAGTTAGATACGAGCGGATATTACTCTTCCTGTATCCTAACCCATATCCCCCCAGAATGGGATACAAATACGGATTTTTGGGATGTGGGCACGAGGTGGACGCAAAGAGGATTCAAATAGGTCATAGATAACTTGATGGATAGTGTACACATAAAGAAGAGATATAATTTTACCAACGAAAGTGTCAATTATACTACCTATTAGAGAATTATCTATATTACATTAAAAATAAACATAACTAAATATAAATTCATATTATATATTAGTCAATGACTAGAAAATCATAGAGGATATTGAAGGATATTGACGTTTATCGGATATTTGTTTTCTTTATTTATCAGATATCTTTCGGATATCCTATAAAAATACGGATATGTATCGGATATTGCTCTTCTCATATCCTAACTTATATTCTATGATAATTTTCGAATACAGATGTAGACCGAGACTAAAAAATAGTATACTAGATAGATTTTTTTAGATAAAACATCAGATCGAACCAAAATTATTTGCTCTGTTTTCACCCGCTCTCGTGCCTGCAAGGGTCAGGTCTGTGCTCCATTCCCCTCGGCCATCGTCCCTTTGTTATTATCATTTTCACCACAGGCAGTGCAGCTGCGCGTGCGCAGCGAGGAGCCTGAGGGCAGTGCGGTGCGGGCCACAATCACGGATAAAATAACGGATGGTATACACAAACAAACAAAAATGTAAATCTCTCGTGCCTGCAAGGGTCAGGTCTGTGCTCCATTCCCCTCAGCCATCGTCCCTTTTTATTATTATTTTCACCACAGGCAGTGCAGCTGTGCGTGCGCAGCGAGGAGCCTGAGGGCAATGCGGTGCGGGCCACAATCACGGATAAAATAACGGATGGTATACACAAACAAACAAAAATGTAAATCATCAACTGTAATATCAATTCTACAACAAATTAGAGAATTGCTTATCATACTTAGCAACACCAACATAAATATAAATGCATGCATCATACATTCATACTTCATAAATTTACACTCTAAATGAGTCGACGACTTGTACATTCTGCTTATTGTGTACAAGTAATGTAAAGTGACCACGAAAAGTTTATTTCAAAAAACAGAAAGGGGTATGCAGAAGATATTATTGTTTCCATATCTACTTTAATGATGTACCCTCATTTATTTTTCACGTCTATCAAATTTATGTCGGATACCAGTCAAGTAGAAACACATATTAAGAGGATGTTGGCATTCCTATATCCTATCCCGGAACTTGGAATTGCAACACTTGAAGGATTTGAAGCTAACAGTGAAAACGGATCGAATACGGACAGATAATGGTTCTATCATATTTGTTTTTATTTTTTTTTGGATGTGAATACGAATACGAATAATATCAAATATAAATACAGAGCAAATACAAATCAAAATTAATACGGTCATGACAATTTCTTGGAACATGAAAACCCACTTAAACTATTTGCACTAGTTTATACGATCAAAATATTCGTCAATTCAATATATTTTCAGCAATCAAATAATATATATCATCAATAAATGTAGTAATCCACAAGATGTAACACCCCAGCCCAACATTGAGCTTAGAATGCCACTAAACTACTATAAAATTTCAGCAAGCATAACAACATTAAAACCCATCCACGGGTCGCATTAACACAAGCATAACACTATGACAATCATAAATAAATTAGACCTAGGAGCATAGCAAAATAATAAACCAAGATTAACATAAATCAAGCATCTATGGTTATTCAATACCATCATGTCCTAGATATAAATATTCATGTTATTCTAAAAGTTTCTCATGTCCAATGAATCAAATAATTGGGTGAAGTGCATGATTCCAAGTGCGCTAGCCCTTCCCGAGTAAAACGTCATCACCGGGTCACCTAAAAACAACGAAGAGAGCAAGAATGAGTCCAAGACTCAGCAAATACATAATAAAGCCATAAACAATAGTTTATTAACCATAATCAAAGTTATCATCATCATCCATTTAGTTAATGCCATTGTCATTCTCAAACAAACAAGCCACATTCCATATAGGTAAAGTTGCACAATTTAACAATTTACTTAGATATGCGATGCACCAACATGCTCATGCTCATATGCATCTCATCACCGATACTCAGTATAGCTGAGTGTTCACCGTCGATGACACACTCTATCCTTCACTCCCGTGAAGTCCCCACCAAAGTAGGATTTTATCTAGAGCTCTCCGGACTAGTTATGTATCTTTCTCACTGACCTCACCGGAATAGTTACATGACTTTCTCACCGACCTGGCTCATGCAATCTCTGTCATGATGAATGTAAATGATGCGACATCTTTATTTATTCATCAACATAGTCCATCTCATTAACTCAATATCTCCTCCTCATTATCTCAATATCATAATCTCATTCACTCAAGGTCATCAATATCATGTATAAGAATAAGCTGAACAAAAGCATAATAAATAGCATGATAAGTAACAACAATGATCATGGTGAACAACCCATTATTCACCACTCTACCATGTACTTGCCTTCCGCGCTGTGACGAGTTAGGAGGCAACGACGGAATTTCTCCACTCCCTGCCCCACCGCCTACACAAATATTTATTCAAAATAAGAAAAATAAGTCATGACGTGGCTACAAGCGTTTTACCATAACCCTCTATCTAATCAACATAACCAAAAACTCAAAATGACGAATTAACTAATCAGCCAATATCGGCCCTTCTGATCAGCAGTACGAGAAAAATCTTAATTAAATATCCGTAACTCCGAATTACTTGAAACCAGTGCTCAAATACTCTTAAAGTAACAGGCTACGAAACTCTAGTTGGTGGAATCCTTTGATTCGGCCAAAACAGTGGCCTAAACAACAGTTGAAAACACTAATAGATATCTGCCCAGATTTCAGAACAGTGGTAAAGAAAATGACTTAACTTTTATTATACTGATCCAATGGAGGGGATCTTTATCAACTTGGAAATATAATTTAAAGGGCTACAATAACCTATTTGGGTGGGAGTTCTGAATCGGATTGTAACTAGATCAAAACCGACGAGCAACCGACAGTCTCCAAAATCTCTGACAGACAGAGTAGTGTGCGGTTAAAAAATTCATATCTCCTAAACCACAGGGTGCAATCTCGTGATCTCGGTGCCAAAAGAAAGCTAAGGAAACCAGGAACATAACTCTAGGAGACAAAAATCCGAGATTCGGCCTCTAAGTAATTCATAATGGCCCGACAAGAAAATCTGTCAAAACACATCAGCTGTTCAGGACAGTCGCGGTAAAACTACCATATCTCCTAAACCGTAACTCCAAATCAAATGATCTTGGTTCCTAAAGAAAGCTAAGATCAAGGGCTACAACTTTCTAAGAGGTGGGAAGATCAGAAAACATACGGAACGTACCCAAATCTGACAAACAAGTCTGGCGTACGACAGGGAGGAGGGTGGCGGCCGGTTGGAGAGGGGGAGGAGGGGGTGGCGGCTTGGGAGGGAGTGGGAGAGAGAGGGATAGGCTAGGGTTTGGGGATGAGGAAAAAACCCCCTTGGTTGGCCCCTCTCATGGGCCCCTCTGGCTGCGGCCCAGTGCCCAGTTGTCGGAAGATCATTGAAAACCCCACGATTGATTTTCCCATTAGCTCCTTCTGAAACTTCTTCTAATACGCCGATTTACTTTTGGGGTATTACACAAGACCACAACAATAGTAAGAATCTCCATCAAACAAAATATAATAATAGATGGTTCATCATCGAAACACTTTTTCAATGTACATGTTTACCTCTACTCCCTAACATATTTTTAATGTAAAATGACTCAATATACTCTCCCGTATATGCTTTATTTACTACTTTGGCTTAAAATTTAATATACATTGTGTACCACGTAAACATTGCATAATTCATTATAAAATAACTTTTTACTACTATTATTTATTTTTATACATAATGATTATGTTTTGGAACTCCAGAAATGAGTCATATTTGGGCAGATTTCGAAGAAATAGCGGGTGTTGAAAATACTATTCATACCTTCGGATGTATTTATGGGAAATTGGAATCAAATGAAAATATTCACAATTACAAAGTTTTACATCTCGATATCTCATCGAGAGCTACAATTTAGCTTACTCATTTGCCTATTTTGGACTCGAACAATAAAGTTATGGTCTTCGGAAGATAATGCGCATGCATCCTCAAACAGTACCTCCAGATTTCTGGATTTATGCAGCTCCGGATATCTGAAGTCGTATTCATATTTGATGGATATTGCATTACCGAATCCATATTCGTTTCGATAAAAATAATATGTATTTGTTTCCAAGCCGATAGCATCTGTATTCGAAAATTGATCTAGATCGCCGGAAACTATCTAAATTGTTTTCACCCCTACTTGAAGTTGGATGATGCTTCTTATTGTACTTCTTAGACTTCACCATCACCACCACCTTCCTCCTCCCCTCCACTCTCATCATCTAGGTAGTTTGCGCTGTCTTGTTTAGCTATTCTTGTATTTCTCTCAGGGTCTCCGTAGTTGTTTTAGGGCACTTCTAACAATCTCCATAGCCTCATATGAGATGTTTCAACCTCTTGATCCCTTAGTGCAAGTGCTTCCCACAAAGGGTATATTCACTACTACAAACAGGCTAATACTGGACCCCTCATCACAGACGGTTGACCAAAACCGTCAGTATTAAATACAATCAGAGACGATTTTGTTTTAGTGACTATATGTATTACTAGATGCGCTAAAAACCATCTGTGAAGAAGTAATATCACAGACGGTTCATGTTGAAAACTATCTGTGAAGTATCGCAGACGATTATTAACAAGAACCGTCTCTGATATTACTAAATATCATAGATAGTTTTTTTATATAAAAAATCTTCGTGACACTTCACAGATGGTGTTTAATACAAACCATCTACGATAATTAACTCATCACAGACATTTTGTATTAAAAACTATATGAGATATTTCGCCGCCCCCTTTATTCGAACCGAAGTGGCACCACAACCTCTCCACTACTCTAGAATCCAGATCGGTTCCGCTACCCAAATCCCCTTATATATACTGTCTACATGCACCCAACTACTCCATATCGATTTCATCGTCTCCACCAAACCAATCGAAGCGCCCCATCCCCCCAACGACGCCGACTACCGTCGTGAGCTCCTCCGCCTCCAGTTGTGACGCCACTGTTCACTTCGGAAGGCACTCTTGTCGTTAGACTGTCTTGTGCAGTGTCACCGTCATGACACAACGGTGACACTACCGCCACCTCTCCTTCATCGCCGGTGATATCCACATCCGATACCCTCCCCTCTCTTCCTTGATGCTTGGATCTAAAATTACAAAATTGATGGATGGGCTAGGTTTGTGGCCATGTAAATCCTGATGCTTGTGCGTGTGAAAATTAATTGTTGATGCCTCTAGTTCTTGTGATGATTGATGGATGGCTAGTATTTTGGCCCTTGTTAAAATTCATATTTTATTGCACGATGAAGACATGGCGTCAAAGTATATTGCACGATGGTGATCTCGTTCTCATAAATAGGCCTGCTTTAGTTCATTTGTATTCTTTGACCGCGTTGTTTTACAGCACAATCAGATAATGTTAATGAATTGAAGGAGACATATTTATAAGAACGAGGTCACCATCTTGCAATAAACAGTATAACTATCACAAACAGTTCTTAACTAGAACCGTTTGTGATAATAGGCTATCACATACGGTTCATAGTAAGAACCGTTTGTGATAAGTGTTATCATAGACGGTTCTTAACTTAGAACCGTCTGTGATACGGTTCAGGAAACTGTATGTGGTGATATTTTCGAACCGTCTGTGATGAGCTTTTCTGTAGTAGTGATTGTACCAAATCCTTGTTGGCAGTCGACCAAAATGTGTATTTCCATCTCGGGCCTCCACTTGATCGTCTTTTGGATCCTCGGATGGATCATAAGCCTCACCGCCCTTAGTAGCTTTTTCAGGTTGAGACATCTATTCAATAAGGCAAAAGGAACAACCAGTAAGCAACAGAGCAAGAATAGGTAGCAGCAAAGCGAGAAGAGGGGGCAGAGCAAAAAAGACGTAGCAAGAAGAGGCAGAGGTGGAGAGCGAGATAGAAGAAGTAGATCTAGCAAAGCAAAGCAAGGGGAGAAGAACAAAGGATGGCATAGGAGACTGACCAAAGTTGAGCTCCAACAATGCCGTTGGGGGCTGGGGGTGATGACGACAAGTTTGCCGGATCGACCAGATTTTCAAATCAACTCCCAAAAAATACGAAATAAACCTTGAAAATTATAAAAATATTTGATATATGAAACTCAAATAAAATAAAATATCTACTTCAGGGAAGTTACTTTGAATATCTGAAACTCAAATAAAATATTTGATCTAAAAATAAACTTTTATTTAATTATAGAAAACTATATTTTTAATAGAAAATTATAATTTTTATTTTACAAAAAATATATAATATTTTTTATAAAATTCAATAACATCACAAAAAAATTGAAACTACAAAAGATGATAGTTTAATTTAATTTTCTCAAAACATGGAAGTTTTAGGGATGTTACACTAGAGAGCATGTAGGCAACAGTGACGAAAGTGAGCTGGAGAGGGGCTACGATGACAACCTTCTCTGTTGTTCCTCATCCTCACTCGAAGCCCCCCAGTCTCAGAGCCATTTCTCTTCACCCACGTGAACTCTACACACACTTAGGGTTTGTTTGGATAAAGAGGGATTAGAACCAATTCTTTCGAATTGGAAGAGATTTTAGTTCAAATTCTGAGTCAATTCGAAGGTATTGAGTCGGATCACAATGTATCCAAACAAGTCATTAAAGGGCTATTTTACTCCTAGTCGCTTGACTAACTCCCTCGTGGCGTCGCCTAGGTGTTCATGGTGTCATAGAACCCCCGTCAACCGCCGGGGACGCCTAGGCGACGTCGTAATAACCTTGCATGCTGCAATTTACAATTATTGCAAATTATTATTTTTAAAGTACTGATGGCCTGATAGAATTGAAGTGTAACATTGATGTCAAACATTTAGAGAAATGCATTATAATCTACATCTGATTAGAGCCCTTTTTTGTTCAACGTATGAATACTTGTACCTAAGTGAAAGCTGAAATGAGAGCAATATAATTTGCAAGTTTAGGGACCCGTTAGATTAATATTCAAATTTAGGTACATAAATAATACTCCGCTCTACATTTAACAGCCCGTAGTGCAGCAAATTCTATCGTATAACATTAGCATCTCAAACTGAATAATGACTGATGAACCTCTAGTTTAGGCTTCATGGAAAATTTGTGTATTTTCTAACAAATTCATCCATTTGAGACAACACATAAATAGTTACTCCCTCGTTCAGAATTACATGACGTTTTGGAAAGTGTGCTTTCAAGCTTCTCTAATTTTCCTTAAAAAAAACTACTCTAATTTTGACCATATTTAGATTTGTCTTGCAAAAACAACAAACTCTCATAGAAAAAGCTAGTAAATAGTACAATTAGATTTGTTGTGGCTAATATTTTCATAATATATTAAATTTATAATTCTTTTACTAACGTATGAACTATAGATAGAGAAGAATCATTCTGAGTGAGTCCATAAGAAGCGACCCACTTTTTTTCATTGGTTCCGGGGGAAGACCAAAGATCTTGCGCGATCGGTCCGCCAAAAAAACTCAAAAGAGAAAGAAGTCTCGTTAATCTCTCCGTGCTCATTCCAAGTTCGAAGTACCCTTTGGCTAAAGAAAAATCCGCTTCCTAACACGATTTTCTCTTTATCTTTATATAGATAGATTCTATGAGCCTATTACTTAGGTCCTGTTTAGTACAGCTTCCACTCCCAACTTCTCAATCGATTCTCGTGGAGTCGTACCAAATACCCTGATTCTCAAAACCACTAGATTCTGCTTCGCGAGGAGCTGTCTGAAAATGAACTAGCAACGAGAAGCAGCCTCCCAGCAGATTCTCATGAGAATCCAACCTTCAGAAACGAAAATACCCATTGAAGTTGAAGGTTTTTACCCGCAAATGCCACTGAGTTACACAAATACAATTGAAGTATTACACCCAAGAGTGACATTGTGTATTTGCCTCTAATCCTCCCTTATATTGTTTTTAGAGCCAACCTACCAGCCAAACGTTTTCAACAGACAGCTCTAGATTCTCAGAGAAGTGGATTCTCAGATAATCAGAAGTAGAATCTGAAAAATAAGAATCTGAAGATATACCAAACATAACCATAGAAATCTATTTTGTACAAGAGCCCCTCTTATCAAATAAAAAGGGCCCCATGATCTCGAGCCAGTCTTACATATTTGATCCCTCGCTTAACCAAAATTGTAATAAAATACAAGAAGTAGGAGGGGTTTAATCATGAATCCTTCGATTCTTCTCTTTAAAACTTATTACTTACAACCTTTTTATTCATATAAAAAGTAACAATAAAAAAATGAATAGTTAGAGTAAATTAAAGAAAATTTCCTTATCCGTCCCTTATCTCGAAACATAGTCGAAACGCCACTCACTTACACACAGTTACTTGTCGCCACGCGCAAGGCCAATGCAACCCCCAACGGCCGCCGCCACCACCTCCTCCACCTCGCCTCCGCCTCCGCCTCCGCCTCCCACCGCCCATGCCTTCCCTCCGACGAACCCCAAACCCCACCACGTTCGCGTCCGCCATTCCACCGCGGCCACCTCCAGATGGGTCAACCCGCGGGCACCGCCCCGGCGCGGCACGGCGAACCAGCGGCTCCACCGCCTCATCCACCTCGGTGACCTCGACTCCGCGCTCCGCCTCGTCGATTCCATGTTTGAGCCCCCGGCTATCGTCCCCTGCACCCTCCTCATCAAGAAGCTATGCGCCGCCGGCCGCCTCGCCGACGCCGAGCGCGTGCTCCGGGCTTCGGAGGCCGCCGGCACCGCCGACGCCGTCGCCCACAACACCCTCGTCGCGGGGTACTGCCGCGCCTTCCGTCTCGCCGACGCCGAGCGCATGCTCGGCTCCCTAGCGGCCTCCGGCGCAGCCGATGTCGTTACATACAACACCCTCATCGCCGGGTACTGCCGCGACGGCCGGCTCGACGCCGCGCGCCGCCTCGTCGCCGCCATGCCCCTCGCGCCCAACTCGTACACCTACAGAACCTTCCTGAAGGGCTTGTGCAGCGCTAAGCAGTGGGACGACGCCGAGGAGCTCGTCGCGGAGATGATCCGGAACGGTTCCCCTCCAAATGACCTCATATTCGGCATGGTGATCCATTCCTTGTGCCAAAGTGGGTTGGTTGACCGTGCAATGGGAGTTCTTGACCAAATGCCAAATTGCGGCTGTAAGCCGGCCGTCATCTTATACAATGAACTAATCAGTAGCTTTGCGGAGCTGGGGCGTGTGGAGGAGGCCCTTGAGCTATTTAACTGCATGCCGTGCAAGGCTGATATCTTTAGTTACAACGCTGCATTGAAAGGTTTGTGTCGAGCTGAGCGTTGGGAGGATGCGGGGGAGCTTATAGTTGATATGGTTAGAAAGGATTGCCCTCCAGATGAAGTGACATTCAACACCGTGATCAGTTACTTGTGCCAAAAAGGGTTGGTTGAGTGTGCAATAGAAGTCGTCGAGCAAATGCCCAAGTACGGATGTAAGCCTGATAATTTCACTTACAGTGCCCTTGTTAATGCCTTTTCCGAATATGGGCAAGTGGACGACGCCCTTGAGTTGCTAAGCAGCATGCCGTGCAGGCCTAACACCGTTTGCTATAGATCTGTATTGAAGGGGCTGTGCAGAGTTGGTCGATGGGAGGATGTTGGGGAGCTTATAGCTGAGATGGTTAGAAACGACTGCAACCCTGATGAAGTGACATTTGGATTAATCATCGACTGTTTGTGCCAAAAAGGGTTTGTTGACTATGGAGTTGAAGTTTTTGAAGAAATGTCAAATTATGGATGCTCGCCTGATATTGTCATGTACAATTCTCTTCTTAATGGATTTGCTGAATATGGACGTGTGGATGAAGCCCTCAAGTTATTGAAAAACATGTCATGCAAACCTAATACTGTTACCTATAATTATGTGTTGAAGGGTTTGTGTAGAGTTGAGCAATGGGCGGATGCTGGGAAGCTTATAGCTGAGATGGTTAGGGAGGAGTGCCCCCCGAATGAAGTGACATTTAGTATCCTAATCAGCTCCTTGTGCCAAAAAGGGTTGGTTGAGTGTGCAATTGATGTTTTTGAGCAAATGCCGAAGTATAAATGCACACCTAATATCATCATTTATAGCACCCTAATCAATGGCCTTTCTGAACAAGACTGTGTTGACGACGCCCTCAGGTTAATGAACAACATGCCATGCAAGGCTGACACCATTTGTTATAGTGCTGCATTGAAGGGCTTATGTAGAGCTGAGCTATGGGAGGATGCTGGGAGCTTATAGTGGAGATGGTCACAAAGAATTGCCCCCCAGATGAAGTCACATTTAGTATACTAATCAATAACTTGTGCCAAAAAGGGTTTGTTGAGTGCGCAATTGAAGTTTCTGAACTAATGCTAAATTATGAATGTAGGCCTAATATTGTCATTTACAGTTCCCTTGTCAATGGTTTTTCTGAACAAGACCGTGTGGAAGATGCTCTCAAGTTACTGAGAAGCATGCCATGTGAGCCTGACACTATTTGTTACAGCGCTGCACTGAAGGGTTTGTGTAGAGCAAAGCGATGGGAGGATGCCAGGGAGCTTATAGCTGAGATGTTTCGAGAGGAGTGCCCACCAGATGAAGCAACATTCAGCATACTTATTGATTCATTGTGCCAGAATGGGCTGGTTGACTTGGCGACTGAAGTTTCTGAGCAAATGCCAAAGTATGGATGTACTCCTAATATCGTTATATGCAATTCCCTTATTTATGGCTTTGCTGAGCAAGGACGTGTGGATGAAGCTCTCAAGCTATTAAACAACATGTCATGAATGCCTAACACCATTTGTTGCCATGCTGCATTTTTTTTTGACGGTGAGCAGTGGGGGAGAACCCTACTGAGACTGTCATGCTGCATTAATTGAAGAGCTTAGAGTTGAGAGGATGCTAAACTGCTTGATCTAAAATTTATTAGGGTATTTTTAATAGTTAGTAATAATTTTATCTCTAATATATGTTAGAGACAACATCTCCAATAGATAGTCTCTAGCATACTTTCTAACATTTATATTTTATAATTTTTCTTTGAAACGAACTTACATATCAGCTAGAGTAGATTAATGTATTATACTTTGTTTTGCGTGTACGATAGTCTTTTCAGAAAGAGACGATATATACTCTCTCTCTCTTCTCACCTCTCTTCTTCATATAAGATTTTATTAATATGATATAGCTAAAAGACGACATTAAGACAGCTGCACTCAGCATATGCAGATGGGTCCTTATTCTCCATGTCTTTTTGGTAAATTCTTGAATCATTATCAGGAGAGCTATCCATTTACTCATCTGCTTAGTGCTGACTGCCTGACTGTTTCCCAGGAATGATATCAAGTAATGGAGAGGGGTGCACTCTTGATAGCTTTTCGTCCGTTACCCACAGCTGAGCGCGGAGCGCGTAGAGCTGCGCCGACTACACCATCAAGGAAGAAGACGAGAAGGGGCAACGTGCGCGTGTTTGAGATACTCTCTCTCCAAACTAAGAAAAATACTATTTTTAATCGGCACGATTGAGATATTCTCTCTCCAAACTAAGAAAAATACTACTTTTAATCGGCACGATTGAGATATTCTCTCTCTAAACTAAGAAAAATACTATTTTAATCGGCAAATGTGTGTACCGGCAAATACATGCGATTGTAAAATGTCCGTAAACCGAATATCAATTTTGCATATTGTTGCAGCAAATACCGAGCGATGCGAGGAGCCAATTTCTTAACTAATAAACGGAGTCTACCCTTACACAGTGAGATGGTGTCTTTTCTTCTATACGTGTCGTTGGTCTCTTTCATCCCTTTTAAATTTCTCATCGAGACGCATCAATATATAGACCCAACCTAATACCAACCCAATAGGGATAAAGTCTCACACTGTCATCCACCGTGACTCACGAATGCATCAATGACCTCACTTCTTTCGCAACCACCTAAACCGTTGTCGCCCCACTTCTTCTTCACATGCACACACTGAAATCCGTCGTCACCCCACTTCTTCCTAACTTGCGCCGCGACTCGCCACCTGCATCCGTCTAGTATTCGCTTCGTGCCTCAGAGATCTCGACCTCATTCGGCCTTAGTCGCGGGTTGCAACTGCGTTGTGCACAAAGATGAGGGGATCCAACAGCGTAGGAGGCGGTGGCGCGAAGAGGTAGCGTCGGCGATAGGAGAAGGTGGCGGGGAGGGGAAGGAACGTCAGGGATGGCAGAAGGCACTGTGAGGGAAAGGAGGAGAGGAGGTGGCGACACCATGGAGGAGAAGTGGCGGCGTCGGGGAAGGGAGGGGAGGCAGAGACGAAGACATCCTTTCTTTGCCGCTCTGCCTTCTCGAGTTCACCGCACTGCGTCCTTTTCTTCCTAATCCTCCCTTGCGTCGCCGCCTCCCTCGGCCTCCCACCTCCTCACCGCAATGTGCATGGCGAGGGCTGCAGAGGCCAATGGCCATGAAAACCAAGTTGTAGCTTGGGTTTAGGGTGGAAGAAGGTGGCCATCGACGCGTAGTCCTCTTCCTTATCAGCCAGCAATGGCTGGAAATGTGCAACATGTCAGGGAGGAAAGTTAAGATCAACTTCAACTTCTAAAGATAGACAATTTATGATTTCAAAATTTTAATATCCGGATAGTAGTAGATGGTACAATAGGCGGAGTTAATATTTTGTTTATATATGTGTGAAAAAAAAATTAATATTTATTATGTGGTTTAGGATCCTATCTGCTTATATAAATCACTCTATTTTGGAGTTTCGTTACAATGCACGAACACCCTAGTTATCTAAAAAGAAGGTAAAAACATGCTTCATATAAGATTTACGAGAAAATCATGCGTTCCAAACTAGATGTGAACTGGGCCTCGAATTCTGTAATTCAAGGCCCGATCCCACTACCCACTGGGTTAGTCAATTTTTTGACGTCGTGGTCACCCCTACCACCAAAACGGGAGGGAACTCTCCTCCCCCTGTACGCTTTCTCATGCTAACAAATTAGTATGGTACTAATAAGTTTCTTTCTCTGACCGACACATGTGGTCAGAGAGGAGAAGGACCCACCTGTTATCGACTGTTCAGTCTCCTCCACCCCCAAAACTTCTTACAAATCTAGGCCCTGTTTGGTACATCTCCAGATTCTCATTTTCCAGATTCTGCTCCTGATTCTCTAAAAATCCACTTCTCTGAGAATCTGGAGTTGTCTGTTGAAACTGTTTGGCTGGTAGGTTGGCTCCAAAAACTATATGATAGGGGATTAGAGGCAAATAGACCATGTCACCCTGGGTGTAATACTTCAATTGTATTTGTGTAACTCAGTGACATTTGCGGGTAAAAACCTTCAACTTCAAAGGGTATTTTCATTTCTAAAGGTTGGATTCTCACAAGAATCTGCTGGGAGTCTGCTTCTCGTTTCTAGTTTATTTTCGAGACAGCTCCTCGCGAGAAACAGAATCTAGGGGTTTTGAGAATCAGTGTGTTTGGTACATCTCTACGAGAATCGATTGAGAAGCTGGGAGTGAAAGCTGTACCAAACAGGGCCCTAATGTCCCAACTTTACCCTTTCCAGCAGTCCACAATTCTAACTTTAGGATCTCAACAAATATTGAAAAGTATGGTATTCTTGATTCTCAATGGACAATCCCCAAGCCAAACATTAGACCAAAATGAAATAGTCTTACCATCCTCTACCTGGAAGACGTCACCCTATTTTAAAAGATACTTCAACCTCAGAAGGCTTTTCCAGAATTAAGAGCATTTTATTGTAACAGCCTCCCTCATAGCACCTCCGGGGAAATATTTTTCTTTTAAAATACTGAACCAAAGTTCTTCTCTAGCCAGAGCAATTCTCCAAAACCATTTGATCATCAAGCAATCATTCATAATTCTTGTGTTAATCACCCCCAAGCCCACAAAATCTTTAGGTCTACAAACTGCTTCCCGTTTCATCATATTGTGGCACCCCGTGTCATTACCCCGAGGGTAATCACACTTAAGCATACGAATTATTATTCTTCTGCCTGGTAGGACACCGCTCCAATGAATAATAAGCCTTATCAAAGTTAACGCAACAGAACAATAAGATAGAAATTATACTTTATTACAGCAGGTAGCTACGCAAGGCTATGGCATTTAATACAAGTACTTAATTACAACTGCAAACGGGACGAAACCCATCGCTTGCCTGCCCTGCTCCACTGGACGTCTACTCGTCCCACTCGCCGAATAGGGTGTCCACCTCACCCTGGTCCTCGTAGTAAGCGCTCTCGTCTCCTACGGCCTCCTTGGCACATGTGTATCCTTCATCCCACTCGGGATAATCCTCTGTTGGACTAGGAACTAACAAAGGAAGTAATAGCAAGAATGGGTACTAGTGTAGTCAGCAAGCATTTATTAGCAAGGGTGCACTGTATGGCTCTTCTCTGTTGATTACCACATTTTCTAGCTCATCTCTTTCTCTGGAAATACCAAAACTTAAGTGGCAAGTTTTAATTTCTGAAAAGACTACTTATCACTCGGTGAGAAGATAGACCCCTAGCGGTCACCGTAGCCTCCAATCTAGGAGACAGGCATGGATTCATAGTTTTATTTAGCACTGCACAGACTTGTACCACTTTACTCATAGTTACTTTGAGCTCTCATTAAGCTAGGTCTCCTGCATTTCTTTTTATGCGGTGTCAAGTTCAGAGTTCAGAATATTTTCCATGTTTCGTAACTAAGTATCCACCCATCTATTTTCTATCGGTGTCCCGGGACACTCACCCAGTCCTCCACCGAGTTCCAATAGTGTTGGTTGGGCCGGTTATCCCTTCACCCAACAGTCCACCTGTGCTAATATATGCGCCTTGGATCCCCCCACTTCCGGACTTGCGCTACCAATCCTGAGTTCCTCTATCACTCTCACACTATATTACTTACCCAATGTAGAGGGCATAGTCACGTAACAAGGTAACATTTTCTGTCCGCCGAAGACGGAAAAATAGTTGGTACTTAAATACGACCCCTTATCCGAGTGAGAGTGTTGTTAGTCCTTATATATTATCCATATGTAAAGGGTCCCACCTTCTCTCTCTTTCCTGTGCACGGCCCCATTTACCATCCTAGTATTTACTCTTACAGTACATCTGCTCCTCTCAGTTGTACTGCTCTTTTCTCAGGCTTCATCCCTTTTCTCTTATCTCTTTTATCCAATTTAATTTTGAGAGACAGTTTTAATGCACATATATAAAATGATACAGAAAGGTAACTCTTACATTTAATATAACTAGGTTGATGGTCAAGAGAATATGCTTGCCTTCATGCTCGTAGTAAAGATCGACACCAACGAATCCTAGATCAGCTACTCCTACTTGAGTTGGTTCGTCTTTTGCAATTATACGGCAGACGAGTATAACAGAAATGCTTACATTAACTTGTTGCTCCCTTTTTCTGCAGATTTTAATTTAACTAAATTTTTTGGATCCCCGCTAGGCTAGTGCTTCCCAATGGCTATTTTCCTATAGTCTGCTAGCTCTAGATCCTAAGGTTGCGGAACTCACATGGGCTCGCCCCTGGCTTGGGTTGGCTTGGGACATGAATATTGGGCTTCTTTTATCCGAACCCTTAGATTGTCCTAATTTCGACTATCCTAAGCTAACGACACACGCCCGTAGCACGCAACACAAAACAATACATGCCCACAACACACACTGCACTATCCTACACGCACACAACACAAAACACTACACTACACTACACACACAACACAAAACACCTCACTGCACAACACACACACACAAGAAACACAACACTACACACACACACTCGCTCTTCTGTGCCTCCTCTACTCCTTTCTCCTCCGTGGTGGATCTCCTCCTCTCCCGTCCGAATCCGGTGCCGCCTGGGTGCGGCTCGCCTCCTGCTGCTCTCCTCTTCCAGCCCTCCTCCGGATATTTGCCTCCTACTACTGGTGCCTCTCGGGGTGGTTTCTTGCGGTCACCCTCCTCGCTGGTTCTATCCGCTGCCCTAGTGGCCTTCTATAGCTCCTTCCTCTACTCTGGCTCCTCGGTTGCGACCATGCTTGCCTATTCCTGTGGTTTCCCCTTTTCTTCTCCCCCGTATTACTTTTTCTTAATGTGCTTATTTGTCCCCGAATTGATTTGGGGTCCATGGTGATACTGTTGGTGGGTGTTGGGGGGATTTTGGGTGATGGCTTGTGGTATGATTCCTTGGCTAGCTTTGGTACTGGTGATGTATGGTGGTGGCATGGTGATACCTAGAGGGCTTGGTTTCGGTGGTGTTTTGTAAGGTGACGGTTTGGTGGTGTGGTGAGCATCGGTGGTGGTGATGGATTGGTGGTGGCTTCGGTTCTTGATGAGGACATCCCAACCTTCAATGATCACGCTGAAGACGATCATCTCCGCGACCAAGATATTCTCAATGACCAAAAATATCAAGGCCAATCACGAGAATACGTGCTAAGCAAATACATGATCAGGTGAATGCTAACCTAAGCTACAATTTGGATTCTTGTGACTAGGTCGTTCCCTCCACCTTTTCTTCTTTGATTGGACTTAGGTGCCTCGGTGTGGAACGAGAAGAAGGACTATGTGCTACCAGTATGGCTTACATAAAAACAAAGGAGTTCACTACCGTATGACAGATGCGTCATTTCCCAAGGGCAAGGCGCACCAACCTGTCACGTTTCACTGCGCATAACCTATATGGATGAAAAGATAATCAAGTCTATTTTTACCTCCAACAAACGGCTTGTCATTTGGACTTCCGAGAAGAAAGTTATTGCTGTCTTACTGAAGACTGTGCAGAAGTTGAGCAGACGCACAAGAAATCGAGAAGACTCCTTAAATACTTCAACCAGTTGGCCTTCCACCTTCCAACGTGGTGACTTATGTTCATACCCAGCTAGGAGGGTTGTTCCTAGTATATATACCCCTCCACCCCCATCCTTGGAGGTACCTTTGAGTTTTCAACAAACCGATATATAAAAATTGCAAGACTGCTGAGTGTCTTGCTCCTTTGCTCTTGTGAGTTCTCTTGGATTTGCTAGAAGATTCCTCTGGGATCCGTAATTCGTGCTCTACGCTTCTGGGCGTTTTGTGTGGATTCATTCCAGATTGTGGTTCTGTGACTGTTCGGATAGCTGGTCGGAGTCCAGAAGGCTTCGGATCATCTCTCCCCAACGCTTGGTCGCATCCAACATTGGCAGGTTAAAGCTAGTTACCCTTTTTCGCTGCTCACAACTAGTTATCTCCACTGTCCATAGCAAAATTCTCTTTGTTCTTCAACCTACGCCGTGAAGATCGGGCCACACCTAGCGAGTATGCATCAATTGCTATCAAAGCTTTCGTTGTCACGTTAGGTTTCCATCCACAAATTAGCCTTTTAGTGCATCACTTTTCTTGTGTTGATATTTTTTCGATTTCTGTGCTGAGAAGTCCAGATCCAAAAAAAATTATCAAGCCTTTGTTTAGTACTGTTAAACTTGTGTCGTTCGTACTCATCTTGTTTCTAGTCACCATCGATATCTTGCACCGTGTTTGTTTTAGTTGTTAAGCTTGCTGTTTAGTGTCAAAAAAAAGAGAGAAGTGAAAGAAAAGAGAACAGCAAAAAAAGAGAAAAGAAAAATAAAAAGGGAAAGAAAAAGAAGAAAGCGAAGGGTTGTGTTGCGGTTGTCAAAATTGCAAGTTTCATATTCATGTTCTGAATTTTTTTTTTTGACCGGTGACGTTCACATATCCATTGTGTGGTTTATAACACTTGTTTCCAGTACTACAATCCTCCTTGTTTAGCCCACCAAGCCCCCACTAAAACCCGAAGCCGGTTATTTCGATTCGTGTCCTTTTCAATCGCTTGACCACATCCAAGGTACTGCCACTCTTGCACTCTTGCTGTCTATTGAGAACGCATAAGAACATTGTTGAGTAAGAGGTGAGGTTGTGTGATTTCATAAATATTACCTATTCCACTTTCTCTTCGCTAACATAGTAGGTTCCAACTCAAGTGTACATGGGGGAGATCATGAAGGAGATGAACAACTAGTCACACGAGCCGAGATGCAACAATTACGTGATCTGGTTCAGGCCATGGGACAGATGCTCAATGAACATCTTCCTGCCGCAGGTGGTGAGGGTTTACATCAACCTAACCCTACTATTAATCATGGTGAAGACGCTGATGAGAACTCAGTGGGAGCTGCTGCTAATGACGGCTTCCACAACCAGCAAGATCTTGGTCGGGGTGGTGGGCGAGGGGGCGGTGCCCATCGTGGCCGAGGCGCAGTCGCACATATTCTGCAGCATGGGGGAGGTGCTCACAGTCGTGGGTTTGGCCACCATGTGCACTTCAATAACCAATATGTACATGATGGTCCCAGGTATGGAGAAGAATATGATGACAACAACGAAGCTTTTGCAGATCATGATGGCTACAGACAGCATCCGCCCCCACATCGTGGTGCTACCTATGGTGAGAGAGGACAGCTTCGAGGTCACCGTGAAAGGGATGATCCGGATAATATTGCTCAGATCAAGTTGAGCGTCCCTAAATTCAAGGGAATAGAAGACCCTGGTGCTTATCTTGATTGGGAAGAGCAATGTGATCAGATTTTTAGTGTTCATAATATCTCCGATCAAAGGCGGGTAAATCTTACATCAGTTGAATTTTCAGGTTATGCTCTCACTTGGTGGAAACACATGCAACAAAATCAGCTACAATCAGGCGTGATCATATCAATACTTGGGCTGAAATGAAGCAAGTGATGACAAGGCGCTTTGTGCCTTCAAGCTACCAGCGTGACCTTCGCAACAGGTTGCAGGCGTTAAGACAAGGGTCTAAACGGTGGATGTGTATTATAAAGAAATAGAATTACTCTTGATCCGTACTGGAATTAGAGAGGATGCTGAATCCAAGATGGCAAGATTCTTGCATGGTCTAAATGATGAAATTTCAGGTTTTGTTGAGATATTTTCTTATAACAATCTGCAAGATCTTTTTGCCCAGGCTATGCACACGGAGAGAAAGATTCGACAAGAAGGACGTGGTCAGTCATTTGGGGACCGTTCTTTTTCAGCTCCATGACGTCGACAATAGCCGAGTACATCCTCTACTGGTTGTCGTTCTCCAGGAGCCCCTGCTGGGACGTCTCCATCTACTCCTGCTGACAAGCCTACACCTTCGTCGGCTTCTTCACCGCATGACACCAAGATAATCGACGCTCTACAGGAAAAATAGGTGTATCATCTGCCACATCAGCAGCAGCATCCACATCTCGCAGCCGTGAAATTCAGTGCCATAAGTGCTAAGGGCGTGGGCACATTGCCTCTGAGTGCCCTAGCAGAAGAAACATGCTTGTTAATGAACAAGGAGAATGGGAATCTGCGAGTGAGCCAGAGGAGGATGGGCTACTCGAAGAAGCATCGGATGATGATGGTATTCCCGCTGATGCTTAGTGTTAATGTTGTGAAAGGAGAGAATAGTCATCAACATAACCTATTTCACACTCGAGGAACCATCAAGAGCAAGGAATGCAGTATTATTGTTGATAATGGTAGCTGCAATAACATTACAAGTCTAGAATTAGTAGAACAAATGTGACTAAAGCAACGACGTCATCCTGCCCCATATAAGATGTAATGGCTCAATGATTGTGGAGCACTGCGAGTGAACAACATTGTGACCGTCCAATTCTCAATTGGAAAATACCAAGATTAGGTGGAGTGTGATGTGGTTCCAATGCAAGCATGCTAGTTACTTTTGGGGCTACCTTGGTTATATGATCGTGATGTTCAGATTAGTTGCCGAGCCAATACCGTTATTTTTATGTATAAAGGGGAGTGTATCACTTTGCTTCCTTTAACACCGGAGGAGATAATGACAGATGAACTGAAAAAGAAACATCAGGAGAGTGAGAAACACTTGAGTGAGAACCATAAACATAATGGGCAAGTGAAACCAAAGCCAAATAAAACTCCACAGTTGCAAAATACCAAGACATGGGGAAAAGAGGATTAGTGATGATGGCTAGTAAAGGGGATATATATAAATTGAGCGAACCCAATGCCATGTTCTTTGTACTCCTATACAAGGAAAGCCTTTTATCAACTAACGACTTACCCTCTACTTTACCGAGTGTTTTGTTGGATCTCCTACAGGGTTACAATGAAGTGTTTCCTGACGAAGTACCACCAGGACTGCCACCAAAAAGAGGCATTGAACATCAAATTGACCTTGTCCCTGGCGCCCCACTTCCTAACCGACTAACATACCGCACAAATCCGGAGGAGATCAAGGAAATTCAACGCCAAGTTCAAGACCTACTCGACAAAGGGTATTGTTGAACCGAAAAGGCGACTAGAGGGGAGGTGAATAGGAGCACGCTCACTTTTTCATAAATAATTGATTCAATAGGATTTTACTCCAGTAGCTATGGAAGCTATGAAGATCAATATATCAGTACAGCGGAAGACTAATATTGAATCCAATTTAAACCCATAAGCAATACGACAAAATCAACAAAGACTAAATCAATTCAGTGCACTGGCGGTCTGACATATTGGTCCTGGCGGTCTGACCGGTGGCCTTGGGCGGTCTGAACGCCGGCCTGAAGAATAGATCAAAACAGCCCCGATGACGAAGTTGCAAATAGATAAAACTTTTGATCTACAACTCCAAACTCGATGAAACTTGGAACACACCTTCTCTATGATGTCAGGAACCTATTCCAATAGAAGATTGTGGAAATTTTTGGAAGAATTATGATGCTTTCCCGTTTGATAAGAGAAGGGTTCAAAACCGAGTCAAAATGAAAACTAGATCCAAAATCTTGCTCGTGGGTGATTGATGATCAAGATGATCCTAGATATGTTCCCACATATCACAGAAAGCTAGATCACATGAAGAATTCAATCAAAAACTCATGGATCAAAGAAAAACTCAAAATCATCAAATATAGAGAAAGAACGCAATGAGACAAAATATTGATCAAACTTTCCTTGGATTGATTTGATCTGATTTTGGTTTACAGCCACTCCATCAATGGAGGACAATGCTCAATCTATGAGCACAAAAATCACATCAAACTCTCTAGAACCCTAACTTCCACAAAAGCTCTCCCTAAGCAAAATTAGGGTTTCCAACTAAAAAGAGACGAGGAGGAGTTGCAGCCACCTCCCTCCCCTATTTATAGTGGAGGCTTAGACCTTTGAGAAGTTTGACTCAATTGGGCTCCCGTTAAGGCTCAAAACAAACGGGACACATACGCACGTATTTTAATGCACTGTCTTTATCTCCTCTTGACCTAATTAGCTACACCTTGCGCTATCTTGCACCGCGGATTAACCAATAGGTCAACCTTATCTATCTTACACCGCGCTTGTGTTCATTGACCTCACCCGGCATCGTCGATCGTTCTAGACCTCAGCTCTCCAAGCCTAGTCCCGATCATCCTCGCTGACCGTCGTTGACCACCAAGCAACCTGCACAACAATAGACAAGTAAACCTAATCCGGAATAAGTTCTTCACAACATGACCCATGTTAGTCAAAACATGCATCATGCAATACATATGCACTGAAACTCATGACTTTGACCTAACAACCGAACATCGCCGCCACGAAGGCCGACGATCCAAGTAAAAACCGGTCAGACCGCCCCTAAGGCTGATCTGACCGCCCACCCTGGCCGGTCTGACCGCCACCTATTGGCCGATCAGACCGCCAGTTGGGACTTAGCCGATTTCAACCTCTGAAATTCGAAACCAACAGGAATTTTCAAACCAATAGAACTTTTGACTGGAGACTCCAAAAATTATGGGACCAAGTGCAATAGAATATCCACTCTTGCCTATACCCTTTATTTTTGGCCCAACTCAAAATACCACTTTTTGAAGTTGGCCGGTCCGACCGCCGCTATGGCCAGCGGACCGCCCTTAGGCCGGTCTGACCGCCGGTTCGGTCGGTCAGACCACCTCAGGCCTGACAGCCCTGCAACTTTGCCGAAAACACGTGAAACAACAAACTGTTAACGTCATTGCCAATTGTCACACCATCCTAAGATCTGGAGCATATCCCCATGATATCCACAGGTATGTAAAGGAAAGTCTTTCACCCTGTGTTGTACTAGTTCTTTTAGTCCCAAAGAAAGATGGATCAAGGAGAATGTGTGTAGATTACCGAGCCATTAATAACATCACAGTAAGGTATAGGCATCCAATACCTAGACTTGATGACATGCTTGATGAGCTTAGTGGTTCAACCATTTTTTCTAAGATTGATTTGCGAAGCGGACACCACCAAATTCGAATGAGAGAGGGTGATGAGTGCAAAACTGCATTCAAAACAAAATTTGGGTTGTATGAATGGTTGGTCATGCCGTTTGGATTGAAAAATGCAACAAGTACTTTTATGAGATTGATGAATCATGTGCTTAGAGCTTTTATTGGCAAATTTGTTGTTGTTTACTTAGATAATATCTTAATTTACAGCAAGTCTCTTGAAGAACATCTAGAATGTGTGCTATGTGTCCTGAGAACGGAAAAGTTGTACGCTAACCGTGCCAAATGCACCTTTTGCACCGACAAGATAGTTTTTCTTGGCTTTGTTGTTTCAGGTCAAGGGGTGGAAGTGGATGAGGAGAAGATAAAGGCTGTTCGTGAGTGGATACCTCCACAAAATGTGAGCCAAGTGAGGAGCTTCCTTGACCTTGTTGGTTTTTATCGTCGGTTTGTGAAGGATTTTTAGCACCATTGCTGCCCCAATCAACGAATTGACAAAGAAAGCAATACCTTTTCAATAGGGTGAGACACAAGAGAAGGCATTTGAAGATCTGAAAGCTAAGTTGACATCAGCACCACTCCTTGCACTCCCAGATTTTAGTAAGACTTTTGAAATTGAATGTGATGCAAGTGGTATAGGGATTGGAGAGTACTAATGTAGGAAGTTAGGCCAATTGCTTATTTTAGTGAAAAGTTAAGTGGTCCAACTCTCAATTACTCTGTTTATGATAAATAATTGTATTCCCCCGTGAGAGCTTTAGAAACTTGGCAACACTACTTGTGGCCTAAGGAATTTGTGATACACTCAGACCATGAATCTTTGAAACATCTTAAGGGTCAACTAAAACTGAATCGACGACATGCAAAATAGAGTGAATTCATTGAATCTTTTCCTTACATTGTCAAGTACAAGAAAGGGAAGGATAATGTTGTACCTGATGCCTTGTCTAGACATCATGCTTTACTTTCTCAACTTGATGCTACAGTTCTTGGGTTAGAAAGTACCAAAGAATTGTATGTTCATGACTCATATTTTTCTGAACCATTTTCCAAATGTGGTAATAGAAAGGGCAGGGATAAGTTTCATTTGCATGATGGTTTTTTATTTCGCGCTAATAAGCTATGCATTCCAGATTGCTCGGTTCGCCTATTGCTTTTGTAGGAAGCTCATTCTGGAGGACTTATGGGCCATTTTGGTACCAAGAAAACTGAGAGTGTGTTGGCTGACTATTTCTTTTGGCCAAAGCTGAGGCGTGATGTTGAGATATATGTACTGCGATGTGAGACATGCCATAAAGCTAAGTCCCATTTGAACCCTCATGGATTGTACATTCCTTTATCTATTCCTGATGTTCAATGGGAGGATATTTCAATGGATTTTGTTCTTGGTTTACCTTAGACAAAGAAGGGGAGGGACTCAATTTTTGTTGTGGTTGATAGGTTTTTATTCCCTGTCATAAGAGCGATGATGCTTCACATATTGCTGAATTATTTTTCAGGAAGATTATGCGATTACATGGTGTGCCTCGCACCATTGTATCAGATCGAGACACCAATTTTTTGAGCTATTTTTGGAAGACCTTGTGGGGAAAGCTTGGAACCAAGCTATTGTTCTCTACAACATGCCATCCTCAAACTGATGGACAAACTGAAGTCGTAAACCGAACATTGTCCATGTTGCTTCGAGCTGTTCTGAAAAAAAAATAAAGATGTGGGAAGAGTGTCTATCTCATGTGGAATTTGCATACAACAGGGTGGTACATTCAACCACTAAAGTTTATCCATTTGAACTTGCATATGGTTTCAAACCCACTGCTCCAATAGATCTTTTGTCTTTCCCATTGCAGGAGCGTGTCAATTTGAGTGCAAAAGAGCGTGTTGAACATATCAAGAAGTTTCACCAAAAGGCGAGAGAGAATATTTCGAAGATGACCCAGCTGTATGAGAGGCGTGCAAACAAGGGAAGAAAGAAGATGTTGTTTGAACAAGGTGACTTGGTATGGGTACATCTCAGAAAAGATCGTTTCCTTGACCAGCGCAAGTGCAAGCTACAGCCACGAGCAGATGGCCCTTTCAAAGTGGTTCAAAAGATCAATGACAATGCCTACAAGATTGATCTTTTCAGAAAGTATGGTGTTAGTGAGACCTTCAATGTCTCCGACCTCTCTCCATACTTTTGACAAAACGAGTCGGGGACGACTCCTTTTCAAGAAGGGGGGATGATGAGGACATCCCAACCTTCAATGACCATGCTGAAGATGATCATCTCCGTGACCAAGATATTCTCAAGGACCAAAAAATATTAAGGACCAATAACGAGAAGATGTGCTAAGCAAATACATGATTAGGTGAATGCTAACCTAAGCTACATTTCGGATTCTTGTAACTTGGTCGTGCCCTCCACCTTTTCTTCTTTGATTGGACTTAGGTGCCTCGGTGTGGAACGAGAAGGACTATGTGCTACCAGTATGGCTTACGTAAAAACAAAGGAGTTCACTACCTTGTGATAGATGTGTCACTTCCCAAGGGCAAGGCACACCAACCTGTCACGTTTCACTGTGCATAACCTATATGGATGGAAATATAATCAAGTCTATTTTGACCTTCAACAAACGGCTTGTCATTTGGACTTCTGAGGAGAAAGTTATTACTGTCTTACTGAAGACTGCGCAGAAGTTGAGCAGACGCGCGAGAATTCGAGAAGACTCCTTAAATGCTTCAACCAGTTGGCCTTCCAGCTTCCAACGTGGTGACTTATGTTCATACCAAGCTAGGAGGGTTGTTCCTAGTATATATACCCCTCTACCCCCATCCATGGAGGTACCTTTGAGTTTTTGACAAACCGATATATAAAAATTACAACAAGACTGCTGAGTGCCTTGCTCCTTTGCTCTTGTGAGTTCTCTTGGATTTGCAAGAAGATTACTCTGGGATCCCGTAATTCGTGATCTACACTTCTGGGTGTTTTGTGTGGATTAGTTCCAAATTTTGTTTCTGTGATTGTTCGGATAGCGGGTCGGAGTCCACAAGGCTTCGAATCGACTCTCTCCAACGCTTGGTCGCATCCAACCATGGAAGGTTAAGCTAATTACCCTTTTCGCTGATCACAACTAGTTATCGTAACATATCAAAGTTCTGTTACCAAAATAAAAATTAATAAAGTTATTATTTTATTTGATTTTCTGGCAGTCAAAGAATATTTTTTTGATTTTCTATAATTTTAAAAGAGTTATCTTTGTTAGAAAAATTAATTATTTAATTTCTTAGTTTTTAAGTCAAAAATAAAATTTATTAAAATTTCCTGGGATTTTATTGGATTTAAAGTGAAAAATAATATTTTAATTAATTTCTGGAATTTTCTGGTATTTAAAAAGGCTTTTCCTATTTTCTAGAAAATAAAAATAATTACTGTACAAAAATAAAAGAGAAATTTAAGTTGGAATTATTTTTTATTAAGTTAAAAATAATTCACGAAATTTCTATGATTTTTTCTAGATTTTTTGGAATCAATTTGTTATTTTCTAAAAATCCTAATTTATTTTTGTAATATCTAGCAATTAAAAATGAATTGTTGTTGGCATGTAAAAGCTAAATTTTTGTTGAAAATATTTTATTTAAGATCAAAATACCCAATTTAACTACTCTAAAAATTTATAGAATTTTTTGACCTATATTACTATTTTTCAAGTTTAAAAATAATTTTCAGCAATATAAAAATAATTACTGCATAATAATAAAAATATTATTTTTACTATTATTATTTTATTTGTGTTCAGAATGTGGTGTTTAGTATCTGTGATTTTTTTGGATTTTTTTGCAATTTATTCACTATTTTTATGGAATTATTTGATGCTTTCTGAATTTTAAAAAAAGGGAGATTCCTCGGAATATTCCGGTTGCTACAGTAACCGCACACAAAAATTCAGCTCAAAAATCCGGTCATAACTCCGGCGAGCAATTACCGCCAAACCGTTACTCCTTTGTGCCTATAAATTGAACCATAGACGCTCCGCCTCATTCCCCATATTCCACTCGCTCAGATTTCCCAAAAGCCTCGCAGAGCTCCCTCTGCTAGCCCTTCTTCTCCAACTCCGGTGAGAACTCCGGTGAACCCGATCTCCCCATCCGTAGCTCCGTTGTGGTTCAAATTTTACCAATGATTTCATCTCGATATTCTCTACATTTATATTCAAGCCGAATTTTGATTTACATATTGTTTCACCTCAGCCACAAAAGCACCGACGGTCTTCTTCTCCAACTTCGGCGAGTCCGATCTCCTCATCCGTTGCTCCGCTGTGCACCAAATTTTGCCGGTGAGTTCCTATCAAGATTCTCTATATTTCTATTCAAGCCAAATTTTGATATAGCTATTGTTTCACCTCGATCACAAAAGCACCGATAGTCTTTTTTCGAACTCCGGCGAGAACTCCAGCGAGCTCGATCTCCCCATCCGTTGCTCCAGTGTGTACCAAATTGTATTGGTGAGTTTCTATTGAGATTCTTCATATTTCTATTCAAGTGGAATGTTGATTTACTTAATTGTTTACCACCGGCCACATCTTCTTTCACAAGTCCGGCGAGAACTTCGTCGAGCCCGATCTCTTCATCTGTTGGGTATTTGCGCAAACCTTTTTACCTACATATTATTTTCAATATTATCTACCTCTCTCTTCAAACAAAATTTTGAATTTCACGATAATTCAGCACCACTATGCCGTGCCACTGGCGCCAAATCATTGTCATGCCACCGCCACATCACCATATAGTCTACATGGCTGCCACCAGAGTACCACCTCACTTCCTCTCTCCGAGTCAACAGCCACGTCATGCCATGTATATATTTCCTCTTTATCTTTAGAAAAACAATTCCTGAAATTCTGAAATTCGAAATTTCATCTTTTCATGTGATAACCAACCTTTCGGATGTTCGTTCTCCTTCATACGAACTCCAATTCTGTCGATTCAAATTCCTATATTCATATAAAGTTAATATCTTCCTTCCAGTATTTATTTATTTTTTTTTTTTTTATTTGGATTTTATTTGAATGTTATTTGAATTTAGCTCGTTTACGCGTTTAGATTTCGACGACTTCGGACAACTAGATTTCGACGCCGTTTGATAACAACATATAACCAATCAAGGCAAGTTATACCTTTGATCATATTTGATCTTATTATTTCAAATTATTTAAATTCTATTTTAAATTATTATTGCATGCTTATTTTTATTCAATGTAATTTAAATACCTATTTTAAATTTATAGTTATGCCTAAATCCTTTGTATGACCAATGTTGATATTTGAATCAAATATATCGTCACCCTAGATAAAAACCTAGTTGATACGATAGTATGAACTGAGATCATTTGGAAATATTATGCAATGACATGCTTAAACCAAAAATGTTTAGTTTGGGAAATTTTAGCCAAATGATTAACTATTGTTTAAAAGTCTATGACATTGGTTTGTCATGGAAGATTTTGCAAATGATTTTGAAAAACAAAAAGAAAAAGTTGGTTTGTACTTGGGCAAAATGGATGCTTGGTGGGTGTAGGTTTATGCACGGGCTCAATCTGGGTAGGATTGAGGCCCATGGGTTATTTGGGAAGTCGCTCAAGTCAGTTAAGGACCGGTCTTCGAGCCCCATCTTGATAAGCTACATCGTACTTCCACATGTCTCGAATGGGAGGGTCCTGACTAACTAATTTGTAACATTCCACCGTAGTTGTGCCATGTTGATGTGTGGGTGTCAGGATGACCTACTTTTTATATATATATTCCCACATGGCGCAAGAGGGGGCTTAAGTCCGGCGGGTGGTTAGCCCAATGGAAGCGAAACCTTAGCGAGGTGGGACTACGGTGGGATGGCGCATTGTAAAGGCCTTGACACGTGCTCTAGACTGCTTACCTAAGGTAGTGAGTAGTGGTATCGACGGATGATAAATAAACTATAGAATTCATGTCTTGTGGGTAAAGTTGTACAATCTCTACAGAGTGTAAAACTATTCGAATAGCCGTGTCCACGGTCATGGATATGCTGAGCAAAGCCACTCAAAGTTAGACTTTGATTTTATTTTCAAAAGACTTTATCAAATGGTTTTGGATTTCTATCCAATTGGGAAGTTGGGCAGGAAGCCATGTGATAGGAGGGTATCCATCACCATATTTCATATGGAGGTTATCCTATTATAAAACTTGAGAATTTATAAAATGAATTACGGTTATAAAATAACTACTTTGGAACTTAGTTCAAATATTTAAAGAAAACATTGCTTTATGCAAATTCAACCAATAAACCCTCCTTTGATATATCCATGCATGCATTAACTCTGTTATTGGGTGTAACTTGCGAGCACGGTAGTTGTGCTCACCCTTGCTTCATGCAAATAAATTTCAGAGGAGAAGGTCTTCGCTATCGGTGTTGATCTCGACGACTAGGCCGCTACCCCAGTCGATTGCCTGTGGTAGATCAGCTAGACTCCACTTCTTCTTCGTCTTCTTCTGTGTTTGTTTATTGTTGGCTTGTAAGCCTCTTTCGTAATAAACTCTGTTGATTATTAATAAAGTTATGCAAATTATGGATGCTACCATATTTGTTTACTGTGTGAATTAGCTATTGATCATGGGACTAGTTCAGAAATGCACAGAGGATTCTAGGTTGTTACTCCCGGGTTCGATAGTTATCCCCGCTGTCCACAGAAAAATTTACTTTATTTTTCAACCTACACTGTGAAGATCGGGCCACCCCCAGCGAGTACGCATCAGTTCCTGGGCTTTGGCTTCACTGATAATTGTGCTGGTGATGGTTTGGTGTTGGTGATGGCTTGTTGGGTATGGTGATGGTTTGGTGCTGGTGATGGCTTATTATGTATGGTGGGCTTCGGTTCCTGAGCTTCAAACCCTAACCCAAATAACCTTTTCCCCTTTTTTCATACTTTGTCAAGTTTTAGTTTATATTCTTGTTCTATTTTTACCATGCATGCTTGGTTAGCTAGCTAGGGTGTCATGACAATACTCGGGGTGGGGCTGTTGCGCCGGGGAGCTCATCCCCGCTTCCGAGGGTGCACGGTGGCTCTTGCGGGCTTCCTACTGGCGGTGTGGTGTCCTTGTCAACTAAGACATGGTGTCTTTTCTCTTTAGTCAACTTACCTTGTCGGTTGTGGCTGTGTGCAGTGTGAGTGTTGTGTTTGATGATGCTAAGAGGGATGGTATGGGGAATGGCTAAAATGGTAGGCTTACCTGACGGTCGGCTGGTCGGGGAATCGTCAGTTAGTTGATGGCTTGGTCGGTCCAATGGTTGCCGTGGTCATTCCACTAGTGGTCTTGATTGTCCCATGCCTTCCTCTTACCTTCTAGCTTCTTGCCTTCGGCTTTTTCCCTTCCTTGACTTCCCTTTGGGGCAGTGGGTGCTTGATGGGATTGATGGGGTTGATGGTTGGCTTTGGCTTGCTTGTTCTGCCGAGGGATGGTAGTGTGTTGGCTTGTGGCCTCTTGCTCTCGGTTGCTGCTTGTTGTAGGGAAATGTAATGTGGCTTGGCTGTGAGTGAGTGAGGGATTTTTAGTTGAGGCTTCGGCTGTGCTAGACTCTCTCTCTCCCCGTGTCATGCCCATATTGTCCTCACCCTATCCTTTCTCCTCTCTGTGATTTCTGTTTGGCAGGGTAAAGGACTTGGACCAATGGTCCATAAGGCACTATTCGTTGGATTTTATGCGGCTGAAGTAAATCAGAAAAGTGGGCATCGGATCTTTCTAATTGCCAAATGAGAGGATGCCGACTGGCCCCGGACAGTCTGGGAACTTCGGTGAGCTTCACTCTTTCTGACGGCATCACTTCCTTACTCTAACTCCACTTTATTGCTTTTGGTTTACGCTCGGTCTTCTGGCTTTTACTTACAGGGAATGGAATGGCGGGGTTGAGGGTTGGTGGTGGAAGGCTATTGTTGCTGACAATGCACAAACAGAAGGTGCAAATGGTTCGAGGCTACCAAGCATGGAGGAGTTTCATTTGTAATTTAGATAAATGTTGTAATTTCTATTTTGTTTCGATGTAAATAATTCTTGTAATTAACTCAAAGTTTGTATCGATGTTGTATTTTTTTATTTTATAAGTCCGATTGTAAACTCTTGATGATATAATCTTGTGTTACACAGTTTTGCGATGTGTTAAATATTAGTTTGGAAATTACTGCTTATTACCATTTTTATTACTATTTATTGTTGTTTAGATTACTTTAAGTGTTCGGGTTCTTTCACATATGATACTTGAATTTGTCACTAGCCCCCCTCTAGAAAAAAAAAACTTGATCTAATAGTATCCATTTTCTTATGAGTGTCCCCATTAAGTATGTAAAACCCCATTGTATAGATGGGTTGGCTGCTAAGACTGCTATTAACTAGCACCAATCTACCCCTTGAGGAGAGGAGATTATTTCTCCAATTGTCTAATCTTTTTCTCATCTTGTTGAGAATGTTATATGTAGACTTTTTGCTAAGCACTCTGTCCCTAATCTTGATGCCTAGGTAAGTAAGAGGTAATTGCCCCAATTTGCAATTCAACATATTGGCCACTCTAGATGCTTCTTTCTCCACCCCCAACACAAAAACTTCACTCTAGTGTAAATTAATTTCAAGTCCAGACATCCATTCAAAGTAGTGGAGAAGAAACTTGAGATTAAGAGTGAAGTCATCTCTGCACTCAACCATAATAACTATGTCATCTGCATACTGAAGAAGAACACCCCCAAGAATCAACTTTTCGATCACCCCTTTAATCAATCCATTTTTCTAAGCTCTCTCAATAATTGCAGATAGAGCATCTGCAGCCAAATTAAGGAGCAGTGGAGATAGGGAATCTCCTTGTCTTAAACCTCTGTAAGTCTGAAAAAAGGTTGTTTTGCCATTAATGTTGATACTAACTTTACCCCCTTTAACTGAGCTCATGACTAGATCAATCCACTTTCTAGCCCTAACCATTACCTCCTCCAGGAAATCCCATTGAACTTTATCATAAACTTTCTCAAAGTCAAGTTTCATAATCACTCCTTTGTCTTTAGAAGTTTTGATCTCATGCAAAATCTCATGAAGAGAAACCACCCCATCCAGAATATTTCTCCCTATAATGAATGAGTCTGGTTTTTTTCAGATGATTTTATCTACAATTCCTCCCATTCTATCAACCATCAACTTGGTCAAAATCTTAAAACTAAGATTCATTAAACAAATGGGCCTAAACTGCCTGATATTATTGGCCTCCTGCAATTTAGGAATTAAGTTTATAACCCCAAAGTTCAGTCTCTTCAAGTTCAATCCGCCTCTAGAGAAACCATTTACCATCCTCATGAAGAAATTTTTAATCACACCCCAAAACTCCTTATAGAATAAAGTAGAAAAAACATCTGGACCAGGGGATGAATCAGAAGGCATTTCCTTGATGGTTCTCCAAACTTCATCCTTAGAAAAAAAAATCATGCATGAGATTGTCACTACCTTCCTCTGAAACCTTGTACCTAGAGCCCCAAATGTCATATAAGAGACCTACATCTTGTCTAGCTCCAAACCCAAAAAGATCCTTGTAAAAATTGTAAATATAGTCTGCAATATCCTTCTCATTATCTAAACACTCCATCATAATCCAATCTAAAGATAGAGTTTTTCCTTCTTCTCCCATTAGCACAGGTATGAAAAAACCAATGTTAGCATCCCCTTGGGTCAACCAATTCACATTACTTCTTTGCTGCCAGTATCTCTCTTCTATTATATACAAATTATCCAAATCTTTTTCAACTGTATATCTATCTTGCCACTCCTCAGCCTTCAGCTCTCTTTCTTCTGCCACCCCATCCATGCTTTTGAGTTTACCAAGTAACATCTGCTTTTCCCTTTTGTAATTTCCATGCAGATTAGCACCCCAACCTCAAGAACTGCCTAAGGGAGGTAATACTACCCCGCCAACCATCTATAGAGTAGATATTCTTGAGAACTCTCTGCTTAATCTCTTCCCATTTACTTGCAATCAACTCAAAAAAGTTCTCCTAACAAAGTCAATGCTTCTCAAAATGAAATCCACCTGCATTAATAGACCTCCCCTCACAAGAATTGAGCACAATAGGACTATGGTTAAAGCCAACCCTAGTAAAACTATTTGCAGTGCAGAGAGGGAATTTAGCTTCCCAATTAGTTGAGACTAAGATTCTACCAAGGTTCACCATAATGGGATTCTTTTATTTGTTTGTCCAAGTATATTTTGGACCACCCCTTTGATCTCCATTAACCTGTTATCAAAAATGAAATCATTGAGAAGGTCCATCAGAGTGTTATTAGCATTGCTTGAATTCTTGTCTTCTGCTCTCCTAATCAAATTAAAATCACCCCCTAAAACCAAAAGGAGAACAAAATCTTGGCACTTAACATTCAACTCCCCCAAAAAAAAGTATGTGGAAAGATCATGCTGAGCAGGCCCATATACCACCACCAGCTCCCATCTAAAGTTGCATCTCCTGTGTGACAACCATGCTCACAAAAAAATTACCAGTGTCACAATCCTCTACCCCCAGCTCATCTTCTCTTATCCCCCAACAAAATCCCCCCAGAATGACCTCTAGCAGGGGACCAGTAACATCTAAAGGCAGCTCCCCCTGCCAAAGATCTGAGCTCCATCTCAGTAAAGCCTGACTTAAAAGTTTCCTACACCCCTACAACATACAGCTTCTCATAGCTGATAAACTCCTTGAGCTGCCTTCTTCTAGCAGGGTTCCCTAAACCTCTAATATTCCAAAAGAGGATTTTCATGGTATACAATTGTTGGATCCTGACTTATCCTTTTTCAGCTTATTGTTAACCTTCCTCTTCAACTTGAAGCCTGAAACATCAATGGTTTCATTATCAATAACATTCAGACTCTCATCTGCACCCCTGAAATCCCCTTTCATCTTTTCTTCCTCACTTTGTTCATTACTTTTTTGATTTATCTAATTATGCCTTAGCTAAAGTAGCTCTGGCCAATTCCTGAGCTTGCATGGCTGAGATAACCTCACTGGGTTTTTGAAGTGGGATCCTAAACTAATCCCACAAGAAGAGGCAATTTTTTTCTAAATAATTTATAGAAGCATTATTAAGAATAGTAAAGGAATTAACATCTTTACCTTAAGTCTCCAAGTTCTGTATGGACTTCAGCATTGTGGCCTTCTACATGGGAATCCCCTAATCCTAGATTCTAGAGCTCTTCGTAGTAGCAATTTGGGGCTCCAACACTCTGTGTTTTTTCCCTTTAACTTCTTGGATGCAATCCATTCCCTTACCACCCCTTCCAAGTCAGATAACACATATGACTCCCTATCACTCTCTATAGATTGTAACTCCACATCCATCGTATCCTTTTTGTCACTTTTGTCCCCAATGTCAACTTTTCCTCTGAGATTAAACAGCCCTTAAGTAGCACCTGGTGATTTTGACTATCCAAAGCAGACTCACTACTGAGAGCCTTCCCTCTTGCAACTGTGCTCCCTGATATCCCTTTTCCTTTAATTGGATTTTGAAGGCAAGGCCATAGAGAAGCTGCCATCACAGTAGATCCTTCCTATGTGTAAACAACTATGGCATTTGAAGGAGGTTGTTTTATTTCTTGCTCCATTTCATTTGGCAAACCCCCTCCCAGTAGTTGAAAAGAAGGGTCTAAACTCATTTCCTTTATGGAGTTAGAGTTATCTAACATCTGATCAGGAAAACTATAAGCTAAAGGGACCACTTGGAGGGCTCTCTCTGTAGAGCTAACCTGATCCTGATCCTGCTCCGAGCCCTCAGATTCTGAAGGCAAGTCCTGATGTTTATGCTTACCTTTATAATATCCTCTCCCACCCTTGTGATCTAAAGTCTGTTGGGTATCACCCCCAAACTTTTCAGCCAGCTCTTCCCATTCAGTTGTATGAGAACTTCGATTAGACTCTTCCTCTTCCCCATCTTCTTCTTCATCTTTCCTGTTGTCAAGTTTTTTTATCCCCAGGACCATTATGAGTTCCCCCCTTTCCTATTTGTTGACACCCCTACTGCTTCAAATTTCAGCTCATAACCCACAATATTAATAAAGATCTCCACAAAATAGTTGATATGAGAAGGATCTCTACAATTAACTTTCACCCTAATAGGACCAACTCTCATGAGACTGATCTCATCCATCTCAATGGACTCTCCCACAGTGCTTGCCAAATCTTTCACAATTTCTTTAGAATTAGTTGGTAAAGGATTTCCATAAATTCTCACCCAAGTAGGAACTAGAATAGAGAAAGCTTCTAGACCAAGAGTGGATTTTTCAACCTTGGCCTTGGTAGACTGAAGGGTTAATTCAATACCCGTAGCTTTAGACTAAGTCTCTAGGACTTAGACGGAAAAACAACAACATATTCATTCTCAGAAATTTTCCTAACTTTCCCATTCCAATTTGCCTGAATAAGATGTTTGATCTCAGCCTCAATTCTCTCTACTGAAGCTACCCCTTCCTTAATAGTTATCACCCTTGTTGCAGCTTGTTGTTTAGATAACATAAGGCCTGGAATCTGTAGACTATAGAACCCTTGTCCTAGAATACCAAAACCAAAAAGTTTCAGACCCTAGCACTTCTTGTCCTCTAGGCAGTTTGTAGTCATATGACCTGATTTCTTGCATTTATAGCACACAAGGAGATTGGTGCATCTAGCCTGATGGTGACCAGATTGTAAACATCTGAAGCAGGTCCCTCTATCCTCAGATCTCAAAACCCCTGTGTTTGGTCCAATATCACCCCAGCCTTTCTTAAGCTCATCTCCCTTGGTTGTGGCCGCATGATCCTCCCATTTGAAGTTGGATCTATTCCTATCATCACGGATAGGACCTCCCCTACCACCAAAACTACCCCTATGCCCCCTTTGAATTGTTCCTCTCTGCGAAAATCCCCTTCGCTAACTTGATTATCTCTCCAATAATCCTCTGACCACCCCTTGTAGTGACTAGTCGCATCTCTATCAATCCCCCCACTATTCTAATACTCGGATCTAGATCTATCAGCACCCCTAAAGAACTTATTCGTACCTGAGTTCTGAAGGCCCCCTGATGGTTGTCCTGGAATCTCCTCTTTTGGTCATGCTCTCTATGAAGCTTATCTCGAAGATCCTCCTCGGCAAGTAGGTCGTCGTCCTCCATCCAGTCTTCTAGAGCATTACGCTTACCCCCACTCTAGTTACGAGGGCCATTTCCAAACCGCCTCGAGGGTCTTCCTCTCCCATGATCCATGCCCACCCCTTTCACCACTTCTGCAAAGGAGCTTCGTAGTGGAGATGGACTCCAAACTCGACAAACTCATCGAGCTTTCTCCCCCGCACTTCACTCTCGACGGCTAGAAACCCTAGATTGCCCAGACTTTCTTTCTTCGAAATCCACTACCACGATGAAGAGGGTATTCTGCGCCACGAATATGAGAAAATGTCTAAAAGAGATGTGTTGAACCTATGGCCAGCCCAAAACTGTGCAGCCCACATGACCCGGCCTGGTCCTCTTTGCCATGGCTATTTCCCCCTTCCTTTGACCAATCGATCGAAGCGGAATCCTTCAAATTTGGACCCGTCCAATGGTCACCACTTCCCTAACCTCCAAAATGGTGCTCACTGCGCCCAAAACCCTCCTTTCCCCTCCCCCAGAACAGGAAGAGCAGGGAAGGGCAGAATGAAGAAGGGGGACAAAAACCCTGGAAACTTCGTGAGCCATCTTTTTCTCTACATTTCCTCTCTATGGAGAGATTTGTTATCGCAAGTCAGTAATCTTTTGGGGACACTCCCCACTATTCCTCTATAAACACTATACATATAGATGTCTTAAATATTGTTGTTTTGCCTCTATCCTAATATGATTTTGTATAATCTATAGTATATAACTCATTTACTATTACTCTACGATCTTGTGTACTAATAAATTTACGTATTTTGTACATGGTTAATGAAATTATTTTAGCTTCATTCAAATTTAGGTCCTAACAAATCCCCAACTAAGATTGAGGAGAAGAAAATTACCCCCCCCCCAAGCTAAATAGGGAGTGGGGATGACACTCAATCAAACATTTGGATAAGCTACAGCCGATTGTTGTGTAAATTTCGGAGCAAGAGCAAGGTTACTCCACCAGCTCTGCTCTTGCTTTGATTCACTAGTTACAAAATTACTCGAAACCGGCTGCCACATCTTTGCACCCTTCGTCAAATTTGATTGCCATCCGCAGCCCATATAGACTGCAATTCTTTGCCTATCGTTGCATTCTTGACTCACCACTACCTTCTCAAGCTCAGCCACGCCCCTATTGCTTATCACCATTGAGAGGCATGCATAGGTGGAGGTGGAGAGAATACAGAAGAAATTATGGGACAGAGATGAAAGGATGAGAAGTGTAACAGCCCCAAAATCCGAGGCCATTAAAACTCTTCACAACCGCCCAGGATGTGCAGTTGCGAAGTAAGTAGTGTCTCAAGCAAGCTTTCGATTACAACAAAACCAAGTTTTTATTACATAAGATTAAAGTTTAACAACCAGTTTTGACGCAGACATGGGCTTCCAATCCCAAAGCTAATATAATACAAGACAAAAGAAAAACACACCACAGGCACGCTTGAGCACGATCGAGACCTAAAAACAGTAATCACTGCCTTCTGGGGGCCCACCAAAATTCTACTTATTGGGGTTCTCAGCACTTTCCCAATCTTCTTCTGTGGAGGGGTTGCAAATTTTGCAAGAATGAGTACTACTATCGTACTCAACAAGCCACATGGAAAAGCTAAATAATTACATGCAAGAAGTTCAATGGATGGTTAGGGTTTACCTTAACAGGCATCTGTGGATGCATTTTGCAGTTTAAAGCAGTTTAACTTTAAAATAGTAAAACAATAATAAATAATAACAATAGGGGTTTCTCAACAAATGCACCAACCAGATTCACATCTCAAAAATTCTACTTATGCCTCATGTATTGGAATCACCCATGAACACAGCTTCATTAACCGGAAGCACGGCGTATTCGAATACCATTTGATACACTCTGCAGAGTTGCTCAGTTTTACCCACAAGATACCTCATGCTCGTACTGTCAAGCTATATACACGCAACAAGTTAGCGTGCGACTGAGCTAAGATAACAAAGCTTTTTCACTGCTCAACCTTTCTAGTCTCTACCCGGTAAGTCCTTACTTCATACAGCCCTCGGGAGACTCCACCGGCCGCCGTTATGGATCTTTTACCCCGATGCTGATGAGACTATACCGTTATGAAGACCAACGAGTGTCCCTACAGGCCCACTCCTGTCCCACTCTAGATGTTGTAGATATTCAATTGGAAGAGCAGTGTACTAGGCTAGGGAGTAATGACCACACCTGTGGTTGAGCGGTTTTCTGTGTCTGTTACTTTGGCACAAGGTTTTTGTTCTTACTAGTCACACAGTGAAGCGATAGACCAACACCAACACGTGGTTATCTATCCTTCGAGCCTCACTTGCAACTCATATTTTCCAACACAAGTCTATTGGGATGCCCATCTTCCTGGACACAACCCTCAACTTCAAACCAAAACCATTGGCGAACCGCCAATACACTCTTTTGATTGATAACTACAATTTTGGTGACAAAGCTATTTGCATAGATAATATTTTATGTGGACTTGTCAAGGTGAATATGGTTTACCAGAAATCCTAACCTTGTCAATGTGAATATGGCCTACAAGTGCTGGGTGGGTTTGTATGTGGGGTAATAGGAATTATCTAAATATCATGGCATTCCAAAGTATTATTTCAATATTTGAAGTAATTGGCACAAATAATAATGAAAGTAATATTAAATATAAGAACTGTGGGTTCAAAATGATCAAAGAATGTGGCTTGCCTTCTTGCACACAGTCCTGTAGATCCTGTTCTGGTCTGATATCTTCTACGGCTTGGTCTTCAATATCGTGACCTAACGAGAAGCAAAACAATAAAACAAAAATTGCACCTATCGTGACCTAGAATTTTTTTGAGTCAAACACCAAAAATTATGTCATGGGAAGAGAAATGCAGTGGTAAGTATTTTTTTAGATTGTTGTTGTTGTGGGGTCATGCCCTCTTCTAATTGTGGCCGGTGTGTTAATTGTTGTACCGTCTTAATTGTTTTTTTGCTTTGTTGATGCTTGGCTATTAGGTTGTGATGCTTGGGCTGGATGCCACGGGCAAGATCACCATCCTGTACAAGCTGCACATCAAGGAGGTCCTGTCCACTGTTCCTACGATTGGTAGGTTATTGATTGTTTTGGAGAAGCTGATTTTTTGTTATTTTTGCTCCAGTGTTTAAATTGAATTTATATCAAGGCTTTACCGATGTGTTAATGAGGCAGTAAAGTTGTTGATGTTGGTAACAGAGGAAGAAATCTACCAATTGTACATGGTTTCGCTGGTTGGGGGTGGGAACTTGCTTATATAAAATGGGTCTATCCTGTGATTAGTTGTGCACTCTGATATGTAAATTTATTTGTGATTAGCGGAGCTTTACTTGCCCCTTAGACACAATTTCCCTATTAGAGTCAACCTGCTTACCTGATAATCAAATTGGCCTTAACAGGCAGATTTCTTAAAGCTTTTATGAGGTTTAATTTTTTAAAAATAGTTGTCTCACTTTTCCTGTACACCAACTGATGATTTTGCTTTTCTTCTGTTACTACTAGGGTTCAATGTTGAGAAAGTTCAGTACAAGAATGTGCTATTTACATTGTGGGATGTTGGTGACCAAGAGAAGTTGAGGCCCTTGTGGAGACATTACTTCAATAATACGAATGGCTTGGTATGTTTTGATTACTTTGTAATGAAACAACCTTGACATATGTATGTTGGTCTATACTATATAGTCATTCTGCTGAGATATGTGTGGTTGACTTTGAGATGAAATTTTGTTAGTTTGCGTTTATGGAAAATTATAATATATACATCTCATTAATTTTAATTCAAAGGATCCTTTTAGCTTGAGGCATTTAAATATTTCAATTAACAACGCTCTGCATGTTTCTGTTGTGCAAAAGTTCAGTTCTTTGTCGCCTGTGTGTTTTCGGTATGTTGATGTGTGTCTGGTGATAAGGTCTAGGACCTGAGAATAAGTGGCCTCTAATATAACAAGCTAAGTTTTTTTTACTTAAAGTGGTAGGTTAGAATAGGTAAGGAACAAAACCTACCATGTAAAATTTAGCTAGGGGACTATCTTACTAAAGCATATTTACAAATCCATATGAAGGTGTAGATTAAGTTATGGCTTGAAAATAAGGTGTATTTTGCCCAAAGCAACTTTGAGCCTACATTTTTAATTAGTAACCATGGTGTTGTTTACTTTTAGTTGATCATTGTAGTACCAGTGTACCGCTCTTAGGTTACAATTCTTAGTAGCAATTTAGGAATCATGGTGTGCAGGCTAGGACAGTTGCCATATATAAAAAATAGAAATAATTTTGTTTTGGTTATTATGATTCATTAGATATTTGGGCTTTAGGGTAAATCTACTGATAAAGGAGGGATCTTTAGTTAGAAACTGTTCGATTTTCTAACGTTATTTGTGTAACTCCATTTTTTTGCTTGATTACTGCTACAGATGGTACAATTATTTGAGCTCAGAGTGCAAGAAAGGCGAGTGGTCCCGAGAAGAGGACATGCTATTGTGTGAGGTGAGATCTTTATGTGTTCTATCATTTTAAATATTAGGGTCAGGCTGTTGTAACATCCCAATTTTCAGAGCTTTGAAAATCTTTTAAATAGTGGTAGAGAGAAAATTCACCATTTGGATTTATTTGAATATTAAATTAAAAAGCTTAATATGGACTTTAAGGATAAACTGATTTAATGTGCTTAATCCCAACATCAACAATTGTCAAAACTATTTTATTTAGATTCTATATGCTTGGATATATTTTATAGAATTTTCTGGAATTTTTCCAAAGTCATTTGCTATTTTCTAATTACTATTTGCATTTTCTGGATTTATTAAAAAGAAAAATCTTTTAAAATCCTTGAACGATCTTGGGCGAAGCCCAACACTATTCCAAAGAAAGCGCCGTCTCGCCGGGCGCCTCGTCAGTTGGATGCTTGACGCGTGCCCTCGCTTCCGTCGGACGACGCGCTCAACCCCGCCTTCCTCCGTTGGATGTTCGCCGCGTGGCTTCGCCCGCTGATCTCGCTCGCTCGCCCGCGCCTCGCTGCCGCTGCCAGGTGGGACCGCCACAGGGTCGTCGTCTCCGCGGGCTTTCTTCTTCCTCGCGCTCGCGTGTCGCTCGCCTCGGCCGCCATTGCCAGAGCTTGGTCACGCGTACGACAACGGGACTCTCGTCCCGATCTTCTTGCGCCAACCCCACCAATTTAAACCTCTATTCCGCATCTATCTCCAACAGAATCAACCACCAAATCGGTTTCAATCTCCCCGAATCTCGGAAATTCCAATCGCGGCCGTTTCGGACCCGATTTGGGGATTTCCAAATCTCGGCGTCTCCGGGCCTATAAATACCCCCTTAGCATCGCCCAGACCTCCGCAACCCAGAGCCGCCACCCTCGTCGCCCCGATCGCCCTAGCGCCGCCACATTTCAAGTTTTAGGGTTTTCGGCCGAGCTCCTTCTCCGGCGAATTGCGCCGCCGTCGTCGCCGCCCTTGCCTCGCCGACTCCACCACCGTGCTCAGCAAGTCCCAGGCTACCTCATGCGCACCTCCTCATCGCCGGAGCATCACCGGAGCCTCCGTCCGACAAACCCGAGACCACCTCGCCGCCTCAAGCTCGCCGCCGGCCATCTCCGGCGACCTCAGGTGCTCAAACTGGTGCCCACATGTGCGCAATAATCCAGGGAACATCCTGGTACCCTTGGTCGCCGGCTACTCGCCGCCGATCGCCGATAAGCCCTTGGTCCCGTCGCGCGCCTCATTGCAGTGCATCATCGGCCACCACGCCCACGCCCGTCACCTCTCGCGCTTGCGTGTCACCTGCGTGGCCGCCACATCAGCGCCGCGTGGCTCAGTCCACCGCACCAAACCTCCCGTGGCTCGGTGAACCCGATTCACCGTGAGCCCAGAGACTGACGGGTGGGGCCCACCTGTCAGTACGGTTTTTATTTTATTTTCTTTTTCCGGAAATTCATCGATGACGTCAGCTGACGTCATTAATCCGATTTTCCTTTATAAAAATAATTCGGGAAATTCAATAAAATCTAAATTAGGGTTTTATTTGATTTTCAAACTTCCAAAGCCCATATCTTTTGCATCCGAACTCCGATTGAGCCCATTCAAATTTGTAAATTTATATAAAATTAAGATCTATTTAATAGTGAATTTTATTTGATTTTTGGAGTATGTTTTGCCTCTGTATTTATTTGTTTTTGGTTTATTTTGTCTCGTTTGCGAGTAGGCGTCGATACTTCGAGGAATTTTGCAGAAGAAGGAGCACCTCAAGACCAAGACCAATATCTAGATCTATTCCAAGGCAAGTTATACCTTTGATCATATTGAACCCAGTTTTCAAAATACTTTGTTTCAATGTATTGCATTCTATTTCAAGTATTTATTTAAATGTTTTTGGGATAGTTATTAATCCAATTTGTTATATCCACATTGTCTATTGTATGCCATGATCTTTTGTCACCCTAGGTTGGTTCATTATTAGTTGGTATTATCGTAGCACCAATGTGGGATGGTTAGATACGATTAGACTGCTTAGTCATGCCACGAGTCATCATTTCATGTGTGAGTTGCAAATATAAATTTGGCTAAGTGATTATGGAACTGTGTGATGAAAATATGTGTGTTGTGTGCTGTTACTCGTTGATGGCATGTGTTGCACTTAATCAACAGGGTGGGAAAATATTTGGACTGAGGCAAGTGGTGGATCTGTGTGAATGGTGGAACTGTGTGCTATAAACTTTGTGATTTGGGTTAAAACTGGAAGTCTTGCCTTAGTCAATTAAGGATTTAACTTTGTGCGCCATTAAACTGGGCCTTACTGTACGACCACATGCCTAGTATGGGCTGGGCCTGACTTAGTAAGTTATGGAGTCTTGACATTGACAACTCAGGTTGTATTTAAGTTGTGTGATGGGGTGGAAGGTGTGTACCGCTGTGTTTGGGTCACATCTATGAGTGGTTCGCCGTTTTCAGATCCAACGGTGTGTGTTGTTCCAAGGGCTGTGTGTACAAATTGGACGGCGGTAAAGCACATCGGGAGTGTCATTGTTTGAGATGAAGTTTCCGAAAGGTTTTGTTGTGATCAACTCTGATCTGGTTGGTTTCATCGTGTGGGTAAAGTGTACAAACTCTGCAGAGTGTTATACCAATCTATTCGAATAGCCGCGTCCTCGGTTATGGACATGCTCGGGAATTTCACACGAGGGGTAGATTTTTATAAAAACAAATGGGAAGGGTCAGTTGTGTGAGATAACTTGTGCAGCTGTGTGAATAACTTGATTAGACTGTGTGTCCTTTGTGAAATCAATTGTTAACTTATTATTGTCTATTTGTTTTGAATTATGCTTTCAATCTATTATTTGTATTCAATTGCAAATGTTGCATTTCTGCAAAATAACCACAGAAGCCATTCCTTTGTAATAAGCCATCATCTATAAATTGTATTCTGTGGTATGACTTGCGAGTACGGTGTGTGCTCACTCTTGCTAAACAAATCAACAGAAGTGGAGGAGGTGTCGCCGCTTTTGAAGAAGAGTTCTACGAAGGTTGATCGTTAGGGTCTTGATCAAAGTCAGTTGCCTGTGGTAAATTGATGGGAGCCACTGGAGTTTAATTCGTTTTCGCTGCAGTTTATTTCTTTATTGTCAGCCTTGCATGGCTTAATAAATGTAAAACTCGACCGTAAGGTCCCAACAGTTTTTTTTGTTATTCAAAGTACTCGCTTATTCTTATATTCGTTGTATGGATGTGATATTTCATCGATGTTGATACTGTATGCACTAGCGTGATCCTGGACTAGTGCAGAATACACAGAGGGTCCGGATTTGCATATTTGGGTCCCGACAGCTGTGGATTTGCTTGAAACTAGGCAATGCTGCATGTTATGATTTTTTGGGGGTCAAAATGTAGATTTTGGAGTAGGACGGTATGTGTTGGATACTTCCTTAGCGATCAGTAACAAACTAACAACTGAACAGACAAATAATTGTGACCATGGAGTTTAACACGGATGCAAATTGGAGCTTATCCTCGATTGCTTACCTTTGGAAAAAGGCTGTGATTGTTTTATGCTTTGTAGGACATAGGATTGGTATGTCCTGTTGTAGATACGTGAAGCCTAGAAGGGATCATGCATCTCTTGTGATCTTGTAATATCATTTCCCGTCCTTTAATTTGACTGCAATGTTTGTGTTCTGAACTTCTGATACATTTGCGATAGCGCATATCAGAAATGAGAAACCACTTATTGTGCATTGTTCTGTTGTTGTCTTTATAGCTATTTGTACTTGATGTAGAACCTTTACAATGCAAATGATATATTCTTCTCTACTCGGAATTGCCATGCAGGCTCAAGAAGTTCTTGGTAACAAATGGACTGAAATAGCGAAGGTTGTCTCCGGCAGGTGGCTGTCTTGCATTTGGTTACGGTTTGATGTTAGGTGAAAACAATAGTAAAATATTAGATATGTGAAATAAGATATCCGACATGTGTGTTGGTTTGCCTACCACAGAACTGATAATGCAGCGAAGAATCGGTTTTCTACTCAATGCAAAAAAGCGGGCCAAGGATGAGGAGCTATTCAAGGAAATTGGTGCACAATGTTTCAATGCAAATGCAAAGAGGGTACTGACACAAACCGGATGCCTCACATCTGGTGCAGCTGGTTCAACACCGCCTGCTAAGCAGATGAGGTATACATAATACCAGCGGAAGTTGTATACTTAAGTTTCATAAGAACAAATAATCTATTACTAGTATTATATGATCTGAGTTTATTTAATCATGACATTTTACTTTTGTTTTGGCATGAAGTTACATTCCTGACAGTCATGATATTGTCATTTCAACTATTCCAGGTACAAGGCCATTAATATCTCCCTGGTGGCTCACACCCGTTACTCGCTTCATGCTTAGAGGGCTTAGGAAAATTATCACATTTAGTTTATTTGGATTTCGACGGTCGACAAGCTGTCATTCCATATTGGAAGTCATTGGATGTTGAGAGTGCACCAACTGAATCTAAAGTTATAAACAACATTTGTAAGTGTATTTGTATCACGATGAATAAGTGGGGGTTTTTTTTGGTGAAATGCGTGAATAAAAGATCCCAACTGTATCTAAACTTCTACAAATGGATGAGAATTCCTACTGTCCAAAAAAAACCACGCATTTCACAGTCACACACCACCACAGCACCTGCATCTACATGCAGCTTATGGCTCGGTCATGCATGCCCAACTAATGCATGAACTGATCAACAAACCAACTAACGAAATAACTCAACTACTGTGTCATGCACGCAGGCATGCATATGCACAAAAGCTAAAAGAATACTAACGTGCACACACGCACGTGTACAGACTCAACATACTAATGCAAATACACAACTAGACATATGCAATAAGATTAACCCAACAATCTCCCCATTAAGCTTGTTGCATCTTCATCACAGCAGCGTCGGTTCGTCGTCAGCATCCACCTCAATGAGATGTGTCTCCGCTTTCTCCTTCTTGTTGGGCTTTTATCATCAAAGATGTTTTGTGTAAACTGATAAATTTCTGGATGTTAACTATTTATGGTACATGTAATGAAAAGAGATTGAGTAATAAAAGTGGGGATATTTTTTCTCCTTTTAATAGGGCTAGAGTGGTAAAGGGTAAAGGTAGGTTGAGAACTAAAGATTGGGAGCAGCCTGACATGTTTTCAAATTTTAAGGGTATACTATTCAGTCATAACATGATTGAGCTAAATATTGATATATGGTATTATTTATTTAAAATCTATTGTAACACTAATAAAATATAAATCAAGGCAACTACTAGTGGAGAGAGCAGAGCCAACAAACCGAAGCAACCGATCCAAACAAGAAAAGGGAAGCAAGAAATTCCCGATGGATCATCGCCTCCTTCCCCTCCTCCTCGTCGGCCTCCTCCTCTGTCCGGCGGCGACGACGGTGGCCGCGGCCGACAAGGACCCCCTGATCCGGCAGGTCGTCGGCGAGGCCGACGCCGGCGACAACCACCTGGAGCTGAACGCGGAGTCCCACTTCGCCAGCTTCGTGCAGAGGTTCGGGAAGACGTACAAGGACGCCGACGAGCACGCGTACCGGCTGTCCGTGTTCAAGGCGAACCTGCGCCGCGCGCGCCGGCACCAGCTGCTGGACCCCAGCGCCGAGCACGGCGTCACCAAGTTCTCCGACCTCACCCCCGCGGAGTTCCGTCGGACCTTCCTCGGCCTCCGCAGGTCGCGGCGCGCGTTCCTGAGGGAGATCGCCGGGTCGGCCCACGAGGCGCCGGTGCTGCCCACCGACGGCCTCCCCGGCGACTTCGACTGGAGGGACCACGGTGCTGTTGGGCCCGTCAAGAACCAGGTCCGTCCGGCTCCCATGGATTTGCCAATCAAGAATCGATTCCTTATTTCCTGGCTTATTTGTTTATTTGTTTTGGATTGTTGATGCGTAGGGTTCGTGCGGGTCGTGCTGGTCATTCAGCGCGTCGGGGGCGCTGGAGGGGGCGCACTACCTATCGACGGGCAAGCTGGAGGTGCTCTCCGAGCAGCAGTTCGTGGACTGCGACCATGAGGTGAGGTTCTTCTTCCTTTCTTTTTTTCCTTGTAATATTATTATTATTATTATATTTTTCTTTTTCTTTTTCTTTTTATTGGTTTATGGTTGCTGCAAGAAAGGTTGGATCTTTCTGACTTGTTGCCCATGTTTTGTCAGCTGGTGGTAAGTGTCATTTTCCTATTTTCTTGGTTTCTGATTGGGTAGCGCACCAAATAGAGGGGGAAAGGGAAATTTTGAGAGGGAAATTGGGAGGAGAAAGTTGCAAGATTCCATGAGAAACTTTGAAAGGGAAACTGGGTGGAAAACTTCGCCGGCGGGAGCGGGCCCGGGAGCTTCGGGCGGGAGCTGGCCCGTGAGCTTCGGGCGGAAGCGGGTCAGGATCAAGTTCACCCCGGAACAGAAGGAGAGGATGCGCGAGTTCGCCGAGAACCACTTCGCCTCCCCCACCACCGCCGGCGCTGAAACAGGAGACAACGACGACACGAGCGAAGGGAGAGAGAGAGAGAGGAAGGAGGGGTAACATGGACATTTCGTGTGGCAAAACCGGAAAAAAACAAAGGCTATTAATAAAATATCACAACTGGGGTATTTAATCAAATATTCATCTAAGCAGAGGGTATATTATCAATTACATTGGGATCGGGAACGGGGGTATATGCTTGAAAGCCATCTAAGCGGAGGCTATATTATCAATTCCACGTCAAGGATAGCTTAGAGAACCAGTTGATGGTTGTGGAGTAGGCAGGTAAAACAAAGAGGAAGATAAGAAATGTTAGGTCGAGTGGATATACGTCGTACTCACCTGAGAGTCCAGGTCCAATGAACTGATCATGTCAAGTCATGTATATCCAGTAAGTTCCTTTAGTTGCAAGGGAAAATCACCAGTGAAAATCACTCTCTCAGTGCTTGGACTGCTATGTTGCAATGAAATCATTGTATACATTAATTGTTGGTAACCAGTTTTTCTAATATCGGTGCTTAGCATTTCGACCTGAATCACTACTGCACTTTTGGTCAGTACAACTTAACAAATGAAAATTCCCATTCACTTTGAAATAACCAAGTTTGTTATTTTCCTTCCGGAGTATGCAGCTGCAATGTTGTTCCGTTTCTGCTTGTAGGATGAATAAATTGTTTTCTCTTAAAAAAAGAAATTGCAAATGCTGTGTAGGATCTGTTTGGTAGTAACTAGTAAGGCAGGGATACCCGCTTAACCTTGCAAACCTTTAACTTACTCGCTTTTCAATATTCGACTCAGGGAGAGCACCTAGTCCCGTTATTCGGCCTAATATCAGGACTAGCAGACTGCTTTTTAGGACACTGGCTGTCAGTAGGATCTATATTGTTGCTGGCTTCATGTTGCTTTACCTCAATGGGTGCTTCAACTTATTGTTATAAATTTTGCAGTGTGATGCATCAGAACCTGATTCGTGTGATTCTGGATGCAATGGTGGGTTGATGACTACAGCCTTCAGCTATCTTTTGAAATCTGGTGGCCTTGAGAGTGAGAAGGATTACCCTTACACTGGGAGGGATGGTACCTGCAAATTTGACAAGTCCAAGATTGTTGCTTCAGTTCAAAACTTCAGTGTTGTCTCCGTTGATGAAGATCAAATTGCTGCTAACCTAGTCAAATATGGGCCACTGGCAAGTAAGTAAAATTATCTCCTGCCTTTATAGGTCTGTCTAGTATTTCTAAATACATGGAACAATCAATTCAATAATGGATAATGAAATCGCTGATGCATGTTTTCTCTTCATGCAGTTGGTATCAATGCCGCGTACATGCAGACGTACATTGGTGGTGTGTCGTGCCCATACATCTGTGGCAGGCACCTTGATCACGGTGTTCTTCTTGTTGGCTATGGGTCAGCTGGTTTTGCCCCCATCCGCCTGAAGGAGAAGCCCTACTGGATCATCAAGAACTCCTGGGGTGAAAACTGGGGAGAGAAGGGGTACTACAAGATCTGCAGGGGCTCGAACGTCCGCAACAAATGCGGAGTTGATTCCATGGTCTCCGCTGTGTCCGCCATCCATGCCTCAAAGGAGTAGACTCTGATCAGTAGTCCTCCTGACATTGCTCGTGATTTCTATATATGGTAGAACTTTAATACGTAGTAGTTAGGCTCCATCTATGCTGTTGTAACACTGGTATAAGCAGCCATGATGTGAAGCTGCAACACAACGCTTGCTATGTACTTTATATTTGCTTTGCTCTGCCATGCATGCTACACGCCATTTGGAGGTAGCTAAATTATTACCACCAGATACGCTTTTACTCTACTGAACTTTTGAATAATTTGTACATAAATATGGTGTGCTTCCATCGAAATGATGTCTTCTGTTTGTTGTGACTAGTGAGTTTGTATCTTCCTCGATTTGAGTTGGAGATTCACACAGCCCAAGTTGCTACTTGCAAACACCGTTTATCTTATTTGATTCGGCCGATGCATTGCAATGTTTATGACCTGAGTTTTGGCTTCGTCGTTCTGCCATGTTCTTCTATGTAAACACAGCGCGTGCCTTCTTAATTTGGACATCCTACTTCTGTCCTTTGCAAGCTCTCGTGATGGTCGCATGGTGCTCACGTAAAGAAAGGAAAATTGTTCTGAGCATAATTGTTCTGTTGTGGTCTCATTTGATTTTTTAAAATAATATTTTTTATTCCAAATTACAGAAATAATACCACTTTATTTTTTTCAGAAATAATCATCAGTCGCCGTACAGTTAGGCGACTTAGAGCTAGTCATCCAACCACTCGGCGACTGCACAAAGTCGAACGAACGCGATAAGAGTTAGAGTCGTCCGGTGGTTGAGCGACGTTATTAAGTCGCCCAATCCGTAAGCGACTTAGAGTTTGTTGCCCAATCGGTAAGCGACTTGGTTTGAATTTTTACAATGTTAAATTAGGCTCTAAAAATTTAGAAAAATATATATTTATTCATGATAAATATTATCGTATTTAAATAAATTATTTCCTAGAGATAATCCTGTTGTAGGATGTTATTTTTTTGGAAATAAACGAGTGGTGACAAGGTTGGTTGGTTCGTTTGTGATTTTTATATAAGCTCAAGGGTACAAAATTTATCATACTCGCAATAACATTTTGTGATCGTCGTATGTTGTTGTAGTGCGCTAAATTTCTAAATAATTTTGTGAGGACGATAGAGATAGCAATAATTTGTAAGTACGAAGGTAAGTGATATTGCGATGCGGCAGGAAATTCATACACGGTGGAGAACTTTAGAGAAATGGTGCAAAAATAACAACACTTAATTTGATCCGACAAGGGGTTACATGGCAAGCAGACTAACGAACCAAGGACGGTACAAGGATGGTACAAGTATGTCTTTAGAGAATTAGAAATACATAGGACGGATGGACGAAGAGGCTCGCACTACTGTGTGGACCGAGGTCATTTGCTCTTCCTTGCGAGCTCGACGTTGTACTCCTCATTGGCCGCCCTGGCCTTGGTCGTAATTTTCCTCTTTTTCTCGCGCTCCCTCTCGCGAGCCTCGCGCCCCCTACGCCTGCACGCCTCAAGATGAGCCCACGTCTCCCACCCGATACGCTGGTTATGCTCTTCGGTGCGGCGCTCCTCCTCCCTCCTCTCGCGGTCCCTGTTGGCATCCCACTCCTCGCAGTCGAAAGTCCACTGGTCATGTGGATGGATCTCTAGGTCGATCCACTTGCGGTAGCTACATAGCGGATCCGGGACTACGAGTAGACGGGAGACGTTGTTAGTGTGGACTTTCAAAGAGAAATGGTAGGGTAACATCTTGCTACTGCTTACGATAGCATCTCGTATCCCAAGCGGTCGGGATAGTCGCTAGATAGTTCGTGCAACCATCATGCCCGCTTATGCTTGACTTGAAGAACTTGCATCGTCCTCGCATCGGGAGAGTGGCGCTATAGGGTGTTGTGGCAAATGCTCGGTTATGATGTTTTGGTAGGGGTTGCTGCTACGAGGGGCAGCGTCATTGCAGGGAGGTGGTCTCCTAGCACGCTCCCTTTGTTCCTCCTGGGCCGTATACTCCCTTTGCATTTCGCGAATCTCCTCCAAGTGCGTGTCCATCTGAGCGAGATTGTGTTGAAGTCTGGATGATGCAGGAGAACCCTGCGTGGAAGGGTAGTACTTATATGCCGAGCTTGCTGACGCGCAATTGTAATTCTGTTGAAGGAATTGTAATTCAGTTGAAGGAAATTAGCGTCCGCGAGGCAGTGGCCTGAAAAGCTGACTCGTGGGGTCACATCATCCTGAAAAGCTGACTCGTCGAGTCACATCGTCTTGCTTTGCAGAGAGTGGTCACGTGATGAGCTGTCGAGCGAGGTCACATCGTGCATTTCAATTATGACAAGATATTGACACTTCAAATAAAGGTAAATTTTGCAATTGCGATACAATTAGTTTCACAGTGTTTAAAACAACCAAAGTACTGACTGAAGTACAAGTTACAATATGCTAGCAACTCTAATCTTAGTACCACTATCACCCAACAAGAAGCAGTGTTGCACTTCATGCCGGTGTTCCTACATGTCAGCAGGCGCCTTGCAAGTTCTCACCGTGTGGCCTTCTTGGCGGCAGCGGCCGCAACGTCTACCCGCGCTCCAGCTTCCCCTTCGTCCATATCGTTCCTAATGCGACGACTCTGCCAACGCCCCCCCCCCTTCAACAGGTCAAGATCCGGAATCCAAGTCCTCTGTGCAATATCCAACGTAGCGAAATTGCCTACAACCCTGAAGCCTCTTAACTCGCTGCACCACGCCTGCTGCACCCTCTCCTTCATGAAGTACTCCAATATGAAGTTCGCGGGGTCCATATGGATGGTCCCACATGCGGCGAGGACATGAGAGCATGGCTTGTGAAGGAGATTTGGCTTATTGCATGTGCAGCTAGGTTCATTCACATGGTCTCTAAGGCATACCTCGTGGGTAACAAGAGACCGAGCCATCCCAAATTCAGCTCTGTCTCGAAGGACCACGTCGAAACGATGCTCCGTATTGCCCATTACGAACACCGTGTGCGACTGAGCCTTCTCGATCTTGGCCTGCATGTATGTTGTAATCTTCGAGTAGTACGATGTATGTGGGTTGGCTGCATGAAGTACCGCATTTGCGTGCATTTCCTAAAATATCCGATTGTACCGTGCAGAACGCCTTCCACGATGGCGACGAGGGGCTGAGAACGGAGGCCCCTAATAACCCAGTTGTACACCTCGGCAAGGTTAGTGGTCATTATGTCGTACCTTGTACCATCCGTGTCATGCAACAAGGACTACTTCTCCAATGGCTCGGCCTCAATCCAATGGGAGAAGCACCCTATATCCCTCGAGGTCCTCCGTGTCAAATGGGGAGGGTCGAGCTCCCGTAGTGGTGTGAGGCGTTCGGGTTGCGCCGCCCCAGGAATGAGCGGACACTTGTTCCTCTCGACGATATGTCTCCTGGTGTGCTCCTCCAACATCTCCCACAACGCATCAAATTTACACTGCTGGTTCTGCATAGCAAGCCTCTTGAACAGCTTCATGAGCGGTTGCTACCTGAACTGTTTGAAGAAGTTCACCACTAGATGGCGAATACACCATCTATTCCTCATGTCTTGCCAAGGGAATGGCTCATCGGGATCTTGCTGAAGTTTTCATATGGCCTTCATCATCCCGGGGTGGCGATCATGGATTATGCAGACATCAGGACGTGCCCCAACTAGTCCCTCCTTCAAATGTTGAAGGAACCACAACCAGCTGTTGAAATTCTCACTTTCGACGAAAGTGATAGCTAAGGGTAGAATTTGATTGTTGCCATCAACGCCAATTGCTGTCAGGATCATGCCCTTATATTTTCCAGTTAAAAACATCCCGTCCACTGAAATCATGGGAAACATGTGTCGGAATGCATCGATGCAGGGTCCAAATGCTAAGAAGGCCCTCTGCAATACAAGAAAACCTAGTGGCGGTATTTTGGATGGCTTGTCCTTCACAGCAATATATGTGTCCAGGTTACTGTCTTGCAGCACCTAGAGCATACAAGGAAGGTTGTCATAAGACGCCTTGAAAGAACTGAACCTCCTTTCTAAAGCCTTCTGCTTAGCACGTCATGCCTTCACGTAGCTAATCTTGTACTTGAATTTCTGCTCGATAGCCACCATGATGTGCTTGGTCTCCATATCTTCTTCACTATCTCTCGGTACATCACATTAGCTATGAAAGTGGACGTTAGGTTGCGATGTCTCGGCAAAACACTACTGAGCAAGCAGGAGTGCACCTCCACCTAGGAGACAATCCAGTGAGTCTCGTACTTGAGTCTCCATGCGTGTACACGACAAGGACACCCAGCCTGCTCGCAGACCACGGTGTACTGCTCCTGGCTGGATTTGAGGACACGAAATGTCCGCTGCATGGACAAGGCCCATAGCTTAATGGCATCCTGCAGTGATCCCTTGTCAGCAAACAATGCATGAAGCCGAACCTCCGTCCCATGGTACTCCCACGGTGATTCGTGCTCGTCGTGCACAGTAAGACCCTCAACGTCCACCCTATTCCATTCCTGCGGGATGGAACCTTCGTCCTCCTCAGAAGATTCATCACCATCCTTTTCTAAAGCTTCCTCCTCCGCCCGAGCTGTCAAGTCATCGATCTCCATCTGACGCACTAAGTTGTTGACATGCTCCCCTGAATCTGCCTATGCACTGGGCTAAGCATGCGGTGTGCAATATTCCTCTTTCGCCTCAGCAACATGGGTCATCGCCTCCTCTTCTGCCTCGCAACATCGGTCACCTCGTCCTCTTCTGCCTCCGCAACATCGGCCACCGCGTGTTCTTTGTGAACCACGTGCTCCGCGTCCGAGCTACTCCCACCAACCCGATGATAGCCGGCGAAAGGGCCTCCGACGACTCCCTTAGGACATAGTTGCACGAGTTGCACGCACTCGTATCCACGACGCCTGCAGCCTTCCAGAAATCCCTTCCATGCAACCGTGCGCATCAGTCTGGTCAACTCCCACCAAATGTGGTGGCAGACTAACTCCAAAGCCCTGTACGACGACACTCCACACCTCGGGGTCCAAGGAGAAACTTTCGGTGAGCTAGTGTAGGACATCTCCGATTCGGGCATTCTCCGCATCCAGGTGTACCATACTGACATGCTGGAAACCACTTAGGTCAACACCGTATGGACCTTCACGAACCATACCAACACCGTAATGCACTTTCAATCTTGTAGGCTCCAACATGACTTATTTATCACTACAAATATTTTAAACATTGGAACTAGTGATTTCTCAACATACATTCCCCAAATATGTGCTCTTCTTATCAACAAGCTTCCTTCGCCTTTCTCTTTCGCATCTCGAGCTCCTCTCCTCCCAAACCGCCCTCTCCTGAGCTCCACTCCTCCCCTTGTGTACCTCTCCCAAGCTCCTCTCCTCTCTCGAGCTCCTCTACTTCTCCCTCTCCCTACCTTTTCCCCCTCTTCACTCCTCTTATCCTTCTATCCCTCCCCTTTTCTCCTCTCCCGATCTGCTCTGGTTGTTTGCCGAGAGAAATGGCGAAAGAAAACGTGACGGGACCGGGTCTGGCTTTCTATACAACCGTCTAGTCGCTCACCCGTTGAACGACTTGGCAGCAAGTACTGGCCCAACGGTTGAGCGACATGTGGACTAGTCGCTCAACCGTTGGATGACTTGGCAACACGTACTAGTCCAACAGTTGAGCGACACGTGGACTAGTCGCTCAACCGTTGGACGACTTGGCACACATACTCGCCCAACGGATGAGCGACACGTGGACTAGTCGCTCAACCGTTGGACGACTTGGCAGCACGTACTAGCCAAACAGTTGAGCAACACGTGGACTTGTCACTCAACTGTTGGACAACTTGGCAGCACGTACTGGCCCAACCATGTTATAGTAACTACGAAGTAGAATACATAGACAATGCTAGAGGGAATGCATAGACAACCATGTTATAGCAACTACGATGTAGAATACATAGACAATGTTAGAGGGAATGCATAGACAACCATGTCATAGTAACTACAAAGTATAATACATAAACACATAATACAAGTTATAGAACAATGCTAGAGGGAATGCATAGACAACCATGTCATAGTAACTACAAAGTAGAAACGTAAACACATAATACAAGTACACAGAGCACAACGAAACCCCCACTGGCCACCCGCTATGCCACCCGCAGCACCTCCTCTGTCATCGCCACGTCCCACACCCGGTCTGCGCCCACCAATACGCCCCCGCTTGGGCTTCCGAAGCGCGGGGTGCCTGGGCCGGGGCCTAGACAGGGAAAGGCACTCAGGAGGCCTGCTAATCCATGCTCCCAAGGCCTCGAGGGTCGACTCCACCTGTGCCTGTGTGAACACCGGGGCCCGCTAAGCTGCGACCCAGAAAGAACCTCGACGGGTGCGGGCTCTGTTGCTCCCCTAACCTCCCCGGGTGGATCCGCGAAGAAAGCGTCCACGTCCTCATGCGGGGAGAGCCGAACTCCCGGCTGGAGCAGGAATCCTGCAGGACAAATAATGTTAATCCCTACAATATATCGATGTCACAAACATGAAGAGATGAAACATACCTTGTCCGTGGGCCATGTGCGCGAAAGGGTCAAACCCGTTGTATTGTCCATACGGGTCGGGAAGGAAGAAAGGATACTGCCCAGGAGTTCTCGGGTAGGTGTCCTGGAACGATGACGGTGGCGGTGGCGGTGGTGGTGCATACCCACGTGCCCACCCGGACCCTCCAGCCTGCCAACGCGCAGGAGCAAGCGGAGCACATGGACGTGCCCCTCCTGAGCCTCCTAGCTAGGTTGTAGGACGTGCCGGCCTCGGCGTATGTGCCGACGTGGCCACCTGTTGGACCGTCCTGCACGGTGTTCAGGGTCACGGCACGCCTCGTCGAATAGCAGGCCCGATAGACAAACCATGGTAACTCGTCGAGCGTCACCTCCGTAGCAATGGCGACCTTGTCTAGGATTGACTGGCCATCCCTGGCAATCCCGACGTTCATGTCCACCTGCAAGGAGTACATGAAAGCGTCAAACCTATGATTGAGGTAACCATACTCACACATTTTAAAACACGATAGTACATACCGCAAGGTACAAGTTCCACGCGAAGTGTACAAGGTACATGTCGGTCGGTGCTGGTACGCAAGCGGGGGGAGGGTCGACGACATGCACCAGCCTGGTGTGTGTCTGCGGGGCGTACTAGCGAAGGTGTGGATATCATGGGGATATACTCATGATCTTAGGATGATGTTACAATTGGCAATGATGTTGAAGGTTTGTCGATTCACGCGTTTTCGGCAAAATTTATGTGTTGTCAAGTCTCTAGCGGTCAGACCAGCCACCCCTAGCGTCAGACCAGTCGGGGGCGGTCCGACCAGCCAAAGGCGGCGGTCGGACCGGCCATATATGATTCGTCGAATTTGGAGCTAGGCTAAAAATAGAGGGTGTAGGCAAGAGAGGATTATCATACACTTGGTCTCATAATTTTTGGAGCTTCAGTCAAAAGATCTATTCGTTTGAAATTTCCAGAGATGATTCGGATTTCATGGTGTGAAATTTCGCTAAGTCCCTTCTCGGCGGTCTGACAGGCCAAAGGGCGGTCAGACCGGCCCTTGAGTGGTGGTCTGACCGATTTTCACTTGATTCATCGGCTTTCATAGGGACGATGTTTGTTTGTTAGGTCAAGTTTATGGGTTTTAGTGCATATATGTTGCATGATGCATGTTTTGACTAACGTGGGTCAAGTTGCGAAGAACTTGTTCCCGGAATCGATTTCTTAGTCTATTGTTGTGCAGGTTGCTTGAAGGTCAACGACGGTCAACGACGAGGATGATCAAGACTAGGCTTGAGAGCTGAGGTTCAGAACGATCGAGGATGCCGAGTGAAGTCATTGGACTCGACCATTGCGCAAAATGGACAAGAATGACCGAACGGAAAGTTCGGTGCGACGGGTTGCATCAAGCGGCGCGGGGGTCGGTGCAAGTGCCATGGTGGTTTCGGTGGGAGCCGGATAGGAGAGACTTGCCGATATGATGAGAATCGTTGATCAACCTACACGTGGTGAAGCATGGGATTGCTTCATGAAGATTGGACTCGTTCTTTGGAGAAGGATCGAGAAGGGGTATTTTGGTAATATCATTAAAATACCGCCTTGATTGCTTTTGGCTAAACCGCGGCGCAAGACGACGTAAGGAGAAGTGGTTTTGGTCAAGAGAAGATGAAGACGGCGCTTTAAAATACGTGCGTGTGTTAAACCCGTTTGTGTGTGGGCTTAACGGGTGCCCAATAGAAAACTCTTCTAGAAGTTTAGCCTCCACTATAAATATAGGAGGGTATTGTACCACCTCTTTGATCCTTTTGCTTATTTTGAAACCCTAGTTTTCTTTTGAGATTAGGGAGTGGAGAGGTTAGGATTCTAGAGAGGAGATTGATTGTGTGCTCATGTATTGAATTTTGTCCTCCTGGATGGAGTGGTTATAAACCAGCAACAATCACAAATCAATCTATGCAAGTTCTCTTGAGATAAGTCTGTTTCGTTCTTGCTCTCTATTTTATGATTTTGGGGCTTTCTTTGATTCTCAAGTTTTCTTTTGGTTTCTGCCCCCAATCTCGCTTGATGTGATATGTAGGATCTCATCTAGGATTATCTCTAACCCACGAGCAAGTTTTTAGATCTAGTTTCGTTTTGACTCGGTTTTGAACCATCCTTCACTCAAACGGAAAAATGTCGGAACTTTGCCAAGGATCTTCACAATCTTTGATTGGAATAGGTTCTGATATCCTAGAGAAGGTATGTTCCAAGTTTCATCGAGTTGGAGTTGTAGATCAAAAGTTAGACCTATTTGCAACTTCATTTTCGGGCTGATTTTACTGTTCATTCAGGCTGGAAGTCAGACCGCCCGTTTTGACCGGTCAGACCGCTCAAGGTGACCGGTTGACCGGTTAGACCGCCATTGATATGGAGATCAAACCACCCAACACTTAAAAATCGAGCTTTGGTTGATTTTGGTTGTTCTACTCTGGGGTTTAGATTGGATTCAATACAAGACTTCTGTTGTACTTGTATATCTCATAGCTATCAGAGTAAAAAACATGTTGAATCCGATCTTTGTGAAAAAGAGATTATACTCCTATTCATCCTCCCCCCTCCTCTAGTCGCCGTTTCGGTCCAATAGAAGGTACTCGTCGTACGCGCTGGGGTCGTACGGGGCGTTCGCCCACTACGCCACCCACAGCTCCATCTTCGCTGGCCATTGTGTCCTGGTGCCACCCCTTCTACTATGCCTGCAAAATGTACCACTGCAATTACAAGCCGTCGTAACAGAGCTTCTTCTACGTCCGCCAGTACGCTCAATCGCGCCAACATAGTGAGGACAACCCCTAGGAGCACAGTCCTCCGTCTCCTGATCAGAGTACAGCTCCTATTCCACATCGTCAGTAGTGAGGCAGTCCAGTTGCTCCGCGAAGTGCTCGTACACACATGTGACCTGCACGTGTGCATACTGTTAATTGAGGCACTAATTTTAATTGAGTTTTTAAATTATATTCTAATGGCAAATAAATCATATTTGGTATGTCAATTATAAAATAAATAACAAAGAAATTAAAAGCATTAATGTTAATTAAGCATTTCAATTATATTTCAATGGCAAATAAATCATATTTGGTATGTTCTTAGTGACACCAAAACACTTTTCTCGAACATAGTGGTAATAAATATACAATTTTATGAAAACCAAGTGGTAAACACACAATTTTCCCTACAAAAGGCTATATTACGTTAACACTGTACAGGCTGCTATGGATTGTGAACCATGTATCTATGATTTTTGTCTTAATATTTTATAATTCCTTAATCCAACCAAAACTATACATAAAATGTTATCAATTCTTTATTGTGCAAATAAATACATGTATTTAACATTCTATAAACTAGCATTTGCGAATGCACGTGTTATCGACATGTTTATATAATAGAAAAGTAACATGTTATCGTTTATCAAGCCTGGACGCAATTAGCGCAGCACGCGAAATAGTACAACTGAATTAATTTTCATAGACAAATTTATTCTCCATACGAACTTCCAAACTAATTGTATTAATCATGCTATCTCCAAACTAAGATTTTTTTAAAAAAAAATTAACCTACTATTATTTCATTTGCTAACAATATGTCGATACACATGATGTTGCTTGCTAACCTACTATGGTTTCAAAAATACATGTATACAAAACAATACAAGAGGCTCACCATCGTCGTCGTCGATGCAAAGCAACTTTTTTTCCTCCTCCTCTTCCTCTTCCTCTCCTCTCTTTCCCTTGTTTCTTCCGCCGTCGCTTTCTCAAATGGCGACTGATCACGGTCGGCCGCGCGCACAGTATATAACCACCCCAAATCGCCAACGGTTGAACGACTAGGGGGTCCGCTATGAGTGACAAGTGTCCTGATAGCCCAACAGTACGACGACTAGGAACGAGTCGCCCAACCATACGACAACTAGTTCTAGCCGCTTCACGGTCAAGCGACTTATACATCTGTCGTTCTCTCGTTGGGCGACTAGCCCAAGTTGTCCAACCATGGAGCAATCGTGATTATTTCTGATAAAAAAATTAAATAGTATTATTTCTGTATTTTGAATTAAAAAAAAGACTTAAAAAAAATCCTGGTCTCATTAGTGTATGCAACTGCGTGAACCTCCCCCTTAGGCAATAGTTTGCTGAAGGCTCGAAACATTTGAATCGGAGGCGAAATACGTCATGTCTCTTTTCAACTTAGGCCTGGATACAACATAGTGAACAAAAACCTAAAGATAAATTTCGTTTACCTAAAACTCTGCTCTCTTCTTTTCAACAACACAGCGAGCAAATATTCTTTCTTCTCATGCATCTTAACCAGGTGAGGGAGGCAGGCACAACGTGCAAGTCTTATTTCACTCATTTGATTGGATGGTCGCATTATATTGAGAAGATGTACAATTGGGGTAAACCATAAGAGCAAGACAAAAGGCAAAAAGGATTGAACATTGAACCAGTGGTTCCGGTTTCTCAAGAACTCGAATAAGTTGATTATTACATACGATTCTTTGACTGGACTGCAATGCTGGAAGAACTTTTCCAAGAGCAGGTATGTGACAAAATTATTTGACGGTCTTACACCGTGTTAACGCCCAAAGAAATATGAGGTGCCGGCCAATTTAACCTCTTAAAGCTAAAGCTCCTCTCCTCTCCTCTCGGTATGTAAAAAACAATTAGGAAGAAAAACAATCAAGAGAAAAGAACCGCAGCTGGTGCTCAGATATGATCGCAAACTGCTTTTGTGAAGTCTGATGTCGATGCCTTCCCGCCAAGATCAGTAGTCCTGTACATCCCCTCGGAGATAGTCTGGAGTATGGCGTTGTGGATCCGGTCTGCTTTGTCATTGAATTGCAAGTGGCGCAACATCATAACAGCACTCAGCAGAAGAGCAGTTGGGTTCGCGAGGTTCTGGAAACAGTCAACAGATCATTCAGTTAAGGACAAAGGAATAATCGTACTAATAACTTCACTGAAAGACTTAGTCTAGTGAACATGGGATGAAGAAGCCACAACCAGCTAAGTATCTACTAACTAATGCTTACTGGTTTCATACACACATAATGAGAAACGTCAACTCACATGGTAAAACACCACGAATCATTAACTCCGAACAAACATAATGAGAAACCTCAGTAAGTTAAAACATCATGAATCGTAATATGAAGCGGTAGCAGTTTAAGACCAATTTACCTTGCCAGCGATATCAGGAGCAGAACCATGAACAGCCTCTGCCAGACAAATGCCACCTTCACCAATGTTGCAGCTGGGTGAACCAACAATAGTGAGTCCATGTTGTCTGATTGTCTCAATACCCAAACAGATGGACAAAATAAACAACTCTACCTGGGTGTTAGGCCCAAGCCCCCGATCAAACCAGCACATAGATCACTAATAATGTCACCATAGAGATTTGGCATCACTAATACATCAAACAAACCAGGATTCTTCACGAGCTGCAAGCGGATGCAATTCATAATTAGTGATGTTGGTACTGTGTGTACAGAATAGAAAAAAAAAACATAATTGGAATAGAAAAAAACATAATTGGAATGGAAATAGCACAAATTTAGGGCATCACTATCAAGAGTATGTAAACATGAACACCAAAATGTGCATAGGTTTCGGTGTTGACAGATCAACATACCGTCATACAGCAATTGTCGATGATGACTTCCTCGTATGTGATTTCAGGGTACTTCTCAGCCACTTCACGGCAACACTAAATTATATATAGAAAAAAACAATTCTTTAGCTCTCAACAAAATGACTAGAAGGAACATGTACCATCAAGTAAGACGAAGGAACAAAGGTAGGGATCAAACCTTGAGGAAAAGTCCGTCTGTTTTCCTCATGATATTGGCTTTATGTATCGCAGAGACCCTTTCCCGGCCATTGGTCTTGGCATAATGGAAAGCATACTCTGCCACTCTTAAACTTGCTTGGCGAGTAATAATTTTCAAACTTTCCACAACACCTCTCACGACCTGGAGAGCAAGTAGTGCACAATGACAAAGAATGCAAACAAAAACAATGAAAATAATATTATCTTTGAGAATGCATACAGCATACCTGATGCTCAAGGCCACTATACTCTCCTTCAGTATTTTCACGAATTGTCACAAGGTTCACATCATCATATCTAGTCTTGTAACCAGGGAGGCTGTTGCAAGGTCTGACATTAGCGTAAAGTCCGAGTTCTTTCCTTAATGTAAGATTCAAAGATCGGTGGCCTTTTCCAATAGGTGTAGCCATAGGACCTTTCAAGCCAACTTTGTTTCTACGCACCGACTCCAGGCTCTCCCATGTCAAAAAACTCTCTGTTCTGGGATCAACTTCTGTACCAACATAATGTTCTTCCCATTCAATTGGTACACCTGCAACATTGAATACCTGAAATAGCAAAAACAAAACCTTAAAACTAAGATAGAACTAAAAAGAAGCTATGTTCTCAGGAATCATGCATAAATGAATTCATTAGTTAACAGCAGTCATGAGAACAGCAGCATCCTCGTGGAACTCAGTTGAAAAGTACTGTTTTACTATTAAAGCAATTTTCTTCCAGTACTTGAGGCCATATCTGGAACTTAAGGATGAGACTACGTGGAATCAACTGTCAGAATAGTTCTGTCTGGTTGGATGAAGTTGCATAGCATGATATATCTATGTCATGTCAATGCAGTGACTGTAAAATTCCATCTCAGTACAAAATCTAGACAAATGCAAACTAGAAAGAAAAATTGTCATAGAAGATGGCCAGCTAATGAATAGCAGTTGACTAACATAGTAGCATTGATTCAATGTTATTTGGCCAAAAAAAAGATGCAGCTTTTCTGTTTTAATTCTAGATGGCAACTTTAAAAGACCTCAGATGAGGGTTTTGATAGTTTCTACCCTAGAGAATTGTAACAAACAATTGTGCCACAGGCAGCATCCAATAATATGTGCTTGAACCAACTTGCAAGGGGAAACTAACTTCATATATCCCAAAATGATAAAAGTTTAACTTCTTGCTCGATCTTTTGTCCCCATCATAAGACCATCAAAGTTCATTAAATACAAATTAGGAAATTGAAACGGCCAATTCAAACAATCATTTCAAATGTATCCACACCCCAAAAAAGAAACCTAAAATATTAACTAGCAAATAAAAAGCATAAAATCCATGATCTTCAGTAAGCAGCATCAAGCATTGGCAGCATGAGCACCAACATCTCCATATTCCCAAGAAGACCGATTATTACTTGAGTTTGAAAAGCATAACTAATCCAAATATAAGATAACACCAAGCTTGACCTAGTAACAGAGGACTAATCCCAGCCATGCTATCAAAGGCACAAAAGGCATGCACCTAGACGCACTGAAGCAGAACACCTCCAGTTGCACCTGGCACAGTGTCTTAGGTGAGGCACGCTTTGCAAGCAAACATGGCTTAGGACCAGATATAGAGATCCCGGCCGGGGGCCAGGATCCAAAATCCCGGCCGGTTTTTCCCGGTTTCGCAAATTCAAATTTTGAATTTTGAATTTCGGTTGGTTTTTAAGCAAATTCAAGTGAAATTCGTCCGGGTTTTTTTCCGGGAAATCCGGTTACCAGCCGGTTTTTTTCCCTGGCCGGCGACCGGGATTTCCCCTGGGAACGGTTTTTGGATCCCTACTTAGAACAGAAAAATGGAAATTAAAAAAAGAAGACAAAAGTAGGATTAAATCTAAATGAAGCTCGATAACATAGTGGAGTGGTCCTAAATATCAAGGTCTAGGCTTTGTTTTAACTTTTAACCCATCACCCAAACAAACTTCAAAGGGAAAAACAAAAGAGAGATCAGCTGCAAGTGAAAGGAGTTCACCCTCACTTCCTCATGGAAATGTTGAATTGAAGTTCACTGTTCCAAAAATTGATCGTTTAGGCTTTGTAATCAGCCATTTGCAAGGAATGAAGCTAACCACCCACCCTCCTGGTACCAGAACTTCTAGGGTTGCAATTTAATTTAATTTGTGCAAAATAAATTGATGAAGCAATAACAAACAAAAATAATATTTATTTGATTTTTTTCAACAAGAATGCCTTCATCTGTATATGGCAAAGAAGATATTGGTCGGGTGGTGCTATGTTAACAAACAAACAAGGCCTTGGTTGGAAAATAACGTCCTAGCTGATCCAAACACATAAATATTAATTACTTGTGGATTCTCCACATAAAATATTTTTCTTGTCACCTAAATAGTAGGGAAATACTTATTTTTATGTCTTCGTGCCTGATGTTTTTCAGGTTACGCTTTTTTGCACACCTATGGTGACTTAAAGGACCTAGCACCTCAAGTATGCCTTTTTGTCTTTGACTGCATTTTATTCAATATGGAGATACAGTACAAAGAGTGTCATTGTAGCCATGAACTAGATCTCCACACTCAATGAATGAATAATGCACATAATTTATTTAGATCAAAATATTAGGCCAAGCTGCAGATCCTATACTTCCTAAAATTTAGGAGTATCATAGGTGATTGATACAGACATATTTGAAAACAACAATTGGCCATTCCTCTTTAAAGAGGATCCAAAAAACAAAACAGAGAGCGAACCCAAGTTATCCACCTGACCTAAAGTAACAAGTAGCATTTTCAGAAGAACACAGCCCAACTCAAATGCCCCTCCAATTCTAAATAGTCAGAAGTCCTGCTCTGAACAAACATACACCATACTCATACGCACATTATCCCCATTCTATGTTGTGCATCCAATACCTGAACTTATACCTGATCCAATCTCTATAAAAACTCTCTTTAAAACTAAGTTACTAATAATCTTGAATGGATAGGACCATAGGTAAAAAACCCGCCGGTTACCGGTTTTCCTGGCCGGTTCTAGTAAAAAACGGCCGGGATATTTAAATTCAAATTTGAATTTTTGACTCTATAATGTCCTTCCTCGGTTGGTTTAGGCATTGTTATGCTAGGTTATATATTAAAACATTAGTTTTTAGTATATTTATGACTTTTAAAATTGCATTATTCCAAATTTCAAATTGCTAATTACAAATTTTCTCTATTTTCCGGTATTTCAACCGGTTTTTCCGGTTACCGGTTCTGGGAAAACTTCAATTCAAAATTTGAATTTTAAAATTTGACCGATATTTTTCCGGTAACCAACCGGTTACCGGTACCGGCCGCCGACGGGATTCCGGCCGGATCCGGTTTTTCGATCCCTGGATAGGACAAATACTGGACGTATTAAAATTTTAATGACACATTTTGTACAACTTGACTGTTCATCAAGTAGCGAAGATGATTTCTCTTTCCTACTTCAGGAATATGGATTGGGTTTCGATTTATAGCTTAACAAATACTGGATCTAGAAAAAAAAATAGGTCAGAACACTTAGAATCACAGGTAACTAGATGTAGTGGAGTGTGACAAATGCCTTCTGCTCCTTATTGACATTTATAATCCTTCAATAAGAGTCATATCTAGCTTGTCATGAGAAAAAAAGAAGAGATACATAGTGCTACTACTTAAACTTATTATTGTTTAGTTTGCTAGGTGTGAGCATAAATTTACATCTATTGTTATCAGAACATAGTATGAAGAAGCACTTTTTGCCCTTTCTAATTCTTTTAAAAAATCTGCCCTTTCTTGGTGGAACTAAAAATTGCAGGACACCAGCAAAATTACAAGAGACGTCACTGATCATCTGGGGCTGGTAATCACTAAATAATACTCTAATGCGCAGCATGGACAATATGTCCTTATTGGTGTAGCATAAAACAATAAAGCAAGTTCCACATCACAAGAAGGCAACAAAAGCGCATCGAATTGTGATCATACATGAACTATTACACAGATAGCCCACAAACAGAACGAAAATTCCATACCTGCTTGACCGACTCGGCGATCTCAGGCCCGATGCCATCACCAGGAAAGAGCGTGGCGCGGACAGTCTCCCCGGTCTCCGTGGATAACGGCGCCGCCACCGCCCGGCCCGTCATCCGCGGCAGAACGCTCCCCTGAAGCAGCCTACGAAGCGCCATGTTTCCCCACTACCCTGTAACAACCAGCCAACAGCGAGGCACACACGTCAACCCTATAATTCTAGGCGGGCAAGCGATTCGATCAGATAGCAACGCAAGCATTCTCCGAATTCGATCGAACAAACACGCACAAAATCTCGAATCGATCGGACAAACGCGCACCAAACGCCCTGTTTCCGATCGAATCGGAGACAATTCGAGGAGCCGCGAAATTGAAGGTAGAGCGGAGGGTGGTGAGATCGGAGGGAGGAATGTACCAGAAGAAGGAGATTCGCGAGAACTATCGACGGCGGCGGCGGCGGGGGATGGGGTCTGCGGCGAGGACGGACGGGGGATGGGAAATGGAGAAGAGAGGGGGTGGTGGAAGGAGACTCGAGCTCCGCAAGTCCGGGGTTCCTCCGATTTATTTGGCCGTCGATGTGGATCGGACGGTGCAGGCTTGTTGGGCCCATGTTCTGTTGATGCTAATCCAGGAGGAATTCTTTCTTGCATTTCAAAGTTGGCCTCCGGCCCTTCAGACATTCCTCCTTTTTTTAATTAAAAAAAATCAAGTTGTTCGAGGTAGATGGCTCAAAATATAAAGTTTTAATTAACATTTCAAGTTTACTGTAATTGTATATGAAAGAAACTTTAACACCTAATAATATAGTTACCGTAATAAAGCCGATAACGGAATCTGGCTAACCCATGCACCACATCACCAGCGCAATCTCCACACTGCCTTTGCTGACAGGTGCCATGGCCGCCGATATGAGCGGCATCGCCCTCTATTGTTACCATCGTTGCTAGCTTTCGGTCATCATGAGCTAGCCCATCGCCTCCAATCGTCGTCAATACTTGGAACATGAGAGGATTTCGAGGATTGTAAACCAATTTGGGAGAATTGGATGCTGAGTGTGGGGGGAGACTATTCCATGGAATAAGTTTAAACCTGATAAGGGCAAAGCTATCAAACTATTTTTGGGTGATTTTGAAGACTAACGATCGTTTTTTTCTATCCTACCCACCGCCCGTCCCACTCCTCCATTCCCATTGCCCCACGCCCGCCGCCCACGCCCGCCTTGCCGCCTCGCCGCCGCCCTTGCCCGCGCCGCCTTGCCCGCCCGCCCGCCTCGCGCTTCGGTGGCCGCCCGGCTTGACTTTTTGACTAGAAAATCGAAATTGTCTCACTGGGAAGATTTGGAGGTGGATTAGCCGATTCGTCGCTATTCTTGGAGAAGAAAGGAAGGGCGCAGTGTTGCTTTGAGGCGAGGAGGCGCCATTGTTGGATTTTATTTGTCCCACCGGATCCGATCGAGGAGGTAATCATCTCACCATTGTCCCTTTCGGTGGCTCGGTTTCTTGAGTTTTGATTTGGGGAGATTAAGATTTCTTGGGATTTCGTCAGGCGTGCGAGGCTGCAGAATTTTGGTGGTTCGTGTTTAAGCTTGGGGCAAGAGGATTTTTTCTTAGAGATTTCCGCGCTTGTTTGGTGCTTGGTCGATTATTTGTCGTCTCTCGTGTCCGGTCGTTCGTTTTGAGGTTTGATCTGAAGGAAATTGGCTAGAAGGATAGAGGAATTGGTGGGTTCTTTGCTCCCTTTCTTGGCGTGGCCTCGATGTGTGAGTTCTAGCAGGAAACTTGTAGTTAGTTAAAGGCTTTCTGCAGTTGCGTCTCTCACATGTAGCTTCAGAGTGTGTAGCTTGTAGAATTGACGTTGATGTGGAGAAGCGGCGAATTTGGTGCAAGATCGTGGAGACTCGGCTTTTTCGTAGGGTTTAGCGATCGAGTTGTGTTTTTCTTTGTATTGGTAATCTAATTGTCCCGGAAGCCGAATTCGCATAGATTTAGTTCAGTGTTGTAGCACACCTTCTCGATTCTGAAGGACAAGTGGTGAAAAGGAGCTAGCTTTGATTGCTATGTTCTTGATTTCGTACATGCAATCCATCCGTAGGCGATCTTGTTCCTTTTATTTACGCCATCATCCTCATTTGGAGTCTCTTGAAGTTGAAGGCGATAGATTTGCGCAGAAAGTTTTGAGTATTTTCGGATTTTCCTATGGATGTGTGGTGTTTAGATTCTATTTCTAGGAAAGATGCTATGGGTAGCTTTTTTAGTTGGGTACTTTGGAGGGCCACTTTTGCGGATTTGGAACACTTTTGCGGATTTGGAAGTTGCAAAGTCTCCAGATGGCTACGCAACAAACCAACATAACTTCAGACATGAGCATTGTGTTTTAAGGTACTCCTTTAGGATGGTGGCGATCGGTGCTTGAGAATAGAGAGAGTTCCATTTTGTTGGTGTACCTATTCTGATTTGAGTAGTAGTGATCTTGGTGGTCCTTGAATAGTTTGAAGCACATAGTTTCAGAAGTAGGCATACTTGGTAAAATTCAGAGTTTCAGATTATTTTAGGAAAAAACAAGTTTTAAGTTGTTATTCTGTTAAGAGTGTGTTTATAGAATACTTTGTTTGGATCAGAAAAACTAGAATGAGTTTTCACTAGTACAGTGTTTGGTTGAGATATTTGTCAAAATGCGTTTTAGTATGCATCGTTTCCTATTTGAAACAACTACCGTCTGATGCATCGTTTCCTGTTTGGATCATGTTCATGTTAGCAATCTGTGTATATTCTGAAAGCTCGTGCTGAGTTGCTATAGATGCCGAAAATTGATTGGAACGTAGAGAACACTCGGATCATATGTGGTTTGATGGCCGAACAAGTTGAGAAAGGAAATCGGCCAAATACATTCTTGAATTCAGTTGGTTATGCTGCGGTTGAAAAAGGATTCAAAGATAGGACGGGTATTGAATTAACCAAGGCGCAAATCAAGAACAAATGGGATAAACTGAAGGAAGATTTCAAGGCATGGAAAAAGCTTAAGATGAGGCAAGCAGAACCGGTTGGAACCGTAATAATGGCACTATTGATATGGACGATGAATGGTGGAAGAAAGCTAGAGTTTGTAAGTGTTATATGTATTTATAGGAATGTTACCTTTTAAATTAGTTGCTGTTATTATTTGTACTAATATGTGTTGCTCTCTTGGATATTTTCAGGACATTCCAGGCTGTGGGAAGTTTAGGAAGCAACCCCTTCAAAATGAAGATGAGTTGACGACTTGTTTTCAAGGCATCGTTAATATTGGTGTTGACCATTGGTCCCCTTGTGGCGGCAATGCAACACCTACAGTTGATAGTGCGACACAAGGTGAGGAAGGTGCGGCAGAATGTGCGTCAGAAGGTTTGGCTCAAGGTGAGGAGGTAGAGGAGGGTACCCTTCCCGGTAGTGCCAAAAGAGCGGCAGGCCTGTCCAAGATACAGGGCAAGAAAGCTAAGACAGCGAATGCAGTCCTCATTCAAGAAGCTGTCACTAGTATGGCTAGTTCAGCAAATGAATATGCTTCCAAGAAAGAAGGAAAATTCACTATTGATCAAGTGATGGAGGCTGTGATTGCTTGTGGTGCCGATTATGAAACTAATGAACACTACATGGCCACTGAATTGTTTGTGAAGAAGGAGCAAAGGGAGATGTTTATGACCTTGCCTACTGATGACATTAGGTTCAAGTGGCTTAGTAGGAAATATAATGACAAGCATGGAAAGTAGGAGTGCTTCCTATGGCTTGTCTCTTGTATCTGCAATATGTTTTATTTTCCTATGATTGAAGACTTGTAATAATATGCTTGACATTTGTATGAACTCATTTTATGAACTCATTTTATATTATGCTTTACATTTGTATGAACGCATTTTATAATTTGCTATACCATTTTATTTTACAGATGTCTACAAGTGAGAGTGATGAAAATAGCGATGATGATCATCAATTTTTTTCTCTCATTCAAGGTGGTGCTAAACTTGTAGAAGCTTATGTTCACATTTGTATGGACAAGGCACCGCCAAGGACCTCACACTCGATGGAATGGGATGGGTGGTGAGACCCTAAACACTCAGGGAATGCCACACAATGCTTGGATGAACAAGGATATCTTTTGGATCTGCATGATGTTTGGTTGAGAGGTATGGTTTGAGACCGTCAAAACACATGAATACCTATGAAATGCTTGCAATTTTTCTATTCACATGTGGTGGATGTGAGTCAAATAGAAGAGGGCAAAATAGGTTTAAGCACTCTGGTGAAACCATTAGTAGGAAATTCCATGAAGTTCTTGATAGTGTGGTTGCAATGGCTGAAGATTATTTGAGACCAACTGATCCTAATTTTCGGACAGTTCACAAAAGAATAAGGGATGACAAAAGAGCATATCCACACTTTAGGGATTGCATAGGAGCACTAGATGGAACTCATATTCGTGTTTCTCTTTCACCTGAGGAACAAGTGAGGTACATTGGTAAGACAGGAATTGCTACTCAAAATGTGCTTGCCGTTTGTGATTTTGATATGCGATTCACATATGTGGCTGCGGGTCAGCCGGGAGCTTTGCATGACACTAGTGTACTGTACCATGCAATGGAAGTGGATGCGGAAGTCTTCCCACATCCTCTACAAGGTAAAAAAATATTTTATCCAGGCTCCATTTTGTCCTCAAATGTGTACTTGTACCATGCAATTCTTATTTTCTTTTCACATGTGTAGGCAAGTACTATGTTGTGGACGCGGGCTATCCTAATCGTCTAGGTTACCTAGCTCCATACAAGGGTGAAAGGTATCATTTACCTGAGTGGCATCGAGGTATGGAACCAAACACTCCAAAAGAGAAGTTCAACCGGATCCATTCATCATTCGTAATGTTATTGAGCGTTCATTTGGACTATTAAAAATGAAGTGGCAAATTCTTTATAAGATGCCTCCATATTCCATGCTCACACAAAAAAAGATTGTAGCTGCTACCATGGTTCTCCACAATTTCATACGTGAGCATGCTAGTGGGATGTGGACTTTGCAATTTCGATCGAGATCCGAACTATGTGCCTACTATCCCGGAAAGGTACAACAAATATGATGTGTCTCAACATGCCTCTGATGGATCCACTTCGGAATCAAGCTTTGTGACTATGGACTCATTTCGTGATAGTTTGGCTACATCCGTCGCCTTAGCTTGGAATTAATGTAATTGTATTTTGAAACTATGGACTTGTATCTTGGATAATTTGGTTGGACATGATTATCTTGATATATGTTGGTACTTTAATTTATTTACATGCTTGTCGGACTTGTATCTCGGATTCATACAGTTTAGCTAAGCGATACATGAGAACATACGTGTTACTGTTATGCTGCTGCACGCATCATTGAACTCCACTCATGTCAACCAAGGGCAAAGTGGGCAATCCACACAGACAAACCACAATTCTGGAGCTGAGAGTACCCTTCTAGCCAAACACTCCATACAGACAGCTCCAACTCCACTCAGAGCCAACTCCACCTGGAGTTCTGGAGTGGAGCTGCTCCAACTGGAGTTAGAGCCATGCCAAACAGGCCCTAAATTTGAGCAATTGCTTCAACTTTCTGGAGCCACTTCTCAAGCTCAGACACGCATGTCAATCTCTCTCTCTCTCTCTCTCTCTCTCTCTCTCACACTAGAAAATAGGCACCACTAGTCATACAATCTGGTTTTGTGTTATTAAACCCAAAGGGAGTATTCCTGCCCTTCTCAATTTTCAAGATTTTTCTTTCCGGTAAATCTTCCTAGAGTTCGTTCTCTTCCATACAAACTCTGAATCAATCGATTCTTATTCTTAAATTCATATGAATTCATAATCTCTCTAATAGTACTAATTATATATTTTTTAGATTTTATTTGTTTATTTGTTATTTATTTTGTATCGATCCACGTGTGTAAAATCCGACACCGCCAAAGTCAATTTAGATCAACCGGACGTAGTAACCTCAACCTTCGACCAAGGTAAGACTCTTTTGATCATGTTGTACCTAGGTTTTGAAATCTTGTTTTAATTTTCAAAACTATTATACATTGCTATTTACATAAAATGATAAGTTCAAATCTTATGAGTGTTAGTTAATCCTAATTTGATTATACCTCCATTTGATGTTTCTATCCTTGAATCATTGCCGCGCTAGTATATAAAATCCTCAATAATGATTACATTGTTGTTAGATAATGGGAATACAATATTGCAAAATTAGATGAATACAGTTAAGAAGGACATCTTCGTGGATTATATAGGTTGTTGAGAACGAATATATAGTTTAACTTGGTGGAACCAATTATATCATGGAAGTATCTAAATATGAAGCACTTATTTGATTATCCGGGATCAAAAGGAGAGATTGGATTTAAACCAAATTCATGATGATAAAGGTGGCGATTAAAAGAAGAAAAAGATATATTTTCATAACAATTCATGATGATATTTTTTTATTGAATTGGTTGAATCATGTAGAATGAGTAAACTTTGTGGAATTAATTAGATTATATAAATGCATCATCGTTGGATCATAGGAATACATCATTATTGGATTATAGAGATACATCATTGTTGGATCGTAGGAATATACCAGTGTTAGATTATAGAAATATATCGTTGTTGAATTATTGGAATATATCATTATCGGATTACATCATTGTTGGGTTATAGGAATATATCATTATTAGATCATGGGAATATATCTTTGTTGGATTATAGGAATATGTCATTGTTAGATCACATTAATATATATTATTGCTGGATTATAGAAATACATTATTGGTGGATTAGTATAAAACGGTAGAACAGCTTAGACAAGCTATATCGATCATTATCATTCTATGTGTGGGAATTATTAATACCATTTATGCAAATCAGTTTGAGAAATGTATGACAATAGGTATTACCGTTGGTATTCAAAATAAAATAAAATAGTGAAAATCTGTTTAGACTTGGACGGATGGTAAGTTCAGGCGGGTGCAGCTAGAGCACGAGAACTTGTATTGTGTTAAGTTCCGCCCAAGTCGTATTAAGGACCGACGCTTGTGACTATCAAAACTGAGCACTACCGTACAACCACATGTCCAGAATAGGGAGGGTCTGACCAACTAATTTACCATGTTCTAGCATTACGCTTGTAGGCTATAGTTGTTAGGTGTTCCTTTCTGGGATTGTGCAGACGATGGTAGTTGATATCCATGTCTATCAAGGCTTGCTCCGGGTGAAGGTAAAAGACATCCATATCCGAGCAGGTTATCCCCTACAATAGTGAGCTCTTGGTCAATGGTAGATGACATCCATGACTTGGGGTTAAGCTCATCGGGTGGGTTGGTGTTAGAGTTGGTACTGTAAAGGCCTTGTGATAATCACTTAGTCGCATACCTTAGGAAGTGTGTCAGGCGAACATTATAAGATGATTATCTCGTATAGGTCAAGTTGTACAACCTCGGCAAAGTGTAAAATTATTCGAATAGCCGTGCACATGGTCAAGGCGCGGGCAAGATGCATTTTCACATGATAGATTTTAGTTTTGCTTTCAAAGAAATAATTTTTGGGAACATGGGAGCGGTTGGGACTCTCAGATAGATATTTTGGCAGAAGCCTTAAAAGTTGCCGAAGAGGATTACAACTTCTACGTGTGTGACTACAATGAAGGACACCGGAGTACTAGGTCACGAGCTCCCCGTCGATTGCCTGTGAGTATATGGATGAACATCACTTGGAGTTATCTCCTTCCGCCACAATTTATTCGAGTCATTTAGCCTGAAAGGATGGTAATTGTAAGCTTCGACCATAAAATCATTACTCTTTTGTTCAATATTATACAATAGTTTGACGTTTGCAATATTTGTATTGATATTCAATGATGCAACTGTGTATAATAACCACTGATCTAGGAACCGGTGCAGATATAAAAAAGGTTCCAGATTCATAAATCCGGAACATTAATGCCGTACGATTTGGCAGTGAGCTGAAAAAACAATAGCCATTTGTTCGTATAGTTAGACACTTAGACCGTCATACAACCGATAGCATGGACATCTGTTCATACGACCAATAATGTATATCCATATACTTTTCTGCCCCTCGAATCACGAAGAGCCACGAGTGTCAATAATTAACCTAAAACGATGGCGAACCAAGTGATAAAGTGCCCCGTTGAATTGCAATAAAGACGACAGATAAACTACGCCTTTCGTTTTCACGTCTTCAAATTTTTTTGGCACATAAGTGGCGCTTTATCCACCATACAATATCACATATCACACATTTTCTTATCTATATATAAGTATTTGAGGATTATTCTGTGCACATGTATGACCACTCCTGCCATTCATTTCGTGTTCCTACCGCCTAATTTAATTCAACACCACATAAATCATCTTGGATCATAATATACTCCTATCTATGAGCAAAATAAAAATGAAAAAATTATGTGGGCCTCTCATTATTGTAAGCATATTAGAGGAAAGTTGGATAGACAAGCAAGCATGGTACCCTGGCCTCAGAAATATTTGACGTTTTAGAAAGCATACAATCAACTTCTCTAACTTTGACTGATAATATATATATATAACTTTTTAGATTGATCATGAGAGAATATTATTATTATATTTGTCATGATAATAATATCATAATATAGAAATTTTAAAAAAAATTACCGACACAATCATATGAAAAATTAATTATCAAAGTTGAATATTAGAGACTATACTGATGTCTAAAACATTATATATTCTTGAACAGAGGAGTATATAGTATATAGTACGCTTCCCAAGAAAAGACAAGGAGATATGATTAAAAAAATACACGGAAAGAAAAGGAAAAAGATAGAGAGGCATGATCACTATTCACTAGTGCAAATCCTGGGTCAGTATCACCCCTCACCATCACGGGCGCCCTGTTTTCCAAAAGCAGGGACTTTTAAGCCTAAAAATAGTAGGGATTATACGTGTTATAGCCTAAAAATATTATAACTACTCACTTTGTAGAATGTATAAGGGGATATATGTAAAGTGTATAAAATACAAATATAACAGTATAGTCGCTTTGATAAACCATTCTAGTTTTTTTAACGAAAGAATAGATAAGAAAATGCAGATGCGCATTTATTGAAACATCAAGTTTTAGTGGTATGTTATCGACGGTTACTTTTGAGTGCTTTAGATGAAAAAAAATCCACTTAGTTTGATTGAAAGCACCGCAAAAGAAACTAAAAAACTAAAGGTGAAATTTCCTTATTAACATTATAAAGATGTGTAAATTAGAAAATAAAAATCTAACATGAGAATGGAATATGAGGTCTGAGGGCATATGTGTTATTTTCCAACTTGCAGTAGTTTTGAGAAATTTGCCCCAAAAGTAAATTACTCAAAAGTAAATTGCATGCGTATTAGGTGAAATAAGCTATATATTTGTAATATTTTTCGGAAACTTCCACACATATTTTAAATATTTTTGAATATATGTCAATTCTTCGCTCAGTGAATGTTGCCTCAAGCGTCGTGCCATCTTTGCATCATTCGACTCCTAGAAGCTAAAGATGCAAGTGCTATGTGAATAACGGCTGGTTGCCGTTGCCATGTTGATTTATTTGTCACGAGATTTATTTATATTATGTTAAGTTAAATATTTGCTATGATAATATTGAGGAAAAAAGATACATTGTGATATTGATGTAACTACTATGTGGATGACATTGCGATAATAGTAAATGTTTAATGAATTATTGCATCATTCACTTACCTAAGGGCTAGCGCTGTGAGTACTGTCATGTTTTATGGCTAATTCGGTGTGCCCTATGTTAAAATCTGACAGATGTAGGGACTCCACACTGAAGAAGGTGGGGGAGAAAAGCGTGTCACTATGGGTGAACACTTTACCATACTGGTATCAGTTGAAAGAGGTACATCATGGCATGTGCATACATGAAAATTATATTGTTCAGGATTGAGGATGAGAATGAGAATGATGAGACTTTTGATAATGCATCGATCGTTAATGAGCTTGTGTTCTTATTATTGTATCTAGTGCTGCTGAGTCGTGGACTCACCCTTATTTATTTATTGGCACATGGACAATCGCATTCTCTTCACTCAAATGAATTAATTGGCAATGTGAAACAATTATTTTGGTGTGATGAATAATTCCTTCTAAGACTTGATAATTATTGATTAGGTTTAGGTGATGGTTATAAGTTGATGGTTTTATCCTCTTCCCTATTCAGTATTACTATTTATTGTGTTGATCATTAAGGAGTTGGATGTCTTATTCATTTCATATATTGTCTTAAGGATTGAATTTTATTTGTCATATATTCGCTGAAATTTAATATGATAAGTAATTTAAATTGGTAGTTGAGATAATTTAATAACATTTCAGGGTGTTACGTGACTCGGCATGTCCATCTATCTATATCTTCTTTTTATTTGACGGTAACACATTTGGCGGAGAACAACCAACCCAACCTTGGGTTATAACGTTATTTCTCCCTCCTCTCTCTCTCTCTCTCTCTCTCTCTCTCTCCCGTTCTGTTTCCCAGCACAGTAGTATATTATATTATTATCGTTAACCTCACAGTAATCCACCCGATTCCAAGACCTAAACAAAAGTAGGAGAAGCAAAACATTGGCAGGCGTAGCGTAGTCAAGGAGACGAGAAGAGAGGTAAGCGCGTAGAGTGGTTGTGGTACATGGTGTGGCATCTGCTTTTCTTTTAAGAGAAAAAAAAACAACAGATGAAGCGGCGGCCTCCCCGCTCGCTATCTCTTTTCGTTAACGCACGTACGCCGCGGGGTGGCGGCGCGGCGCGGTTGCGGTTGCGGAGCCGGCGAGGCCGAGGGGATGACGATGGCTTGGTCGCGTGTGCGCAGGGGAGATGAGCACGGCGGTGGCGGCCGAGAAGGCCGTTGCGGATGCGGCGGCGGCGGGGAAGGGGAAGGGGAAGGAGAAGGTGGAGATGCCGCCGGCACCGGCGGGGGGCGGGAGGGGGAGGTTCGTGGCGTACCCGCCACGGATGGCGGAGCACAAGGACGTGGTGGCGGATGCCGCGATCTTCAGGGCGGCGCTCGAGAGGCTGCACGCGCACATGGGCACCAAGCTCAAGTAAGGGACCGGCGGCAACCGCCTCTTTGCTGTCTGCATCTCCTAATCTGCATCCACCATCACCGATGAACCCATCACGCGCCTGCATTTTGATTCCTCGCTGTTTTGTATTTGATGCCATGCGGTTATAATTATCGTTGCTGTTGTTACCTTAATTTTTGGTTTGTATATTCAATGCGCGAAAATTGCAAATTGGGAGATAAAGATGGGAGGAGAGAAAGAGAAGTCCGGGGAGAAGCCGCAATCTTGATAACGCATGATGCAAATGCCTGCATTTTTGCAACCGGATGCGTTCGTTTTGACTAATCAACCCATGCCTCCCTTGAAATTATGTGGCCCAAATCTGCCAACATGGCTTGGGTCATAAATCTATTGATCCCGGTTACGTAGCTAGTTTATTATCTTTTGGTGTCTCTGATAGTTGGCAAGGCCTCTGGGTATAGGATTGTTGTTTCGTTCGATGATCAGATTGGATTCTTGTCCTTCTAGAAAATTATAGTACATGACACATATCCATTGACCAGTCGGCTGTCTTTGTATTCATTTACTGTCTTGTCACTAAACATGAATCCCGTTCCCCCTGTTCATTCACTTTTCAAGCAAAGATCGTGTGCATGCACAGCACTTAGGCATCTTCCGAAGTTCATATTTTCTCATTGAGTATAATCACCCTTTTGTAATGAAGGTGCAATCTGAGCAGTTGGACAAGGGGGGGGGGGGGTATAAAAGGGTCTTTTCTCTCTATGCCTTTGCTCAGCAAAATAACTGAATCTTCCTATTTGATTCCGCCTGTTGGCTTGCTTTGCGAGGTTCTTGTAGGAGTCTTTAGTGCCCTCTCAAATGAATGGTCATCCCAAATCCATAGACCTACACAAAGATCTATTTTCCTTTACATGTTGAAGAGCTTGCCTAGTTGATGAGATTAGATTATTCAACATTTATTGTCACTCTTCACTTAAAATCGACAGTTGGCTTAGTATGCAAACAAACATACCTTTGACAGAAAGAAAATACTTTAGCTGGATTATATTAAAAAACTGACAAGTATTTTCGTGTAAGTTACTTGAATATATCAACAATCTCTGTTCACATTACTAGTAATAACTAATATTATGTCAGCTGATGAATGATTCCATTTGCAACTAGTTTGTGTGTTTTGTTATTTGTTTGTTCTACTCTTATCATTGATCATGCTTCATTTGGTGTGTTTCTAACATCCTTTTTCTGTAAGGGTGCCAATTATTGGTGGAAAAGACCTGGATCTTCATCAGCTATTTAAGGAGGTCACTTCGCGAGGTGGCATTGATAAGGCAAGAAATCAATAAGATTCTTTAGATTCCATTGTCTAAAATAACTTAACAAAGTAGTTTGTCATGTGATATTTATTAATTTAATTGGAGAAGTTAATGTGCTGCAGTTGTACTAATTTGTCACTTTTATTTGAGATACTGTAGGAACATTTCTGCAGTATTACTACTTTGTACTAGTTACAATAAATGCTAATATGGTCAGGTGGGCCTAAATTCACTTTTGATGAATCTGCAAATTATTGTATTTATGCATATAACAAAGTTATTTGTAGTGGTAAGCTTGTAGTCTATCTTGATGATCATGGTGATAGACTAAATCCCCTAATTGATAACATTAATCATTACTGTCAGGTGCAAACTACATCATTAAGCATAGGTTCTGTAGCTGAACTCTATGAGCCAACGATTCTTGCCATCTTATGTCATTTCCCAAATAGTTGTCCTACATGAATTACAATTAAACATGTGGTTAACTCAAAGTTCGTGTTCATGGAGCATTCACTTTGTCAGATATGTATGTAACTTAGGGTATTATTTGCATATTGACCTACCCTGTACATGATATATTGGCATTTGATCCATTGGAATAGATCAAGGGTTGATTCCAACATGGTATCAGAGCAAACCCTAACCCTAGCCCACTCCATCCTCCCCACGTGACTGTTGCCGCCACCATCTACTCTATGCGCCCGAGCCATCCCCTTTTTCGGGCTTTGTCCCAGTGCTTGGTGCTGCTACCGCCTCAGACCGGCTTGATCTGTCGCCGCCAGCTCAGATCCGCTGTCGCTCGCCCACCGCGTCGCCAAGGGACTCGGATTCGCGGCCGCGTCATCTTCCTCTGTTTCCCTCTGCTCCGACCGCGTCGACATGCACCTGAGCCCCGACGACCCTGACAATCTGCACCACCCGCCTCCCCGAGCCGTTGCCGAAGTCCGGTGCACCTAAGCTGCTGCTACCCTGGATTGACGCCGCCCGTGATCGCCTTTGAGCTTCACCCGCGCTCGTGCCCAAGCTTCACCGCTGTTTCGTGCGCGCCCATGCTTGCTCCTCCCCATATTCGGCATCACTGGCCCTTCGGCCGCCGTCGCGCTCGGATCCGCCTACCCAACATGCCCCGGTCACCCTCAGAGGCCACCGCCACTACTTGGCGGCGGTCATTGTGCACCCCGACCGCGGGCTCCTCCTCAAGACTGCCTCGAGATCCTCCTCGGCGCCGAGCTCCTCCTCGGCGCTTGATCGTTGCCGCTAAAGCTACCGTGCTCTCGCCTTCTTACTGCGCACGCCACCCGAGCTCGACGAGATGAACTTCCGAGAGTGGGTTGTTCACCTGAGGATTCACCTCAACAGCCAGCGTCTTTGTGGTCATCTCACCAGCGAGCACCCCAGTTCGCCTCGCCTTACGCCTCTAGTTATGCCGGCTCTTTCTGCTGGGGCGTATTTGGTTGCTCAGGCGGTCGCCAACGCTACTCTGGAGGAGGCCCTGGAGCTCTACTAGTCTGAGCTACATGCCTACGAGCGATGGTAGGATGGCAAAGCTCGTGCTATCACCATCCTGGTGGGTAGTATGCCCGTGGCCATCTCCATGGATGTGGCAGAGCTGCTGACAACTCAACTGATGTGGGAACACCTCTAAGCTCACTACTAGCCAACGAGTGATGCTATGTACCTCTCCGTCGTGCACATGCGCACTCCCTTTAGCAGCTCAATGCCACCGTGGACGACCACTACCAGCAGATGTCTGAGGTATGGAGTCAGCTCGACTCTCGGGGGCCAGTTGTCTGTCAAACCTGTCTCTCCTGACTCACCACCCGAGCTTGGTGGATGCCCTCACGAGTGTTCATGCTGAGGAGACTCGTCATCGTGACACGGCTCAGATGTTGGCTGTCTTGTTTGCTTCCACGCCGGCTCCTTCAGCACCGACTGTGGTTCCTCTATCTCCCATGGCACCAGTAGAGACTGACGGCCACTGGTACCAAGACTACTACAAGCGCAGGAGGGACCAGAGTTGCTGGGGTGGACATCCACCGAAGGGCTCTGGAGGTTCTTCTCACTCAGGAGCTGGCGCCTCTCGCCAGGGCTCCTCCGGGGACGCCACGTAGCAGCTCCTCTCCCTGCTCCAGCGCCTCGGTGTCGGTTCGTCCTTAGGTTCCTCGGGTTCTGCTCGTCTGGCTTGGTACTAGCCCTCGGCACCGTGATTTGCGGCGTCTTTGGGAGCTCAACTGACTATATCTTCCTTACACTGTCTCCACCAGCCAGTCAGCCACTACCACTGCCTCTATTTTTACTACATTCTCTATTGCTTCTGTTGCTCAGTGGCACAATCGTTTGGGTCATCTTTGTGGATTGCGTCTGTCGTCACTATTAGGTCGTGATGTTCTTGGGTCTGTTTCTGTTGACACCTCTTTACATTGTGTGGGTTGCAAGCTTAGTAAGCAGGTACAACTCCCCTAACCCTCTGGTGATTCTGTTTCTACTCGTCCTTTTGATCTTGTTCACTCTGATGTTTGGGATCCGGAAACATTCGTTTCAAAAGGGTTTCATCGATACTATGTGATTTTTATTGATGATTATTCTCGTCATATTTGGATCTACTTCATGTCCTCTCGCAATTATGTTCTCTCTATTTACCATATGTTCGCCACCATGGTTCGCACTCAGTTTGATTCAACCATTCGTGTGTTTCGTGCTGACTTTGCTGGCGAGTACCTCTCTGCTGCTTTGCGTCGCTTTCTTGCAGAGCGGGGTAATCTTCCCCAGTATTCCTTCTCCGGTGCTCATGCTCAGAACGATGTCTCTGAGCGTAAGCATCGTCACTGTTACTCGCTGGACTCTTGCTGTTGGTGTTAGCAAGATCCTTACTCTCATGGAGAGGATGACACTTGGAGATGAGGCAATTTTTCTTTGTTTATTTCTAACACAATGCCATGCCAACTGAGGGTTGGGGATACATATTTATAGGCCGCCAACCACCAAGTATATGCTAAGATGCTAGTCTAAGATCTTTGTCCTATGACGGTCAAGATCTTTGTCCTTAAAGCTCACTGTACAAGCCTACCCGGAAAGACCATAGTACGAGGACTTATTCATCATTCTCCCCTAAGTCTTGTGCGTCGTCTTGTGGGAGAGTTGAACCATCCCGATCCTAGAAGCGAGCTCGAGGAATTTTACCTCCCAAGAGGCTTGGTAGGTGTCCATAAGGCGATCGGTGGTGTTGATGTAGCTCGCCTTGATGTCGCCTTCATCCAAGCGACCTCGGATGAAGTGGTACTGCCACCGGATATGCTTGCTCCGTTCGTGGAAAAGCGGGTTCTTGGCGAGCAGGCGGACTTCTTCGCCCACCCCGAGAGCCACCGCCTTGTGTCTCCGCCGAGGAGATCGCAAGCGATCGAGCAAGCCGGGCGCTGAGTCGAGCGGTGGAAGCCGCTATGTACTCGGCCCACACCGACAGGCCACCACCGCTTGATCGATCGCCACCTAACGAGGCACTTGCCGAGGAAGAAGAGAATCCGCTTGTGCTCTTCTTTGGTGTCGATGTCGCTGCGTGGTCATTGTCGTATGCATTCGATGAAGTCGCGGCCACGGACACCTCGGGTAGTGCAAGCGTGGTCGGAGGTGCCCGCAACGTAGCGGAGGATCCTCTTCACGGCCGCCGATGCTCGTCGTCGGTCATTGCATGAACCGACCGACGTGGCCGATGGCGAACGCCAAATACGGACGCGTGTGGACGAGGTAGCGAAGGCGCCCACGATGCGCCGCAGATCTGCGTCGCGTCCGCCTCCTCCGCCGTGCTCTCACGACTCGGCTTGACCTCTCCTCCATAGGAGTGTGGGGTCGGGTTGCGATCGGTGAGCCCGCCACTTCGACGGTGCGCTTGGTGTAGGCGGTGCAGAAGAGAGATCTGGAGTCGTCTGGTGGACCTCGATCCCGGGTAGAAGGAGAGAGCCCAAGTCGCTCATCCGAAGGCGGTCTTCATCTCGCCTTGAACTCCTCGACCTCGGCCTCGTAGAGTCGGTGATCAGCAGTCGTCGGCGACGCCCACGGCAGGTGTTGCCGCTTTGCCCCGCCGATGACCGCCGCCTCGTGTGCGCTCTGCTGGAACCCCATTTGCTTGAGGTGGAGTCGACTTAGCGTTCCATGCTCGTGGTGCCCGCCGAAGCCATAGAGGGCCTTGCGCAGCGGAGAACCTGCCCTCCTTGCAGGGGATGACGAATCCCGGTGACGGACGTAGGCCTCTCCTTCAAGTCGCCGTTGAGGGAGGCGGACTTGACGTCCATGTGATGGGCGCGCCAATCCTCTGGGCGCAAGTGCGAGGAGAAGACGAACGGACTCCATGCGCGCGGCGGGTGCGGCGTCATCGGTCGACCCTCCTCTGCGCATGAAACCTCGTGCCACCAAGCGAGCCTTGTGCTTGATGATGGCGCCGGCTTCATCCCGCTTCAGCTTGAACACCCACTTAAGGGTGATCGCTCGGTGACCGGCAGGAAGATCCGCCAGCTCCCACGTCGGTTCCGCCGACGGCGTCCATCTCTCGCTTCATCGCGACACGCCATGCCGCGTCTCCTCGCCTCGGCGAACGAGGCTCGCCGTCGTCGCACGCCAAGTGCAGCTCCGCCTCGAAGTCGTGCTGCGCCAGTCCAGGGATGGGCTGCTCGCCGAGGATGTTGTCCATGGTACGATAGCGTAGAGGCTCGTCGTCGTGGTAGGCGTCGACGCGGTCCTCGTCGTGAGACAATGAGTAGCGAACTCCACCATCTTGCCGCTTCGTCGTGGGCCAAAGCTATTGGGGCGATCCGGTGGTGTGGCCTCAGTGCGAGGAGAGTGGTGGCCGGTGCGGGAGCGTGGCGTGGCCGGTGCCGAAGGTGGTGGAGCTCGCCGGGTGGCGGTGGCGAGCAAGGTGTCGAGTGGGCGAGCTCGATGAAGACAGCCGCTAGCTCCCGACTCTCTCGAAATGGGCGTAGTCGACAACAAAGTCCACGAGTCGAAGTCGAACCGCCGCCCACCGCCTTGTCCCGTCGGCCTCGCCGCCGTCGAACACAACGCCACGCGAGATGCGGACGCTTGCGTGTGACAGGTCGAGGATGCGGTAGGCCTTCGAGCCTCGCGTGGCCGATGAACACTCGAGTGCTCTGTCGTCGAGCTTACCGATGTAACCAAGCTCCTTGGCGAACGCGAGGGAGCCAAGACCCGCAAGTGGGAGACCGCCGGCTTGCGTCCATGCCAAGCCTCGTCACGGCGCCACGCCATCGAGCGCCTTGGTAAGCGGCGGTTGAGGATGTAGGCGGCCGTCACCACCGCTTCTCCCAAGAAGGCGGTAGGCATACCCCTGCAGGAGAGGGCGAGCCATCCCCACAACCGCCTCGGTTCGCGCGCTCGGCGACACCGTTCTGCTGCGTGCATGCGGCGCGAGTAGTGGCGCGAATGCCCTCATCGGTAGCGATCGGCGTGAATTCACCGCCGTGGAATTCGCCGCCAGAAACGTCGTGCGCTAAAGACGCGCAGCTTTGCGGCCGCGACTCGCCTCCAGCGGCGACTGCGTGCGCTGATGGCGTCCGCAGACTCTCCCTTTGCCGCGAGGACCATCACCCATGTAGCGGGAGAGATCGTCGACAAGCAGCGAGAAGTAGCGTCGTCCTCTGGTGTGGGGCGTCGCCGGGCCACACAAGTCCCGTGCACGAGCTCGAGCCTCTCCTTGGCTCGGAAACTTCTTTCTTTGGGAAAGGAGTCGCCTACTGCCGTCAACACGCAGACGCCGCAGAAGCGCTCCACATGGTCAAGGCACGGCAGCCTCGCACCATTTCCATGGCACCGAGCCGCCTGTGGCCTCGAAGTGCCGGGTGCCCAAAGCGCTCGTGCGGCTGCCACGCCTCGTCGTCCCGACGAGCGGCGAGACAGAGGGTTGTGCCGCCGCACGCGTAAGAAGGATGTAGAGTCGGTTTGCGCCTCGTTACCTTGGCAAGAAGGCGGCGCGAAGATCCCAAATCGCGGCAGACCGTGCTCGATCTCGACATCGCTGAGCCGTTCTCATCCACCGTCCCAAGCCGATGATGGAGTTCGCAGTCGGGGATGTAGACGCCGGTGAGCAACTTTGTGCTCGCGAACACGGTGGTGAAGATGCCGAGCCGACGCCCTTGATTTCACGCCGAGGCGTCCCAAACTTGCGAGCCTCGGACGCTAGAGTCAAACTTCGGCGAAGAACTCCGTCGGCCGGTCATGTGATGGGTGGCGCGGTGTCGAGGCACCACCCGTCGATCTTGTCGTTGCCGGGTCAGCCGAGGAGGCATGTGCTTTGGCTCGTCAAGGTGGAGGAGAGCCATCGCGGCCGGTGGCGGCGGAGGTAGTTCGATGCTCGCATGAGCAATGAACGAGCCGGCCGCTTCCTCCTCTCTCGCTGTGACGTGGGCTCGGCGCGTCGTGGTATCGACAATCCTCGCCCAATGACCAAGCTTGCCGCGATTGTGGCAAGAGTCGTCTCGTCTTCGCTTTTGCTTGCCAGGCGCGCCATGCTGGCGCCCACGATCATTACCCTAAGACGTCCTCGCGCCCATGCTTGGCGTCTTTGCGCGCTTGCGCGCTTGCCATGCTTGCGGCGCTTTGTCGTGGAAGAAGGCTCCTTCTTCTCGTCACCTTGGCCGGCGACCCATCGCTTCCGAGCGAGGAGGAGCTTCCGCCAATGGAGACGGGTCCCGAGAGGCGCCGTGGCTCATCGTATCCAACAACCTTGAGGCGACCCAACTCCTCGATCGTCATCGTGGAGAGGTCCAGCAGAGACTCGTCGGCGGGCCGTCGCTTGTACTTCGGGACGCGGCGGAAGAGCTTTTCCACGCTCTCTCCTCGCCATAGGTGTCGCCGCCGACGCACGGCTTCACGCAGCGAGTGTTGAGACGGAGAACAAAGTCATCCACGTCCTCACCGCTTGAAGGCCAAGTGCTCCCGCTCCGTCGCGAAGTGCGCAATGTAGACTTGCGGCGCGGTCGCCGCCGCGTCCGCGGCGATGGCGTCCCAAGCCTCTTTGGCGACCGCTTGTTGGTGTAGCGAAGCGCATCTCGGGCGGGCTGCGATGAGAGCATCCAGCGCCGTCGATCCCTGGTCGTGGTCGACGTCGCCGCACGGATTGCATCCCACATATGCCGCGCTGAGTTTTACCCTCATCGCGCCCGCTCGACATAGTTGGTCTTGGTGAGGGTAGGCGCCCGCCGCCGGCCGACGCCCTCGACGACACTGGTACCGTGGTGACCACGATGCCGTCATCGGGGAGAGAGCGCGTTACTGTGAAGGCCGTGCTCTCCGTCGACCCGTCGCCGCCGCCGCGCGCCCCTCCAGAGCGCCACCACCGCGTCCGCGCTGTCCGTTCTGCCGCCGCGCTCATGGGCGTCGCGCAATCGCCATCGCGCTTCGCCTCGCATTTGCCTCCCTTTCAGCTGCTCGAGTCGCGTCGTGCTATCATCGCAGCGAGAGATGAGCCGCTTTATTGCCGCTGCAAAAACCTTGACCTCATTCTTGCCGCCTGTGGCTGCATCCGCCGCCGCCTTCCGCCTCCGCCTCTCGCCTGCTTTGCCGGCTCCCGCCCGGCCTTGACGCCTTTTTCCGCTGGCAGCAGGCTCTCCGCCTGCTTCGCTCATGGCTGCTCTGCTGGCGAGCCTCGGCCGTCACGACGCCGAGTGCTCGAGGCGACCGAAGGCCGAGATCGCCTGCGGACATGGCGCGCCATCTTGGGCTGTTGCGTGGAGAGAGGTTGCTTCGACAGTCGCCTTTGCCTCTCCGGAGGAGTGGCGGGGCAGCGGAGCTAACTTTGCACTTCTGGTGAGAATTGCTGCTGGTCGAGACCGAGATGAGCAAGAGATGCTCAAGCTACGAGGATAGTAAGGCTCGATACCACTTGTTACTCATTTGGACTCTTCTTGTTGGTGTTAGCAAGATCCTTACTCTCATGGAGAGGATGACACTTGGAGATGAGGCAATTTTTCTTTGTTTATTTCTAACACAATGCCATGCCAACTGAGGGGTTGGGGATACATATTTATAGCCGCCAACCACCAAGTATATGCTAAGATGCTAGTCTAAGATCTTTGTCCTATGTGATCAAGATCTTTCGCCTTAAAGCCGACGATCAAGATCTTTGTCCTATGACAGTCAAGATGTTGTCCTTAAAGTCGACATCAAGATCTTTGTCCTATGACAGTCAAGATGTCGTCCTTAAAGCCGACAATCAAGATCTTTGTCCTTAAAGGCTGCAGCTACAAGCCTACCCCACAAAGACCATAGTACAGGGACTTATTCATCGTCACTTGTTTGAGACAGGTCGCGCTCTCATACTTGCCTCTTCTGTTCCATCTCACTTCTGGGCTGAGGCAGTAGTCTCCACTGTTGCATTCCTCATCAACATGCAGTCTTCCATTGCTCTTCAGGGCTCACTCCTGTCGAGTGTATCTACGGTCGGGCTCCAGAGTACAATCACCTTTGTTGTTTCGGCCATGTCTGCTTCGTCCTTCTTCCACCTCGTGAGCGCACGAGGTTGATAGCTCAGTCAGTTGAGTTTGTTTTTCTTGGCAACACTCTCGAGCATAAGGGTTATCGCTGCTACAACCCTGTTCCTCGCCGGATAAGGATCTCTCGGGATGTCACATTCGATGAGTCCCGACCTTACTACTCTCGTTCCCCTTTTGTTAGCTTAGATTATCTTGTCGAGTCGATCTCCTTTTTTATTTTTTCCTAACCCTTTGCTTTCCACTTCTATTTTGCTTCCGCCTCCACCTTCACTTCCCTCTCCCCGGCTCCACCTGTTCCCTCTTCGTTGGAGTTTCCTTTCAGCTCTTTTCTTGAGATTCCACCTTTTCCCTTGCACTACTCTCGCCGTCCTCGGCCTGCTCCTTCTCCAGTTGAGTTTTCGTCTTTGTTGGGCTTTGTTCTCAACTCGTCTTCTCCATCCTTCCTGGGTCTTGCTCCGCCTTCTCGTCCCAGATACGATCTTCGTGATCGTTGCACTGTCAGGCCTCCTGAGCGCTACAACTTTGTAGCCGCTGCTCTTTCTGAGCGTACGACCTACCGTGAGGCTGCTGCTCACCTTGAGTGGCAGCTTGTGATGTCTAAGGAGATTGCTCCTTTGGAGCGTATTGGCACTTTGGATTTTGTGCTCTTGCCTACGCGTCACTCCTATCACATGCAAGTGGATGTACAAGATCAAGACCCGCTCGGATGGTTCTCATGAGCGCTACAAGGATCGCCTTGTGGCGCGTGGTTTTCAGCAGGAGTATGGTCGTGACTACGATGAGACCTTTGTTCCCGTCGCCCACATGACCACTGTTCGCACTCTCCTTGTTGTAGCCTTTGTTCGACACTGGCACATTTCTCAGCTGGACGTCAAGAATGCATTTCTCAATGGTGATTTGTGTGAGGTCTACATGCAGTCGCCCCCTGGGTATTCTGTCATGATGGTATGGTTTGTCGCTTTCGTCGCTCTTTATGGGCCCAAACAAGCCCCTCGTGCTTGGTTTGACCGCTTCTCCTCTGTTGTCACTGCCGTCAGCTTCTCCACCAGTGATCATGACCCTGCCCTCTTTGTACACACCTTTCCTCGTGGTCGGACGCTCCTCCTTCTCTTTGTGGATGATATGATCATTACTGGCAATGACTCAATACTCTCAGTGAATAGTTATTGATGTCTGATTTGGGTCCTCTTCGTTACTTCCTTGGAATTGAGGTCACTTCTACGCCTGAGGACTACTACTTCTCCCAGGAGAAATACATTCAGGATATCCTTGCTCGCTCTTGCCTCACTGATTAGTGCATGCTGGATACTCCTATGGAGCTTGGCGGTCACCTTTAGTCTACTGATGGTGAGCCTCTTGAGGACCCCACTCACTACTACCATCTTGTCAGGAGTCTCGTCTACCTTGGGATTACTCGACCTGACATTTCTCATCCGGTTCATATCCCAAGTCAGTTCATCTCTGCTCCTACCCAGCTTCACTATAGTCACCTTCTTCATGTTTTGCAATATCTTCGCGGGACCATCACACGTCACCTTTTCTTTCCTCGCTATAGCTCACTGCAGCTTCAGGTGTACTATGATACGACCTGGGCTAGCGATCATTCTGATCGCCGGTTTCTTTCTGCCTATTGTGTTTGCCTTGGTTCCTCTGATTGCTTGGAAGACTAAGAAGCAGACAGTCGTTTCTCGTTCGAGTGCTGAGGCTGAGTTGAGAGCCATTGTGTCGTTGACAGCTGAGATTACCTGGCTTCGGTGGTTACTTGAGGATTTCAGCGTTTCAGTTTCTGCACCGACTCCTCTCTTATCAGACATTACTGGTGCGATCAGCATTGATCAAGATCCAATGAAGCATGAGCTCACCAAACACATTGGAGTAGATGCTTCGTACACGAGATCGCATGTGCAAGACTAAGTTATTGCTCTTCAGTATGTGCTTTCAGAGTTTCAGTTAGCAGATTTCTTTACCAAGGGACATACTATAGCTCAGCACAATTTTTACCTCTCCAATCTTCATGTTGTTGATCCACCATGAGTTTAAGGAGGGGGAGGGTTAGATATGTATATTGCTTAGGGTGTTTTTTTGCATATTGACCTACCTTGTAAATGATATATTGATCAGGGGTTGATTCCAACACACTTAACTAAGCTTTTGGTTTAATTTGGGAATGGACATGGGAATTCACGTCCTATCAATTCCATTCCCCCCTCTCCCTGTCATTGCATTGGTCAATTTGGGAATGGGGATGGGAATTTACTTCCTATCAATTTCATCCCCCCCTCGTTATTGCATTGGCGGGTCTTTATCTTATTTCCCCTCAGTTCGTCCATGCCAAATAAGGTTGATGGGAATTCTCACTCATCGCTTTTCATTCCCACACGTCACTTGCAACAATCCAGATATAATTACAACCTTTCTCATTAAGATGCTTGAAAGTTACATAAGATGTCAATTAGTGGGAAAAGAATTGCTTGTTTGCCACTTGTACAAGTAGCCGCTTGCATTTCGGTTGGGCTAGTAAAAAAGTTCTTAAAAATCCTTTAAACAATTTTTTGATATAGAACGCGTTTAAACATGCACACCATCAAATATAGGCATATGCCATGTGTAGGAATTATTGTTCACATACGTGAATAGCACCCGCGTCACTATAGTTTCTGCGCATTGGCGGTTGGGAAATAGAGATGATAATAGTTAGTTTCCTTGTAGTTAGGTTTACTTTCTTAGAGATATATAAGAAATAAAGATTATTTCTTAGAGATTAGGTTGGGTTGTCCTTATAAAAAGGATAATATGTGTCCATTATCAATCAAGCAAGAAAAATGAATTAATCTTGTCTCCCTCTGTCATGGCCTGTGCCCAGGGACCGAAAGCCCGGTCCCGGTGCAATTCCTGGCCGGCGTCTTGATCTGCGTAGAATCTACATTTGTTACTGGAAATCCTGAAAAAAAGGACAAAGTTCAAAATCTGAAATTTGAATTGCGGAGTTTGAAAACCAGTTACCGGACTTGGTAACTGACTGGTTACCGGAAAAACCGGTCAGAAAAACCAAAAAAATCGGCTGGAATTTTGAATTAGAAAGTATTTAATGAAGTGCATATTTAGCTCACACAATACATAATCTAGCATATTCAGCTTATACAATACGTAATCTAGCATATTTAGCTCATATGAAGTGCAAACCGTCCAGAAACAATAATTCAAGTATATTTAGCTCATACAATATGTAATCTAGCACAAAATAGGCCTAAACCAACCTAGAAAGTGCATTATGCATTCAAAAAATCAAATTTGAAATTGAAATTTTACGGCGCCTTCATCGCTCACCCTGTCTCCCCTGAAATCTGTTATCGGTGTGTCATTGGTTTTTTCTGCTGTGCCCGAGCACATGGCATAAACGTGGAGGACAGGAGGCTTCGGCCTTCGGTCTTGGCCTGGTGCCGTGGTGGCAGGAGGGAAGCGCGCAGAGGATGCACAAGGGTAGAGGAGAAGCAGTAGGTGGGAAATAGAGAAATATTGAGGGATATAGATTGGTAATTCTTGCTTGCCTATTAATGATAGTCAGTCCTCATTAAGTAGGACTTTCGGTCGGTTACTATTCACGCATGAATAGTAGGAGATAATTCTGCTCCCAATCAACCTTATCTCTTAGCCTAATCTCTCTTATCTTTAATTAACTCAATCCTAAGCAACAAACCAATAAACCTGGTTTATCCTAGCGCTTAAATAGGTATTGTTCATGCGTGAACAGTACAGGAGATAATCCTGCGCCCAACGCCTAAACCGCCGGCATCCTAGCAGCCCTTCGGCCATAGTGAAGGCCCCACATGACATCTCTCCCCCTGTCGACAAGCAGCTCGTCCTCGAGCTGAAATACCGGGTACTACCGCTTGAAGTCGTCGAGGGGAACCCATGAAGTTTCGGAGTTCGGCTGCCCTTGCCACTGGACGAGGAGTTCCTTTGATGCCGCGAGCAAGCCGTGCGTGAACGACAGTTAGGGGAGATGGATAGACACACCCATGCTGCATGTCATCCCAAGGCGAGGTGCGATGGTGCGGCTGAAGAAAGCCATCGGACCGCCGCCCAGATGGAGCACACCGCCAAAGCCTGTCCCCGAGGTGTCGCACTCGATGATGAACTCCTTGTCGAAGTCGAGGAGCTGGAGGACGGGTGCCGAGGAGAGTGCGACCTGGAGCTTGGAGAAGGCCGCTTCCGCCTCCTTGAGCAGCTTCGTAAGTGGCTCGGCGATGGTGCCGAACCCATAGATGAACTTGCAGTAGTATCCTGCGAGTCCTAAGAACCCTCGGAGGGTGCTCACGGTGCGGGGTACGGACCAGGTAGCGACCACCTATACCTTCTGGGTGTCCATCGCGACACCTTGCTCCGAGATGACGTGGCTGAGGTAGCCAATGGATGATTCCCCAAAGAGACTTTTCGATCTCTTGAGGAATAGCTTGTGCTGGTGGAGGAACTGCAGGACTGCTTGAACATGCCGCAAATGATCAGACCACGAGTTACCGGAAAGGAGGTCTAGCTTGGTGAAGATCTTGGCACCGTGGAGCTCATCAAGGAGTTCGTCCACCATTGGGATGAGGAATTTGTCCTTGACCGTCTTGTCATTGAGGGCGCGATAGTCGATGCAGAATCACAATGTGCTGTCCCACTTCTTTACCAGCAGTACGGGCGATGAGAATGGCAAATGGCTTGGCCGTATGAGACCTTGTCGTTCCCTCGCGCCGCACTGCCGCTCAAGCTCGTCCTTGAGTAGTTGCGAGTAGCAGTACGGGCGAACCGCCACCTGTGGCGTTCCCGGTAGTAAGTGGATGTGGTGACTGTGGGAATGCTTGGGTGGAAGTCCCGTGGGTGTGGAGAAGACCGATGCGAACTCGTCTAGCAGCTCGTCCATCAGGTTGATGGAGCATGGAGGCGCTTGAGGTGCGAGTGTGCGCAACCCCAGGCCTTCCCACGTCACCTTGCAGTCGCCACGTCGAAACGAGATCGTCTTGTTGGCGAAGTCCCAGAGCCACTGGACGCCGAGCACCAGATCGAACTCCTCCAGAGGGATCACGTAGTAGTTGATCGCAAATTCCTCATCTCCGACCTGCAGATGCAATGCATGGTCGAGCCCAGAGCTTTGGACGCGTTCCCCATTGGCAACCGTTACCTGGAGCCCGCGGCGCGGCTGCAAGTTGATGCCGGTGTGCTGTGTTGTCTTCGCGTTGATGACGTTATGTGTAGACCCGGTGTCAAGCAGGGCCGTGAGGGGCACCCCCGCTAGTGTGACCCAGGTTTGCACCGTGCGACATGACCGGGGTTGGATGCCGGTCAAGGCATGCAAGGAGATGTCTGGTTCGTCAATGACGATGCCGTCGTCGTCCACGCTTGTCACGATGAGGACGATAGCCGCCGACAGTTGTGGCCCGGCGTGAAGCGCTCCTCGCTGTTGAAGCAGAGCACGGCCTCTCGCCGGGCTGCCATCTCATCCAGCGTCAAGCGTCGCCAGTGCATGGGCGGGCGTGAGGGGCGTGCTGCTACCAGCGGTTCCGCTTGGTGTTCGGCCGCTGCTGTCGTGGGTGCAGCAGGGGCCGTGGTAAGAGGCGCGGCAGGTGTAGCGATTGCTGCCCTGGGTGGTGCCGCTCGGTGGAGGTGCGTATGCTGTTGGCTGGCCCGCAAGACCTACCTTGCTGCCAGGGCTTGCCGCTCGTACGCTCGTGCCAACACCATTGCCATCTGGAGACTGGCCGGGTTTTGGAGCTCGACGTCTGTGCGGATCAGCTCCACCAAACCCGGCGTGAAGAGTTGCACTTGTTGGCAGGGTTGAAGGTGTTCCGCGCGGCAGAGAATTGCAAAGAAGTAGCGCTGATACTCCTCCACGGTCCCGGTCTGGTGCAGTTCCTTGAGTTCGCTAAGAGGATTGTGCAGGATGGATGACCCAAACCTCAAATTGACAAACCCCTTGAAATTGCGCTAGTTCGGCTCGCCCTCGTTGCGCTCAAGTTGGAAATACCATTGTTGCGCGACGTCGGTCAGGTGGTACGAGGTGAGCCAAATTTTCTCGGACTCCGCCGTCTTCTGCCCTCGGAAGAACTGCTCGTAGCGTTGCAACCATCCCAAGGGGTCTTCTTTGTCGTCGTACTTAGGGAACTCGAGCTTGTGGTAGCGTGGGGGTTGATTCCCGTCTGCCCTTGTTGTAGCGGCAAGGCCGGAATTTTGTTTGTCAGCCAGCAGGGACAACAGTTCGTTGCTTGGCCTCTTCTCCAGGTTCACCACGCGATCACGTATCCCGGTGAGTTGTTCTTGGAAGGGAACAACGGCGCAGGCCGTGTTCGTGGATGTCGCCATCAGCTGAGCAAGTTGCTCCTGTACCTTGGTATCCATCTCGACGCCCGAGACCGTTGGCTCTGATACCAAATTGTCACGGCCTGTCCTTGAGCGCAGGGCGTAATTGTGGAGGACAGGAGGCTTCGGCCTCGGCCTGGCGCCGTGGTGGCAGGAGGGAAGCGCACAAAGGATGCACAAGGAGGAGAAGCAGTAGACGGGAAATAGAGAAATAGAGAGGGAGATAGATTGGTAATTCTTACTTGCCTATTAATGATAAACAGTCCTCATTAAGTAGGACTTTCGGTCGGGTTACGGTTTGTGTGTGAACAGTATATGTGAACAGTAGCAAAAGATAATTATGCTCCCAACCAACCTTATCTTTTAGCCTAACAAATTCTATCTCTTAGCCTAACCTCTCTTATCTTTAATTAACTCGATCCTAAGCAACAAACCTGATTTATCCTAGAGTTTAAACAATTAATGTTCATGTGTGAATAGTACAGGAGATAATCATGCGCCTAGCGCCTATACCGCCGGCATCCTAGCAGCCCTTCGGCCATAGTGAAGGCCCCACATGACACCCTCCCAAGGTTTTATCATCCTAGTCTATAGTCTAATCTCTTATCCCACCGAACCGACGCCATTCGACCTTCTTCCTGGCGGTGACATGTTCTAGGTGCGAGAATCTGAACTGGGAAAACTTGGGCCAGAGCTGGGAGTCAACTAATCAGAAACTGGCATTGCTTAGAGCGGCTCCCTAGATTGGACTTGAGAGAGTCAATATACCTGAAAGCGATTGTTTAGGACTTTTTGGCAAATTCCTCATGTCCTAACCGGAAGAGTGCAAACAGCTACACGCACAAGCTGGAAGTCCGCATTGGTCAATTGTTGTGTTCTATGAATATTGGGACCTTTTAATAAGACAGAACTTAAATGTTCTATGTAAACTTCCCCTGATTATAGAATGTTGCTGGGGTGTGGTTATTACCACATCAAGTTGAACTCACGCATGGTCTTACAGATGCTTTACTACATTTTCGCAAGTCTAGATGCTTGTCAAAGAAAAGCAAGTTGAAGGCATCGCACTTCAAAATTTGTGATGTCCGTGTTTTCATGATCTCATTGTTAATCGTTACTTGATTTGCCAACATGCATAGTCAGACTGGCAGGTAGATAACCGAAACTTGTTTTTTCTTACAGGTGAAGGTAGATAACAGATGGAGAGAAGTAACTGCGTCATTTATTTTTCCCGCTACTGCGACAAATGCTTCTTTTATGTTGAAGAAATACTATATGTCACTATTATACCATTTTGAGCAGCTCTACTTCTTTGGAGCGCAAGGGTGGTATCAACAAGAAACTGGTCCGAGAAATCTACAGAAATTCATCTTCTAGTTTTGGCTGTTGCGCTTTCGCCGTAACTCATACCATGTTATCTCTGCAGATACCAGAACAATGTCCTGCATAGATGCGAATGCTGAAGCCCAAGCTACCCACAAAAGAAAAAGGGGCAGCAATACTCCTTCAGGTCAGTTTCAGTTTACTCGTCTTCCGTAGCAACTCTATGCATCAGAAAGGAATAGGAATGTTACTCTTCAGCATGGTTATTAAAGATAAGGCGAGGAGACACAGTACACACATTCTAATATAGTATTGCAGCAAATTAAATAAGCAATTAGTAGCATATGCATATCTTGATGTTGCTGGTTCTTGAACCCATGTAGCACCTGTCCCCCTTGCAAATTCCAATATGTAGCTTGTTACAATACATTACAATAATTCAAATTCCAATTAATTGAGTAAATATAGATTGAGTAACATACCTTGTTGATAATCTCTCGTCTCATCTCTTCTCCCAAGAAACAAGCTATATGAAAATGGGACAACAATGAAGTGAAAAAAATTGAGAATCAAATATACCATTACATAACCAGCATAAGTCCGCAACAATAAAATAAGTCCACAAGCTTAGAGTCTAATGGCATAACATAAGTCTACATCAATAACATTGTTATAAATATTGTGTGTATATTAAAGAGCCCCAATGGGCAATATATATAGGAGTACAAGGGGTGAATGCCATATACAGATAATGCAATACAAAAGACAGATAAGGAAATACAAAAGAGTTCCTATTCTTACACCCCCTCAAATGCAAGGTGTATGCAATAGCATTGCATTTGGAAATAGTTGACACTAAAATATGCAAAAATCCAAAGTTCGAGTCTTGATAATGTCATCGTAGCATGCAACTCTTGGAAAATATGTCAAGTATCAAAAGATATTCTCACATCCAGGGTTGTACAACAACCCATAAAGCACAAGGTGTAGGGGGCTGAGAAAGTCGGGGCAGCCTCTCGTCGCATGGTATCAGAGCTAAGGTTAGGGTTAGGGTTTCTTACCTGCGCCGCCTCCTAGGCTAGACCCGTTCTCCGCTGCCGCTGCGCCCAGGAGGACCGATCTTTGCTCCCGGGGGCGGCCTCTCGTCGTTGCCGCTGGATCTTCCTCTCCAGCCGCCGCCATCGCTCCGCCACTGCTAGTTCTTCCTTGCCACCGCCGTTGTCGCTCTCCAGTCGAGGCCGTCGCTCCTGGACATTGTCATCGCTCTCCAACCGAGGTGGATGTGCCTCGTCTGCTCGTCTTGGCACACGTGCGCGCGAGCTTCGTTCCCTGCCGAAGAGCAACTATGTTTCATGCGCCTCCGCCGCACCCTGGATCGAGCTGCTGCCCTCGGCGAAGCCCGCCAACACCAAGACCTTCTCGATCTACCGATGGGACCCCGACTCGCTGTCAACGAAGCCCCAACTACGGGCTGATGGTGCTCAATGCGCTCCTCAAGATCAAGAACAAGCAGGACCAGTCCCTCACCTTCCGCCGGAGCTGCTGCGAGGGCATCTGCGACAGCTTCGCCATGAACATGGACGGCGACAGCGGCCTTGCCTGCCTCACCAAGATCTCCTTGGCGGCGTCCGGGGCCTCCACGATCTCACCGCTGCCTCACATGTTCGTCATCAAGGACCTTGTCGTCGACATGACCAACTTCTACAACCAGTACAAGAGCGTCGAGCCGTGCGTGGCCGCCGCGCCGCCTCCGAGCCTCCTACCCGGATCCGGCTGAGGTGCTCGACTGCCTTGGCTTCTTCTCCGCCGGCGCCTTTTCCGCCTTCTCCTCGTCGGCCAGCTCCTTCTCGGCCTTTGGCAACATCGATCGATTCTTGGGAAGGAGAGAAGAGTTAGATTCCGATTTGGATGGCACCGTTGGCTATTGGGATGCTATTGATGATTTGGTCCTCTGCCCCTTTGAAGTTGTGAAGAGTAAGGAATGCTGTCGGTGGAATTGAAGAGAAGAGAGGTGATCTTCTGTTGTCAGTGGGGGTGGAGATAGAGATTCGATTTTGCTACTGCTAGTTCCGATTATACGGTTTTGCTGCTACTAGCTATCTTTTGAGTTTTTTTTTGTGTCGTTTCTTCCGCTACGTCCATCCAAGTCCGTATTACTCAATTTTTGAGTTCGTATAAGCCATGCGAGTTTACAAATTTATTGTCAGTTATAAAATCATATAAATTCTCCTATTCTAAAAAACATAAGTGTAACTCTCATCTCTCAAAAGTCATCCATCTTAGCTCATCTAAATTGGTAGTAGCATCCATGTTCTCTCCATCACCATCTTCAATTGCTGTCTCACTCATATGGCGGCTGTCCGAGAACTTAGTTGCACAACAGAGGCTTGGGACTCCTTGTCGGTTACTATCACTCACATCTTCATATTCTCATCCCTCATCATCATAATCAAGGAAGGGTGGTATGCCCTTCTAGTACTTCCGCAACGCCTCTTGTATCTCTTTCATAATTTGTTGTTGTAGTTCTGATATATTTTTTAACATCTCCATGTCCACCCGCAAGATACTCCTTGAACCTTTTGATTCCTCCACATATCCTCCGGTCACAAAGCGAATATTGCACCAAATCTCGGTTGCCAATTTTTGGCCAAAATTCGTACATTCATTCTGAATCATTAGACTTTACCTTCCGTTTTCGATCATTTGTGGCCTCGGACTCGGAGGCTGCAATACTTGCTGTTACTATTTTGGTTGTACTTCTGCATTCAAAAGAGCATAAATAGCACAAACACACAGAACACACACAACCTGCACAACACACACAAGACACAACAAGCAAGCAAGCACACAACACAGCAAGCGTGCGCACACGCGCACAGCCAGCACGGCACACAACCGCACATGCAGCACAACACATAGCCGGGGGGGGGCGAGAGGAGAGGGAGCAGAGGGAGACCTTCGATGCTTGAGTGGAAGATTTTGTATTAGATTGGATTCACCCAGATCTGATTGGGATGCAGCTCTGGCTCCTCCCTACTTGGGACGAGAGCTCGATAAAGCAACGCGAAGCAAAAAAAAAAGCTGAGAGGAATTGAAGGGAAGGATTCACCTAGTAGGAGAGGAGGGAGCTGGCGACGGGGAGAGCAGAGGAGGGGGGAGAGGAGAGAGACTGTACCTGCAGAGGTGGTGTAGGGCGATCGGCGACGCCGCGACGGGGATGGAGGCGGGTGGCGGCGGCAGCGTAAGGCTCTGGACGAGGTTTGTTCGTCTGCCCCACTCGATGCCCTATCTATCCCCCCCAAAAAACCCGTTTCCCTCTCTGCCCTTGCCTACGGTGCCCACCTCAGCCATCCTTGACGACTTACGCTGCCGAAGCGACGCCTTCCCAGCAAGGCGGACGCCCTTCGTCTCGCAAGGCGAGGGCGAGGCGAACCCACCCGACCGCCTTAGCGATTAAGCGACGATGAAGTGACGCTTTAATAACCATGCTCGTCAGGTTTAGTAATATTGAATTATCGTGATATTTACCATCTCATACTTCTAGTTGAAGCTTGCAAGTTCGTCTGTCACTAATTTTATATGTAGATCAATCTATATAAGTTTGGTACAAACAACTAACAAGCATGTCTATATGGTGTTAAAACTGCATAAGAAAAGCATTATTATGAAAAACATAGTTAACAAATGGAAACGACTTTCTGCTTATTTAATACCCTTGAGGAAATTGGTTAACATTTATATGACTAACACCTTATTCCTTCAACTGTTTTAGACCCAGCTTCGTCTTCAGATAATGCTGATGTAGATGTAATAATTGATAGCAAGTTTGAACATGGCTACATAGTAACTGTTATTATGGGCTCAAAATCAACGAAAGCAGTCCTCTATAATTGCACTGAAGAACCTGCCCTGCCAACTCCGGCACCTTCTATTGCAATTAACAACACTGATTTGAGGGGTGGGCGTCGTCGCCGCCGACGCAGGAAGAAGCTAAGCACAACAGATCCCAGACATCCCAAACCAAACAGGAGTGGGTATAATTTTTTCTTCCAAGACCAGCACAGAAAGCTTAAGCCGCAGTATCCTGGACTGGACAGGCTGATCAGCAAAATGATTGGTGAACGATGGAACAATATAGACCCTGAAGAGAAAGCTGTAAGAGTAGAAACAATATTTTTGAGTTTCACTACTCTAAATCATCAGTTATTTGTCATGCGATATATGCCTTTTGTGACTCTTAATAGGTATACCAAGAAAGAGGTGTACAGGACAAGGAGAGATATCAGACTCAGTTGGCTGCTTATAAAGAAGAAGTGAGAACAGGCCAGCTTATCAGCAATGCTGTGCCTATCCAGCAGAGACTTCCTCAGACAGAAGTAACTATTGATGAAGTGGGCTCCAAGGTCAGCGAAGGAGATACGCTGCTGTCCAATCAAGGATACAGCAGTAGAGACGTAAGCGGTGATTCAGGAGAAAAAACTGTTCAAGATGAAGAGTTCAACACTGAGACATCTCCTGAGCCGAGCATGGAAACAACTGATTCTCCTGGACAGCCTGATCCTTCTGCTGATGGTGACCGCTTTGAACTGCGGAGGAGGGAGAACCCTAAGGAAATTGATAAATAGAACGCTCCACTTAACTAATTATGGTTATGAGTTGAATGGTAGATTTCTGCTGGTAGAAAGGTTTGAACTATCAAGTTAAACTTCCGGACTTGTCTGTTGCGTTTGTTGTAGGATCAGGTTGAAGTCTTTTGTTTTTCTTCTATACATTGCCGTTGTCTTAGAAACTGCTACGTGCTAATGTAGGCTGGTAACAACACCCTGTTAGCACATGAAATATTCTTCGTTTTGACAGTTTGGGAAATTATAGATTGCCAAGGTGAACTTCCCAAGTGGATATCTTGGATGGGCCATAGATGTCTTCGAAATTACAAAACATTGATGTATATTTTTTCATTCGGTGTCGTTATAATTTGTTGCTCTCCTAATCGGACATTTTGAGCTGTTGGTAAATGTAACATCCCACAAATGCCTAAATGCAAAAATATGATATTTTTAAAAACTTTTCATGTGTCATCTATTGCTATGCTTTTTGCCATAGATGTCTTCGAAATTACAAAACATTGATGTATATTTTTTCATTCGGTGTCGTTATAATTTGTTGCTCTCCTAATCGGACATTTTGAGCTGTTGGTAAATGTAACATCCCACAAATGCCTAAATGCAAAAATATGATATTTTTAAAAACTTTTCATGTGTCATCTATTGCTATGCTTTTTGCCAGCATTGTTGATAACTATTTTGGACTGCATCTTTCTCCTTTGTCGATACAAGTGAACTCTAAGATATGAATCCTAGAATTAGAATCATGTTCAAGAGTCAATTATAGTTGTTTAACAAAATATCAGATTGAGATCTATCACCTCTAGGGAAATTCCTAAAAGCAAAGTTCATTTTATTGTCCCCAACTCTTCCTTGGTCTCCCTTTGTCTCCTCTGGCAGCTGACATGAAGGACGTAAAGCCATTGAGCCCCTGGTTGACGGCTGGCCGTGGTAGCTTCCTCCCTCCCCCCCTCTCGCGTGCACCACAGTACCGCCTAGCTCATCCCTGTACACTATTGAAAGATCTAGACCCGCCATTATGAGTTAATGGAGTGTTTTGGTGATTAATGACAAATCTAATTGTGAGACTAACTCCCTTGTTTAGTATTATCATGTGTAGTCTCATTTGGATATAAAGGTGGAATTCAACGAGGTATGCATTTGACTCATACTCTTATATAATGTTGCATTCATCGGATCCAAAATATAGGTTGAACTCCACCATAAGTATAACTTAAATATGTGCATATGTTTTCTTTACACATATGTGTATGCACACATTTAGGGGAAGCTCTTTCTATATTTTGTGATTTCATTAGCATTGATCCATATTCCATTTTCCACATATATTCGGGATCTTTACTTTGAAACATATCCGTTTGAGTATATAGAACTTGTGTAGTTTGTGTATACTCATGTTTGAGTAAAATAGAACTTGTGTAGTTCTTACATACTCATGTCGTGAGTATATGTAACTTGTGTAGTTCATATATACTCACGTTGTGTTACCTTTATCAAATTAAATTTATTTGTGTTTGAAATGGTTATCATCAATTAACAAAGAGGGAAAGATTGAGGTATCTTGTCCCACCATTATGAGTTAATGGTATAGTGTGGTAATTAATGATAATCATATTGTGGAACTAACATTTTACATGAGTTGGATATACAGGTTATGTTCCACGATGAAGACTTGGGATGATCATGAGTTGATCATCAAGTAAAGAGCTTGGTGTAAAGGATGCATCATGAGTTGATGCTTATCAAGAAGAGATGATCATGAGTTGATCATCAAGACAAGAGAAGACCCATCATGTGTTGATGGAGGTCAAGCAAAGGATCATCATGCGTTGATGATTATCAAGTTAATGACCCGGACTTGAAGTGTTGATGTGCGTCATCAAGCTTCAAGAAGTTGCAAGGCAAAGGTATGACTAGCTAGGGCTAAGGATGTGTTCCTAGTCTTTTACCGGTCTTGGTGTTTGGTTGGAAGACCGGATTGCTAGTATAGGATTGCCGTACTATTAAGAGGGATCTTAACTAGTAGTTTGAGTTAGTCATGTGTTGATAGCTCAATATGGTTGCTCTAGCTCATCTTGGCATGATGCTATTTATTTGCGAATGTGTTTTCAAATAGTCGAGGCTCATGCGTAACCCTTGTAGCATGTGAGTTAAGTTTGCAAATGTGGTTTGCAAATGGTGTAAGTCCATGTACCTTATCCTTGTAATGAGTATTCTAAAATATTGGCAAATGTGTTTTGCAACTAGCTGAGAATATAATCTTATAACCTTGTTGGAATTGTACTCAAATGGGCGAATATGTTTCGCCATTTGAAGTGAAGCAAATGTGTTTTGCTTCTGTGGTCTGCTGGTTAGACCGCCGGTGTGTACCGGTCTGACCGGTGGCCAATCGGTCGAACCAGCCATGTGTTGGCGGTCCGACCAATTTCCTTTGGATTCTCTGTCCGGAAGTTCCGCTTTTGTAAAAACGGAACTTCCGATGTGAGGAAGTTCCGGGGTTGGTGCGGAACGTTTATTCCAGAGAGCGCCCGTTTTGGGACTTAGCCAAATTTCCATCGGACGGTCGGACCGGCTAGCTGCGGCGGTCTGATCGATTTGGCGGCGGTCCGACCGGCTGAAGGCCCAACGGCTAGTTTTCTAGCCGTTGGCGCATGGGCGGTCCGACCGGCCATTGGTTGACGTAAGACCGACCCTATGCTGATTTATGGGAATCTCCTCCCAACGGCTAGTTTTTGTGTGTGGGCTATATATATCCACCTTGGCTGGTTGGGAGAGGTTGCTGGTGATATTGTGAACATCCTTTGAGCCTCTTGAGCTAAGAGCAAGCCTCTACTCTCTTATGTGCATGTGTTGCACTTGGTGAGCTTGGAAAGTAAACCCTAAGTGCATTTTGAAGGACCGAAATGGCAACAGAGGGGGGGTGAATGGTGCCTAAAAATTAATAACTCCCCTTTACTGTATTTAAACAAGCCTACAAAGATCTCTGGAGATCTAAAGAAAATAAATGAAGCAAGGTCAAAGAACAAAAACAAGCCTCGGGCTGTTCTTCTGGAAATCGGAAGCTCCGGCCAGTCAGGTGCGGAAGTTCCGAAAATCGGAAGATCCGGAATTCCCGTGCGGAAGTTCCGCTATGTAGTCCATTGTGTAAAATCGGAAGCTCGATTATCGATCAAGAACGAGCGCTCGGGTTTTGCCCAAAAATCCAAACTACTTTTGATTTGTTGTTCTTCTCTGGTCAAGTTTCACAGGACATCATCCTAAACAACATCTTGACCGTATTGAGAAGAAGTTGCAAGCAAAGATTCAATAATCAAAGCAAAATCGGGTTTCTTGAAGAATACGAAAGAAAGACCAAAACCATGAATAGAGATTCTTAGATTCTTAGCGCATGAAACTTTGAGGATATATTAGCAATATCAAAACGACTCTAGCTCTCAAGTTTCATGCACTCTCATAAGATGAATCAAAAGATACATCGAAACCTAGATATTCAACGTATAAACAGTGAGAGGAAGAGTTGCAAAATCAAATAATCAAAACCTCAGATTTCATTGGATTGAAACAAGGATTACAGAGGTAAAGCAAAGAGGAATGATTACAATAGGTTTCAGTTCATACACTCCAACTCAAACACTCTCCAAAAATCCAAACAACATCTCCAAATGCAAACCCTAATTTTATCTCCAGGGTTGCCAACCCTATCTCCAGGGTTCTCCCCTATTTATAGCCCTTGGCTAATGGGCCTACAACCCATTAAGCCCACTAGGCCCAAACAGAACCGCCTCCACTTGTGCCGCTTTGCGAAAAGACCCTTTCGCCTCTTGCGCACCTTCTTGGAAGGTTCCGTCTTCCTTCTTGTGCACGACTCGCAACCGCTTCAAGATTCACGCCGTCTTCGACACATCCCGACCGTTCTGACCTCAACGCCTCCTGCGCCTAGTCCGGTCCACGTGTCTCGCCACGACTCCATCTCGATGCCCTGCAGTCATCACAAGCAAAAACACATCACATAGCATTGCTCACAATCATAGCAACAACATTTGTATAAGACTCAAACTCATACAACCTCAATTACACAAAATATGCACGCACTGTTCATTTCTGTGTACAATCGGAAGTTCCTCCCTTAACAATCGGAAGTTCCGATTATCGGACGTTCCGCTTTCCCATAGCGGAAGTTCCGATTATCGGACCTTTCGCACTCCCAGGTTGGAGGATCCGATTCACAACACACTGTCGGCTTTATCGGAAGTTCGCGCTCCCGAGGCGGAAGTTCGCACTTCAACTCAACGAACTCAAAACCCAGTTAATCGAAGTTAGATCATCGGAACTTCCGCTCCTTACACAGCGGTAGTTCAGATCATCGGAACTTCCGCAGCTTACACGCCGGTAGTTCCGATTATCTGATTGACCTGAACCAAAGACAAACATGGGGATTCAAATCCCAACCCATCCAACAAGATGTCAATTACTCATCACTCACAAGGGAGGACCTCTCACATGGTCTCTCAATCTCCCCCTTGATGAGTATATTGACAACCACCGAAAAAGCATAAGATGAGTTTGAGTTAAAAATCAAACATGGTCTAAAAAAGAAGTAATAAAGCTCAAGACCATGTTGACACAAGAGAAAGACTTGAGAAAGATGAAAGAGCAATTTTATTTATCGCAAAAACTCAAGGCTTTTCTCCAAACTTCTCCAAAAGACTTACTTTTTCTCCAAAACTTCTCCCCCTTTGGCAATAAAATCATCAACATGCATTTAAGAGGAGGAGATGAAGTTTTTCATTTTAAGCAAGTGGAGCCATGAAGATTATCCAAAATGACTATTAGAGAATTACACCAAGCCATAATTCAACAGAAAGCTATCAAGATCATGACAATTGATGTATAGAAAAGCTAAGCCAAAGAAGGCATAATCTGAGAATTTGACCAATTTCTTAGCATGCCAAGTGTATCAAGATTATAATCTAGCTAAGAGTTATCCAAGGAAGATGCAAGCCATGTCAAATAATCTAAGTTGAACCAAGAAGACTCATATTGAACAGTTTAGAAAGCTACCAACCATAAGATTGACTCATTTGATCCAGTACTTGGTCTTTTTAATGATAAGCACTCTTAGCACATTTTGCTTTTCTGAAAGACATTTATGGCTTTATCTTGGTAAAGCAAGTCCTGGACTAGGAGCCATCCACAACTGCCTCCCAAGCTTCAACCATTTTTCAATTTTTGAACCATGTGCTAGATCTCAAGCCTTATGCGATCACTCCAAGCAACAGACTTAAGGAGGTGATCTTAGGTCATCCAAAACTCCCCCTGAGTTCATGCCTAGTGCAATGGCAAGCAGTCTCATGAGAAAGCATTGGTGAGATCGGTTTTTCGCACAAAAGAGATCATTTTTTTAAATTTTGACCAAAGATTCAAAGATAAGTCTTGTTTCTTAAAGAACCGACATAGCTTAATCTAAGGTTCAAAAGAGATTCGAGACTCAACTCGACCTACTTGACATGGCGAGAATCATAAAAGGATAACTAACAACGGACTAGTCTCAAGAGTTATCATGACAAGATTTTAATTCAAGTTGAGCAATTTTAGTCATTTCAACATGGTAAAGACTAGACTACACATAAAAGTCATGATAAATTTAGCAATTAAGCACAGATCATGGCAAGATGTAAAGCAATGAAAGCAGATCATAAGGAATAATAATCGGGGCTCCATGCAATTTTATTAAAATGTATCTTGAAAAGCAAGAAAATCCGATTCCCTTCGAATGAGATGCACTTTTAATTGAGGTTGAGTTATGTCAATAAAGAAGATTCAAAATGAACTCCCCCAACCAAAGGAATAAAATCGAGAAGCGGCAAAAGAAAGTAAAGGCAATCCTTAGAGCATAGATAAGATATAAAGGATACTAGCTCGGTGATTCTCATCTTCCCATATGACTCGGGAATATCAACTATTCATCCAACAAACTAAGGAGCAAACACTATCCTGTCTACCCAAGGGTGGCCGACCCTTGCTAGAACACGTAAGAAGTGAGTAAGCTCAACCTAGAAGAAGAGAAATAGCTAATAAGAAGCACCCGAAGCACAAGATGAGAATAAGCGGTCTAAGCGACTTGCAAGAGAACCACTCTAACCTATCTTTGGAAGGACTACACCCAATGCACCCATATGCAATGCAAGCGAAGGAGTAAGAGCATAATAAAAGTATAATCTGATAGTAAAGCATAAGCTCCCTCTCACAGCAGTCCATACGGACAAACCACCCCAAGCTCTCCCGCAGAGTGAAAACCTAGAGCTATCCAAAGGCTTAGTGAAGATATCGATAGCGGTGCTCACTCTCCTGGCTGGAGCACAATGTCACCCTTCTCTACATGGTCTCGAAGAAAATGATATCTGATATCAATGTGCTTGGTCCGAGAATGTTGCACTGGGTTCTTAGCAATACAAATTGCAGAAGTGTTATCACAAAAGAGTGGAACACTGTCAATACATAACCCAAAGTCCTGCAGGGTCGAGACCATCCAAAGCACTTGGCTACAGCAATTGGCTGCAGCAACGTACTCGGCCTCTGCAGTGGATTGTGCAACACCGGACTGCTTCCTTGAAGACCAAGAGACAAGAGAAGTGCCAATGAATTGGCAAGTGCGAAGTGCTCTTCCTATCTATCCTCTGACCCGACAAAGTGCGCATCGAAAAGGCTCTAAGAGATAGACAAGAGGAGGAAGAGTACGGATACCATAGTCAATGGTAGCTCGAAGGTACGAAAGATGCGCTTCACGCTTTGGCGGTGAGATCGCGAGGAGAAGCTCTGGCAGAGCACACGGACACAGAGAAATGTATGTCAGGTCTCGAGGCTGTGAGGTACAAGAGAGAGCCAATCATGCTCCTAAACTCCTTTTGATCAACAGGTTCACCGTCTTCATCAGGTCAAGAGATCTTGTGGAAGACATTGGAGTTGAAGCGGCTTTCCATCGCTCATGTCGAAGCGCTTGGGAGGTCTCGAGTGTACTTGCCTTGGTGCGAAAAGTACCCTCCAGTCTGTTTGATTTGGAAGCCAAGGAAGAAGCTCAACTCGCCCATCATGCTCATTTCAAACTCCGAGCTCATGACATCGGAAAACTGGGAAACAAGAGCATGCGAGGAGCCGCCAAAGATAATGTCATCCACATAGATCTGGACGAGCAGAAGATCAGTGCCAAGACGGCGAATGAACAAGGTCTTGTCAATTTTACCCATTTGAAAGTCATGACTCAACAGATAGGACTTAAGCCTTTCATACCAAGCTCTGGGAGCCTGTTTGAGTCCATACAAAGCTTTGGAAAGCCTGTAGACATGGTTAGGGTATTTGGGGTTCTCGAAACCTGGAGGCTGTCTGACATAGACTTCTTCCTCAATAAGGCCATTGAGGAAGGCACTCTTGACATCCATCTGGTAAAGCTTGAAACCCTTAGAAGCTGCAAAGGCAAGCAGAATTCTAATGGCTTCAAGTCTGGCTACAGGTGCAAATGTCTCCTCAAAATCGAGACCCTCAACCTGGGAATAGCCCTGAGCTACCAGTCTAGCCTTGTTTCGAATGACTAACCCATCTTCACTTTGCTTGTTCTTGAACACCCACTTAGTCCCAATGATATTGTGACCTTGCTTCTTTCAAAGTTTTCCAGACCTTGTTTCTTTCAAAGTTTTCCAATTCCTCGTGCATGGCGTTAGTCCATGACTCATCAGAAAGAGCATGACAAACGTCTTTGGGCTCAAACGAGGCAACAAAGGCAGAATGGAGACAGAATAGAGACATGCCAGTTTTTGAACGAGTGACTCGCTCAAAAAGATCTCCAATGATCTGCTCTGAAGGATGGTTCTTTTGAATGTGTCTAGGAGGTCCAGGGTGAGAAGAAGAAGTAGCCTCTATCTCATGAGCAGATGAGATAGGAACAGAGCCACTCGCCCGGAAGAAGCGAAGGTAAGGTGATCTCCTCGAGTGCGGTGGAAGAAGGTACCTCAAGAGGAGGAGGAAGAAGCTGGATCGGGTAGACAACCCTCATCTCCATCTTCCTCATCGTCCACAAAGATGGACTCGGTGCTCTAGAGAACACGAGATATCGAGGCCTAGTCCCTGGACTGGCCTCATCGAAGGTCACCTCACAGGTTTCTACCATTTTGCTAGACTCGCAGTTCCAGACTCTATAGGCACGAGAAGAAGGCGAGTAACCCAGAAAGATCCCATCACAAGATCGTGATTCAAACTTATCTAGGTTCCCAGACTTCAAAATAAAACACTTGCAACCAAACACACGAAAATGCGAGACGCTGGGTTTTCGCCCATATCTCAACTCATAAGAAGTGCGATGCAAGAGTGCCCGAAGAAAGACTCTGTTAGAAACATGACAAGAAGTAGCAATAGCCTCAGCCCAAAACTTCCTAGGTGTAGAGTACTCATCAAGCATCGTCCTGGCCATCTCGACCAAGGTATGGTTCTTCCTCTCCACAACGCCATTACATTGAGGGCGTATGGAGCGAGGCGGTGCTCTACACCTGTCTCACCACAGAAATTCTCAAAGTAGGAGTTCTTGAACTCGGTGCCATTATCACTGCGAATTACACGTAATGCACCTGGGAGCTCAACAGAAAGCCTACTAAAAAGACCTCGAAACAGTGAAAACGTCTCATCCTTCGAGGCTAAGAAAAACACCCAAGAATACCTCGAGAAGTCATCGACCACGACAAATGCGTACCACTTCCCTCCCATCGATTGCACTCTATTTGGTCCCTCTTGTGTCCATATGGGCGATTGACACAGTGCATCTGTCATAGTCCTTTATGGCGGAGGATGTGAAGCGGCAACCATTTTGCCGTCTTTGGCAAGGAGCACAAACAAGATCCTTGACCATTTTGAGTTTGGCAAACCACGAATGAGATCGTGGCGCTAACTCGGTCGGATGATCAAATCCTATATGACCAAGTCTCCTATGCGAAAGTCAAATCACGGGATTTAGAAGCTACTAAACACCGAGAGGATCACGGAAGACTCGGAAAAATCAGCACGAAAGATCCTCCCATATCGAGAAATCCATAAACGGACTACAGAAGAATCAAGAATTTTGCAATTGTTTTCTTAAAGCTCACCTCATAACCGTCATCGGTGGTGAGAGGCGAAAGCGAGTTATCTGCGCTTACTTACTAAGGCAACATCTTTCAAAATAAAGGAATTATTAATGCTCACTTGTACCTTTAGCGATGACGCGCCCAAATGAAGCATCTCCAAAGGTGATCGTCTCATCACAGGAGCGCGGGCTAGGAAGAAAACCAACGAGACTCACGGTCATATGGCGTGAACACCGAGTCTACAATCCAAACCTTTCCCTTCCTGTCCGCGAACTGAGTCAAGCAGTAAAGTCTCGATCTTGGGGTGAATCAACAACGATTTTGGCACCCAATCTTGAGTAACACGTCGAGCAGATGAAGTAGTCAAGCTAGGCCGACCTCTATCTACTCTCGCTCTGTCACTCAACAAGCCAAAGATCTCGACTGTTCTTTGGATTCGATTGCTATGGGAGAGCGAGTCGAAGTGCGATGCTTCTGCGATCTCGCCATGAGTAGCTATCTCGAAAGGAAAAGCGAGATCTACCCTCGGGACGCGGAGATTACGACCAAAGGGAGCATGAGGACGAAAATCGAAAACTTCGGAAAAACCAAGTCCTCTATCTTGCCCAAAATCATCGGATGGAACAAACCTAGACCTCGTGTTGGTCTTAGGTGCACTCAAGATCGGGGCGACCACAGAATGTGCCTAAGAGACTCAACACGGTCTCTCTGCGCGATCTTGGCGCGCTATAGTAATGATCAATCAAATGTCCATCCTTCTGACAGAAGGTGCAATGATACTTCGCCTTAGAGGCTGAAGCTGCAGGTGCAATCACCTTGCTGTCAGAGATCCTTTGAACAAAGCCCGCTGATTTAAAATTGACTTTGTTAGACTTGGGCTTAGTCTTGAACACACCTGGTGCTATGGTTTTGAGCACGACAGGTGGATTTTTTCTCATGTCCTTGTGGACATCATATCCTAGACCCTAATTAAATTTGCAAATCTTGGATTGGTCTAGAATGAGATTGAGCTTCTTCTTGCCTCTTACAAATTTCTCAAGAGTGTTCATAAGATACTGACACTCCTGAAAAAGAGAGGTGCAAGAAGAGCAGGGGGAAGAAGGAACAGCAGAAGGTAAGGGAGCAGAAGAAGAACCAACAGCATAGGAAAGATTGGCTTGTGCACGCACAGCCAACTTTGGGGGGACAGTCCTACTGCTAGCAGATTGGTTCACGTTGCTAGGCGTCTCTACCATACCCTTAGACTTCTTCCCAGCACACACAATACAAGCAGAAGATTGTGTTTCTAGAAAGTCCTTAGTTAGCTTCACACATTTTTCATCCAAGGCAACCAAATCACATTTTAGTTTATTACATTGATTGCATGGTGAGCTAACAAGGTCCTTAGAAGCATCTTGAGCAGTTTGTTATTGTGATCAATCATTTCTTGGCTGCTTGAATCTGATTCTAGTTCGTGATTAACTTAGGACGATTTAAGCAAGAAACAATGGGCTCTAGTAGCGCGACTTGGAATTGACAATTTTGTGATCTGCCGTTTAGGTTCATCTTGAGATTATTACAATTTTCACAAGTCTCGGGCGAGATCAAGCAACATGGTATCTGAGACCTCTAAGCGAGTTGTCCTTAACCTCACATGAGGTGCAAGCGATAACCTCAACGATAGTAGATGAAGGAGGTGCTACCCTACTCATCTCTAGTTCAAAGAAGAAGGCTAATGTTCTCCACTTTAATCATGTCTAGTTCGGAGGACACACTATCATGCAAGGTCCTTAGTTTTCCATGTCATCAAGCAAAGCACGACAAGTGTCACAATCATCACGGGAGGGAGCGGATGTAAGTAAAGTAAGCTCGTGATAGTCTAGCTACTTCCTTCTCCAACTCGAACACTTAGCCCTAGACTTAGCATGAAATCTACCTAGCTTAAGGAAAGCATCATTAAAGCTGGTCGTAAGTGGGACTAACCTCGTCGAGTCGAGATCACTCATTGTCGCTCGATTCGCCCGAGGGCCATGAAGCACATCTTGGGAGAAGTTGCCGTCGTCCTTGGGATCATGATCGTCTTTCCCATCATCGTCCTCCACCCCTCCACCTCGTTGGTGTCCGGTTCGTCGAGGCGGTGAGGCCTTGATGGAACGACTTCTTTGCCTTCCCAAAGTTGCGGAACTTCTTCTTGCCTTGGTCAGTCTTTGAGGGCTTCGTGTTGCGGTTCTTGTCCATGTAGTCGTTCTTGCTCGAACCGCCATAGTCACCTTTGCCCTTCCCGGCTTGGGACGGTTTGCTCGGATGTGGTTGGGGCCACCACACTCGAAACAAATCACAGGACCTCCTCTTTTCCATCCCTCCTCCTCTTGTAAGCATGGGAAAACTTCCGAGCTAGGAGGGCTATTTATTCATCCTCAAGTCGCTCTAGCGATCATCGGTTATGTCACGAGAGCGACTAGGAGAACCGCGTGTCGACTCGAGAAGAAGATCGGAGGTGGGATCGGTGACTAAAGCCATCATTGTGACTTCGACCTTGAGAGACAATGTCAATCTCATGAGTCTTGAGGCGAGTAAAGCGCATCAAGAGTCGGTCGAGAGGTCCGTGCTATCCTTGATGGTAGTCACTTTCATCTCCCAAACACGAAGATCGAGTCTGAAAGCATCTGTCGGCGTTATCCGAGTCGGGTATGTAAGACCGACCGCTCGGAGGTTGCTCAAAATCTTATGAAACCGCAAAAACACTCGTCAAGAGATTCACGACAAGCATCTCAAATTTTCTTGTATTCACGCTTGAATTGGTCTTGTCGAACCGTCTTAATCTGGGTGGTGCCCTCATGGTATGCATCGAGGTCACCCGGATGTCGTAGCGAAGTCAAATGAGAAATGCGATCAAACTCACTTCTACTCAAACCACGAATGATGATGTTCCTAGCCTTAGCATTGGCCTCAACATCGGGCATGTTTCCCATTGATGTTTTCATCGGCAGAGGCGCAAATCTCACCTTCACCTTTCTCGGATGGCATACCCCGAGCACGGATGTATGTTTCCATTCGGCTCTTCGGAAGGATAATCCAGGCCATCAAAATGGAGGCTTGGTGGAATACTTGTCCGTTGCCATGGCTCAAATGACCGGTTAAGATCTATAAAGAAGAGCTAACCGGCTCTGATACCAATTGAAGGACCGAAATGGCAACAGAGGGGGGGTGAATGGTGCCTAAAAATTAATAACTCCCCTTTACTGTATTTAAACAAGCCTACAAAGATCTCTGGAGATATAAAGAAAATAAATGAAGCAAGGTCAAAGAACAAAAACAAGCCTCAGGCTGTTCTTCTGGAAATCGGAAGCTCCGGCCAGTCAGGTGCGGAAGTTCCGAAAATCGGAAGTTCCGGAATTCCCGTGCGGAAGTTCCGCTTGCGGTAGTTCCGCTGTGTAAAATCGGAAGCTCGATTATATCGATAGAAGAAACGAGCGCTCGGGTTTTGCCCAAAATCAAACTACTTTTGATTTGTTGTTCTTCTCTGGTCAAGTTTCACAGGACATCATCCTAAACAACATCTTGACCGTATTGAGAAGAAGTTGCAAGCAAAGATTCAATAATCAAAGCAAAATCGGGTTTCTTGAAGAATACGAAAGAAAGACCAAAACCATGAATAGAGATTCTTAGATTCTTAGCGCATGAAACTTTGAGGATATATTAGCAATATCAAAACGACTCTAGCTCTCAAGTTTCATGCACTCTCATAAGATGAATCAAAAGATACATCGAAACCTAGATATTCAACGTATAAACAGTGAGAGGAAGAGTTGCAAAATCAAATAATCAAAACCTCAGATTTCATTGGATTGAAACAAGGATTACAGAGGTAAAGCAAAAAGGAATGATTACAATAGGTTTCAGTTCATACACTCCAACTCAAACACTCTCCAAAAATCCAAACAACCTCTCCAAATGCAAACCCTAATTTTATCTCCAGGGTTGCCAACCCTATCTCCAGAGTTCTCCCCTATTTATAGCCCTTGGCTAATGGGCCTACAACCCATTAAGCCCACTAGGCCCAAACAGAACCGCCTCCACTTGTGCCGCTTTGCGAAAAGACCCTTTCGCCCCTTGCGCACCTTCTTGGAAGGTTCCGTCTTCCTTCTTGTGCACGACTCGCAACCGCTTCAAGATTCACGTCGTCTTCGACACATACCGACCGTTCTGACCTCAACGCCTCCTGCGCCTAGTCCGGTCCACGTGTCTCGCCACGACTCCATCTCGATGCCCTGCAGTCATCACAAGTAACAACACATCACATAGCATTGCTCACAATCATAGCAACAACATTTGTATAAGACTCAAACTCATACAACCTCAATTACACAAAATATGCACGCACTGTTCATTTCTGTGTACAATCGGAAGTTCCTCCCTTAACAATCGGAAGTTCCGATTATCGGACGTTCCGCTTTCCCATAGCGGAAGTTCCGATTATCGGACCTTCCGCACTCCCAGGTTGGAGGATCCGATTCACAACACACCTGTCAGTTTTATCGGAAGTTCCGCGCTCCCAGGGGCGGAAGTTCCGCACTTCAACTCAACAGAACTCAAAACCCCAGATTAATCAGAAGTTCCGATCATCGGAACTTCCGCTCCTTACACAGCGGTAGTTCCGATCATCGGAACTTCCGCAGCTTACACGCCGGTAGTTCCGATTATCTGATTGACCTGAACCAGCACAAACATGGGGATTCAAATCCCAACCCATCCAACAAGATGTCAATTACTCATCACTCACAAGGGAGGACCTCTCACATGGTCTCTCACATTTGTTGCATTAGGTAGTGGATTGTGTATCCACGTGAGCGTTGACACTTGATTAGTTCAAGTGAAAGTTTGGATCTGTTACTCTTGGTGTTTGCCGATACCTAGACGGTGTGGAGGCGTCGTGCGCGGTGATCTTCTCAAGGAGCTTGTGAGAAGACCCGGCGTATTTGTGAATGGTTTGGTGCTCGCCATCTCCGGAGTGGAGGAAGAGCAACCATAGTGGAGCGAGGTGTTGGTTCGGTTTGGAACCAGTCCAAGTGGTTGGATTTACCTCGGAGGTGTTGGCTTAATTAGTGGAGTCGGTCCAACGTGGTTGGGCTTCCCTCAACGTGGATTAGGGGAGACCGGCAAGTCTCCGAACACCACGGTAAGGCATAATCGTGTCATCTTATTTTTACTTGTGCTTTACTTTGAGTAATTTACAATACATGCTTTAATTGTTCATATATCATTGTGTGATTGCTTCCTTGTATTGTTGGTGCACTTAGTTGAGCCTAGTTGATTTAGGTTTTAATTGTGCAAAACCAATTTGTTATTAGCTTCCGCATTATTAATTGGTTTTAGCCGAAAGAATTTTTAAAACCGCCTATTCACCCCCCTCTAGTCGGTCACCTTGATCTTACAACTATTCCTCTGAACAGTGACCTAGCTAAACTGGCGCAGTTGAGACCGTACCCTGGTCATGGATGCCCGAGTAGACTCAAGTCGGGTGCCAGTAAAACCCGGTGTGACCGAAGACCGTCGCTGGTTGTGGTCTTTCGCGTGGGTCCGGGTCAGTGTGTCCTCCTCTCCCTTAGTGGCGTCGACACCTGCCAAGACTGGATGCCCCGATGCGACATGGCGTGTGTGTTGGCAACCGCCGTCGCTCGTCCATTAAGCACCATCGCCCAACGTGTCCCTCCGCTGCACTATGTTGCTGACTCTATCGATAGCACCAACCACCCTGTGGTACTGCGCAACGCTGGATGCAGCGAATGCCCCCGGACGACCTCCACCCTCTACGGCTATAAATAGCAGCCCCAAGCCCTCTCATTGCCGTTCTGCACCACGAGAGCTAGTTCCTCCCATTCCTCCCATTCCTCCTATCCTCAAGAGAGCTCGAGCTCCAGATAAGGCTTGAGTGCTCGCTTCGGCTTGGCGCCTCCCGGACGTTGGCAGCAGCATTAGCGCCAAGAGAGAAGCCCTCTTCTTCATGTATGCATCAGCTCTTGTTCCCTGACCCCAGAGGCGGTTCCCCTCAATTGTTCCCACTTTGTATTCACAGGAGCTGTTGCCGATCTTGTTCTTCCTCCTACCCGACCAGAGTAGCCTAGGAAGTCGGATCGACCCTTTCGGCCATCACCGCCACTTGGAGCCTCTTCAGTCGTCGCAGACTTTCATCGTCAGACTGTCTCTGGCTAACTCGCTTCTTCCGTGTCCTACTGGTACGTTCCTAATGGCCACTAGATGCTTGTTTTCACTTTCGATGTGTGTAAGCATTGCCGGAACGACGAATTAATTGTAAACCCAAGTTGTAGTCGACCGCCTCCCAGGTGGCCGAACCTCCTCCAACCTGGGGTACAGTTGAACCTTTAAATAGTCGAACTCCTCCCCACCTAACAATGTGGTCGAACCTATATTTCCGACCAGATGGTCGAAGCTTCATTCGACCGGATGGTCAAAATTCCTTTTGATGGATAATCGAAACTCCCTTCGACTGGATTTTTGAAACTCCTTTTAACCGGATGGTCGAAACTCCCTTTGATCGGATGGTCGAAACACTTTCCGACCGGATGTTCAAAACTCCTTTCTCCCAAATGGCCGAGACTCCTTTTTACCGGATGGTCGAAACCTCCTTCGACAAGCTAGTCGAAACTCGTATCGACCAGTTAGTCGAAACTTCCTTCGACCAGATAGTGGAAACTTGTCTCGATCTGTTAGTCGAAACTTCCTTCGACCAGTTAGTCGAAACATCCTCTGACCATATAGTTGAAACCTTTCCCCACTCAAAACTTCTTTCGACCAGTTGGTCGAAACTCCATTTGATCAGATAGTCTAAAACTCTTTCCGACCAGCTTGTCGAAACTTTTTCGACCAATTGGTCAAAAACTTCACCGACCAGATTGTCGAAACTTCTTCGACCAAACAGTCAAAAACCCCTTCCGACTAATAGTCGAAACACCTTAAACCAGACAGTGGAAACTCCTTTGACTAGTTAGTCGAAACTCCTTTGACTAATAGTCGACACTTCTTCGATCAGTTAGTCGAAATCTCTCCGATTAGTTAGTCGCAGCCCCTTCGACTAGATTATCGAAACACATTTGACCAATAGTCGAAACGCTTCCAATCAGACAGTCGAAACTCCTTTGACTAGTTAGTCGAAAAACCCCTTCGAGTGATAATCGAAACTTCTTCGACTAATAGTAAAAACTCCTTCAACTATTAGTCGACACTTCTTTGACCAGATAGTCGAAACCTCTTCGATCAGTTAGTCGCCGCCCCTTCGACCAGATTGTCGAAACACACTCGAGCAATGGTTGAAACACCTTCGACCAGGCAACCGAAACTTCTTTCGACCAGTTGGTCGAAACTCCTTTGACCGATTAGTCGAAACTCTTTTGAACAGTAGTCGAAACAATGAATAGTAGTCAAAATAATGAGCAGTAGTCGAAATAATTAGTAGTACTCGAAACTATGAACAGGACTCGAAGGCCTTCTCGATCAAGTATTGGGAATCCATCACGACCACGTGATCAAAACTAGGAACAGAACTCGAAAGCCCTCTCAACCAGATATTCAAAACTCATTTCCGACCAGTAGTCGAAATCTTGAACAATACTTGAAAACTCTTCCTTCCAGATAATTGAAACCGCTCTGACCTGGTGGTCGAAAAGCTGAACAATACTCGAAGCCGAGAACTTGTACCCGGACTAGCCAATATCTCAGAAACAACTTACGATACCTACTCGAATCCTATGTCCAACACCGAACATGGTAATAAGAACCAGGGACTAACTAAAACTATCCAACTAAACTGAGGACACCCTCATTTGGAGTTCTTTTGGATTTTTTGAATACAAGTCGAATTCATTTGAGCTTATTCGAATTTTGGTTGGATTTTGCGTATAGAACCTAAAGCTCCAGAAGACCCGCTGTCAGACCACGAGTAGGGGCAGCAGTATCACGACCAGGGCGAGTCAATACTTTGATCATCTTGCACATAGTCTGTAACACCCTGGCTATTCGGAAGCCAAGATGCTACCTAAAGATACAACATACCATCAAATTGCGGAATAAGGTTCAATATGCCTCTAATCAGACAACAATACCATGGTAACGAGGTGAAAATAACCAATTCATCAAATTTTGAATAATCAAGGAACTAGTCATGGAACGACATGACCTGAAGTCTAAACATTAACTATTACAGTTCATCTCTCATCAAAGATTAACATAGTTGAATCTATTAATGAAAATATAATGTAATGAACTGTGTGGAACGTGCTGGTCTACTCCCTCCCATTAACATTATCATCAACAAGGTTCACCTAAATAAACACAGAAAAACAAGGGTGAGTCGAAACTCAGCAAGTACAATAAACAATTGAACATACCAGGTTATGAACAAGTCAGTCACATTACGAATTAAGAATTAATCTATGAAAACTTATGTATATGAATGGAATGAATGGATGCATTGAAATGAATGGACTAACACATGCTCATACCGGTATAGCGAGTGAGACACCCGTCGGTGTTCACTTAAGCCCGTACATAACAAAATCCGGGGACCAAATTACCGTATGAAAAACGTTTCATACAGGTGTCTGAAACTGCCCACATTGGAATGGTGGGTCTTACATGCCCATACTGGAGTTGATGAGTCTTTACAAATCCACTCCGTGGAATGCATATGAACAACACATGAATTGAATGAACATATGCAATGAATTTTATCACTTTCTTCCTCATAGATTATCAAATAGAAACAGAATGTACATAATGGAATATGAACATGGATCATCAACTCATCGGCACAACAACCAACAGCGAGCGTTCCACAGAAATCAATATATCTTAACACATTGGAATTGCATGTAATGGAATATGAATATTGATTAACATCTTTGATTGAAAACATGGATCATAAATATTAGCATGAACACAAACACAAATCATTCATCAATGTAAAGAATTTCAATGTACTTGCTTTTCGCGTTGCGACACGTTAGCAAGCAACGAAGGTGTTCCCACACGCGATACCTCGCCGCCTACACAAGTATGATCCCAAAATAAGAATAACGTGTCATGGCTTAGGTACGGGAGACCCACACTATTCCTCCCACTAACCAACACAAACCACGAATATAAACGGACAATATTCATTTCAGCCATCTGCCCAACCAATTGGACATCAGTACAAATAAAATCACAAATAATTATCTGGGACTCGAAATGACCTGAAACCAGTGCCCAATGAAAACTAACGCATAACTATACAAAACTCTAGTTGACAGGGTTCTTTGATTCGGCCAAAACAGTTGGCTAAACCGCAGTTGAAAACAACTGATAGACATCTGTCCAGAATTCAGAACAGCAGTGAAGAAAATGATGTAACTTTCATTCTACTAATCCAATGGAGGTGATATTTATCAACTTGGAAATATTATTTGAAGGGATACAATAACCTAGTTGGGTGGAAGTTCTGAATCTGACTCTAACTAGATCAAAACCGAGGAACAAACCGACAGTCCCCAGATCTCGGACAGACAGAACAGCGTGCGGTTAAAATTCTATAACTTTTGATTGCCAACTCTAAAAATTGTGTTCTTTATCAACTTGGAAATATTACTGAATTATCCACAACATTTATTTTGGTAGCCTTTCTGATTCGGCCTCTAAATAATTCATAATGGCCAGACAAACAAACTGCCAAATCCCGTCAGCTCTCCTGAACAGTCGCACGAAAATGGCCATATCTCCTAAACCGTAACTCCAAATCAGATGATCTCAGTTCCTAAAGAAATATAAGACCAAGCGCTACAACTTTCTAAGAGGTGGACAGATCAGAAAACATACAGAACTTACCCAAATCTGACGAACAAATCTGGCGCAGGGGGAAGGAGAAGGTGGCGCACGACAGGGAGGAAGGTGGCGGCTCCATGTGGGGGAAAGGGTGAAGGGGGTTTAGGGTTTTTGGGGGAAGGTCATCCCCCCTTTGGTCAGCCCCCTCTTGGGCCACATGGGCCGTGGCCCAATGCCTAGGTTGTCGGGAATTCACGGAAACCCCCTTGAGATCACTGAAAATTGTAATCTCTGTTTAACTCTTTCTCCCGAATACTCTCCTATTCGCCCGAATAAATTTTGGGGTATTACATTCTACCACCCTTAAACAGAATTCGACCCCGAATTCTATCTGCCGTTCTACTCAAAGGGCATCAACAATTAGCTTGCGGGACTCCAGCTCCCAAGTCGCTTTTCGCTCGGTCTGATGCGTCCACCGCACCTTTATTAACTAACATTTTACGTTGTATTATTCATCCCGATATTTTCGGAACCACCCCACAGGCAGGACTCGATAGCACGGTCTGACTCGACGGTCTGACTCGTGGTTCGACGGTTCTAATGAAACCTCCCGCTCCAGATGCCTCAAGTACTCCCTCGACACTGGGTGGCATAAAACATTGTATACCCTGCGCCAGGACACGAGACGGTCCTAGCAAAACTCCGCCTTCCAAAATCACTACAGCTTCCAAAAATGAACCTTTGTTCCTTAGGCCACTCTTCTCTTCGGTACCAAATCACACAACCACACAAAACACTTGGAACTCTTGTTCCACATCTCAATCAGTTGTTTCACTTTAACAAGGAGCACAACCGTAAAACACTTGGAACTCTTGTTTCACTTTAAACAACTATTTTGCAAACAGAACTCAACTTGAAAATAAATTATTCTCATCGTAACCATGCATTAACAACTCCCTACCAACAGAATCAAATCCAAGGTTGCAGATTTATCTCGAGAACCTTTTCCATTTCCCAAGTAAATAATTTGCAAATAAACACCACGACAACCAAAGGAGAAATCACTCGAATGACCAAACCAAAAACTTCTTGTAGTTTGTCTGAGTTGGAAAGAATCAACATGGCAACACAGCACCAATTCAAATTGTAGAAAACACCAGTCAACAACACAAGACTCGAACGAGAATCAAGAAAATACCTCATTATCCGATGAAACATGCTTTTCCATATTTTCTCTCTTCTAGGAATAAACTTTCTCTCGAACCATGAAATTTGAATTCATCGCATACCATATGAGTTTAAACCTTTTAATTGAACATCCTCAAATTAGGCTCAAACTGAAATACATTATCCACACCATTGAGGAGAGGCACTATTGAATCCTCCGAATACTCTAGGCATCTCGTTCTACTAATCAACATCAATTGATTGAAAGCACCCAAAGCACTGCAAAATTGATCCCACCCAAACATATTACCTCTAATTTTCAAGAACAACTCAGAATCCTTAGCACGCACGCTCATGTACTACATCAGAAAGGTTCTATCAATGATCATTCCACTGCTCGGGAAACTTCATTATTCCACTCTCTCTACACACAATCATTGTGTGACCAAAGGTCTAGCGTAAAAGTTCAGAGCCCAGATTTAACCTCCAAGATCTCTACAACAAATTTTCAATCGTAACAGATAGGAAAATCTTCGGATTGAATCTTCAACATTACCATAATTCTAACATACTCACTTGTTGACATCCTCAGAAATTCCCCACATAATCTCGCAATACTATCCAATTGCGTTACTCTATAAAATTAATCAAGGTCTCCATACCTTCGATAATCCCCAACCTTTTAATATGGACTGAAGTTCTGGAATTTCTCTATACCATAGGTTCTACTCAGTCGTAATACTATTCGGACTTCTTCGAAGCCAAACATTCCATGTATATCAATTTCCCTCCAAGAGGTACAGATGAAAACCAATTCATATTCTACTACTCCTTCAATAGCTTGGTAGCAAAATCTCACCACTACCACTATTTAACCACTACCAAACAGTTGCCAATCTATACATTGCAAAACTTGGCAACATAAAACCGTCGATTCCTTCTCAAAAGAAAGCGGCGAACAGGGACAAGTTTCGTCACACAGGAAAACGTTGCTCCTCACAGCGAGCACGAAACCAAAAGAAATAATCTGGTAACGAGGATCTTGAAAAAAAAACAATAGTGGAATTCACGGTTGAGGGCACACATCTCTCAAAAGGGAATAGCAAATAACAACCGATAAGAAAAATGATATTACGATTGAAACTCAACATCTCTTGAGTGGAAAGAGCAGAAGTCTGTATCTAAGTTAATAAGTCTGTATCTAAGTGTCATGCTTAGCCTTGCTTAGATACATGGTCGTGCAGGCATTAAATTGCCCCGACTTCAATCTTTTCAAACATGAAAAAGCTGGATTTGGGCAGTCGAGGCTTCGAGCTTGACTAGTATGTTGGACTAAAGGTTATTTTCAAAACAAACCAAAATTTGAAAAACTGATTTCTACTTGGGCGGATGGAAAGAGGGGCTTGTGCTGGTGATGCACGTCGGTGGGGTATGTGGCTGCACCGCTGAAGAATCTTGACCCGCTATTATGAGTTAATAGAGTATTTTAGTGATTAATGATAAATCTATATGTGAGACTAACACTTTCGTTATTGTGTAGTCTTATTTGGATAAAAATGTGAAAATCATAGAGGTTATGTTTTATGATGATGGAGACTTTGGATGACGTCATGAGTTGATCGTCATCAAGTCAAGACTCGGGATGAAGGAAATCATCATGTGTTGATAATGTTCAAGTCAAGATTTCGAAGTGCAGAAGATCATCATGTGTTGATGATATTGATGTCAAGAGTTTGGAGTAAAGATACATTATGTGTTGATGCATGTCAAAATCTCGAAGAGGAGATGATTATGAGTTGATCACCAAGTCAAGAGAAGACCCATCATATGTTGATGGAGGTCAAGTGAAAGTGTGCGTCATGGGTTGATGCATATTCAAGTGAGCAGCTCGAAGTGAAGGAAATCATTACGTGTTGATGATTATTATCAAGTCAATGACCCAGTCTTGAAGAGAAGATGTGTGTCATTAAGCTTCAAGTGTATATACAAGGCAAATGTATGACTAGCTAGGGCTAAGAATGTATTCCTAATTTTTTATTGGTCTTGGTGTTTGGTTGGAGACTAGATTGCTAGTATAGGTTGTCATACTATTAAGAGGGGTTTTAACTAGTAGCTTGAGTTAGTCATGTGTTGATAGCTCATTGTGCTCGCTCTAGCTCATCTATGCATGGTGCTACGTTTGCGAATGTGTTTTGCAAATAGTTAAAGCTCATGCATTAACTCTTTGTAGAATCAGACTATAATTTGTAAATGTGTTTTACAAATGGTTGAAGTCCATGCAACTACTACTTGTGGCATGTTGCCGATATTTACGAATGTGTTTTGCAAATAGTCGATGCTAATGCATAATCCTTGTAGCATGTGACTTTAGTTTGCTAATGTGTTTTGCAAATAGTTTAAGTCCATGTACCTTATTCCTTGTGGCGTTGATTATAAAAGTTGGTAAATGTGTTTTGCAACTTGTTGAGGATCTTGCCTTTAACCCCTGTTTGCATCGCTGATCAATTGGCAAATGTGTTTTGCAATTGAGTTTGTTTTGAAAGCCAACTTTGTATTTCTCAATATAATCGGTAGTACCGACGTTGGGTTGGCGGTACTACCGCACCGCGGTATGACCGAGAAAGTGGTGCGGTACTACCGCAACTCGATCGGACCGAAGTTTAGTTGGCGGTACATGTTTTCCAGGGCGACACCTTTGAGCATGTTTTGCTCTCCTGGAAAGAGGTAATACCAGAGTTCATTTGGCGAAACTACCGCATCGCGGTACGACCACATATCTTGAGCAGAACTACCGCACACCGGAAGTTCCAAAAAATAGTTGGCGGTACGTGTTCTCAGAGAGGGCTGGTTTTGGACCTCTAAAGGAAGCGGTAATACCGCTCTTGTGTTTCAAAACTAACGGCGGGCGAAACTACCACATGTTCAATGGCGGTAGTATCGCGCCACATTTCCAACGGTTATTTCAGAGGCTTTTTATAGCCGTTACTATGCATCAGAGGAAGTGCGGTAGTACTAGCAGATGAACGGGGGTACTACCGCCCATGCTGATTTTTTTTTTTGAATCTTGTCTCCAATGGCTAGTTTTTGTGTGTGGACTATAAATACCTACCTTGGCCGGTTGTGGGAAAGATTGCTTGTGCCATATACATTCTATTGAGCAAAGAGCAAGCTCTTTACACTCTTATGTACATGTGTTGTACTTAGTGAGCTTAGAGAGCAAACCCTAAGTGCATATGTTGCATTAGGTAGCGGGTTGTGTATCCATTTGAGCTTAGACACTTGATTTATTCAAGTGAGCGTATTCGACTTGTTACTCTTGGTGTTTGTCGACACCTAGATGGCTTGGAGGAGTTGCGTCGGTGATCTTCTCAAAGAATGTTGTGAGAAGGTCCGCGCGGTTGTGAGTGGTTTGGTGCTTGCCATCTCCGAAGTGGAGGAAGAGCAACCCTGAGTGGATCGAGGTGTTAGTTCGTGTTGGAGCCGGTCCAAGTGGTGGAACTTACCTTGGAGTTGTTGACTTAATTTGTGGAGCCTGTCCAATTAGTTTGGGTTTACCTCAACGTGTATTAGGGGAGATCGGCGAGTCTCCGAACACCACGGTAAAATGTCATTGTGTTATTGTGATTTGTTATCTTGTGTTTTACTATATTTTAATTTACATTCCTAGAATTAAATTGCATACTTATATTTGTATGATTGCTATCATTATCAATAGTATTATTTTGTTGGTGCACTTAGTCAAGACTAGTTGATTTATGCCTTAATTGAGCAAAACCGAATTGATTTACAGTTCCGCATAAAACTCAGTTTTAGCCAAAAGATTTTAAAGACGCATATTCACCCCCATCTAGTCGGTCTCCTCGATCTTACAAGTGGTATCAGAGCTTGGTCTCTCATTTACTAGGCTTCACCGCCTAGAAAGTAAAGGATGGCTAGCGAGGGATTCTCCTTTGGTAGAGCACAACACTTTGATAATTCAAATTATGCTCATTGGAAAATTAAAATGACCTTCTTTATTAAGGCCATGAGCCCAAACCTATAGAGAATTATTGATACGGGTTTTGCTACTCCGATTGATCCACAAAACCCCACTCAAAGGGAAGAGCAAAATTTACAACTCGATGCTCAAGCTTTAAATGCTCTATATAACGCTTTGAGTGTAGATGAGTTCAATAGAGTGAGCAATCTTGAAAATACTCATGATGTTTGGACAACTCTCATAGAAATTCATGAGAGAACCTCTACGGTCAAAGAAGCTAAATTGCATAGGTTAAAGCTCAAGTATGAGTCATTTACCATGTTGCCTCATGAGAATATAAATAAGATGTATTCTAGAATGAACAGCATAGTAAATGAGCTTAAAGGCCTATCTTGTGATTTAACCAATCTTGATATTATACGCAATATGTTTAGGGCTCTACTAGAGAAATATGAGACCTTGGTGATATTATTTCTCAATTCATCTGAATTGCCAATGATGACTCCTACCGCTCTTTTGGGAAATCTTCTCACAAATAAAATGTATAAAAAGGACAAAGATGAGCTCAAGGAGATGGCCTCAACTTCAAGCAAAAGAATTCATACTTTCAAAGCTAAATATGATTCAAGTGAAGATGAGGATCAAGATGAGGAAGATGATGACACCGAAGAAGAACAGGTCACTCTCATGAACAAAATGGAAGGTCTCATGAAGAGACGTGACTCACATAAACATTCAAGTACATCTTCAAATACAAAGCACCACAAGACTCTAAGGTGCTACAATTGTCAAAAATTAGAACACATTGCTTCAAAGTGTCCTTATGATGGGGAAAATGAAGAAGAGCTCAAACCATCATCAAGAAAGAAGAAGGATGACAAAAGAAGACACTTTATCGGGCTAGCCATAAAGGATGATCCATCAAACCTCTCAAATGCAAATGAGGCTCCATTACTATTTGACATGTCTGCATGCTTCATGGCAAAAGGTAATAATGAGGTAAATGACGATAATGAGCCTTCATATGATGATTTGATGGACATACTAGAGGACTTGAATGAATACATTGGCAATGAGAAGTCAAAAATCAAAGTCTTGAAGAAAGACTTTTTTTTCTCTCAAGAATTCTTATGAGGAGCTAAAAGAAGCTCATGAGACCCTCCTTCTCAAGGATCTCATCAAGTCTAAGGTGGATATAGGCATAACATGTGATTTATTAGATGATATGCTATGTGTAGTTGCTAACCCTTGCATTTCATCTAAGGTTAGCATGTCCACCTCATGCGATGATTTACTTGATATTCCTTGTAGCTCGAAAATAGATGCTACTACTTCCTCTATGCTTGTTGAGACTAATCTTGTAGAGAAAAATAAAGAGCTCAAAGATCAAGTCACCAAGTTGAGCAATGACTTGAAGAAGTGTTACAAAGGGAAGACTACTCTTTATGATATATTGAGCAAGCAAAGAAGCTTGCAAGATAAGAGTGGAATTGGCTTCACTCCCAAGAAGAAGAAAATAGCAAGACAAGACACAATGCAAGACACACGAAGAAATATGTCAAGTGCTGTGGATGCATTGGGAAGGGCCACTATACCTCGGTGTGCCATAATCAAATGGATGTCAAGTCAAGGCATTCAAAAATGAGGCAAGACGGCAATAAGCAAGATAAGAAGACAAGAAAGGAAAGCACAAGTCCAACTTGCTACAATTGCTGGGAAAAGGAACACTTTGGTAAAAGAAATGTGTGTATATATCAAGGCGATTATCTCTTATGGGTAAAGTGTGCGAACTCTACAGAGTAAGAAAACTATCTAGATAGATGTGCTCACGGTCAAGAGCGGTGCCGGGAACTCACTTGAACTAGCTTTCATTTTTATAAAATCATTTGTGTGTGGTCGTGGAATAAAAAGCTGGGGTGAGATCCCAGGGATTTGTGAAGGTTTGGCCAGGGACCAGTGATAATTACGGGTTAGCACGAGCATCGAGTGGATCCATCCACTCGATGGTATAGGAGATGAGATCTCCACTAGTACCTTACAAATGAAACTCAGTTTACAAAAACTGTTCTTAAAAATGCTAGGTCGTAGGATGTTCTACTACTTGATCTAATTCAAACTTGGCTTTATGCAAATAAAAGAAATCTGAGCCTTCCCTTGACTAGCCTTGCATGTATAATAACTTGTATTGTGTGTTGGCTCGCGAGTACGGTTATGTACTTAGAGTCGTCCAATATAATCTTTCAGATCCACACGACCAGGACCCCCACGATTACTACTTGGCAGCCGAACCAGTCGGTGGTGAGGATGATGAAACTTAGGCTGGGACTTCCAGTCGCTTGCCTGGGGGCAAAGTGAATGGATTCACTATTACTTCTTTGCTTCGCACTTATCCTTTACTCTGTACTCTTTGTGACATTGTGACCTTTTTGCTCCTTTTGTAAAACAGTGCGCCACATGGTCAATATGTAATATATTTTGGCTATGGATGCGATGTGTGTGATTGATCCAAGAATGTATCTGTGTGCGCAAAATTACAAATTTGGGGTCCATTATACTGTAAAATATATTTTTTATGTATTGTCAGCATTTTCCTTTCCCTATTTTGTAGCTTTTTTTTTGCCCACCGGTGGGGATACCATCTTATATCATGCAAATTTTGCTCCTCTATGTCTCGCTAATATATATAGAACCGGAGGTCACGTGTCAATCAGACAAAATGCACTGAACAGTGGGTCGGCAAATCATCCTTGGAGAAGAAAAGCTCTCCATTTCGTCGCTTCTGTATTGCGACTTGCCATTCCGAAAAACGCTGTTCACCAACTTTAGCTTGTCGAATTTTCAAGAAAGACCAAAATGACCTTACTAATCTCGCTGGTATTGGGACCCTCATGTCAATCTTCTCGCTTTCTTGGCAAACATTCTTGCTGCCATCGGTGACCGTACCGACGACCACCGCTGTCTACGCACATCCGTCCTCATCGCCAAATGACCCTCCTATCTGTTGTCCTACTACTAATCTCGGTTAGTGACCAGTGTAGTTTGCCTTCACAGATGTGTGGTGCAGTCCTCGTCGGCGGCAGGTGAGGAAGACGGTGGCTACTGGGATTGGCGGCGCACCAGGGTCGTCGAGTGGTCTCTGCTAGCGTGTTGTGATGGCCTGCAAGAAGACAACAACGAAGGCGGTTGCAACGCTGGTGAGGATGAGGCGCAAGTGAGATGGGAGGGGAGCTAGGCTTTGAACCTCTAAGGCAATAGTACGAAATCCAACGTCAAAATATGCCAGCTAAAACGATTTAAAAAAAATATATATTATAATTTTTATTCTAAAATATAGTAATAATATTATCTTTTTTTATTTTATATGAATAATAATCTGTTGCTCAACCGTTAGACGACTAGTCCAAATCGCTCAACGGTTGAACGATACATGTCCAAGTAGCTCAACGGTTGAGCGACTTGACCCAGCAAGTAGCTCAACCGTTGGGCGATTTGAACACTTATCGCTTAACGGTTGGTTCTAATGTACAGGTCGCTCAGCTAGCAGAGCATACATGTATACCGTTGGACGACAAGTGTTAAGTCACTCAACGGTTGAGCGACAAATGATTATTTTTTAAAAATAAAAAACAATATTATTAATGTATTTCAGAATAAAAAAACAGATTATTCACAAAAAAAAAAATCAGCTGAAACTCTCTCGCTCGGTTGCTCAGCTCCGTGGCGTCAAAAACTAGCTGAGCCCAGCGCTAGCTCCACCCCTAGATGGGAGGAAGCGTTGGTACCATATATACTTGAAATATACTACTTGAAAATAGCTACGTCTGCGTGCCGTTGACGCTGCCTCGACGCTGCCAATAGTGCCTCCACTCTAGTGGTGGTCGAAGGAGCTGCGAACCCCAAGCTCCACTCTAGTGATTGATTAGTGAAAGCTCCAAACTCAAAACCCTCGGTTGCAATGTAAAATCGCACTTTTCCAAGGTACCGCTTTCATGTTCTGATCGATCTTTCTTCATTTATTTTTCATGAAAATCATTGCTCCTCTTTAAAACTTTCAACTTTATATCATGGCAACATGTCATATAGTTGCACTACAAGCAACAGGCAAGTTTTACTAATTTATCTGTACATACAATACGATAGAGTTAATATGTGGTAATCTTTTTTTTTGCATTGAGTCGTATGGTATAAAATTCTCACATTTAAAAAAAAAAAACATGAATGCCACATCAAATGGCCTTGCAAACCATTATTGACAATTTGTAAAGACAAAAAAGAGTGAGAAAACTTCCTGCAAAATAATGGGTTTAATGTTACTCCCTCTAGTCACAAAAGAGTGAAGCTATAGAATATGAAAATGATATGAGTGAATTTGTCATAAAAAATAGTTTTTAAAATATTGCATTTTTATTTTTATATGTAATAAGAGACTTTGAAAAGTAAAAGACACTACTTTTTTGTAACCAGAGGGCGTAGTTTGGAGAATCATTTATGGAAGGGTGTAGTTGTGAGGACTATAACTCCACTCATCCGGTTCAAATCTTCGTGCCTACCTTACGACGCATGAATGTGTCTCAATAGAAAAGCGTGTCCATACCCCATGAGATCATGAATTTGTCTCTCGCCTCCGCAATTCTATGTCATCTCCACAATTCTATTGACATTGGTGTTAGTGGTGCGCGAGGAGGGCGAAGATGTGCACATTCGCCATGCTGTGGACATGAAATTGATATATGCTAAAGATCATGTAGCGGACATAGCAACCGAGTAGTGTCATTGCTGGACGTTGGAGGTGTTGCAGAGTAGTTGGAGCCTATCGAGCCTGGTGGGGATAGACCGATATGTACGCACATGTGGTAAGGTTTAGATGTTGCCAGATGGGTCGTGCCACTTGGGTTGGCTTGAAGCAAAAGATTGTTAGCTCGGTTAGACACGATACGTATAATGTCGCGCCTAGTACGGTATGACACGATGATGGCGCAAAGGAGGTCGGGCGTGGGGAGGCTAGGATACGACAGAGATAGCCAAGTGCGGAGGAGATGGCATGGCGTGGGGAGACTAGGGTGCGTTGGCAGAGGCGGTCGGTCGCCAGTTGTGAAGGCGGGTCGACCGGGAGGAAATGGTGACCATGCGTTACTATGTTTTATTTTGGCCTAACCATACCAAACAGTAGCCGGATCGGCCAGCACGACCAACTGATCACGTGCTATACTTGAGTTGACACTTTAGTCCACGAGTCAGCACGGCACAGCCCAACCAGTTAAATGGGCTGGCTGTACCGGGTCTAACCGCGGCCCGTTTCGCCATGACTAGATCCGACCCGTCCATCCGTGTAACACGTGACATGGCGTGTGCCAACCCGTTAGATCATATCACCAGACGCACGGAGAGGTGCCGCGCGGCCGCAGTCACCGCAAAATCTTCTACTAGGGTTTTCCAACCATTCTTGCGCAAACACTCCAGCCCCCGCGCTGGCCGCCCGCTCGGCGCCGCTCCTCCGCTCGATCCCTCGGTGCCGCATATCGTCCCCCAAACCCGAAGCCGCCGCAGCCACCCTTCGCGACCGCTACCTCGAACTCGTCTCTCCTCCCCCTCTTCTTCTCTCTACTGGATTGGCGTGGAGTGGAGAGGGGATCCTTCCCGACTGCTTTGTTTTGTAGGTAAGCCCGCCCTAACTTCCTTGGAATGATTTCGCTTTGATCCAGTTTATTCCTTCTAGTCTTTGCTGTGATTGTGAGCAATCAAATGCGTCCATCGTTGGAATGCTTACTCCAATTGCGGATTTCGGCATCGATGACGCTGCGGATGCGTCTGCATCCTGTAATGCCATCTTTGACGAAGGCATTCTTGCGGTTGTATACGTTCTCTAGGGTTTATCTGCTACTCGTGCATTCCTGTCTTTCCTGCAAGGAATGGAATCCACCTACACGGTTTGATCACAATGTGTGCATTTTCTATGCAGAGGACTGGTCACAGGATGCAGTCTTTGCTGCGGAGCGTCTGTCGAGCCGGAAGCCGTAGCACTTCTGCAAAGCTCCTGGATTGTGCAGTTCCTGGAGTTGCACTGTCAGGAGTTAATCAGTCGCCCATCAAACCCCTGAGGCCTTACAGCTGGATTCGTCCAATTGGGGTGCGTGTTCGTATAGGAGATAGGGTTGTGGGTTTGTGTGTTTGCGATCTCGTGTGATACTAATTTGTCTTGATCATGCCTACTGGATTGTTTTCTTGATGTGCAGAGTCCAATCATTTCTCGCGATGGTGTTCAGACATCTGATTTCTGCGCGAAGGCTTTGGCGCTGAGGGGTTTGTCAACAGTGGGGAATGCCGAGGTTTCTCTTGGGGAGGAAAGTTCCAGCTCTCCCGCTGTTGAGCACCCCCTACGCATTAAGTTCAAGAGACCTGACAAGACAGCCAGACACATTATGAATGTAAGCCTAGTGTTATTTGCAGGAATCATATAATTTCCAGTTACAGTAATATTGTTGTAAACACTTCAAACAGCTTAACATATTCATTATTTGTCTTTGCCAGATCTTAAACAAAGAGGCAGTCGAAAAGGTCCGTGCGGAAAGAGAGATTCCTGATTTACAGCCTGGATGTATTGTTCAAATGAGAGTGGTAACTACTAAGTCATTTGCATTCTTGCTTTAGTGGTTTTCATTCATGTTTATTGTTCTGATTCTATGTATAAACAGCAAGTTCCTGAGAACAAGCGGCGCGAGTCTACATTGAAAGGCATTGTCATAGCAAGGCGCAATGCTGGGATCAATACAACTTTCAGACTGCGTAGATTAGTAGCTGGTGTGGGAGTTGAATCTATCTTTCCACTGTAAGTGACACCAAATATGTGCTTCTCTTTTCCATTTTCATGTATGTATGTGCTTTTGTTTCGGAGCTTTGCACGTAGAGATCAGAAACTCAGAATTATTTGTTGGTTCTGTACAATTATTTTCCTGTGGGAATAAACACTTGTTTATTCAAATCTGGCAATCATTCACAATACTTTAAGCGTTGTTGGTTGAGTGGGTCATTTCTCCTTATTCTTTAGCATGACAGAACAGGATGGTCACATTCATCGGTTGTGCATAAACTTACTATTTGGTTTTGTATGGCTAATTAAACACAAATGAAATTATAGATGTACAATTGCTGTATTAGAAGTGTAGTTGGCTGAACTGGGAAAACTGCTTTTAGGTTTGGTGTCTTTGTTTCTCGGCTGTCTTCTGGCTTCTTTATATAATCAATAGTATCTCATTTGCTGATGAGAATGGTGGCACCAGCTTCATTCTGGTCCTGTTAGTTGTAAATCCATGACCATGAGTACTATTTTCTAAACCATGGAATGATATGCATCTGGTTAATTAACTCCTAGGAAAGTGCACAATGGGATGGATAGCAGTGGTATTCAATACCAAGCACATATTTTTCCATTGACCTTATTTACAGAATGTTGGTGTAGTAAGTGCTTGTGCCATGTTAGCGTTTTGTTAGAAATGGAGCTTGTAGTTTCATAAATGTGTGCATCCAGCTATGGCAAAACTACAATTTTCATTACGTCATAGCATGTTCTTTCTTCATCCTGCGGGGACTGAAAACATTGGAAGAATGGCATAAGTAGGATATTTCATATGGCCTCTGTTTTTATTTTTGGGATCTGTTTATTTTTATTCCGCAGTTCATTTCTTCAATCTTTCATATAAAAAATTGGCATAAATTGTTGAAGAAGTCAAATATGAAAGCTATCATTACATATTACATGTTTTATGTTGACTATTTTATTAATGCAACTTCTCTTTTGCATTCAGTTACTCACCAAACATCAAAGAAATCAAGATCTTGGACAGGAAGAAAGTTAGGAGAGCAAAGCTGTATTACCTGAGGGATAGGATGAATGCGCTTAAGAAATGAGACAACTTAAGCTTGGTTTTTACCATTTTGTTCTGATGTGGATCTGCATGGATTCTGATGACATAGTGTTTGCAGTTCGAGAAAGCACATTTAAGTCCAGCTCCTAAAAGCTACTGTTTGTAGTTCTCGTACTTGGTGGTCATGGTTTCAAGTAGCAAGTGCTAGCAGAAATACACAGTGTGGATCTGTCCTCTTTTATGATTTGCAGCCACTAGTGGACAATTGTCGGTACTGGGATCTGAATATGTAAATCCAGACTCTTTGTGTATAATGCACTAGTTCATAATCATATTAGTATACACAGTGGTAACATCGATAAACATCATTCTATACAAGTGATTAAAAAGAATAAACGACTTAATTTGATAAACAAAAGAATAAACAAAATTTTGATAAACAATTAAGGGTTATGATGATTGTGTTGACACTTATTTAGCCACACAAGGCTTAAGCAAATAAAGAAAAATAGCAGCAACGGAACGAAAAATAACTTTAGTGGAATCCATAACTTGTCACCGCAACCGATTCGGAAAAGACTTAACGATCAACCTGGTTGAAGAACTCTTCTAGAGCAAAAGTTGACTCTAATAATTCCTCTAAATAATGATTATAGCAAAGGTGATCATATGAAGTACTCAGCAAGTTATACCACATAATATAATTATAGATAACATATTAAGGAAATGACTTCTATTGTTCTTTTGCGAAAAATAATAATTTAAATTGAATATGAATAATAGAATAAAAACGTAACTTAAAACAGTAATAACATTGAGTAACAATAGTTTTCACAAAACCCACAAAGCTTAAACCAATTCTTTCATACAACTTCCCTTCCACGTTGTTTTATAAAATCTATCCTTCGGATAAATCGATGAGCATGTCCATAACCGAGGACGTGGCTATTCGAATAGGTTGTTAACACTCTAAAGATGTTGTACAATTTTACTCATAATATATAATCAGTGCGGCCAACACCAATCATAACAAAACCTTTTAGAAACTTTATCTCAACAATTAACTCCCCCGATGTGCATTCAGCTGGCACCAAACTGCACTCAGTTCGTTGGCCTGACGCACACCGTTCGACCTAGAAACGACGAATCATCCAAAGATGCGACCCATCACAAATAAGTCCGCAACGCTACTCGGCACAAAGTTTAACCAATACCTGAGTAGCTAATGTCAAGACTCTGTAACTTTCTAAGCTAGGCCTGGAACATATCAGGCTTGTGGTAGTATGATGTAGCTCAGTTCAATGATACACAAAGTTAAATCCTTAATCGATCAAGGCGAGACTGCCAATATTACACTAATTCACAAAGATTCACACAGCTCCCAAGCACAAAACCCACCATGTCACAAAAACCTTTCTACTCATCCCAGTCTAAATTTTTTCCCAGCCTATTGATTAAGTATATCACATGCCATCAACATGTGATAACATACAACACACAACTTTTTACAAAGATGTTCCATAGTCACTTAGTCATGTATGAGTTTAACAATTCAAAATGATATCAATGACCCGTTGCAAGACGAAGCATACTAATCGTATCTAATTAACCCACGTTGGTGCTATGATAATACCAATTAGTAATTTAATCAAGCTACGATGGAAAATGATCATGACAATACAATTATAAATAAAAGTAGGTTGCATAACTAATCTAAAATTAACTAAAACATTTGATAATTGAATTAGCATACAATAATTTAAATCAAAGTAGTTTTGTAAAACTGGGTGTAACCTAACCAAATCATAACTTGCCTTAGTACAACTCTTGGTCTTGGCTTTGGTCCTGATCTTGAGCAAATCCTCACACGAACGCTCCCGATTTATCGACGTGATATGGTGTGGGATCGAGGAGGATGAAGATTGTGAGGAGGACAAATTGGTGAAGGCGAGGATCGCCCTTGGCTCGGCTGGACTTGCTCCGGCCCGCCGAGGCTCTGATCGCTGCCGAACTTGGTGAGACAAAGACTTGTTTATTTCTTAATTGAGTCTCCCTCTTTTACATATGCTGCTTTTATAGACTTAAGCATGCAGAATTTTTGAAAGTGGCATAAGGAAAGGATTAACTGAAACAAAACTAACATATTCTACTCAATCTCTTAATGAGAAACTAACTCTATCCTATCTCTTAAGGAGATTACTCAAACTGTACTCCTCTCTTCTAAAATCTTCCTCTACTGCCATATCGGTAGCAGTAACCGATTCGGTTACTGTAGCCTAATCTGACACGGGAACTGGCCCCCCGGCCGAGGTTCAAGTCGCTGTCGCACATCGCTGTCTTTGATACATCTTCCCCACAAAGGTGTCCACAATATTACCTCTCTCTCTCTCTCTCTCTCTCTCAACAGCTTGTCCTCGAGCTGGAACAAGGGATAACGTTGTTGAAAATCATCCAATCGCTTCCAGGTCACATCGGTAGAAGAACACCCCAACCATTGAACGAGTAGTCCCCAAGTGCTGTGGTTCAGATGAGCCTAGACAATAGATAACAACGAAGGAACCACACGACCATACACAATGTCCAGTAGCCGGCCAAGAACCGGTGGAATTGGTCCGAGATACTTTTTTGAGTAAAGTAACATGGAAAACATTATGGATACGATCTTTGGGAGGAAGCTGAAGACGATACACAACCGTGCCAATGCGTTCTTGAACCAAGAAGGGACCATAAAAATGAGGAGCCAATTTAGATCGCTATTGGTCTATGATGGAAACCGCGGTTTGGTGACGAAGGCGAAACTAGGCCCATTCATCCACCTCAAAGTTGATCTCACAATGATGTTTATCATAATGCTGCTTCATGTAATCTTGAGCTTGATGGAGGCATTCACAAATTTCAGTGATAAATTCATCACGGTCATGCCACTCTCGATCAACAACCGCCACTCATGTTGCACCCACTGGTACGTCAACAGAGTAGGAGGGTCATGCCCATAGACTACTCGAAAAGGTGTTGTACACAAGGCGGAATGATAGGAAGTATTGTAGTAAAACTTTGCCCAAGGAAGCCACTGCTTAGGACCATGACTAGTCAGACACCGTAAGTACATAGTGATTGTGCGATTAACTACTTCAGACTGACCATCCGATTGTGGGTGAAAAGCAGAACTCATGTGAAGCTTAGATCCCGCAAGACAGAAAAGTTTTGTCGAAAAATTACTGGCGAAGATGAGATTATGATCACTCACAATAGAATAGGGGATACCATAGAGACGAACAATATCATCAAAGAAGGCACGAGTAACAGAGTTTTCCGTGTAAGGATAACCAAGCAGAATAAAATGGCTATATTTGAAAAACGATCGACAATCTTTAAGATAATCATTTTGCCACCCACCTTCGTAAAACCTTCCATAAAGTCCATGGAAATACCCTCTAAAACTGCCAATGGCACATTCAAAGGTTGGAGAAGTCTGACTAGATGTAAATGTTTAGTTTTATTTAGCTAACGCACAACGATATATTCACGAACCTTTTTATTAGCTCCATAGTTGAAAAAGGTCTCTCGAAAGCGATGTAAAGTTTTCTAAATACCTTCATGACTAGTACTATGCACATCGGCAAGCAATTCAGTTGAAAGAAGTGTTGAATCAACCACAAAAATACGCCCATTTTATAAAATCAATCCATCTATGAAGGTCGAACAGATTCAGCGGTACCGGCCAATATTTTATCACACAATACAATGAGTTAGGGAATTGTAACATCCTAAACTTTGTTTTGTGTTTCAAATATATAAAATTTTGAGCTTTTCCAAAAACTTTTGTTAAAACTCATAAGTTGCCTTAAAATTTAATTTTTTTTTCTTGAATTCAAGTTTCTAATTAATTTTAGGAAAATTTCAGTATAAAAATCTATGGAAATAGTTTTGTAAAATACTAGTTTAGTTATCATCAATTAATATAATTTTTCACAAATTTTTAGAAGTTCAAATGACCTCATAAAAATCCAAACCTAGTTGCTAATGTTGATTTCAAAAAGTATTTAATTATGGCAAATGGAAAATGAACAGTGGCCAAAACAGTTTTTCATACGTCCTAGATGACCCGGAGAACACTCACAATTTTTTTTTAATAATTGTTAAAATTTTATTTCTTTGTCAAACAACCTAGTCAAAATAGTTTGAATTCGGTCAAATCTAAATCCAAAAATTTGAAACCGACCGGACCGGGATTTACTGTTCGACCCGAACCACTCCAACCCGACTAGGCTCGACCGCGCCTTCGCGCCGCATCGCACCAGACTCGGGCTCGAGCCACTCGCCGCGCCGATTCCCCACAGCCGCTGACGAGCGGGGCCCACCTGTTGGAGCCGTTGTCATCCTAGCGCCGCTGAAGCCCGCGACACTGGCGCTCTCGCATGCGTGCCACGCAGTCCGCCCACGCCACCTCCTGCTTCCCCGACTACTCTCGAAGGATCGCCCAGGTTTTATGAACTTCATAAGCCGATCCAATCGTCCTCTCTCGTACTATCTCACCTGCTATTACCTTTTTTTTCGAGCACGGTTCGCCGCCGCCACTTCAATTCTGGCTACCTCCGACTTCTTCCATCGCATTAAACTTGGGCGCCTCGTTCCTGGAGCCAAGGTGGTCCTGAGGCGTAGTTTTCAAAGCTTCTCGACGCCTGTGGCGACTTCTCCACGTGAGCCGAGCCTTCTTCTCCGCCTCCGGTCGTCGCTAGCGCGCCACCGGCATTTTCTAAAATAGCTTTTCATTTGTTTGAATTTCCGAAAATCAAAATTCCAGAAAATCCCCTTTACCGTGTGTGGGCGAATCCTCACCACCATCGTTCTTCCCGCCACCAGACCTCCGCCTCGGCCTCGCGCCACCGTGCGATCCCCATCGACGGCTCTCGCTCGCCACGCCTCCTTCGCGCCGGCACTGATCTTCATCCGACGGCCCGACGATCGGCGCGCCTCCCTTCGCCTCCGCCGTCCGATCAAAATCGAACGACACTCCGCCTGCGTGCCTGCTCTTCTTCTTCCTCCCCTTCTTCTCTCTCCGCAGGCGCGCGTGAGCTCCCGCCCGCCTCCGGTCCGCCTTGTTGCCATCCTCAGCGTCAACGCCTCGGCCTCGCTCCGTTTCCCTTTCGCTCTTCCCAGGCCGTGCGCGTCAAGGCTCACTGGCAGCGGACACTCCTCCGCCCATGACCTCCCCGGCTCCTCCTCCGCCTCGGTTCTCCCCTCCTTGTCTCCTTCCCGCTCACGCCGAGCCCCGCACCTCCTTGGCTATAAAGCGGGCGCCTTCTTCTCCTCCCCTCTCTTCTTCCTCCCCCTCGGCTCGCCTCCGCACCGCCATTTCCTCGCGGCCGCGCCCCTCTCCGTCGCCCCGTCGCTCCGGTAGGGCTCCAGCCCGGCCGATCCCTCCTTCGGCATCTCCTCGCCACCCCATAGCTCCCCCACCCCTCATTTGCACTGTCCCGCTCCTCCCCTCGTCGTCGCCTCCGTCTCCCTCAGCTCCGGTCGCCGCCGCGCACTCCTTCCCCTCCTCTCTCTCTCTCTCTCTCTCTGTCTCTCCCGCTCGCTCTCTCTGCCGGTGGGCCTCCCACTGTGCTGTGGACCGCGCCCACGAGCCGGTGGACCACACCGTTCACGGCGCGGTGGACCCGGCGCAGATCGTGTCGCACCGCGCCGAGCCGATGTGGCCGTCCACGTGGGCGCCACGCCCGGCGCCACGCTCTGCACCTTCTCCCGCGTGGCTGCCCATTCGGCGCCACGTGGCCGCCGACGTCAAAATCCCGATTTTTCAGTAGAAAAATAAATCCAGAAATTCAAGAAAACCAGAAAAAAAACCCCTAATTCTATCATTTCATGTGATTTCCAACTTCGTTCGGCCATAACTTTCTCATCCGAACTCCGATTTGGGTGATCCAAATTTCTATATTCATCTAAAATCAGCCCCTTTCATTTGGTTCTGGTTTTGTAATTTTTGGAGTTCATTTGGTGCTGTTTTATTTATTGTTTCTATTCTCGCACGTGTAGATTCCGGCATTTCAGAAGATTTCATCGACCCGACAACCGAAGACCCGCTCCTCGTCAACGAAGGCAAGTCGTAGGCCTTTGACCATGTTGAACCCATTTTATAAATGTATATTATTTTAAATTATCATGCATGTCTAGATTTATTAAAAATGGTTTTGGGAGTAGATAATTACCAAATTGCCATTATGCCACCTTAATAAATTGAAAATGAAATGCCACCTCGGCATGTCACCTTTCGAGGCCTTGTACGGGAGAAAGTGCAGAACCCCGTTGAATTGGTCTGAGACAGGCGAAAGACCTTTCTTTGGTCCGGACTCGATCAATGAGGCCGAGAGCCAAGTCCAGCTCATTCGTGATCGTTTGCGCACAGCTCAATCCAGGCAAAAGAGCTATGCGAATCGCCGTCGTCGTGAATTGAGCATTGAGCTTGATGACTTTGTTTATCTCAAAGTCTCTCCTTTGAAGGGCCATCAGCGTTTCGGCGTCAAGGGCAAGTTAGCTCCTCGATATGTCGGTCCTTACCGTGTTATCGAGAAGAAAGGAGCTGTTGCCTATAAGTTGGAATTGCCAGCTGCACTCGAGGGGGTACATGATATTTTTCATATGTCCCAACTAAAGAAGTGCCACCGTGTTCCAACTGAGGAAGCTCCGTTGGAAACCCTCGATGTCCAAGAGGATTTGACCTACCGCGAACATCCTGTTCGCGTGCTCGATGAGGCTGAACGAAGAACAAGGAATAAAATCATCAGATTCCTCAAAGTTCAGTGGTCGAACCATTATGAGGATGAGGCTACTTGGGAGAGGGAAGATCGTCTCCGTGCAGACTATCCATCTTTCTTTACTGAGTGAGCCAAATCTCGGGACGAGATTTTTGTAAGGGGGGGAGGTTTTGTAACATCCCAAATATGGATTTGTGTTTCAAATGTAAAAAAATAAGAAAAAATTAAAACTTTTCTTGCATCTTGAAGCCCTTGGTCATTTTTGTAATTCTTTTAAAAAGAATTATGGAAAAATCAAATTTGAATCCTCATTTGACTCTAATCAAAAGTCTCCTTGGCCTAGATCTTGTGCCAAACCCTTGGAAACATTTTTTCTGAGTTCTAGGGAGGCTTGGCAACACCTCTGAATTATCTTATGATTTTTAGAAATTATTTGATAATTTTTGGAGACAAGTCAAAAACTGGTCAAACAATATTTCTCCTCTTCTGGAATTTCTAGAGAAAAATTCAGTGTTTGAAAATCTCTGAAAATTTTATGGGAGGTTCCTCCTGCTGTCAGCAAGCTCCAGTTAAAATTTCATAAATTTTGGAGTTTGTTTGCTACCTCAAAGAATTCCTCAAAAATCAGATGTTTAAAATTCAATTTCTAAGCTGGTTTGCACTGTTCCTCGGGTTCGAACCGGACTCGGCCTCGAGCCACTTGACTCGGTCCAGTCAACTAAACGCACCGGCTCGGTCGATCGGGTGCGCGCGTTGTGAGCCGTTGGATCAGCATCGAACGGTCCTTGATCAACCGAATGATGGAATCGTTTTAATCCACCCGTTCTAACTCAGCCGTTCGATTTCAATCCGACGGTCGACACATCGTCTCCTTCCTCCGTCGGTAGCGTGAGCTCGGCCATGGCGTCGCGCAGAGGAGAAAAGCCGCGTGCGATCCACTCTTGATCGCCTTTAAACGGCTAGCTCTGCGCGCATTAAATGCCCATCGTGCTCCTCCCTCAGGCGTCCACTCTCCAACTGCTCCCGTCGCTCTCTCGCGCTCTAATGGCCGGGTTGACCCGAGAGGGATATCGCCATTGCTCTCTGCCATCCTCGGCTATTTAAGCTCTATTGTTTCTCCCTTAGCTTCCTTTAGCACCCCCGCAACTCCAGCTAGCACTCACGAGTTTCTTTGAGCCGCAGATCCTCGCAAATCCTTCGGCCGCCATTGTCGGATTTGGAGCTTCGATGGAGTCGGTGCAGTAGGGGTTTTCTTCTTCGAGTCTTTGCTCCCCCTTTACTCTCTAAAACTTAACCGTCACTCAATTCGGTTCAATTTGCTCAAGGTCGAATCAATTTGATTCCCCATTTCAAATTAAATCGGCATTCTTCCTCGCCGAGCCGTCTCGACTCTCCTCGGTGCATTCTTTGCGCTCAGTAACTTCTTTTAGTCCCTAGTGGCTGGCACTGCTCCCTTGAACCACGGTGAGCTCTTTGCCGTTTCGTTTCGTCACTTTCGCCCGCCGGTTCTCTCGGTTTGCGGCGCTCTGACCACCGCACCAAATCCATTGGTACCTTTAGGTGCGCAATGATGTTTGGGACCCATTTTGAGCACTTGCTCGCACCGCCGCGCCGAGCCGCCCGGCGAAAGCCGTTCTTCCGTCGCTTTTGCGGACGAAAACAGATCAGGCGTTTGAACGTGAGTCGATTTGGACCGTCGATCCTTAGATCTACGGCCCACATTCGCGCGGAAATTTGAATTCGTCGCGCGTTTCGGTCTGTGGCCCGTTGGATCCAAGATCAACAGTCCCGATTCGAATCCGCTTGGACCGTTGGATCCCAGATCCACGGCCGCGTCGCGTCTTGACGTTCGGACCGTCCGAACGCTCGATCCACGTGGACCGTTGGATCCAAATCCGACGGTTGGCGTTTAGGGTTGGGGCGCGCGCGCGCGTTTGCACGGAACTTGGACCGTTGGATCCAAGATCAACGCTCCAAGTTCGTCCACGTCATTTCTCTTTTCGATTTTCGAAAGGACTTATTTATCAACTGAAAAATGTGATAACTTGTAAAATGCATAACTATTTCATTTTAATTCTTTTGGAGATTCAAATTTTTCTGGTTATGTTTTTACTAAACTTTAATCTAAAAATGTTTCCAACCCGAAAGACTCGAGAAAATTTTGCTAATGAATAGTAGTATGTTTGATTTATAAAAGCTGAGCAAAATTGTTTTGGCCATATCTTTTGCATTAAGAATCCAAATCAATTGGTTATTATTGCTAAATTCCTTATAAATCATGAGCTTGCTACTGTAAAATTTTCAGAATTTTTGGAGAAAGTTACTGTTGGGTCTTTGCGTTTTCTTCGTTCTTATCGGTTGTTTTTCGCTTTCTCGTTAGGATCCGAAGAGCACGTTGACAATATAATTGACCCTCAGCAACATCTTGACCCACAGCAAACAGGCAAGCGGTTTGATCATAAATTTCCCATTACTTTCAAGTCTAATATCTTGTTTACAAATCATATGTATGCATGCTTTTGTGTCAAATTAATTTTTCCGATTAGATGTAGTTATTCCTATTGCAGTGGTGCCCTCAAATTGTTATCCCCTGCCACAAACATAAGTTATTAATGTCGCTGGTGAATTAGAGCCCGGTGATTTAATTATGCTCTTTTATTGTCTTTTCGATGTAATGCTTAGAAATGCTTAGATGTCGGTAGTATTGGGCAGTCATCGATTTTAGTCGATGATCTTGATCACACATTTATTTATGATTCCATTATGTCCAGCACTTGTGCTTTGTTACTTTGTAAAGTCAAAAACTGAAAATAAAATTGTTTTAGACTTGGGCACAATGGTATGTTGGTGTAATCTGTTGGTGTGAATGGAATGGTGCCTAGGTCATCAAGGACCGAGTTACTTGTGTCACTAAGCCAAGCGCTTATGCGTGCTAACCACGCGAGAGGATATGGGACCTCTCGGACTTAGTACTTTGGCGTGTGTTATCTCCAGTCGCAGGAGGGGTTGTGTGTGTTGTGTGAAAAAGGATATGTGTTCTTGTGTTGGGTGTGCGGTGGTGGAGATTCCGGGTAGGCTCTCCACCTCGAGGAGCATTGTAGTTGTCCAAGGCTTTACCTGAGACGAGTAGTTGACCGAGGCTTTGCAATGACTTCGACACAACGTATGAGTTTCTATCCATACGGGCGGCTCGTAGTTAATACACAATATTGGAAATGTCTCGTAGGACTTAGTGTCTTTGGCATACCAAAGGAAGTATGCTAATCATGTGGCAAAAGCGATGCAGCGTGTGGGTACATTGGTACACCCCTGCAGGGTATAAAACTATTCGAATAGCCTCGTCCTAGGTTATGGACATGCTTGGTAAGGTCGTGCAAGAACTAGACTACAACCTTTTAAATTAAAATTTGACATGGTTGGTATGAATGGGTAATTCATACTATTGTTGTGGTGACTAATGGGTTAGTCACTTCCAGGATGGTTGTTGTCTTCTATCTACTGTTATATTGTTGTCATTTACGGTTATTTGAACATTAAAAACAGATTTGTTAACTTGCTTTTAAATGTACTACATTATTGCAAATAAAGATTGCTTTGTGCTGAAAATGAAACATACAGCCTCCACTTAAATAAGCTTGCATGTAGCATATGTATAGGTCTGTTACTCTACACGTAAGTCTTGCGGATTATAATTTTTGTACTCATTTGCTTTGCTTAACTATTTGTTGCAGAGGAGGAAGGTGAGCCCCAAGGGCCTCACTTTTGTGAAATGTGCTGTGGATTCGACGACTAGCTTGGCGGTCCGGTCGGTTGCCTTGTGGGTTAAAGGTACACTGATTGGCTCTTTTGGTTTATGGCCATCTTATGGCACTTTTGCTTCCGCTGTTAAATTTCTGTATGTCTATGTCATTTGGCCGGTCGGCCTCTCTTTTGTAATAACTATCCTTTATTTATCTTAACTTCTGTTTTGTTGCTTTGCTTCGGTTCTATGTGAATGAATGGAATTGATGCATGAATTTTGTAAAGAGGTGTGTATACTGCATTTCTGGGAAGTATACATGTCTCGAGTCTCGGTTTATTCGATTTGTGATGCTAGGACCAAGTGGATGGTTAAGCATTACAAGCCCAATAAGCCGGGGTCTCACAGAGTTTGGTATCAGAGCCATACTGACCGTAGTAACCCAAGCTTGGTCGTCTTTAGGCTATTTTGGAAAACCCTAATTTCGAAGTATCAAATGATTTATGAAAGCTTAAGGAATTCTCAGATTTTACTCCTTACCTATCTTAGCTTTCTCCTCTCATCTTACTCTAATTTGAGTTTTAAAAAAAATTGATTTCCTCTCCTCCTCAAAGATAGTCGTTATCGTTTCATTGGGTTTAGGGAGCTAATGAGCTTGGCAAATTGAAGTGTTGACTGCCCTCTACAAGGTTTTGAAGTTTCTGGAATGGATAAATTCGACTAGAAGCTTGGATGCAAAACCTGGACAGCGATCTTTCAGTTTCCGGACAGCAAGCTCAAAGGTTCTAAATGGGATAGTGAATGAAAGGTTAATCAACTAAAACTTGTGGGAATAGAAGGGTAAGATGCGATACTAGTTAGCTATGTATCTAACACTAATTTCGCTGATCTAACCTTGCTCTTTAGTGGTATTAGATCTTACGTTATATTCTGATTTTTATCTTCTCAATCAATTACTCGTTCATTCAATACGGGTTAGTTGCATTGGGAAGTTGAGCTTTGGTTTGGTGATTCGTTACTGTTTTCGAGTCTTTTTATAAGCATATTTAAGTTTATACACTTGTTGTTTTTGGCTTTCGATTAGGGGGTATTCCATTTCCCTAGTCATTAGCTTTTTGTTTCCTTTCGGCTTTGATTTTCGGGTCTAGTTTTTAACCCAAGTTTCTTGTAACAGGATGGCCGAACGCACTCGTAGCGGCCAAGGCGGTCGGTGGTCGGACGAGGATCTTCCTCCTCCTCCGACCATGGTCGAGGTCCTTCTTGGATCGAGCGCAACGTGCGCGTAAGGCGGAGGGTTCTTACGGGCGTCATCGCGCGTAACACTTCCGCCATTACGATTGCTTGAGATCCGGGCAAGGAGTGGACACCGGCCGCGTGGGGACTCGCGGAGTTTCTTCGCACCCAGGCCCCCACGTTCTCAGTCCGAGGACCGCTTGATGCGAGCGATTGGCCCGTGCGGTTGAGCGAAAGCCGCATAGCGCGCATGCGTGGAGCACGAGAAGGCGATGTTCGATCGCACCGGTGGAGGGTGCGGCTTTGTCTTGGTGGGAGAGCTTTCGCCATGCACTGATGGTCACACCGTCACGGGAGGAGTTTCGCCGCGCCTTCCGTCGGAGTCACAATCCTTCCTACTGATGAGGTCAAGAAGAAGGAGTTCTTGTCGCTCGACAAGGGCGTTTCTCGATTCTGAGTACATGCGAATTTAACCATTTGGCTCGTTATGCTCGGAAGAGGTGGCCACCGATGAGGCCAAGCAAGAGAAGTTCAAGGATGGTTTGTCCGAGGAGCTTCGGGACAAGCTATCCATCGTCGACTTCCGGTTTCGGGCCTTGGTGGACAAGGCCATCGTCGCGCGAGCACTCGGGAGAGCGCTTGTGGATTCCGCAAGCGTAAGTGGGAGGCCCACAAGTCCTCTAGGGCCTATATATCGCTTGATCCGTCTCGGGGGTCGCGTCGTGACAAGACTCCCCGAGGCGTCGGCCAAGACTGTTCTTCGTCCTTCGCAGTGTGCCCGATCCGTGCACTGCGAGTCGGCAAGGTGGCCCCCGCAATTTGCCGGGGTCACTTGCCGCTTTGCAACCGAAGGGGCATTATGCGAACCAATACCCTAAGAAGGCAGAGCGCCCTCGTCCTAATGGAGGACGGGCAAGGAGGTAGTTCTTCTCGGGACACGAAGATAGTCCACGCTACCCAAGGCATGGGTAGTTGTCGCGTCAACCTCATCTCAGCGGAGGAGGCACAGGAGGCACCTGACGTCGTGCTGGGTACACTTTCTGTTAACTCTCATTCTGCTACTAGTTTGTTTGATTCAGGAGCATCTCATTCTTTTATTTCTGAGTCTTTTGCTGCTATTAGTGACCTCCTTTTTGCTCCATTGTTGGTCCCATTGCTCATTCGCTCTCCGGGTTCGGAGTTGAGAGCTGAATTGGAGTGTAGGGATGTTCCAGTTGAGATCGAGGGAGTGAGATTCTTCGCGAATCTTATCCTCCTCCATTCAGGAAGTTTAGATGTAATTCTTGGTATGGATTGGTTGTCTCACCATAAGGGACAAATCGATTGCGCCAAGAAGTGTGTCTCCCTATCTAGTCCTTGGGCGGCAGTTAAGTTCGCGCACCGAAGCTGCTAGGTCCGCATCTCTTCGCGCTTGAAGCGAAGCCCGCTCTAGATATTAGCGAAGTCCCAACGGTTCGTGACTTCGTTGATGTATTTCCTGAAGATCTTCCAGGGATGTCACCAGTTCGAGACCTCGAGTTTGTCATTGAGTTGGTTCCCGGTACCGCCCCGATTTCAAAGAGGCATTATCGGATGCCACCAAACGAGTTGGTGGAGTTGAAGAAGCAACTAAGTGAGCTGCAAGAAAAAGGTTTCATTCGCCCTAGCTCATCTCCGTGGGGTTGTCCTGCAATCTTCGTAAAGAAGGACAATACCTTGCGCATGTGCGTGGATTATCGTCCGCTTAATGAGGTAACGGTAAAGAACAAGTATCCATTGCCCCGCATTGATGATCTCTTTGATCAATTAACTGGAGCTCGAGTATTCTCCAAGATTGATTTGAGAGTGGGATATCATCAAGTTCGGATACGACCGGAAGATATTCCAAAGACGGCCTTCTCTACTCGCTACGGCTTGTATGAATACATCGTCATGTCATTTGGCTTAACCAATGCTCCTACCTTGTTCATAAACCTCATGAATTCGGTATTCATGGAGTATTTGGATAAGTTTGTCGTGGTCTTCATCGACGATATTCTTATCTATTCCAAGGACGATGAGGAACATGATAAGCATCTGAGGCTGGTGTTAGGCAAGCTTCGTGAGCACCAGCTGTATGCAAAGTTCAGCAAGTGCGCATTCTGGTTGAAGGAAGTGGCCTTCTTGGGTCATGTTCTTTCAGCAGGAGGCGTAGCCGTTGATTCTAGCAAGGTCAGCGATGTTCTTTCATGGGTTCAGCCTACTTCGGTAACCGAAGTGCGGTGTTTTCTTGGTTTAGCGGGATATTATCGTCGCTTTATCGAGAACTTCTCCAAGATCGCGAAGCCGATGACGGAGTTGCTCAAGAAGGATAAGAAGTTCTTGTGGTCCGATCCTTGTGAGGAAAGCTTCCAAGTACTCAAGAAGCGTTTGACCACCGCTCCTGTCCTCGTTCTTCCCGATATTCATCAAAGCTTTGATATCTTTTGCGATACTTCTCGTCGAGGACTCGGTTGTGTCCTTATGCAAGAAGGCAAGGTAGTGGCCTATGCATCAAGGCAATTGAGACCTCATGAACTCAACTACCCTACCCACGACTTGGAATTGGCTGCTGTGATTCATGCACTTAAGATTTGGCGACATTACCTAATCGGTAATCGTTGCGAAGTGTATTCGGATCACAAAAGCCTAAAGTATTTGTTCACCCAACAGATCGAACCTCGGGCAAAGAGATAGTTAGAGTTGATCAAGGACTATGACATGGGTATTCACTATCATCCGGGCAAGGCTAATGTCGTTGCCGATGCGCTCAGTCGCAAAGCGCATTGCAATGCCTTGTTGCTCGAGGAGTTTCAACCCACCCTTCTGGAGGAATTCCAGCATCTCAACTTAGGTTTGGTTGAGCATGGTTCCCTCGCCACCCTGGTTGTGCAACCAACCTTGGTGGATCGGATTAAGGTCGCTCAGCAATCGGATGCTGGAGTGAGCCGCATCAAGGAAAATATCAAGAACGGAACAGCCAAGTGCTTCTCTGAGGATGAGCATGGTATTGTAAAGTTCGGGCAACGCCTTGTAGTTCCAAAGGACATGGAATTGCGGGATTTAATTCTCCGCGAAGCCCATGATTCGCCTTTGTCTATTCATCCCGGGGCCACAAAGATGTATCAAGATCTCCGTCAGGGATTTTGGTGGACCCGAATGAAGAGGGAGATTGCGAAGTTCGTTGCCGAGTGCAACATGTGTCGTCGTGTCAAGGCCGAGCATCAGCGTCAGCCAGATCGCCACCTTTGCCTATTCCTGAATGGAAGTGGGATTCGATCGGGATGGATTTTATCACCGGTCTGCCTCGTACCTCCAAGGGAAATGATGCCATCTGGGTTGTCATTGATCGGCTAATTAAGGTGGCGCACTTCCTTCCAGTCAAGACGGATCTCCGTGTAGGTCTTTTGGCGGATCTCTACTTTGCCCGCATCGTGAGCTTACATGGGGTACCCAAGACAATTGTCTCGGATCGTGGTTCTCTTTTCACCTCTCGCTTTTGGCAAAGTTTGCAAGAGGCTATGGGAACACGTCTTACCTTTAGCACAACATACCACCCCCAAACTAATGGTCAGACCGAAAGGGTCAACCAAGTGTTGGAAGACATGTTTCGTGCTTGTGTCCTCTCCTATGGAAAGAATTGGGAGAAATGCTTGCCATTTGCCGAGTTTTCCTACAACAACAGTTTTCAGGCCAGTCTCGGCATGTCACCTTTCGAGGCCTTGTACGGGAGAAAGTGCAGAACCCCGTTGAATTGGTCTGAGACAGGCAAAAGACCTTTCTTTGGTCCGGACTCGATCAATGAGGCCGAGAGCCAAGTCCAGCTCATTCGTGATCGTTTGCGCGCGACTCAATCCGTGCAAAAGAGCTATGCGAATCGCCGTCGTCGTGAATTGAGCTTTGAGCCTGATGACTTTGTTTATCTCAAAGTCTCTCCTTTGAAGGGCCATCGGCGTTTACGTCAAGGGCAAATTAGCTCCTCGATATGTCGGTCCCCACCGGGTTATCGAGAAGAAAGGAGCATTGCCTATAAGTTGGAATTGCCGGTGCACTCGAGGGGGTACATGATGTTTTCCATGTGTCCCAACTAAAGAAGTGCGTCCGTGTTCCAACTGAGGAAGCTCCGTTGGAAACCCTCGATGTCCAAGAGGATTTGACCTACCGCGAGCATCCTGTTCGCGTGCTCGATGAGGCTGAACGAAGAACAAGGAATAAAACCATCAGATTCCTCAAAGTTCAGTGGTCGAACCATTCTGAGGATGAAGCTACTTGGGAGAGGAAAGATCGTCTCCGTGCAGACTATCCATCTTTCTTTACTGAGTGAGCCAAATCTCGGGACGAGATTTTTGTAAGGGGGGGAGGTTTTGTAACATCCCAAATATGGATTTGTGTTTCAAATGTAAGAAAATAAGAAAAAATTAAAACTTTTCTTGCATCTTGAAGCCCTTGGTTTCTTTTAAAAAGAATTATGGAAAAATCAAATTTGAATCCTCATTTGACTCTAATCAAAAGTCTCCTTGGCCTAGATCTTGTGCCAAACCCTTGGAAATATTTTTTCTGAGTTCTAGGGAGGCTTGGCAACACCTCTGAATTATCTTTTGATTTTTAGAAATTATTTGATAATTTTTGGAGACAAGTCAAAAACTGGTCAAACCCTATTTCTCCTCTTCTGGAATTTCTAGAGAAAAATTCAGTGCATGAAAATCTCTGAAAATTTTATGGGAGGTTCCTCCTGCTGTCAGCAAGCTCCAGTTAAAATTTCATAAATTTTGGAGTTTGTTTGCTACCTCAAAGAATTCCTCAAAAATCAGATGTTTAAAATTCAATTTCTAACTGGTTTGCACTGTTCCTCGGGTTCGAACCGGACTCGGCCTCGAGCCACTTGACTCGGTCCAGTCAACTAAACGCACCGGCTCGATCGATCGGGCGCGCGCGTTGTGAGCCGTTGGATCAGCATCGAACGGTCCTTGATCAACCGAACGATGGAATCGTTTTAATCCACCCGTTCTAACTCAGCCGTTCGATTTCAATCCGACGGTCGACACGTCGTCTCCTTCCTCCGTCGTAGTAGCGTGAGCTCGGCCATGGCGTGCGCAGAGGAGAAAAGCCGCGCGTCGCGATCCACTCTTGATCGCCTTTAAACGGCTAGCTCTGCGCGCATTAAATGCCCGTCGTGCTCCTCTCTCAGGCGTCCACTCTCCTACTGCTCCCGTCGCTCTCTCGCGCTCTAATGGCCGGGTTGACCCGAGAGGGATATCGCCGTTGCTCTCTGCCATCCTCGGCTATTTAAGCTCCATTGTTTCTCCCTTAGCTTCCTTTAGCACCCCCGCAACTCCAGCTAGCACTCACAGGTTTGCTGGAGCTGCAGATCCTCGCAAATCCTTCGGCCGCCATTGTCGGATTTGGAGCTTCGTTGGAGTCGGTGTAGCAGGGGTTTTCTTCTTCGAGTCTTTGCTCCCTCTGCTTCCCCTTTACTCTCTGAAGCTTAACCCTCACTCAATTCGGTTCAATTTGCTCAGGGTCGAACTGAATTCGGATTCCCCCAATTTCAGCCGAAATCGGCATTCTTCCTCGCCCGAGCCGTCTCGACTCTCCTCGGTGCATTCTTTGCGCTCAGGTAACTTCTTTTTAGTCCCTAGTGGCCTGACACCTGCTCCCTTGAACCGCAGCTGAGCTCTTTGCCGTTTTTCGTTTTCGTCACTTTCGGCCACTTCGGTTCTCTCCGGTTTGCCGGCGCTCTGGACCACCGCAGCCAAATCCATTGGTACCTTTAGGTGCGCAATGATGTTTGGGACCCATTTTGGGCACTTGCTCGCACCGCCGCGGCCAGAGCCGCCGCCGGCGAGCCGTTCTTCCCCGTCGTTTTTGCCGGACGAAAACAGGACGGGCGTTTGAACGTGAGTCGATTTGGACCGTCGATCCTTAGATCTACGGCCCACATTCGCGCGGAAATTTGAATTCGTCGCGCGTTTCGGTCTGTGGCCCGTTGGATCCAAGATCAACAGTCCCGATTCGAATCCGCTTGGACCGTTGGATCCCAGATCCACGGCTCGCGTGCGTGCGAACGTTCGGACCGTCCGAACGCTCTGATCCACGTGGACCGTTGGATCCAAATCCGACGGTTGGCGTTTAGGGTTCGGGGCCGCGCGCGCGCGTTTGCACAGGAACTTGGACCGTTGGATCCAAGATCAACGCTCCAAGTTCGTCCACGTCATTTCTCTTTTCTGATTTTCCCGAAAGGACTTATTTATCAACTGAAAAATGTGATAACTTGTAAAATGCATAACTATTTCATTTTAATTCTTTTTCGGGAGATTCAAATTTTGCTGGTTATGTTTTTAACTAAACTTTAATCTAAAAATGTTTCCAACCCCAGTACAGCTCCAGAAAATTTTGCTAATGAATAGTAGTATGTTTGATTTATAAAAGCTGAGCAAAATTGTTTTGGCCATATCTTTTGCATTAAGAATCCAAATCAATTGGTTATTATTGCTAAATTCCTTATAAATCATGAGCTTGCTACTGTAAAATTTTCAGAATTTTTGGAGAAAGTTACTGTTGGGTCTTTGCGTTTTCTTCGTTCTTATCGGTTGTTTTTCGCTTTCTCGTTAGGATCCGAAGAGCACGTTGACAATATAATTGACCCTCAGCAACATCTTGACCCACAGCAAACAGGCAAGTGGTTTGATCATAAATTTCCTATTACTTTCAAGTCTAATATCTTGTTTACAAATCATATGTATGCATGCTTTTGTGTCAAATTAATTTTCCCGATTAGATGTAGTTATTCCTATTGCAGTGGTGCCCTCAAATTGTTATCCCCTGCCACAAACATAAGTTATTAATATCGCTGGTGAATTAGAGCCCGGTGATTTAATTATGCTCTTTTATTGTCTTTTCGATGTCATGCTTAGAAATGCTTAGATGTCGGTAGTATTGGGCAGTCATCGATTTTAGTCGATGATCTTGATCACACATTTATTTATGATTCCATTATGTCCAGCACTTGTGCTTTGTTACTTTGTAAAGTCAAAAACTGAAAATAAAATTGTTTTAGACTTGGGCACAATGGTATGTTGGTGTGATCTGTTGGTGTGGACTTTGTGATTTGTAATAGGATAGTGGATAAACTTATTACCTTTTGCTTTATCTATGTAAACTTATTAAACCTCGTTACCTTTATTGTCTGAATGATTGTGGTTGTTTGAAATGATTTATATTTTTTATCTATCTTGTGATTGTGTCTATGAAATTGCTTGAATTGATATATCTTGTTGATCATATTATTGCTAATTCTTGAATCCAAAATATAGAGGAAATTCTGTCATTTTTTTAAGACCACATATGTGCATGAGTTTCACCTCTTAATATTGTGCACATCTTCAGGGAGAGTTTCTCCTATTTGGTGGTTTAGTTAGCATTTTGTCATATTTTAATTTCTTTATCCTATTCATGACATATGCTATCTAAACATGTCCTAGAATACGCAACATGTTTGGTACTTGTTGTATATTCAAATCATTTCTTTCTATCTCTTCATTTGAGGTTGTCATCAATTACCAAAAAGGGGAAGCTCCAAGAATCTAGGCCCCATTTTAATATTTCGCTAATTAACGACAAGTGTCATTTGTGAACTAACATGTTTGTTCAAGTGTTTGAAAGAGTTAGTCCCGAATAAAGATAAAGAGCACAAAGGCACTAAAATGTTGGATATCAAGATCTTCTAGCTCAAGGCAAAGGTATCTAGCTGGATATGATCTTTTCATAGTTTTACCGATCTAGAAGTTTGAAGATTAAAAAGACCGAATTGCTAGTGTTGGTAGCCGTACTATATGAACAACTAGTAGCTTGATAGCAAAATGTGTCACAATGCTCAAACTCACTTGGTTGCATCTTCGAGTCGTTATTTTATGTCCTTTACTTTTTGTGCGGACTGACCATAGTTGGAGGGCTGGACTGACTGGACCTCCGGTTCGTTGACGCGGTTAGGTTTTTCCAGAAGAGATCCTTTTCACAATTTCGCTGGCCAGACTTATCGCAATGAAATTCAAGGACTGACTGACCCGCAGTCTATGTTGGATGTTTAGATTTTTCCAGAGAGAGTCTTTTTGGCCTCATTCCTTCTCTATTCTCATTATCGGACCGACCGACATCCGGTTCATTGATCTGATCGACTTTTTTCAGAGAAGGGTGTTTTTGCGACTTGCTACTGATATTCTTCATGCTGGATTTGAAGGGATATATGTAGGCTATACTAGTTGGCAATTCAAAATTTCTACCACGTAAACTAGGATGCTATACAAGCAAGAGATCATAGATCATTACCACTAGATGCGCAGTGCAGCAGAAGAAGAGTTGGAGCAGCTTGATCCAACGTAGAGCGCGTCGATGAAGTGATCGAGGTCGACCGTCCAGCGTAGTCGATCGTCCTCGGTAGTGATCGTCTCCTCCTCAACCAATCGAGTTCCTCTCCAAGGTCGTGGATCATCCTCAAGCGCAACAGTAATCGCAGTAGCGCCTCTGCGGTATCTACACGTTCAGGGAAGGAACACCGTACGCCGGTGTGCTAGCACCAACTCGCACGGTAGGGCTCTCAGGAAGATGGTTGCTAGGGTTTTGGTAGAGCAACTCACGTCACATCTATCCCGTGTCTCCTTCCCAACAGCCCTATGCATCTCCTTATATAGAGCTCACAACGGATCCTATCTGAATACGTTTGTTCCAACCCGTTAAGTGTGTGACTTGTTTGGTTCATGCATAGTCGGTTGTGACTCGGAAACCTTTTTTGATCACGAGTCGTTAGCGGTTCCTAGTAGGACATAACGATTCCCAAATACACACAAATAATATCGGACAAATCTTAATGCAATATGATTTATGACCAGGTCCTTGTCACTAACGACCAGCTCGTATCTATACGACCAGATCATATTTAGTCTCGACCACTTCATAACTCCTTACGATAAGGTTTTGACCACTTAGTGATCATATTCGACCAGTCTACAACCAACTCGTATCTCCATACGACTAGTTTGTATCCTGTCGAACTGAACGACCTACTCAAACATTCTCCCTTTACCTCATGATATCTGGTTGAACTCTAGGTGAGATATTGCCATCCATGGACTGTTCAATACTTTCTCGATCAAGTATCGGATAATTTCATGTGGTCGATCTCTTCGACCACTAGTGGCATGGCAATGCACCTCCTTTATCTGATCACATTAAGGGCCTAGAGATATCTTTCCTGTTATGTTAGGAGGGACAAATCCCATATCGACCAGTCATATTCCTCTGTATGTTTCATAGCATACCTGAAAATTACCTTTATAACTACCCAGTTACAGAGTAGTGTTTGGTAACCCCAAAATGTACTCTTACACATGTAGGAAGCCATGCTGATCTCAGGTCTAAAGATTATACATCATCATTGCTTGAGACCAACCGATAACACATGAAATTATAACAATATCAGCAATATCTTAAGGTGGGTCAATCTAACACCATGTTCTTTAATATGTGTTCATATTATTGATTCGATATCCCTATATCCATGACCAGTGAAACATGGTCATCAATCCATGCATGTGCTGGCCGATAGAGTCACTAGTGTTCCGACCAGTGACATCCGACCAGAGATACATTTAGAACGACATCATATAAGTTTAAAGAGCTTCACCAACAAATCATATACTTGTTAATCTTTATCAATGATGATTCATTCAAGAAACAGAAATAACATTTATTCGATAACTCATAAACATAGCTGTGATACATCATCTCTATGATTGCCTCTAGGGCATATCACCAACAAACTAACCACATTCTTTTCACTGGTCAGACTAGAACCCGAGATTGACCGGTGCTGTCAGCTTTTTCAATTAGCGAGTCTTTTCTGTTCTGGGATCTTTTGAACCTGGTTTGACTGGACCATGAGTGAGCGGTCTAACCGGGCCTGGCATAACGGATATATTCTGTAGTAATGATTACTGCAGAGTTTACCGTTACACTGTAGACTGGTCTGACCAGCCACATGCCTGCGGTTTGATTGGCCTTGCTGATTTTGCACAGTCTCGTGTGCTAATGGCTAGTGGAGAGGTTTGAGACTATAAATATCTCTCCTCTTGCTGCAAGGGACTATTTAGAACCTCTATTGAACACTCTTGATCCCTTGCCTCTTCTTCTGCTCCTTGAGAGCTAAAATTTCATATTGCAAAAGGCTGTAGAGGTTTCTCCAAGTGCTTTGAGTTGAGTTTGATTTTTGTAGCACTTGAGCATCTTCAAGCGAAGCGTTGTTAGTCTATTACTCTTGAAGGTTGCTGCCTTCTAGACGGCTTAAAGAAGGTGAATCAGTGATCTTCTCAAGAAGCTTGTGAGAATAGCCGACTTGATTCATTCAAGTCTCCCCATTGTAGATTAAGGGAGACCGGCAAGTCTTCGAAACCATGGGAAAATATTAGTTGTCTTCATATTGTGGTTTATATCTTTTACTCTTCTCTTAGTGCATTTACTTATATAACAATTCTTGTGTCTTGATTAGGTTATTTAGCTTAGTCTACAGTAGTTAGTACACTTAGAAAGACTTAGATTATTTAGGCTTTGAATTGTGAAATCGAATTACCTTTCTTTACTTGTTAAAAATCTGTGTTTAACCAAAAGATTTAAAAATCGCCTATTCACCCCCTCTAGTCGGTTATCCTTGATCATATAGACAACGAGCTACGGCGGCACACTTACTACATCAAGGAGGGGCAGGGTAGATCTTGGTGACACAAACCCACCAGTGGTGATGGCGAGGGCTACGGCTCACAAACGGCTACGGAAGAAGTCGACAAAGGTGACGGCGGCGCTCGGCTTCTCCTTGTGAATATGGCGGCTTTGTGATGATTCCGAGGCGACAACTCGGGTTTTTGGGCATGGTGAAGGACGGGGTGTAGAAAACGAGGGTCGGGGCGGCTTTAAATATCCTGGGGAGGTGGAGTTCGGAATGGGCATGGCGGCGTCGTCACGAACACTACTACAAAACAGACCATAGAAGACACCGTTAATGCCGACGGAGAGTTTCACTCCGTCGACAGCGCTGAACGACCTTGAAAATATTGATTCAATTGTAATAGATCATTTTGAGTAGTTGTAATTCAAATGTAAATCTAGCGACAATATATACTTGAACATAATCTTTTGTAATTGATTTGGAATTTTAAATGATCACTTTGAGTTGTGTCAACAATTGATTCATCTGTGTGATGTATCTGATTTTTGCTAGCTTGCTAGTTTTCAGAGGGCATGGCTAGCAATTCTTGAGGCTAGCCGAGAATAAAATAAAATAATTAGGTATAAATGAACTATCACAGACGGTTTTTGGTTGGAACCGTCTGTGAAGGGGAACTATCACAGGCGGTTTCAACCAAGAACAAATCGTGATACGCGTGATATCATCGAGCGATTATATTTACAAATCGTCTGTGCTATCTTATATATCACAGACGGTTCTATTTACAAACCTTCTGTGATATCCGACATATCACAGACGGTTTATAACTAGAACCGTCTGTGATACACTACATATTACATACGGTTTTTGGTTGAAACCGTATGTGATAGTGTCCCTTCACAGACGGTTTCAACTAAAAACCGTCTGTGTTGATCCTTATCACAAACGGTTCAAAAAACGTATGTGATAACCAACTGTTATCACAGATATAAAAATTCAGACGGTTCAAAAACCGTCTATGATAACGGTTCCGAACCGTCTGTGATATACTTTTCTGTAGTAGTGGAAGGAGAGAGGAGTCCGGGTCGGAGATGGGGACGGTGGCCTGACAAGTGGGCGCCGCATGTCAGCGGTAGCGGCGAGGTGCGAGAACGCATGTTGCACACAGAAGTCTGCACACGCAAGGTTTTAATTAGTTTTTGTTTTTAGAAAATGTCAAGAAAAATCGCAAATGAACTTGAAAAAATTACATAAAAATATGTGAAATATTTCCAAGCACATGGGACCCAATAAAATAGTTTTGAAATTAATTGATATTTGGATTATTCACATTAAATCATTTTGATTTCTCAAATTTTCATTTAAGCCTGTTAAATTCAAATAAAATTAGTGAAATATTCAAAGGGCTAAACTACTCAAAAAATGATTTTGAAACTTAAAAAATGGGATGTTACAACTATTCTATAAGCTCAGTACGAAAATAAAATGCTCATATCTCTTTTTACCTGTTGTGGTTAAGATAGAAAAGGCAAGAGTTTTTTTAGCTCATCAAAGCATAAAATTGTTTCGTGGTGTACATTTAATTCCTTTCTGCAATCAAGATTACTGGTTTTCTACCAACTCAAGAAGTGCTTTTCTATATAACTTGTATTAGCCTCCGATCTCGGCTTTGAAGATGTGTTCTTCTGTGAATCATTGTGGTTGATAACCTCCCTGCATCAACATCGTAATTCTTCTAGTCCGTTGTTTTGTACTGAAAAGTTTGCACTCAGACCAGTGGCCATCTCAGAAGTCCAGGTATTTTGCCGAGGCTCATCGCCCAAGGCTGTGGTAGAAGAGAACAATACCATTACTCAATAATTAAGAAGAGGTTTCCAGCACATAACGGTATGTACCGTCTAGCTAGATGCTTTTCAGAACCATGGCCATTTTGGCTCAATCTCAGGTACTCATCAAGAACAATTTTACAGGGAATAACAGGACGAAGCTTGACATTCAGAATTGAAGCTAGCTTTTTATCACGGTCCTAATTATCAGAATGTGCCGAACGTAACCCTGTGGAAACGTCAGAGGAACACTCACAAAGACAAATCCACAGACGGGAAAAATAAGTGAACCACCTTTCGACTCCTCCCCGCAGCCATCTGCTTGCACCGCCCCCACGCTGGCTCCCACCCCTCTCCCCCTCCTCCCCTTCGCCCGCGCCGTCCCTCGCTGCCCCTTCCCTCGCCCGCCTCCTCCCCTTCTGCCGCGTCGCCCCCGCCGCCCGTCTCCTCCCCTTCGCTCACGTCGCCCCCGCCGCCCGTCTCCTCCCCTTCGCCCGTGCCGCCCCCTTTCTGCCTCCCACCCGCTTGCTTAGCCTGGGGCGACACCGCCGTCGCCGCCGTTCCACCCCCGGTCCTTCTCCCCCCACTCTCTCTCTCTCTCTCGCCTCCTCCGCAGCTCCTCCCCCGTCACTCCCTCCTATCTCCTTTCTTGCTGCCATCTCCGTCCCGGGTTGCCACCTGATCGAACCCTACCTCGGCCTTGGTAACGGCTCTCTGTTTTGTATGGTTGATCATTCAAGAAAGTATCGAAAAATATTGCTCTTCATATTCCGAGTAAGATTGCTTGAAAAATGGTTTTCATCAAAATGATTCACCACATCTCTTCCCCCGTTGCCCCCTCCTGTCTCCTTTCTTGCTGCCATCTCCGTCCTGGGTTGCCACCTGATCGAACCCTACCTCGGCCTTGGTAATGGCTCTCTGTTTTGTATGGTTGATCATTCAAGAAAGTATCAAAAAATATTGCTCTTCATATTGCGAGTAAGATTGTTTGAAAAATGGTTTTCATCAAAATGGTTCACCATTGTTCGGCAGAGGATGGAGGTGGATTTTGTGCATATGCTGATATTTCTTTGTGCATCCATTTTGGTTTTGTCCGTTTAAGAATTTGAAGGTAGGATAACTGTTATTTACTTTGTAATACTATTTGTGTACCTCCACCAAAAGGATGTGTTTTTGTTATAGACTTTTACTAGCTGGTACAAATGTGAAAGTACTAAATGCTGGCATGTTGCTTGTTAGTGTGCTACTGTGGGCGACTGCTTGGTGATTGCTGGAATTCAAGAATAAATACCTTCTTCTGTGGATACAGAGCACTGTTTTCCTCTTGTGGTGATATATGTCTCATTAGGTGGCATGTAATTTGGATTATTTGAACAACTGATAACAGGACCATACATATGAATATTTCCTTCGAAAATGTTGCCTGTCGTACTGTAAGAACATATCTCTCTGTTTATTTATTATCACTGCATGATATGTACATTGCACATAGTTGTCTCATCTTGCATAGGGAACAGTGTATCAGATATTCTAAGAATTATTGTGCCTGGTCTTGAGTTAATTTACTCGTAGTTTACCTTTGATTGGGAACATTCAGTTTTCAACTGAAAATGTGTGGGCGTATAAGCCAGTTTTCAAATTGTGCAAGGGACCACTAGGGAGTGTTTGTGTTGATTAATAGTCACGTAATAATTGTAGCTAGCTGACTAAGATTGCTGTTGAAATATCATTTTTTACCATGGAAAAGGAAACCGTATGCTAGAGTATGATTTATTAGTGTTGGTACATGCTTATCACAGGTAAAGTCTAATCCAGCAGCTAATTGGTTTCATGGGTCCAAACTACTCTATCTCTGATGGAGAAGTCTCTGTGTTTTGTCTGGTGCTTGTGGGGCTACAGCACATGGTCAAGGACATCATCTTGACTGTCATAGACAAGAGCTTTAAGACAAAGATCTCGATCATCATAGGCATAGTGACTTTTTAATGACAAAGATCTTGATCGTCCTTCAGACAAAGATCTTAGCATATGCTTGGTGGTTGGCGACCTATAAATATGTATCCCCAACCCTCGAGTTGGCATGGCATTGTGTTAGAAATAAACAAAGAAAAATTGTCTCATCTCCAAGTGTCATCCTCTCCATGAGAGTAAGGATCTTGCTAACACCAACAAAGAAGAGTCCAATGACTAACAAGTGGTATCGAGCTATACTATCCTCAGAGCTCCGAGCATCTCTTGCTCATCTCCTTCTCCGGCCTCAGCTAGCCTCCAATGCAGAGCAAGACTACCCATTGCCCCTCGCCACTCCTCTCCGAGAGACAGGCAAGGCTCGTCCGGCGCCCTCTCTCCACGAGACAGCCCCAAGAGCGCGCCATGTCCGCAGGCGATCTCGGCCTTCGGTCGCCTCGAGCACTCGGCGTCGTGAGACGGCCGAGCTTCGCCACGGCAGAAAGCAGCCATGAAGGAAGGGCGGCAGAGATCAGCAGCGCAAGTGAAAGGGCTTCAAGGTCGGGTGGCGTGAGCGGGCAAGCAGGCTGAGCGAGGCGGAAGCGGCGGCAAGGCAGATGCAACAAGGTGGCAAGCGGAGGTCAAGGCTCACGGCAAAGAACAAAGAGCCCATATCCGCCGATGATAGCGCCGACGGACCTTGAGCACCGGAGAGGGAAGCGGCCATGGAGGGCGAATGCGATGTAAGCGGCACCGCAAGACGCCCATGAGCGCGGCGGCAGCCTCATATACTGGCGGACGCGCGGCGGCGCTCTCGAGGAGGCGCTAAGACGGCGGCGGCGAAGACGGTCGACGGAGAGCGCGGCCTTCACAGCGATGCGCTCTCTCTCCCGCAGACGGCACCGTGGTCACCACGGTACCAGTCGTCGTCAGGACGCCGGCCCGGCATGGGTGGCCTACCTCACCAAGACCAACTATGTCGAGTGGGCTGCGGTGATGAGGTAAAGCTCCAGCGCGGCATATGTGGGATGCACCCCGACGGCGACGCCGACCACGATCAGATCGACGGCGCTGGATGCTCTCATCGCTGCAGTCCCGCCCGAGATGCAGTTCTCTACCAACAAGCGGACTGCCAAAGAGGCTTGGGACGCCATCGCTGCAGCACGCATCGGCAGCGACCGCGCCCGCAAGTCTACATTGCAGGCACTTCGCACGGAGTGGGAGCACCTGGCCTTCAAGCCAGGTGAGGACGCGGATGACTTTGCTCTCCGTCTCAACACTCATTGCGAAGCCGTAGTGCGCCGGGCGACGACACCTACGGCGAGGAGAGCGTGGAAAGCTCTTCCGCTGCGGCCCCGAGAAGTACAAGCGCATCGGCTCGCTCGATCGAGTCTCTCGGATCTCTCCACGATGACAATCGAGGAGGCGCGGTCGCCTCAAGGTTGTTGATGGCGATGAGCCACAGCGCCTCTCGGGACCCGTCTCCATTGGCGGGAAGCTCCTCCTCACTCGGGAACAGTGGGTCGCCGGCCAAGGTGACAGGAAGAAGGGGGAGCCTTCTTCCACGACAGGCGGCCGCAAGCATGGCAAGCGCGGCAAGCCGCGCAAAGACGCCCATGCATGGGCGCGAGGACGTGCCGAGGGTAATGATCGTGGAGACGCCAGGCGCGCCACGGCAAGCAAAAGCGCAAGACGAGACGACTCTTGCCACAATCTGCGCAAGCTTGGTCATTGGGCCAAGGAGTGTCGATACCACGACGCGGCCAGCCCACGCCGCAGCAGCAGAGGAGGAGGAGCAATGGCTGGCCGTTCATTGCTCATGCGAGCATCGACCACCTCTGCGGCACCGGCCGCAGTGGCTCTCCTCCACCTTGACGAGCCAAAGCACACGCCTCCTCGGCAGGTTCCGAACGACAAGACCGACGGTGGTGCTCGACACCGCGCCACCCACCACATGACCGGCAATGGAGTTCTTCTCCGAGCTCGACCCAGCGCTCGAGGCACCGCAAGTTCGGGCGACGCCCGCCGTGGAGATCAAAGGCGTCGGCGCTGCCTTCGCCGCTAAGATCGGCGAGCACCGGCCGCCACCGGTGTCTACTACATCCCGCGTTGAGGAACTCCATCATCGCCTTGGGACACCGGATGAGAACGGATCGCGCGTGGAGATCGAGCACGGGTGCCGCGATCTGGGATCATCGCCACGGCCTCGCCAAGGTCAACAGAGCAACCGCCACGCCCTTCACACGCAGTGGCGCAACCTCTGTGTCTTGCGTACCGCCGCGACGACGACGCTGGAGGTGGCACGAGCGTTTGGGCACCTCAACTTTGAGGCCCTAAGACGGCAAGAAGAAGGAGATGGTGCGGGCATGCCGCGACGTCGACCACGTGGAGCGCTTCTGCGACACTGCGCCCTCACCAAGCTGCGGCGGCTCCCTTCCTCGCCAGCGAGCTCGCGCCAAGGAGAAGCTGGAGCTCAGACACGGTGACCTCTGGGTCTCCCGTGACACCGGCTACACTGAGGCCGGCGCTTCTTCCTCCTCGCCGACGATGTGTCCCGCTACATGTGGATCTGCCTTTCGACGCCAAGGCACTGCCGCGACGCCATCAAGCGCCTTCAAGTTGCCGCGAGGCGAGCGCGCCACAAGCTTCGGGTCCTACGCACGGACAACGGCGGTGAGTTCACGGCGGCCGAAGTTTGCGGCGATCGCGCCGACGAGGGATCCATCGTCACTTCTCCGCGCCGTACACCCCGCAGTGAACGACGCCGCCGAACGCGCGCAATTTGCGGTGGTGGCCACCGCCCGCGCCCTCCTCAAGCGCAGAGGATGCCGCACTTCATCGGGCGAGGCGGTAATGATCGCCGTCACCGCTCAATCGCTTCCCCACCAAGGCCCTCGACGCAAGACGCCATACGAGGCTCGCACGCGCAAGCCCGCGGTGAACCACCTCCGTGTCTTCTACCGCTCGCCTTCAAGGAGCTCAACCACGTCGGCAAGCTCGACGACCGAGCACGCCAGGGTCTTCATCGGCCACGCTGGCGGGCGCCAAGGCCTACCGCGTCCTCGACCGCGACACGGCGCGCATGCGCATCACGCGGACGCCGTGGTTCGACGAAGGGCGAGGCGGACGTGGGCAAGATGGTGGATGACGGCTCGACCGATGACCGCCGATTTCATCGTCGACCACGCCCACTTCGAGGAGGGGAGCCAGCAGCTCATCTTCACCGAATGGGCCTACCCACCGCCTCGTTCGCCACCATCTCCGCGAGTCCTTCACCACCGCCAAAGACCGCGGCCACGCCGCTCTCCTACACCGCACCTACTCCTTCAGGCTCTCGACCGCAGCCGACCCACAACGAAAGCGCAACGGTGGAGTTCGCCATCACGTCTAACGACGAGGATCGATCGACGCTACCACGGCGGCGAGCTCTCGCGCTTATCGCATCGTGGACGACCTCTCGGCGAGCAATGGTCCACTCGAATCGGCGCAATGCGACTCAAGGCGAGCTCGCACCTTGCATAGGACGACGGCGAGCCTTGTTCCTTCGCCGAGGCGAGAGAGACGAGGCATGGCGTGCGCGATGCAGAGGAGATGGACGCCGCTGCTTAAACAAGATGTGGAGTGGCCGATCTTCCACCGCCACCACGCCATCTCTCTCAAGCTGGTCTTCAAGCTCAAGAAAGACGAGGCCGAGAGGTGATCAAACACAAGGCGCGCCTGCGTGGCACGTGGCTTCGTCCAACAGAGGGAGTCGACTTCGACGATGCCTTCGCTACCGCTGCACCGGATGGAGTCCATGCGCCTCCTCCTTGCCCTCGCAGCCGTGAGGGTCGTGCGCTCATCACATGGACGCCAAGTCCGCTTTCTCAACGGCGACTTGAAGGAGGAGGTCACGCCCGCCACCGCCAGATTCATCATCCCCGGCAAGGAGAGCAAGGTCCTCCGCCTGCGCAAGGCCCTCTACGGCTTGCGGCAGGCACCGCGAGCTTGGAACGCCAAGCTGGACTCCACCCTTATGAAAATGGGATTCCAGCAGAGCGCTCACGAGGCCGCGGTCTACCGGCGGAGCAAGGGAGGCAATGTCCTGGCGATAGGCGCTCACGCCGACGACCTTGTGATCACCGGCACCAAGGAGGAGGAGATCGAGGCATTCAAGGCGAGATGAAGGCCACCTTCCGGATGAGCGACTTCGGCCCTCTCCTTCTACCTCGGATCGAGGTCCACCAGACGCACCCGGCATCTCTCTTCGCCAGACTGCCTACGCCAAGCGCATCGTGGAGCTGGGCGGCCTCACCGACTGCAACCCAGCCCACACTCCTATGGAGGAGAGGCTGAAGCTGAGTCGTGAGAGTACGGCGGATGAGGTAGACGCGACGCAAGACGGCAAGATTGTGGGCGCCTTCGCTACCTTGTCCACACGCCGGCCGGACTTGGCGTTCGCCATCGGCCACGCCACCGGCTCATGGAGCGACCGACGATTTTAACACCAAAGCAGCCGTGAAAGGATCCTCCGCTACGTCGCGGGCACCTCCGACCACGGCTTGCACTACCCAAGGTGCCGGCCGCGGCGACTTCATCTGCATGGCCGACAGCGACCACGCCGGCGACATCGACACGAGCAAGAGCACCAACGGACGTCAGATTCCTCGGCAAGTGTCCGATCACCGGTGGCGATCAAGCAAACAGTGGTGGCTTTGTCTAGTCGTGAGGCGAGTACATTGCGCCCACTACCGCTTCTACCTGTGCTCGTGGTCGGCTACCGCTTGGCGATCTCCTTGGCGAGATGCGAGGCGAGAGAACTCGGGGTGGACAGCAAGTCCGCCTTGGCCTTGCGAAGAACCCCATCTTCCATGAGCGCAAAGAAGCACATCCGGTGAGGTATCACTTCATCGGGCCGCTGGATGAAGGGAGTATCCGGGCCAACTACATCAACACCCAAGACCAGCTCGCCGACTTCCTGACCAAGTCTCTTGGGCGGATCAAGTTCCAGGAACTTCGCGCCAGGATCGGGATGGCTCAGATTCCTCACAAGGAGACACAAGACTTAGGGGAGAATGATGGAGAAGTCTCGTGTTTTGTCCGGTGCTTGTGGGCTACAAAGACATGGTCAAGGAAGATCTTGATCATTATAGACAAAGACTTTCTTGTCATAGGACAAAGAGCTTTAAGGACAAAGATCTTGACTGCCCTTGTACAACATCTTAGACAAAGATCTTAGCATATGCTTACTGGTTGGCAGCCTATAAATATGTATCCCCAACCCCTCAGGTTGGCATGGCATTGTGTTAGAAATAAACAAAGAAAAATTGCCTCATCTCCAAGTGTCATCCTCTCCATGAGAGTAAGGATCTTGCTAACACCAACAGCAAGAGTCCAGCGACTAACAATCTCAACTGCCTATGGTACTCAAACTACTGTTTCTATGCAGCAGCAAACCATATTCGCAGAGGCGAACCTCATGTGATGGTTGCTAATGGCACTGAAGCCACAATAATTCCAATCGGCGTTGGTGGGTTTGCTGCATGCATAGCACTGTCACAGAGCAATGATGACCCTAAAACAGCATGCATAGCACTGTCGCAGAGCAATGATGACCCTAAAACAGCATCGAGGCCTTGGGACCAAGTATGGCACGAGAAGAGGTAATTCAAATATTTCACCCTTAATTTTTTTTTTGTATTTGTTCTGTTATGGATTAATTTTCTTTATCTTTGTAATGTGGCAGTTATGTGTGATCCTTAAATGATGATCCCGTCGTGCAATTTTTTTTTTTGTATTAGGATTGCTACTTTTTTTTTTGGCAATAACAGTTTCAGTCATCATGCCTGGGTTGGCACATAATTCTAACTTGTTAATGCCAATTCCTGCCATCTTTCCACATTTTACCTTTTACTTGAAAAGGATCTCTTTTGATGTTCTATAATTAGTCTTTTCGTAATGATCTCTGATTGGTCTTTTCCATTTGATGTTTAATGCTTCTGGCACTTGTTATGAATTTCTCATTTGATTGGGATATGCTTTGAAGTTTCATATGACTGAAAAGATCACAAACAATTATTTGCAGATCAACTACATAAATGCTCATGCAACATCCACTCTTGTTGGTGATCTGCCAGAGGTGAATGCCAACAAGTATTTATGAACCCATCCGGGATTAAAAAAATGCTACCAAAGTGCTTTAATGGCCTATCTTTGTTACTCCAAGTAAATTGATTCATTGCCCCTTCCTAATGTGATCTTCCATTTGCAGTCCATGATAGGACATTGCCTTGGTGCAACAGACTCCCCCCTCTTCCTCCTCCCTCTCCCCCTCATATTTGTTTGCTATTGCTAAACGGGTATCTCAAATTCCTTCGAATTTGGATGACACAATTCAGTGGTAGTATTTGCACCATTCAAACTTAGTGTGTTGCTTGTTCCACAAATCTAGGCTAAAATAGTATTTGCACCATTCATGTCGAACTCATTCCTTATCAGTTGGTTCCCTTTATCCACATATACCTTGATCCACATATATTTGCCCCCGAAATCATATCATGAAAGAAATAAATGCAATTCAGCACCAATAGCTTCCAATGCCTATATGATATCTAGGTAAACCATAGCCTAACCTATATTAGGTAAACCATAGCCTAACCTATATTTGGGAGGATAGCATGGCACCAAAAGGAAGACAGGGCATGGTGCAAGCGTCGTGCAAGACATAGAAGGAACATAAAATATACTGTCAGTAGCCCTGTTAGTTGGATCTTTTTCCTTCAATTGCCATCTTGTTTTAGAAATTTGCCAGAGATCTTTTTTTAGACAAAAGGTTCTCCCAACTTATATTGAAAGCCAATGTCAGGGAATACAACTAAGAGCAGGGGAAGAGAGGTTTTAAAAGTCACTAAACAGGTACAGATCATTCAAAAGGTACATATAGCTAACTGGCTAAAATAACCCCTACAACTATTACATCCCAACATTGGTTTTAACCACCCGCCCATACGCAAAAATAGCAGCATAAATACTTCAGTTTCTCTTCTGGATCTGTCGAGAGATTTCACCTTCCTCCTTACAGCTTCAGAGATCGACTCCACCTGCGTTGTCTCCTTTGTCTTCGGTGGTATCTTCCAGCGCTGCATCAAACCAGTCATGTTGAACAGTAGCAGTTGGATCTTTTTCCTTCCATTGCCATCTTGTTTCTGACTGTCCATCCTGCAACACCAAAACCAAACAGCTTAATTTTTGTTACCCTGAGACCCTCCTTGTTGAAGCCACTGGACTGTAAAATCCTCCACAGAAGCCTGCACTCTCTCCCACTGTAAGATCTCTCTTAAGACCGAACAAAACGAGCTGAAATGCATCTGAACAAAATGTGATCCATTCAATTGCCATCTTGTTCCTAACCCTCCAAAGTGTCCATCCTACAACACCAAAACCAAACAGCCTAATTTTGTTACCCTGAGATCCTCGTTGAATCCACTGGACTGTAAAATCCTCCACAGAAACCGGCACTCTCCCCCACTGTAAGATCTCTCTTAAACATGACCGAACAAAACGAGCTGAAATGCCTCTGAACAAAATGTGGTCCACTGTATCTTGCTCTGAACATAATACACAACCTTCTCCTGGCCAATTTTTTTTCCCTTCAACTTGACTGCTGTTGGCAACTTATCATGAAAAACTTGCCACAAAAATATCTTAATGTGTTCATTGAAATCTTGGATTTCCAGATGTCAAGCATTCTATTGCTAATAACACATCAAAATATTAACTGTCTATACAAAGACTTAGCGATAAATTGCCCATGTTTTTCCACACCTCATACTATTCTATCATCAACGCCCCCATCAATTTGGATTCTCTCTAGTTTCTCCATTAGCTCTAACTACAGTTGGTAATCTTGCTCACTTAAACTTCTAAACTACACACACCACAAAGTCACAAACCCTCTTGGAAGCAATCAAGTACTTTAATATCAGGATCAGAACAAATTTTGAACAATGAGTGATACTGAATGCTCAAAGGAACTTCACCCATCCAAACATGCCTCCAAAATAAAGTAGTATTTCCCTTCCCCACTATGTGAATCGCCCCCCATTTAAACAAATGTTTGACCTTATGTAAACTCCTCCAAAACTGGGATCCTCCTTTCCCAGAGGATGTAAAGAAATCATCCTCCTGGAGATATTTCCTGTACAATAGTTTGCACCAGTCTTTGTCTTGCTTTTGAGAAATCTTCCAGATCCATTTACTTAGCAAGCAAGCATTCAACACCTTGCAAACAGACTCCCATTTCATCATGTGATATTTAAATTTTTTACTGCCCCCTTGCCAGAAGAATTTGGCTCTTATACTATCCATTTCCTGATGTTATCCATCTGTCAATTTGTAGAAGTCCATTGTGTATGTGGGGAGACTACTCAAGCATGAGTTGATCAATATCAATTTTCCACCTGAGGATAAGAGCAAACATTGGGAAGTGTCTAATTTCTTTGTCAACTTATTAGTCACATATTGTAGCTCTTCCTTTTTCAAGTGGTGATCACTTACTGGTATGCCCAATTATTTTATTGGAAGCTCCTCCAAAACACAAATCATCATATTTGCAATCTCGTCCTTTTCTTGTTGCTCCCCTCCAATCACATATACTGCACTCTTATGATTAGAGGTGGGCATTGGGCCGTGCCAGCACGGCACAAACCCGTCGTTCTTCGGGCGCGTCGCGCGTCGGCTCGGCACCGTCACCTGTCGTCTTGCCGTGTCGCGGCCGCCCACCTCTCCTTCAGCCAGGCCCAAGCACGGGTCAAAGCACGTCGTGCTGGGGTCGTGCTGTGCCAGCCCAAGCTCGGCCCTAACTAACTATAGACAACGGAGGCGGCGATGGCGGCGGCGACCACGCCAGCGCCATCTTCATTCCTCTCGTGCACGTCTCATTAAAAACTTAGTTAAAATTGAATTAATTGCATAGAAACCTGGGCATGTAAATATTTTGGGGGAAAAAGTGATTTTTTCTTCATATTTTACAGATATAATGGTACTACCTTGTTAAAAACCTTACGCCCCAGAGTGGGGTTATCTGAGTAAGGAAAAGGGTACAGTAACAACATGTGTACATACTAACTGTCAATGTCGAGATCGTTCATGCGTTCGAGGTCAGCGTACGCCTGCACGATCTCAAGATCCTCCAATTGATGCTGTTACTGTTCTTTAGCCAATTTCCAGTCCTTGGCGCATGTGATTGCCTCCACCATCCTATGCGTGAGGTATGATGTTCTTTCTTCAATTATTCTTCCTACCATGCTGAATGTTGCTTCTGAAGAGACAGTGGACACCGGCACCAGCAGCACATTCCGTGCGAAATGTGACAACACATGAAATATCTGTTTGTTGTTCTTCCATCACTAGAGCAAGTCTAGATCAAGATTGATGTTTGCAAAATCATACTCCAGGTGGTGGTTTAGCTCTGAGATAGAATTCCACAAGGGGGATACCTGAGACTGAGAGGATGAAGAACTGGACTTGCCCTTTAGCTTCTTCCACAAGTGGGATGTCAAGCTTTTCTTTCCTTGTTGCGTCTGCTGTGAGGCCTTTGATCTCGCGCTGCTGCCGAATTTGTCATGACACATGCGGAAAACACGAAAAAGCTCCTCTTTGACATGTGCGAAAGCTTCCGAGTAATCAAGACCGAGGCATTCACCTGTTCCCTCCATACCGATCTGCAAACCTGTCAACTTTTTTGTAGGATAAAAAATAATAGCAAAGTAATACACGTGTGAAATAGAACTAAAACACTTAATAAAATTTTCCTCCAATAGTGCGCCAGCATGACTTAAAAGGGGATCCTACCTAGATTTGGCAATCTTGTATGCAATTAACCAAATAAATTCTATAACTAAGGAAGAGGTAGGGTAATAAACACCAGATAACATCTTTGTTGCTTTATAAAAAGGTCTTAAAAACTCTCGAAAATGACTAGCAATCTGCCAATCTGAATTAGTAACTACCATTGTTTTGGGAGTTAGCATTGACAAAAATGGATATGACATATTCGTATCCTTGTAACTTCTTTAATATGACATATGTCGAGTTACACCTCACCTTCATGTCAAGACCGAATTTTCTTGGCTCTTTCCCATTGACTGCGTAGTACTCTGCGAACCTGGCTGCCACTTGTGGAGAATTTGTGAGGTAGCGAATGGTGTCGCTGACACTGTTCAAATATCCGTCAATCGCTTACATACTGTCTTGAACAACAAGGTTCAAGATATGACATACGCATCCCTGATGGAGAATATAACCACCAATATAAGTCTGCAATCTTGGGGTGAGGATGTTCATAGCAGTCGTGTTCGCTGATGCGTTGTATAGAGTTATAGAAGCAGTCTTATTATCTCTCTTAAAATCATCAAGTACATGTAGTATATGCTCGGCAATGGCCTCTCCTGTGTGTGATTCGTTAATTACCTTAAACCCTATGACTTTCTTATTTAGCTTGTAATTGTCGTCTAAATAATGTGCTAAAACACTAAGATAGACACTTCTTTGGTGTGATGATATCCAAATGTCTGAAGATATATCAAAAGAGAACTGAACTTGTAGGAATTTAGCTTGGCAATAATTACAGGTTGCGATATCTACCGTTTGGCCGTCTTGGATTTCCTGGCTTCAGGTCATGTGCTTCCAGCAATTCGCCCTTCGTCCAGACCCGCCAATGTTGCCGTCTGTGGACGCGAGAGAGAACTTTGGAGTCCCCATTGGCTCCGGACCGCCCTGGTACAACTCGTAGCCCTCTGTACCGTCTATATGACGGTCATCCATGCCGTAGTCTCCCATGCTTGACGAGAACTAGCGAGCATCAATGGGAGTCGGAGCCGGAGGAGGACTAGGGAAGCGGCGACGAGAGCTTACACTAAGTCGTCCTACTGCCCTTTTCGTGCTACGACTCCTCGGTAGCATACCGTTTGGGAGCTCCTTGGTGCTTCGACTCCTTGGTAGCATAATGGATGGATAGATAGTGAATAAATGAGGAGAGTAGATGGATGTTGAAGAAATGAGGAGAGTGTATGTATGGTGAAGAAATAAAAGTTGATGGATGATGAATAATTGAGAGTATGTACGGTGAAGAAATGAGGACAATGACTTGATTTTTGTAGCCATGGTGAGCACGGCGAATGCTTGATGAGAGATGATTTTTATAGGCACGGTGAGTTGCTCTCGAACGTTGAGCTTCCGAACGTTGCCGCTCCCTCTATCTTGTTCCCCTGATTCCGAACAGTGGCAAGTGGCCTCATGGCCTTGGCCGATAGGTGGGGATTATGGGGTGGGGGGATAAGGCTTGGGGAGTTGGGGGCAAGGGCATCTTGCTTGCAAAGAGAGTCCCAGAGGTGGAGTGCAGCTGGGGACTTGTGATTTGGGGGAACCGAGCCAGTGGGACGAGGAGATGTGAAAATGAAATGACTAGAGATGGAATACACAGTGGTGAGCAGTGAAAGGAGAGATGAGAGGTGACATGACACAAGTAAAATTTTGATAGATGGTTGTACGACCTAATGGTGATTAAGAAGGAAGAGAGGACCGTGGCCGTTGACACGACTCATTGTTTTGCTTTCATTCAGATCGAGAGAGATAGGGAGAGAATCAGGGGAAAAAGATAGAGGGAGAGGTAACGTTTGGAAGTTTAACGTTCGGAAGTAATTCACAGTGCCTATAAAAATCAATTCTCACCAAGTATTCGCCGTGCTCACCGTGGCTACAAAAATCAAGTTACTGTCCCCATTTCTTCACAATACATACACTCATTTATTCACAATCCATCAACTTTCATTTCTTCACCATAGATACACTCCTCATTTCTTCAACATCCATCTACTCCATATTTATTCACCATCTATCCATCCATTTTGCCGAGGAGTCGTGGCATGAAAAGGGCAGGAGGACGACTTAGTGTAAGCTCTCGCCGTTGCTCCCCTAGTCCTCCTCCGGCTCTGACCCCCGTTGATGTTCGGCAGTTCTCGCCAAACATGGGAGACTACGGTATGGATGACCGTTATATGGACGGTACGGAGGGCTACGAGTAGTATCAGGGCGGTCCGGAGCCAATAGGGACTCCAGATTGGGCCGCAGAGCCGAGGGGGAGGAGTACAAACTCAGCTAAACTTCGAGGCCGATGGCTCTGTAAGTACTTGCGTATACAACCCCGCTTTTTGCCCGTGAGAAAATTGCTAGATATATATGGGTGAAAGCCGGGCGTTCGAAAGTATGGTCCAATGCGTTTTTTGCCCACAGTGCCAACATGTTAATAAGAGAACCACTACATCTGATATTTTACGGATGTATCATAAGGAACTAGCAGAGCTAAAAGAACAATTCCTACAAGTTCAGTTCTCTTTTGCTATAACTTCAAATATTTTGACATCATCACACTAGAGAAGTGCCTACCTTAGTGTTGTAGCCCATTATTTAGACGACAATTACAAGCTAAATAAGAGTCATAGGGTTTAAAGTAATTAATGAATCACGCACAGGAGAGGCCATTGCCTAGCATCTACTATATGTACTTGATGATTTTAAGATAGATAATAAGATTGCTTCTATAACTCTTTATAACGCATCAACGAACACAATTGCTATGAACATCCTCACCCCAAGATTGCAGACGTATATTGGTGGTTATGTTCTCTATCAGAGATGCGTATGCCATATCTTGAACCTTGTTGTGCAAGACGGTATGCAAGCGATTGGCGGATATTTGAACAGTGTCTGCGACGCTATTGCTACCTCACAAATTCTCCACAAGTGGCAGCCAGGTTCGCGGAGTACTGCGCAGCCAATGAGAACGAGCTAAGAAAATTCAGTCTTGACATGAAGGTGAAGTGTAACTCGACATATATCATGTTAAAGAAGTTACAAGGATACGAACATGTTATATTCATTTGTGGCAATGCTAACTCTCAAAACAATGGTAGTTACTAATTCAGATTGACATATTGCTAGTCATTTTTGAGAGTTTTTAAGACCTTTTTATAAAGCAACAAAGATGTTATCTAGTGTTTATTACCCTACATCTTCCTTAGTTATAGAATTTATTTGGTTAATTGCATATAAGATTGTCAAATCTAGGGAGGATCCCCTTTTAGGTCATGCTGTCGCACAAATGGAAGAAATTTTATTAAGTATTTCAGTTTTATTTCACACGTGTATTGCTTTGCTATTATTTTCGATCCTACGAAAAAGTTGATATGTTTGCAGATCGATATGGAGGGAACAGGTGAATGCCTCTGTCTTGATTACTCGGAAGCTTTCACACATGTCAAAGAGGAGCTTTTTCGTGTTTTCTGCATGTGTCATGACAAATTCGGCAGCAGCGCGAGATCGGAGGCCTCACAGCAGATGCAACAAGGAAAGAAAAGCTTGACATCCCACTTGTGGAAGAAGTTAAAGGGTAAGTCCAGTTCTTCGTCCTCAAAGTCTCAGGTATCCCCGTTGTGGAATTCTGTCTCAGAGCTAAACCACCACCTGGAGCATGATTTTACAAACATCGATCCTGATCTTTTCGGTGGAAAGATAGACTTGTTCTAGTGGTGGAAGAACAACAAACGGCTATTTCCTGTGCTGTCACATTTCGCACGGGATGTGCTACTGGTGCTGGTGTCTACTGTCTCTTCAGAAGCAACGTTCAGCATGGTAGGGAGAATAATTGAAGAAAGACGATCATCCCTCACACCTAGGATGGTGGAGGCAATCACATGCGTCAAGGACTGTGAATTGGCTAAAGAACGACAACAGCATCAACTGGAGGATCTTGAGATCGTGCAGGCCTACGTTGATCTCAAACGCATGAACGATCTCGACATTGATGAGTAGTTAGTATGTACACATGTTGTTACTGTACTCTTTTTCTTACTTGGGGAACCCTACTATGGGGTGTAATGTTTTTAACGAGGTAGTAACATTGCATATGTAAAATATCAATAAAAATTCAATTCACTTTTTCCCTGAAATATTTACGTGCCCAGGTTTTTTCGCAATTAATTCAATTTTAACTAAGTTTTTAATGAGGCGGGCACGAGAAGAATGGCGGTGGCATGGTCGCCGCCGCCATCGCCGCCCCCGCCTTCGCCGTCTATAGTTTCTTAGGGCTGGGTTTGGGCTAGCACGGCACGATGCCGACACGACGGGCTTTAGGCCGTGCTTAGGCCTGGCTGAAGGCGATGTGGGCCGACACGATATGGCATGACAGGGTGACCGAGCTGAGCCGGTACGACACGGCCCAATGCCCTCCTCTACCCTTGTCAACACACCCTTCTGTTTGGCTGCTTCAATCATTGAAGATAATGCATATGCTACCAGATTAAATAGTATAGGGGACAAGGGCCCCCTCTGTCTGAATCCTCTATAGCTCCTAAAATGCTAAAATAGCCTCCTTGCTCACCATTTATGTCTCAATCCTCTGTAGCTCCTAAAATGCTAAAATAGCCTCTTTGCTCACCATTTATGTTTACACTTAGTTTCCCTCCCCACAACAGTTTGCATTATCCATTATATCCAAATTTGTCAGAAATCTCATCAAAGAAGAGAAAAGGCTTAGCTGAGAGCAATAGAACAATGAACTATAAATAAATGTTAATCTTATAATTAATCCTCTGTAGCTCCTAAAATGCTAAAATAGCCTCTTTGCTCACCATTTATGTTTACACTTAGTTTCCCTCCCCACAACAGTTTGCATTATCCATTATATCCAAATTTGTCAGAAATCTCATCAAAGAAGAGAAAAGGCTTAGCTGAGAGCAATAGAACAATGAACTATAAATAAATGTTAATCTTATAATTAATCCTCTGTAGCTCCTAAAATGCTAAAATAGCCTCTTTGCTCACCATTTATGTTTACACTTAGTTTCCCTCCCCCCAACAGTTTGCATTATCCATTATATCCAAATTTGCCAGAAATCTCATCAAAGAAAGAAGAGAAAAGGCTTAGCTGAGAGCAATAGAACAATGAACTATAAATAAATGTTAATCTTATAATTACCTCATTTAGGGGTTGCTCAGAAAGACTCATTCGATAATACACAGTACACAACAACATAGAAGGATTGTATGCGTTGAAAAGACTGGAATGCAGAGCAACCCCTAAGCTATATCATAAAAATACCATTTTAGGAATATAAGATGAATCTTATTGTTACTATGTAAAGTAGTTACCCACGTACGTTGCTTTTAGATATATAATACTGAATATAGTTGAGCATCGGTCCAGATAGTCTGCCTACAGGATATGAGAATATAACACACAACTAACTCCCAGAGGCCAGTTAATTCCGTTGAACCAATGTTTGAGCATGTTATCAGCAGTATTAATTTGTTTTGTCAGCTTGTTGTAAATAACCACATATCCCTTTTTTTTCTTGTGTAGTGTCAATTTCCATTCTCGTCCTAACTGTTGGAACCAATCAGATACTGTTCTTATCTCGCATGGTATAAGCTTATAAGTGACCATAGAAAAGCAGCTAGCAAGAACATACAAATCCACTTAAATATGATAAATGCTAGCCAACAACAAATCTCAATTATTCTATACAGTGCAGAGTAAGCAGAGTGAAATTTTGTGTCAAACGTAACCTGCAATTCATTCTTATTTGAACTTACAAGCAGGGGAAAGTCTATTTTCAGACAGATGGCTTTGCGACTAACATATGCAGGCCATCCATCTATATGTCCGGACAAAGATGAGGATGGCAACTATGGAACAATAAGAAGGCACAATGGCAATAGCTGAGCATTGCATAGAATGAAAAGGGAACAAACGTCTCAAATTCTAGAGAAGTTCATAAAGCAATCATTACCATGGAGGTTCTTTACCCCCTCTTTATGAATCCAATCCTCGCGCAATGATTGCAATCTTGCGTCTCCTACTGCTAATCATCAAGTAACAACTGAAAAAGGAAATTGGCAACCATTGCTGTTACAATTTCAAAGCTCAGCATTTAAACTGAAAAATTCGGCCTCAAAACCCAAACCCAGCAAACCAGAGATGGCAAAAGGGAATTTTCTAATAGAAAAGCTGTAACCTTGAACTGAGCATTTCAGATGGCATTGTAGTTGATCAACCGGTCGACATCTCGTATTGACTATTTTGTTACTCTTCTTGAACCATGCTTTTCCGGACACAACATAGAATGCGTAGCTCCTAATGTGTATAAACCTATGTCTGTACACTATAAAACTAGACACAAAACTGAATAAGATGGGACCAACAACAGCAATTGTGGGCTGCCCAGTGTACACTAAAAGAGGAAATACTGCACGAAAAATGTAAGCTAATCGCTCGATTTTGTCCATTTCTGAATATCTATAGATAATCAAGTGGCCAATCCTTATGTAAGAGAAAATGAATATTGATGAAACAACTAAAAAAAATGGCAATCATACATTGCAATTAGACAAGAACAAAGTTACGACAATCAATAAAATAATAAACTGTAAAAAAGAAACATTAGAAGTCTTAATCATAATCAGCACATTCGACGCCCTGGCAAGAGGAGGTTATGCAAAACATAGTCACCAACAACCTCTAGAAGGGTAACTAATTTTATTATTCTGCAATGATGCCATGATATTTTGATCAACTCACGCATGGAAAACTTTTCTCCTAGAAGAAACCCTAAAAGCACTATGTATGGAAAATCAATCGTGCCATGATGCATGCTACTCCCTGTTGCGCCCCGGCTCCGACCTTGGCTGCCGTACACCGCATCTCCAGCCCATGCCCTCCTGAAAGCCGATGCACCACGAGAGAGGCATCAGGGGCCGGACGGGAAGGAACCCCTGCATGTAAAGCTTCAATGCATCAGCATTTCTATTAGCAAGAAAGGTAAGATGTAAGACAATCTAGCAAATGAAAGACTAAATGATGGGATGATTGAGTTGATCCCTTACATGTTTCCTTAGCAAAAACAATCGAGGTGGATGTCAAGATCAACAACAAAGAATCACAAGCCTAAGCAGCGACACCGAGCAGGCCGGGCGGCATGAGCAGAGCAGGCGAACAGAGGAAACTAGCAAAGAGGAGCAACCAAAGCAGCAAAGAGGAGAGATGACTCATCCAAACTGACGACCACTAGCAACGGCTCAAGCCAGGCGACAACGAGGGTGAGAGAGGAACAACGACGACCCTCGTTACTGCACCGCTAGCTTGGACAACACCCTCCTGGCGAGTGGATCGAAGGCGGTGCTGCGGTTTAGGGCGAATGAAGGAGGTGAGGATATGACCAGATCAGAGAGATCAGCGGTCACGGCTCAATTTAGGGCAAGCTAGGGTTGCGGGCGAGGTTAAGTGAGGAGACTGACGGTCCAGCGGCGGCAGAGTAGGTGAGGGGCGAGCAGAGGAAGCGAGGAGGTGGGCACAAGCGAGTAGAGGAGGCATCCACGAGCGTGAGGGCGAGGGCAATACAGGGCTCGGGACCACAGAGCCTCAGTTTAAAAGATAATTTTTAAAAAAATAAATAGCCGCTTCAAAAAATAACAAAACTAGATCCTGTCGCAAGTTTGTTGTAGGTGTTGTTGTCATTCAACCCATGACAAGCGACTCTGCTGACTCATCGTCATCGGTCAAGTTTTCATCACCGCCATTCGACGACGTGAAGTGACTAATACTCCCATCACCAGTTGAACCTACGATAGAGATCTATCTATAAAATTCCCAAAAAGCAGTCTAAAACTCATTTTAATTCTAGAAAAAAAAGAGAGGTGGAGAGGGAGAAAAGAAAGGTAGCGAAGCTCTGCCAGTTCATCGCAGGGGGAGAGAGAGAGAGAGACGGAGCATTAGATCCAGTCGGTCATCTTGCATGTATATTTTTTTTACCACTTTTGTATATTATGTTAAAACATTGTCGGTTAGCAAACACAAATAGCAACATAGAATTAAGTAGATTAGATAAATATAGTCAAATTATATAGTAAATCATTTGAGCTGTGTATCGTCTAGTTCATCGTGTACATGTTATGAATGTTCCAGGACTCGAATGATTTAGGATAAATCTATATAAATATGAAGACACATATTACAAATATGAAAAAAATAAAAAATTGTAAAGAAAATCCGGAGTAGGTAAGTAGGGTGCTCAAAATAATCTTAGCTTTATTTAGCTTCCCATTTGTGCACGGTAATTATATTGTTAATGCCGGAAATTAATTTTAAACTAGAAAAATAGCGTGACACATTTTAAAATTATAAAGAAATTTCAGAGTAGCTAAGTAGGGTAGGTAGAGCGTAAAAAAATAATCTCAACTTTATTTAGCTTTCCATTTATACGTGGTAATTATATTGTTAATACCATAAATTAATTTTAAACTAGGAAAATAACATGACACATTTTAAAATTGTAAAGAAAATCCAGAGTAGCTAAGTAGGGTGAGTAGAGCGTAATCAAAATAATCCCAGATTTATTTAGCTTCCCATTTGTGTATGGTAATTATATTGTTAATGCCGGAAATTAATTTTAAACTAGGAAAAGAGCATGACACATTTTAAATTGTAAAGAAAATACGGAGTTGCTACATATGCTATGTATGACCAAAATAATCCCAGCTTAAATTTGGTTTCTATTTGTATCGATAATTATGTTCTTAATGCCGCTTCTTGTTACCTTTTGATCATGTTTCGTAGTCTTTACAATGTATGCACCGAATTTTCAAGTATGCGGACCCAAGGCACGATGCGCAGATGGCCGCATGTTGTTTGACTCAGTGATTGACGCGATCACTATAGCCGCCTCAAGACCATCCTCCCGGAGGGCGAGGCAACGATTGAGCTTGGCGTGTTGCGGCGTGCACTCCCATCGTGGCATGGATGGTAGACCCACGCTGGGTTGCAAGGTACGTGCTATTGCGATCTTCGTGTACTCATTTGCAGCTTGACTATTTCAGGACTAATGTTTGTTCGTAACCTTACCCGACACAGTTTGAGGGCCTCAGGCCTCTTTCCATTAGTGAGGATGGTGGAGGCGACGTGGGAGGACGCATCAGACCACGGCCTTGGTCGTCCGTCTAGGCGTTTCCATACGGCCGCCCTACTAACGACGCTGGTTGATAGTTGGAGAACAGAGACGCACACGTTTCACCTTACGTACGAGGAGATGGCACTGACCCTTCAGGACATCACCTACCTGACCTGGTTGCCCTACACTGGCTTCCCTCTTGCGCCGTACAACATCCCTGCCACGTGGTGTACGGATCTCCTAGCGAGGTGTCCGGACGTGCTGCCGCCGGGCAGCGGGTATAAGGAGTTTAGTAGCACCCACGGGCCGACGTTGAGGTGGATATGCCAGTTCTACGTAGTCTTCGTAACTATTATCCTCTCGTATCAATTAATTTTGTGAACTTTGCTGACGTATATATGTCTTCTTACAGCCCGAGCAAATGGCAGAGAATGCACTCGAGGAGACGGTGAGGAGGCACTTCGAGGCCTACCTGTCGTGGCTATTCGAGTGAGTTATGTTCCTAGGGTCCCACGACGACAGCGTCAATAAGCACTACGTGCGGTACACACGTGAGTCGGTAGATCGCCATGGGCGAGATCCACCCTACGCTGGGTCCACCAGATCGCGGCGCAACGTCACAACAAGACTATGCAACGCGTGTCCCCAGGCCCAATTCAGCTCCATCACCTCTAGATTCCCGCTACTTCTACAGCTGTGGTCCTTCAAGCGCTTCCAGATCGGACGACCGCAGGTGGACTTGGGAGCGTACACGGTTAGCTTGTACGCTGAGGACGACGACGTGGACCTGCCTACCATGGGCATAGTGTGGTGCCGCCGACAGGTTAGTTTTATGAACATCGGTGGATTGGCCAAAACGGGTGCAACATCAAGGGAGAAACCCATCGGTGGTGATGCGGGCTCATGGGAGGCAGCAAGACGGCGGCGCTTCCCTTGTCTTCTTCCTCGGCGGAAACAAAGAAGTGGTTGGAGAGAGCGAGAGAGAGTGAGAAGGAGAGAATGGGCAGGCTTTGGGAATTGGTGAAGCCCAGGCGATGTTTCGTAGTCAGTCGTGGAAGCAGGAGGTGGCGAGAGCGAGCGTCGTGGCACGTATGCGCTGCGCCAGCGCGCTCGGCCGAGCGGCGTGAGGAAGACGACGGGCCAGACTAGTGGGCCCGGCTCGTTAGTGGAAGAAAGAAAGCGGTGTGGCTGAGTGGGTTGGGTCAAACCAAGTAGCGGTCGGATCCGGTTGGAGGGTGGCGTGGCAAGGCGGTGCGGTGCGGTCGGAGATGGGTCTGGTCGGACCTAAGTTTATTTGGATTTTGACCGAAATGCAACAAGTTTGACCGAATAATTTAAAATAGCAAATAAATTTAAAAAATTCTAAAAATTTTCAGAGAGGTTCCTGGGACAACATGGAATCCATAAAAGTTTCTAAATACACTGTTCATGATTTAACTACTTATTTAAAAATCATTTATAGCAGGTGTTTATGAATTGAGGTTGAATTTTTTCTCATGGTTAAATTGGATTCTATTTTTTTTTATATAAAAATCATTTTTATTCATGATAACTATTCTAGTATTTAAATAAATTATTTACAACAACTTTTATATGCACAAATTTCTGGATTCATTTAGATACTTGAACTCACATAAAAAAGTTTTAAATTTCAAGGCAAACTTTATTACAAGCATAAAAAGTTTAAAATTGCTCCGTAATTTGCTCACATGAACCTAAAATGTTCCACTAAACCATCTTATGGATTTTGGGGACGTTACACGCTACCACGATTACCTAGCATGGTGATCCAAGACATGAATCTCATTCAAGTAATCGAGCCATGGAAATCATCAAATTAATCATATGAACCGTATTCTGAACCAATGTGATCTCTGACCATGTACGATCACGCACTGCGGCATACCCCGATGGCGGAATTTCGACCGATAGGAGTATGAAGCGCAGAGGACCATCTGGTACTTTTGACTCATAGCACTCGCAAACCCATTTACTATGGTTGAAAACCGATCGATCTTATCGACCAGTATCTAGATCGTTCCATTCATATGAACCGATTTAGGTTACCAGATTAGACCAGCAATAGATACAACATACTACTCCCACATATCAAGTATATGCGACCAATCTAGATCAAAAACTATGCAAGATGGCTATGCTACAACTAAAGGGATACGGGTAGGTTACGGTAGTTGGCAATTTAAAAGTTTTACCACGTAAACCAGGATGCTATGCAAGCAAGAGATCATAGATCGTCACCACCGACGCCAGCAGGCAATGAAGAAGAGTTGGAGCAAACTGATCCAACTTAGAGCGCCGATGAAGCGGTCGGTCAATCGTCTAGCATAGTCGATCGCCTTTGGTGGCGATCGCCTTCTCCAAAGAACCAATCAAGTTCTCGCCAAGGTCGTGGATTGTCCTCAAGCACAATAGCAACCGCAGGTTGCCTCTACAAGATCCACACGTCCACGAAAGGAACACTGTGCGCCGGTGTGCTAGCACCAACTCGCACAGTAGGGCTCTTAGGAAGATGGCAACTAGTGTTTCGGTAGAGCAACTCACGTCATGTCTATCTCGTGTATCTCCCAACAGCCTCATGCATCTCCTTACATAGAGCTTATGACGATCCTATCCGAACATGTTTGTTCCAGCCCATTAAGTGTGTGACCCGTTAGGTTTATGCGTAGTTGGTTGTGACTCAGAAACCTTTTTCGATCATGAGTCGTTAGCGGTTCCTAGGAGGACATAACGATTCCCGAATATACACAAATAATATCGGACAAACCTTAATGCAATATGATCACGACCAAGCCTTGTCACTAATGACAAGCTCGTATCTCTATATGACCAGATCATATTTAGTCTCGACCGTTCGTGAACTCCCACGACCGTGTTTCGATCACTTATTGATTATGTTCGACCAGTCTATGACTAGCTCGTATCTCCATACGACTAGTCTGTATCTGATCGAACTAAACGAGCTTCTCCTGTATTCTACCTTTGCCTCATGATATCTGGTTGAACTCCAGGTGAGATATTATTTCATCCGTGGACTGTTAAATACTTTCTCGATCAAGTGTCGGATAACTTCATGTGGTCGAACTCATCGACCACTAGTGGTATGGTCATGCACTTTCTTTATCCAACCACATCGATGAGTCCAAAGATATCTCTCCTGTTATGTTAGGAGAGACAAATCTCATATCCGACCAGTCTTATTCCTCTGTATATTTTATAGCATACCTGAAAGCTACCTTTATAACGACCTAGTTACAGAGTAGCATTTAGTAACCCCAGCGTGTACTCTTACACATGTAGGAAACCAAGCTGATATCAAGTCTAAGGATTATGCATAATCATTGCTTGAGATCAACTGATGACACATAAAATCGTAACAATATCAGCAGTGTCTCAAGGTGAATCAATCAAACACCATGTTCTCTAACATGTATTCACATTGTTGATTTGATATCCCTATATCCATGATCGATGAAGCATGGTCATCAATCAATACATGTGTTAGTCAATAGAGTCACTAGTGTTCTGACCAGTGACATTCGATACATTTAGAATGACATCATATAAGTTAAAGAGCTTCACCAACAAGTCACATACTTATTAGTCTTTATCAATGATGATTCATTCAAGGAACAGAATAATATTTATTCAATAACTCATAAATATAGACGTGATATAATCATCTCTATGATTGCCTCTAGGGCATATCACCAACACAGATGACGCTCGGGGACGTTATAGGGGTCTTACAGCGGATCACGGAGAAGCGAGGTGAGGGATCCAAATCGCGACTTGTTGCACGCCATATGACTCAGTGGACCCACCAGTGCGTGCACGAGGGGTCAGCCGTGGTGGTTCACGGCCATGGGTTCCTCCCCCAGACGTGGCGGGCAGGTCCTCGTGGCACCGTGGTGAGGGCACCTCAGGACAGTTTGTAGGTGAGCATGAGACATTCACTTCCACTTCTTTATTTCGAACCCCACTTGTTATTAACGATAATCTTCTATTGCGCCTCGCCCACCAATACACGGGGCAGGAGTACGCAGAGTCGTCGTCGGCTGCCTTTGTGCCACCAGGTATGACCATCTTGCTTGCTTTTGTAACATCCTGTTTCTTGGTTTTTGCCATGATTGAATGGGTAACGTAATGTTTCACAGGTCATGCAACGCTTTGGGACGAGGCAGACTTGTCGCATGACGAGGCTTGCTCTGGGGACTACTACTTGGACCAGCGTGGCACCCAGGTCTCCGTGGGTGTTTCACACCGACGGCATACTGGGTCGACCCATTCGACGCAGGACCCCCCTCGTGACACCACCTCTGGCTACTCACGTCGGTCGGATACCACGGCAGCCTGACCCTCTGACATACTCGCACCAGCGCCGACAGCTGCCCAGGCGAGGCTAGGGGCGACACGTGGGGTACGCCCCAAGAGGGGTCACCAGTAGATATTTGTTCCTCTAAATGTCAATCATGCCATGTAAATATTAATTTTTGAACTACTATTACTATGCTAGTATCGTGTTTCGATATCTCTTTATTGTGTGCACAACGCGACCACGTGAGGGAGCCTGTATCGGGGCACCCCCACACCACCCTCTTTTTACGCCTTGACTCCCTCACACCACCTTTACAAACTGATATGACAACACACTGTGATATGCTCAGGAGATCACCTGGCAGAGTTATATATGTCAAGAATCGTCAGTTTGCACGGTGTGCCTAAAAAGAAAGTGTCAGATCGAGGATCTTAGTTCACCTCTTGCTTCTGGCAGAGTCTGCATGAAGCTCGGGAACTCATCTGAATTTCCTTACAGCTTATCACCCTAAGACAGAAGGGCAGACTGAAAGAGTCAATCAAATATTAGAAGATATGTTGAGAGCATGTACCCTAGCTAATGCTACCAGTTGGGACAAAAGTTTACCGTATGCAGAATTCTCATACAACAACAGTTATCAAGCCAGTCTACAAATGTCACCATTTGAAGCTTTGTATGGTCGCACTTGCAGAACCCCTTTGAATTGGTCAGAAATAGCTGAACATTTGGTATTTGGACCAGATATTATTCAAGAAGCGGAAGAACAAGTAGCCATGATCAGAGAAAGATTGAGGATAGCCCAGTCGAGGTAGAAAAGCTATGCTGATAATCGTTGCCGTGATCTCAGTTTTGAACCAGAAGATTTTGTTTATCTTCGAGTTACTCCACTCAGATGTGTCAAAAGGTTTCATGCTAAAGGAAAGTTTGCCCCTAGGTATGTTGGTTCGTTCAAGATTTTGGAACACCGTGGAGAAGTTGTCTATCAGTTGGAGTTGCTGCAGTTGTTAACAGGAGTACATAATGTCTTTCATGTCTCTCAGTTAAAGAAGTATCTTCGTGTGCCAGAAGAACAAGCTCCGTTGGATGCAATTGGGTTGAAAGAATATCTCACTTACAAAGATTAGCCATTTAAGATTTTGGATATCGCAGAGCGTCATACAAGAAGCAAGACCGTTTATTTTTGCAAAGTTCAGTGGAGCAACCACTCAGAAGGAGAAGCAACGTGGGAGCGTGAAGAAGACCTGAAAGCCGAGTTCCCTATCCTTTTCTCTAGCTAGCCTGAATCTCAGGGTCGAGATTTCTTTAAGGAGGGAGGTTTGTAACATCTCAATTTTCTGAGCTGTAAAAAAATCTTTTATTAGTTAGTAGTTGGAAAATTTAACATTTGATTTTATTTGAATTTTTAATTAAAGCTTAATATGGACTTTTAGCATCAAAACAATTTAATATGATTAATGCCAACATCTACAATTGTCAAAACTATTTTATTTGGATTCTATGTGCTTGGATATATTTTCTAGAATTTTTTTGAGTTCATTTGCTATTTTCTACTTGCTATTTGGATTTTTTAGTATTTTCTAAAAAGGAAAACTAATTAAAAATCTCAAAAACAGTAATGAGCCGAAACCCAACCCTATTCCCGCCGACCCATCACTGTAGCCGCGCCGCCATTGCAAGGCCTCGCCGCTCACTGATAGGTGGTCCCCACTTGTCGCTCTCTACTCTTCAGGCCACAAGACTTGGCGTCCGATCCCACCTGGCCAACTGCGCGCTGCCTTCAAGCACGTGTGTTCGCCGAGCCAGAATCACGACTTCAGGGCCCCGCCAATCCTCGTGCTTCATCTTCAATCGGCTTGGGATTCTATCTCCTCCACCGCGTGACCGTTCTTGGCGTGCGTGCCTGAGACTCCTCTGAGCCGCTGGGTATAAAGGGAAGGATCACCCTCGAGCCCCGCATCTCAATCCTAGCTGCCAAATCGCTAGTGCGAAAACCCTAGCCGCCGCTTTAGCTCAAGGAAGCAATCTCGCCGCTGCAACTCCGATGAGCCCTTGCTCCGCCGTTAGTGCCGCTCGAGCTCCGTCGTCACCGCCGTTGACATCGCACGAAGTTGCACTTCACCTTGGTGGCCTTCGTTCCGCCAGAGCATCACCGGAGGACCGATCCCGCCAAGCCCGTATCACCTCCGCCGCTCAAACCTTGCTGCCGGTCACCTCAGTAGTGCTCTACCACCTTTGAGTGCATTATCGAGATCCCCGCGTCACCCTCTACCTCTTGGTACCACCCATCATTGGCGAAGCGCCGCCATTCGTCGTTGCCATCGGTTTCCGAGCGCCGCCGCCGTCGATCTGACGTGGCGAACCACATTAGCTTACCACCGCCGCTTTCGTGCACACGTGGCGTGTGCATGGCGCCTTGGCAACATCCACGTTGGTGTCCGCGTGTGCGGTTCACCGGTTTCCAGATCCATCGGTTCGGTAGACTTGGACTACTATGGACCGTGAGACTGACATGTGGGCCCCACATGTCAGAATTTATCTGATTTATTTTAATTTTTAAAATATTAGGGCTGACGTCATGCTGACGTTATAATCTGATTTTTCTTTAGAAAATTAATTTGGAAATTCTAGAAAATCATATTTATTGTATTTTCTTGAGTTTTGATCTTCCAAAGCACATATCTTCTTCATCCGAACTCTGATTGAGCCCATTCAAATTCCTAAATTCATCTAAATTTGAGACCTATTTATTGGTGATTTTTATTTAATTTTTGGAGTTTTTTTTCTCTATTATTTATTTATTTCATTTGCGAGTAGACGTTAATTCTTCGGGGGCTTTTGAAGAAGGAGTACACCAATATCAAGACCAGTACCTAGACCTATTCCAAGGTATGTTATACCTTTGATCATATTACAACCAGTTTTCAAAATACTTTGATTCAAATTATTGCAGTCTATTTCAAATATTTATTTAAATGCTTTTGGGGTTAGTTATTAAACCAATTTGTTACACCAATTTGTTACATCCACCTTGTCTATTGTTATGTCATGATCTTTTGTCACCCTAGGTTGGTTCATTATTAGTTGGTATTATCGTAGCACCAACGTGGGTTGGTTAGATACGAGTTGATTGCTTAGCCATGCTACGAGTGATCATCTCATGTGAGTTGCAAATATAAACTTGACTAAGTGATTATAGAACTGCGTGAGAAAATTGTGTGTGCTGTGTGCTATTACTTGTTGATGCATATGTTGCACTTAACCAACGGGATGGGAAAAGATTTGGACTGAGGCAGGTGGTGAAAATTGTGTGATATGGTGGAAACTGTGTGAATGAGAATATTAGTCCGTGTCACATTTAGTTAGAAATTGAAAGTCTTACCTTAGTCAATTAAGGACTTAACTTTGTGCGCCATTGAAATTAGCTTTACTGTACAACCACATGTCTGGTATGGGACGGACATAACTTAGTAAGTTGTGGAGTCTTGACATTGACAATTCGGGTTGTAGGTTAGGCTGTGTGATGGGTTGGAGGTGTGATTCTCACATCGCGGGGTGGTTCACCGCTTCCCTGTCCAATGGTGTCTGTTGTGCCAAGCGTTGTGTGTATCGATTGGACGGCGGTAATGCACATCGGGAGTGTCAATGCTTAAGATGAAGTTTCTGAAAGGTTTTGTTGTGATCAGCTCTAATCCGGTTGATTGCATTGTGTGGGTAAAGTGTACAACCTCTGCAGAGTGTTAATCAATCTACTCGAATAACCATGTCCGCGGTCATGGATATGCTTGAGGATTTCACACGTGGGGTAGATTTTCATAAAACATTTGGGAAGGGAGCTGTGTGATCTAAGTCATATGGCTGTGTGAATTACTTATTTAGACTGTGTGTCCTTTGCGAAAACAAATATCAAATTATGGTTGTTTAATTGTTTTAAATATCATTTTCAATCTATTATTCATATTCTATTGCAAATATGGTCATATGCAAACTAACCACAAAAGCTATTCCTTTGGAATAAACTATCATCTATAAATTGTATTCTGTGGTATGACTTGCGAGTACGGTTGTGTGCTCATGCTTGCCTCAAACAATCAACAGAAGTGAAGGAGTCTTCGCCCACATTTGAGGAGTTCTACGAAGGTGCTGATCGTCAGGGTCTTGATCCCAGTCGGTTGCCTGTGGTAAATTGATGGGATTCCACTGGAGTTAAACTTTGTTCCGCTGTCGCTATTTATTTATTGTCAGCCCTGTGTGGCTTAATAAATGTAAACTCGACCATAAGGTCAAAACCATTATTTACTATTCAAATTAGTCGTTTATTCTATTAATCGTCTTGTGTGGATCGATATTCATCTATGTTGATACTTTGTGTACTAGCGCGATCCTTGACTAGTGCAAAATACACAGAAGGTCCAGAATTGCATTTTTGGGTCCCGACAGGTACATAGCTGGGACTACGATCCTGAGGTAGCACTGACGGTAGTATACCATATAAGAGCACCTTTTTTTGTTTTTATTCAAACGCACTATCGTAGCATTGACAGTAGTATACTATTGACTAAGCAACATTGGTTCGTTGCTAATAAGATATTGTCATTTTTAGAAAAAAAAAATTATGAGGCCACTGTTGGTTTGTTCGCTCTACTATCTAACATCTCTAATCATTATGCATAGTATTTTACAGATTGTTACTCAATTGAAAATGTATGAAAATGACTTAGTTTTACACGATACTATTGTTACTATGAAGACTAAATACCTTAAATATTGGAGAGAAATCCATTACCTATATGCATTTGTATTTCTTTTAGATTCTAAAGGTAAAATTGATGCATTTGGTAGTGTACTTAATCTTCTTAGTGATGCTACAGGGCTAGACTATACTAACTATTTTGCAGAAGTTCGTTCTCGGTTATACGAGCTTTACCAAAGGTATGAAAATAAGTTCCGAGGAGTCCGCTCGTAATGACCTCCAGTAGCCCACGCCTCAAGTTGCAAGACAAATATATGGGATAAGATCTTCGGTAGCTCTTCCTCTAGATCCAGGTCTTTTTTTTCTACAGTCGCCTCCTCAACCAAGGCCCACAAGGAGTGGAGAACTATCCAACTATCTGGACAACGATATAGTGGATTTCAACTCAGAAGGCTTTGAAATTTTACAATAGTGGAAAGCCTATAAGTTAACATATCATGTGCTATCGATACTTGCACGTGATGTGTTAACTGTTCCTGTCTCGACGGTTTCCTCCGAGTCGCCTTTCAGTCTTTCTGGAAGAATATTGGAGGTGAGAAGAACAAGTCTGACAAGTGAGATGGTGAAGATACTTTTAAATGTAAAGGACTGGGAACAAGCTGATTCATGAACACAACACTCTGTGGAAAATCCATATTTGTCGGGGGTGTTTGAAAATCTGTACCTAGACAATGAGATGTAGAAGAATGATGTATGTAGAGCTACATGTTGTACTCCTTTTCCTTTGCCAATGTTTTTTCATATTGAGTTTTTACTTAGCAAAGGTTTTAACAAGGCAACTATTTGAATATTAATAAAGCTCTTTATTACATTTTCAATACGCTTTGTCTCATTTTTTAAAATTTTCATATCTATTTCTGAGTTCTACACTTTTTATTGATTTTTTTTTATTTTTTGGGTCTAACGGGCTAAGTGGGTCGAAAACCCATCGGGCTAATCAGGCTCTTGCCATCCCGGTATGGCATGGAACGAATGGCCGATGGGCCTTGCCTAGGCCGCCTCGCCGGCACGTGGGCCGGCACGGCACATCCTACCTAATAGCCGGGCCACGATGTGTCGTGTCGAGATGGCTTGGCCGTATCGTGCTCATGATGGGCCGTGCCGGGCCGCCCATTTGGCCAACACTAGGAGGACGACAACCTAGAACGCGGGCACGGACGGCCGGATGTGCCCATAGGCGTCCATCGGATGGCCACAAGCGTTTAGGACATGAGCGGAATTCCATGAACCACGAGCCTTTTTGCAAAAGAAGCAACCACAAAACTTGCAGCCCACTGGTTCGGCCAGGGCCTTGACGCGATTCCAAAAAGCACGAGGGATTTTTTTTGCAAAAGCGGCGATGAGGGGGCTCACATGGCTTGCCGATGGGAGTGGCCAAAAGGGTGGCCCGACACGACGCTGCATTGGCCCATTTAGGCATGGTCCCTTTTGGTGCATTACTTAAACGGGTTGTGTTGTGCCAGGCCATGGGCTAAGGCATCGACCCAAGCATGACACAATAGCCTCACAGGCCGTGTCGGGCACAATTTTCCCGTCGGGCCTGTGTCGGCCCATTTAGCCAATTTGGAATGAAAATATGAAGAAATGTAATAACATCCTAGAATATATATAAAATATAAATATAAAGTAAATTTATATATACTTATGAAATGAATTGCATAAAATTCAAAAAGTATAAAATAAAATAAAATAAATATTAAAAATAAACGGGCCTAACGAGCTGTGTCGTGCCTAGCCCAGTACTATTTATGTCGTGCAGGGCCAGCCCACTGGGCCAAGGTTGTGACCCAAGCATGATACGAATCGTGTTCGGGCCGTACAAAGAATAGCTTGCTTTGGGTCAAGTAACAATAGTGTGCTTTGGGCTAGGCAAACAATAGCATGGCCAATTTGGCCACCTCTACTTGCTGATTCCTTCAAGTCTAAGAGGAGTATAATATAATATAATATTTGTCAAGTCTATTTTGTCAAAAAAAAATCCTCAGGTTTGTACTGAAATTTGATCTTTTATTGTGATGAAACACTCCTATCTTTGTTAACAGAAGCCAAAAGGAAGGAAGAGGTGGAAATAAAAAAGGAAGGAAGAAAAGCAAAAAAAAAAAAAAGCTTAGCTCGGCAGAAGAGATGATGTGGACTCATCTTCCGAAATGGTGGATGAATTAGGGTTGAGATCCCCAATGTAGAGATGAAAAATTGGATACATGCCGCTTTTTAGATTGGCTTTCAATGATTTGCCACTCCACTCCTCGCTCCTCCCACGGTAATTGTTTGTTTGCATCTGGTTCCATCAAATTATCAGGATTCACCACTTTTGAATATTTTAATAATTCCCTTTTCTTTTCTGGCGATTTTCAGCTTGATACGTTTTTCCTTCCCATTTTGCCCACCGCTATTTGGTCAGGAAGTTTTTGGCCATTAGGCTGAGTCCGGTCCCCAGAGACACAGTAGGACGACGCTTTCGGGACTCCCTACCACGGAGGTGGCGACATGGCCATGCACCGTGAGAGCCACTGAGAGGTGTGAAAAAAACAGATAAAAAATTATTTTTGACATTATTTAATACTGTTTGAAGTACTATTTAAATCTTTAAAAATATATTTTTTCTTTGGATTTTTATTCCTATTTTTTTACATCGCATTCACAGCTTCAAATGTATTATCATATGTACCAAAAAAAATTATGATTTTTTCCATTGAAATCATGGCGCAACATAGCATACACAACTCTAAAGATAGGTGCACTACTACAAAAGAGGCTATAGCAGACGGCCCATCACAGACGGTTCCTTTGGAACCGTCTGTGTTGGGTCTGTCTGGGCTTTATTTTGGCGTTAGCGGGTTTATCACTGCACGGTTCTATTTCCAATCGTCAGGATATCACGCATTTTCTATTTCGTAACCGTCGCGGATATTGATTATCGCTGCATTTGTTCAAATAGAACCGCTCAGTGATTTCTCGTGCTTCATATAAATTGAGCCGAGACATCCTCACCAAGATCAAGGCCAGGTCTACCTCTCCAGCGCCACTTCCTTCCTCGCCCTAGCTCCTCATGCACTGTGTCTCACCGCCTAGGCGCCACTTCCCCGCCCTAGCTCCTCCAACTGCGCGCTCCTCCTCTAATACTTGGTATGAGCACATGATCGATCTTGCACCACAATGTTGGAATAAATAATATTAGCCCCGCAAATCTTAGTTTTGAATAATGGTTTCCTTATAACTAATGAACTAAAATTTGACTTAGGAGTGGTAACTTAATAAAATTGAATTAGGTCTAATAATCACTAAAATTTGAGTTAGGATAATTAATTGGCTTAAAAAAATAAAATTTACACAGGTTCACAAGACGGTGGGGTTTGGGTCAAGCAATATTGCATTTACTGTTCCGGTATTTTAGGTTAATAAGTGTTGTATGAGATGATGCCTATATTTGGGTTGCATGATTGTTCAATTGAGATAGATATCGTGTCGAGAGGTAGGGATCATGGTTGTGGCCAGAGGCATGGCTACGCTATGCCACCGCTGTGGTACATAACTAGTGAAGAGTTTTCTTTCAATAACCTTAGATGCAAATGTTGAGAATGAGTTTATATTGCACATTTTCGCTTGCTATAAATTAATCGCTAATCAATTTGACACTAATTTGTTACATGCGTAGTGTAGATGGATCGAATCGATGTACTGTGTGAACCGTGTGAGTCAAGATTACATTAATGGCGTGGTTGCTTTTAGAAGAGCCACCGAAAGGTGATATGTTGAAGAAGGGATAAATTTTATGTATCGTCTGTGCATTGATTGCGTAATCAAGATGTTTAACAACGCGCGCAGATCGAAGCGCACTTGATTCAAGGGGTTTCAAAAAGGGTATACATGTTGGACCACCACGGTGAAGAGCAGATTATACCGTGGTTAATAATGACGACATCGCCGAGGAAGTCAACGATTTGCCGATGTGGACTGTGCTTTTGATGAGGATAGGGGCACGGCGACAACTGGATCGATGCTACGCGATGCGCAAGAGAACTACAAAGGAGAGAGAGTTTTGTAAATTCGAGGGCTTATGGAGGACTCGGTGAGACCTTTGTTCCCCGGCCGCAAGCCGAATATACAAGGTTGTCAACCGTGCTTGAACCGCTGAAATTGAAGGCAAGCAATAGTTGGTCCGATAAGAGTTTCACGGCGCAGTTAGGTCTCCTAGCGGACATCCTTCCGGAGGGAAACGTGTTGCCCAGCACCACCTATCAAGCAAAGAAGGTTATTTGCCCATTGGGAATGGAAGTAGAAAGAATACATGCATGTCCGAACGATTGTATCCTCTACCGTAAAGAGTATGCAGACATGCATTATTGTCCCCGTGCAAAGCATCCCGATACAAGCGCCAAAATATCGCTAAGGTGAAGCAAGGACCTCCTCGCTAAGATGTTGTGGTATCTCATCAGAATCCCACGCTTGAAGCGCTTATTTGCGAACCCAAAGGAGGCAAGATTGCGCGCTGGCACTCAGAGGAGCGTAAGAGAGATGGAAAGCTAAGACACCCTGCTGATTCTGCCCAGTGGAGAAACTTCGATCGGAGCTTCGAAGAGTTCGGTGCGGAACCGAGGAACATAAGGTTAGGGTTGAGTACGGATGGAATGAATCCTTTCGTAACATGAGCACCAACATAGCACTGCTCGTGAATCTATGTATGTACAACCTTCCTCCTTAGCTCAGATGAAGCGGAAGTACATTTTGATGTCACTACTTATCCAAGGGCCAAGCAACCGGGAATGATATTGATGTGTACCTAGCACCATTGCCGGAAGATCTTGTGACACCGTGGAACGAAGGGTATGTGTATGGGATGCGCATAAATGAGAGAACTTCACTTTACGCGCCATGTTGTTCTCGCACCATCAATGATTTTCCCGCCTTGGTAACCTCGCGGGCTTCAAGACAAAAGGAGCCAAAGCTCGTCCAATACCGCTTAGATGCTACGGAGAGTGTATGGTGAACAACTCGCAAGAAATCGTATATATGCGCCACCGTAGGTTCCTTCCGAGGAGTCACCCATACCGCAAGATGAAGAAACAATTCGACGGAAATAAGGAAGACGGTTCAGCTTCAAGGGCTTTTAGTGGGAAAGAGGTCTATGATATGGTTAAGGATATCGATGTTGTGCTTGGGAAGGGACGAAATTAAGAACCCGTGAGAAGAACATCCGAAGAAGCGGCCAATTTTTGGGACTTGCCTTATTGGGAGTACTTAGAAGTTCACCATCGTGATCGACGTTATGCACGAGAGAAGAATGTATGTGATAGCTTGATTGGTCTCTTGCTGAACATTAGTGGCAAAACAAAGGATGGTGTTAACGCACGGCGTGACTTGGTCGATATGAACATAAGGACCGAGTTAGCACCGAAAGAGACCGATACAGATTTAACTTACCTTCCCCCCTTGCTACACTGGCCCAAGGCCGAGAGAAATGAATCGCTGTAGCTTGCACGGTGTGAAAGTCCCGCCTCGTTACTCCGCTAACATTAAGAAACTTGTTTCTATGCAAGATTTGAAATTAATTGGTATGAAGTCGCATGATTGTCGTGGTGCCGATGACACAAATGCTTCTCGTTGTAATTAGGAGTATCTTGCCGAACAAGGTCCGAGTGGCAATCTTGAGGTCGTGTTATTTCTTCAACTCAATTGCTCAAGGTCATCGATCCCCAAGGACTAGATGCTCGCAGTCGAGGTAGTGATGACTCGTGTCATCTTGAGATGTATTTCCTCCGTCATTTTTGATATCATGGTCCATCTCATTGTTCACCTTGTGAAAGAGATAAAGATATGCGCCCGTGTTTCTACGCCATATGTACCCGCTCGAGAGGTACATGGGAATTCTCAAGTCCTACGACGGAATCGATCTCGACCGAGGGCAAGATCATCGAAGGTTATGCAACTAAGAGGTCATTGAGTTCGCGCGTCGACTACATGGCTCTGTGGATCCGATTGGTGTGCCTCTATCTCGCCATGAGGGGAGACTGGATGGTATCGGACCATCGAAGGAAATCAATCACTCCCGATCCGATACGCACGCCAAGCCCATTTCACGGCCTTGCAACACATGACCCAAGTGTCCCCGCACATCGACGAGCACAAAGACATGGTACGCCAATGTAATCCGCATCGGCCGGAGGTTTGGATCACGAGAGAGCACAACCGCTTGCTCAACGAATGGTTAAAGGTGCGAATCACTAGGAGGTCATCAAGTGATGATACGCTATGGTTGGCAAGAGGCCACATTTTACAATTGTCACATGGCAAGGATACGACATAAATGGGTACACATTTTATACGGCACTCAGATAGGAAGAGCACAAGGCGAGCAGCGGTGTCCGTGATAGATGCATTCGATCGATGGGCCGAGGAGCTCGATTATGGGCAAATAGAGGAGATATGGGAGATCGACCACGCGCTTTCAAGATCCCCTATTTCGTGCCGTTGGGTCTATCTCCACAGTGAAGGTCGATAAGTACGGCCACTACCGTGGACCTCGAACGGTCGGATACAAAGACGAACCATTCGATCAAGCAACAAGTTGTTCAAGTCTTCTATGTAACCGAATTCGCAAATAAGAAGCGCCACGTAGTTCTTAATGGAAAAAGGAGGATTGTCTGAGTTGAGAATGTAGTGGACGAGGAAGAATACAATCAATTTGACGAGTTGCCACCTTTCGAGACGTGATCGTGCTCGAGGAAGAACCCGGTGAGGAAGCTAGCTATATGCGCGCCGATCATCATGAAGGGCTATATTTTAATTAAGAATTTACTCCATTGTAATTAACTAATTTATTCCATTGTCATGTGTTAATGTGTTATGGACTTATGATCTTTAAATTGATGACAAAATGTGGATGTTCCTTGGTTCGAGTGATACAATGACTACGTGATTGTAGATATCACATTTCTTTCTTTTTATTCTTTTCGAGTGATACAATGACTATAGATGATAATGTAAATTTATTGTACATGATCTAAGTCTAGCATAATTTTATTGTGTGTATAAAGGCTACTAGTACATCGTGGTGATCCTCGCTATCTTCGCTCTCTTCGTTGAGACAAGGCATGAGGCACGATCATTTTGGGGTACCTACTGTAATGAGCACGTAAACATGTATAATTTTGTCGCTTGAAAATGAGAAGATCGCGTGTGATCCTCAGAGAAGTAATTTAGACCTTGTACCCTCCCACCGGCCTATCTCGATGGTATTACGAGTTTAACTGCCGCCACATTCTTCATAAGCGATTTATTAATATTCCTCAGTAGCCCATCAAAGAATTGAAACAGACGGTTTCAACATCACGCACGGTTCTTGAAGAACCTCAAGAACTGCTCAGGATAGCCAACATCACTGCACGATTCGGAAGAACCGGCTCGTGATGTCGAATTTTTATAAGGTAGAACCGACGGATCTCTCTCAGATCGCTCTAACCCTATCGGCCGACCTCGCGCCGCCTCCTCCCCGACCCGCGCCTCCCCGACCCGGCGCCTCCCCGACCCGGCCACCTCCGCCACTGCTCCCTCCTCCCGACGCCTCCCGACCCCGGCGCCCCGACCTCGGCCACCTCGCCACGGCGCCTCCTCCCGACCCGGCGCCCCGACCCCGCCACCTCCGCCACCGCCACTGCCGGGTAAGTCCTCCCATCCCTCCTGACCCGCCGCACCTGCCTTGCTCGTGATTGATAGGAGGAATCGGGTAAACTATTGTAAATCGTGATGGGACGAGGCAAATTGTTGTGGTTGTCTTCAAATGCTTTTACTCTATAGGGTTTTGCTTGTTATGGATAGGAGGAATTAGGAAAATATGTGTGAATCGTGACTCACGGAAGGTGAAATTCATGTGGATTTGTTTCCATATCTGCTTTTTCGCATTTTATGGATAAATATGATGTGGAACTTTTGGGTTGCAACAGAACGCTAATTGGAATCAATAAAATATGTTATTGATCCGATTTCGCTTTTAGGAGGTTGGTCGTGCTTGTTGGAAAACCCATCATAATATTAATGATGTTTTGAATCTGGGAAGGACTAAAGTTTTTTGTGCTTGCCCTCAAATGGCTGGTTTTGGTTTCGGCAGTTTTTTAGTCGCTGAATGGAATGAGGTCCAGTTAAGTGAAATTCTAGTATGTTACATCGTGTGATTTTAATATTTTTAGTAAAATTCTGTGCAAACTGCTAATTTGGACAAGAGTATCGTGACCGAATGATCAGAATGCACAAATGAATCACATACTCTTATACTTGTATATGTAGTATACAAGTGCACAGGAATTGCACCAAATTTGTGTAGTACAAGATTATTGTGTAGTACAAGAGTATGTAAGACTGAATTTGGTTGCACTGAATGTGGACTATGCATTCCTGTTTTAATTTGGACATGCATGTTGTTAGCTTTTATCCTAATTCACACTAATTAATATGGAAACTGCCCGCTTTAAAAAAACGTGGCAACTGCTCGCTTTAGTCTTGGTAATTCACTGTGCATACATCCAAAATTAGCATAATCTAGCACCTGCCTATTATAACTCCTTCGAGATGATTCAACACAATGGATGCAATTTTTTAAGTAGCATGGTCGAATGGTTTCTCTGCTTGTTGTCCTCATTTTCAAGTATAACTATTTTCACCACGCAATTATTTGATACCCGATCCTGCTCTCAATAGATGTCATGCCATCGCTTTGCACTCCAACTCTTTGTAAATTTACTCAATTATGATATTCTTGCAAGATGTGTTCCTACAAATAAAAATTTAATGCTCCTTTCAAATCAAGCCACAAAAATATATTATGTTGCTCAAAGGTCCAAGGCTCCAAGCTACCGAAGTACTGTGGCTACATGGATGTACAACTTGTTCAAAGCTCCACCGTTGCTTCCTACAAAACATAAGTGTATAACTAACCTTAACCAACCTTTTCGCTTGTTAATTAACTTTCATCCGCAGACAAGATAGTCTTATATCCGTGGATTGCCCTAGTGAGCAATTAACCGTAGCGATAATGTTAGTAACAAACTATCATCAATCTTTTGCAAACTGTGCTAATTACAATAGGATTAATGCTTAATTTCAGAACTTACATAGATAGCAAGTGTTTAGATGGCGAGGCGCCGTCTTCGCCGCTTGGCCACCGACGCCGCAGACACGTAAGCTTAGATGGCGAGGAATATCGAAATTGCATGTTGGCCGATCGACCATCACGGAGGTCGTTGACGTTGGGATCCTCTCGAGTCCCCTAAGATCGGCGTAGATTCCTGACCATCCGCGGATACTTGCAAGGAAAAGGTCCCTATCACCACACCAAAGTGGAAGTCTCGACAAAATATCGAGACGCTGCTTTGTGGGAAGACCTTTCAAGGTGTTCACTATCCCGTAAATGAGACATGAACGCGCCCAACGGCATGCCTTGCTCTCCATGTGTCACGCGTGGAGGACCTTCAAGAGCGTTCTTGTCACGCAAAGACGTGAACAAGAGTGAGACGCCTTCACGGTTTCCATTCTTGACGCTGGAAATATGGAACGCCTTTGTGGCTATGAAGACGACGGATGAATTTACGGAGCAAAGTGCGGCGCACAAAGCAATCCAGCACGAAACACTCACCCCCACGCACTCGGCATCACTGGTACGCTGCTAAACCGCGCAATGGGAGGCGGAGGAGGAGAATCTATTTCCGATATCACACACCCGCTCCCGCACCTAGTTAAAAGCGAGGCAAAAGTCTCGTCGATGGCGTCACTTTCCCAAACCCGCGACCAGAAGTGTCCCAACGGTGGTAAATATGTCGAACTACCTACTTGTTTATAAGTCCATAACTTCATAGTGACTATAATAACATGATGACCTCTTGCGGCGGAATTGATTGCCCAAACTTCCAAGGCTCCTTCCAAGAACACAGGAGAAGGATATACTATCTACGGCCCTAGGAAACAAGGAGCACCCTGGTCGCACGCGAGGCAAGGGGTTAACGCACCTTGGGTACATGGATTCGCAGACGACTACTTCATGTATAGAAGTAGGAAGAGATCTAAGGCCGAGTACGACAATCGCTTGGAACCGCTAAGGCGTAATTTCAAGGATGATAGCAAGTTTGCGGGATCAATCAATCAAGTACTCCGCAAACCGCCGCAAGCCGCCTCGTTATTGCGGGAAAAAGTCCTCGACATCGGAGTAGTGTCGCGCCCACGCATAATTTTGAACATGACGACGACCAATTACCGATAGACCGCATCAAGGTAATGTACATCTATGGAATGCACCAAAGATAGACCTATAGGACGCCTTAGCTAATTGCGATCGCTTTGTAGGAGCCGACGGCCCGCAAGCTCCAACCGAGGTTAGTTGGGTCCATTCCTATTGAGGTCGGGCGGGGATGGTGCATCCATACCAGAAGGAGCAAAGCAAAGACGGTGTCCGTGTGGCGATGGTTACGCAAGGGTGGAGGTGGACATGGTACATCAACATTTCATGGCCGCCCACCGACATTCGCTCAACGAAGAGATCACAACACTAGGGGATGCCCGGTACGCTTTATCCAAAGGCCCAAGACGGACATCGCCCCGACCCAAAGAAGGCCGCAATCTCGACAGACCATTCCTCTCCAACGGACCCTCCATGACTCCACCTCATATTTCGCCTCGTAAGGCCACCTCATCGGTTCCCGTGGAGAAGACGCCAAGGAACAACAAAAGCGCATATCAGACGGTTCTCGAGTCGCCTCGCAGAAGACGCCAATCGTTAAGGCCAAATCGAAATCGACGAACATTAAGCCGCCTCCCAAGTCCCGTAGCACGGAAGTACTCCATCGGAAACCGCAGCCCTAACGCACAATTAGCCCACGCTGATTTGCTTGTCGCTTTGCATGCTCGTACCGCGAATACCGCAAAGAAGGGGTGCGACATCGAATCACCGCCGCATACAAGGATGAGCATTTCTTCAATGGGCCGCAACTTCGTGGTGGGCTTCAACGACTTATTCAACCTATTCAATCTCAAGCCCTCGACGCCGCTTCTACGATGTTGGACATCGTAAGTGTGTACAATCAAGTTCTACATTCATGTAATACCGATAAATATCGCAACTCATTGCTTATGTATAGATACATGATGAAAATGCCCGAAGGGCGAGAACCTGGGTTTCTCGACCCACACGTGGTATCTATGCAAACCATCCAAGCGTACGCGACTTCGCCGAGAACTATATAACGACGGCATTGCTTCTTCGTAATTGCAAGGACTACATCGGTGCCCTACAACTGTGGGTAAGTGCTTCACTATTTGCTATTCAAATTTCATTTGTACTTAGGTTTAATAGTTATAGCGACATACATGAGTAGGTACCATCGATCCTTTTAGTCATTATACCCAAGAGGAACACTGTGATATATCTTGATTCCCTAGTCGTAAACGATCACGACTTCAAAGATTCTCGCAAGGAATACTCGACAAGTATGATCATTTCCTCCATACATAACTCTATTGTAGTCTTCCTTCGCTTGAAATGCCCGAGGATAACTTTTTCAATTATGTAGTTCGCTCATCTCCTATGTTAGCCAACAAGGAAGATACAAAGGATCCAAATACCAACTAAGACACAGTGATCTAAATTTCCAGACGCGCTACAACACAATAATCCTATATATATCATACTTCATAAAATGTGTCTTCAATCGACTATACGTACATATGTAATTCTATTTTTGCAAAGGCCAAAGAAAAAATGATGAGCTATGTGCATTCTACGCTTGCCATCATATGCAAAGAAATCATTAGTGCTAAGATGAAGAATCCGGAGGTTTGTCAATCTCAAATAATTTTTTTGTAATTGTAAATTCAAATATATATCCTTACCATTTTTTCTTGACCTAGCGCGTGGTTTGATAATAGATTTACATGGACTCGCTATGCAAGAGCTCGTGGAAGTTCGAGGCGCTATGCACCTTTATCATGATGTAAATAGTTAACAAAGGAGAGTTTCACTCCATCACGACCCGCAGATTCACGCAAACAATTGACTTAATTGTAATCCAATTGTACAACTATAGCAAAAATACTTCAACAAATTCGATCTTTATTAATTTATTTTGAGTAATGATCAATTTGAGTTGTCAACAATTGATTATCTCGCGATGTATCTGCTTTTTGTACATGCTTGTTTTCGAGGGCATGGCTAGCAATTCCCGAGGTCGCCAAAAACAAAGAAACAATGTAGCTAGGATCGCCAGCATCACGCAGACGGTTTATGTTGAAACCGCTCGTGAAGGCTATTACTACGCACGGTTTCAACATAAAACCGCTCGTGGTAATAGCCTTCACAGACGGTTTTTAAAGTAAACCGTCCGTGATAAGTGGTTATCACAAACGGTTTACTTTTAAAACTGTCTGTGATAATCACTTATCACAGACAGTTTACTTACAAAACCGTCTGTGATAAGTGGTTATCACAGATGGTTTTTAAAGTAAACCGTCCGTGATAAGTGGTTATCACAGACGGTTTACGTTAAAAACCGTGTGTGATAAGTGTTATCACAGACGGTTTTGAACCGTCTGTGATAACCGCTGTTATCACGCATTTAATAAATATAGACGGCTCGAAATCGCTCGTGATGACGTTCCGAACCGCTGCGTGATGACGTGTTCTGTAGTAGTGGTGTCAACTGTCACCATCGCTGTCCTTCGTAGCCCTAGGTGGCTCGGTGAGTCGATGGACGGTGCATATGAAATACTATTTGATGACACGACGGTGGGCAATAGCATACCATCACCGGACACGGCGGTGATCAGTAGTACACCATTGTCGAACCCGGGAGCGAAGGATCCTAGATTCTCTGTGTTTCATACACTAGTCCAGGAACAGCTAGTGTACACAATCAAACAAAAGTGGGTAGCATAACCATAATACGTCATTCATTGATAGTAATTAAAGTTTGTTATAAAGGGGGCATAAAGCCAACAAGCAAAATACAGCGGAAGCAAAAGCAGTAAGGAAGACCACACGATTCGCCACAGACAATCGTCTGGGGGCGCGTCCTAGTCGCCAAGTTCTCATCATCCACGTAGTACTCTTCTCCTGCTCAACAATTTATTAAGTAAGGGTAAGCACAACCAACCGTGCTCCACAAGTTACACCCAATAATATATTTTAATGCATGGAAAGATTCATCAAAGGAAGGCTTATATGGCTCAATTTGCATAAAGCGACGTTTTTCATTTCAATATTCATACTAAGTTATAAGGCAGTTTATTCTACAGCTAAAATCAAGTTTTAAATGGCATTTTTATAGTAGATAACCTTCATACAAGAATTGGTGAAGGATACCTTCCTATCACATGGCAAACCGTCCAATTTCACAATTGGATAAACTATCCAAACTCATTTCATAAAGTCTTTTAAAATCAAACCAAATTCTAACTTCGAGTGGCTTTGCCGAGCTTGTCCATGACCGTGGACATGGCTGTTCAAATAGTTTTACAATCTGCAGAGGTTGTACAGTTTTACCCACAATTGATAATTGACTTATGATGTACGTTTGACACACTACCGAAGGTGCGCGACCAAGTCATTATCACAAGACTTTTACAATGTGCTATCCCACCGTAGTCCCACCTCGCTAAGGTTTTGCTTCTTTTGGATAGAAACCCTGTAACACCCTGGCTATTCGGAAGCCAAGATGTCACCTAAATAATCTAACATACCACCATAAAGCGGAAGAGTTAACAATATCTCATCTAATGACATAATGAGATCAAAATTTAATAGAACAATGGAAGGAATATAGTCTGAATCCAAATAAGTATTTCAAAAGGGGTGATCAAGGTTCACAAGCAGAATTATTCATCCATAACATAAAGGAAGGTAACAACCACATCTAACTTTATTTATTATAGTTCACCACTTAACGAATAAAAGACATATACAAGTTTTATAATTGAAACGGGAGTATAGTGAAATGAATGAATAGTGCGTGTCTACTCCCTCTCAAAAGAGCCATCATCAATGATCACCTAAAGTAAACAAACAAAGCAAGAATGAGTCCGAGACTCAGCAAATACTGGACATACAACACATATGAACAAGACAACATCATTAAAGAATATGAACATAACACCGAATAAATATATGAATGAATGGAATGAATGGATTTAATGAAATGAAATGACTGCACTCATGCGTATACCAGTATAGCTAGTGACACACCCGTCGGTGTTCACTTAAGCCCGCATTTAACGAAATACGGGGATCCAAATCCCGTATGAAGAACGTTTTATACGGGTGTCTAAATCTGCCCACATTGGAATGGTGGGTCTTACATGCCTATACTGGAATTGATGAGTCTTTAATTTCCACTCCCGTGGAAGAAACATGAACAAGTGAATGAATGGAATGAAACATGAATAATGAAAGACATCATCTCTTTCAACATGGATTAACGGATATGAAAGGAACATGAAGCATTGAATGTAATCATGGATCATAGAAATAACAGTATGAATACAAGCACTCATCATTCATCAACATAAAGAATTACAATGTACTTGCCTTCTGCTCTACGAAGCGTTATGGGGCAAGACGGAAGTTGCTACACTCAAATTTCCTCCTCCTACACAAATTAAATATATTTGAATGAGGAACCACAAGAACATGATCTCACTCTAACCATCTAATCACAGCATCCTAACCCAAGGATCACAAAGTCGATCTACTCACATAAACCAATATTCTAACAGGACTACAATCTGGACAGCAAGTACAAAATACGTCATAACTAATGATCTGAGACTCTAAATGGAGTGCTCTCAGATCCTATGGAAAGATAACGAACATATCCACAAAAGTCTAGTTGGCGAGATCTACCAATTCGACCAAAATAATATGCTAACAGGTAGATGAAAGTATAAGACAGATTCTGTCTAGACGAAAAAGACAGCAGTAAAGAACATATCACAACTTTTAATCTACAACTCCGATTAGGGTCTTATTTATCCTTATAGAAATATTATAAAAATTTCTACAATAACCTAGTTGGGTGGAAACCCTGAATTTGCCATTATATTAATCATATTTTAAAAGACAACTTGATAGTTCATTCTCGTTAGGAATTCAGGACAACAGTACTAAGTTCATCATATCTTTTACTATGAAACTCGGAACGGAGTGATCCTGAACTCTATGGAAACATGACCAAACCGTCTATGATAACCTAGTTGACAAGTTCCTATGATTCGTCATTCTAATAAATCCAATGATCAGGTGAAGTTTCTGTTACTTCAATCTGTTAGTCAGAAATGCAGCGGTAGTATAAAATCCATAACTTCTGATTGACACAACTAAAAATCATGTTCTTTACCAATATGGAAAGCTTAGTAGATTTCCTACAAAATTCATGCTGGGTTAACTTTCCGATTCGGTCTTGAATTAAGTCATATTGGCCAGACTAATTAACTGCTTATTCTCGTCAGCCCTTCTGGACAGTATGGAAAGATCATATCATAACTTTTGATCCGTATGTCAGAATGAGGTGTTCTTGGCGGCTACAGAAATCTAAGAACAAGATCTAAATATCTCTAGGAGATGAAAATCTCTAATTCGGCCTCTAAGAACCCGAAATCAGCCACATAATATTCTGGACAGATCTGAAATTCTAACAACAACTATTCAATCCAGTCCAACTAATCGATTTCACGTCTAATCATCATCAAACAGCGGGGAAAGAACCTCGTTAGCTTGAATAATCGCGGGAAGACAATGATCTATCCTCGAAGAAGATGATCCTCCTTCTCCTCACCCTCTCCTTCCCTCCTTTGGCCGACTCCACTGTTGTCCTCCTCTTTTCCTCGTGAATACCGGCAGTGGGGAGCTCCGTTGGCGAGATGGGGAGGCACCACGGTAGGGAGGGGTGGCAGCAGGAGGTAGGGGCGGCGCCCAGGTGGGGAGAGGTGGAGGCGGCTGGGTGGAAGGGGAGAGGGGAATAGGTAGGGCGGCTAGGGTTTTTGGGAGGTGGGGAGGCACCCGTCCCCCCTTTATTGGCCAGCCACCACTTGGGCAAGAGTTTACGGAAACACCCTCCAACCCTTCTAAAATTCAACCCTCTAAAATATTTCCTCCTTCCGAACTCTTTTATATACGCCCAATTAATATTCTCTCTAATCGATATTCGAGGTATTACAAACCCGTCGGATTTAAGTCCCCTCTTGCGCCATGTAGGAATACATAAAAGCAGATCATAAAGACACCCACACAACTGGATGGTACAACCACGGTGAAATATTATAAATTAGTTAGCCTAGTCCTACATATTCAAGATATGTGGTAGTACGATAGGGCTTGGCAAGATGCGGTTCGAAGACTGATCGTTAATTGACTTAGGCTATTTTCCATAAAACCCATGGTCCTTGATCATAAAAATGACTCTATCCCGTGCATCAACGTGAACCATCCAAACATCCATTTCGCCCAAGTCCAAACCATTTTTTATTTTATTTTTTAAGTTAAATCATTTTCTAAAATTTCTATGATAAAGGCAATACCATAGCGCTACGTTAAATCATAGTTGATCATTTGGCTAAATTCCCCAATTTGAACATTTTTTGGTCTAAGCCTTGACCAAGCATAAACTTTTGCAAAGTGTCTAGTTCATACTAATGTACCAACTAGGTTTTAACTATAGCACCAAGGTATGTCTACTTCAATAGCAATATTTGGCTATACAAATGAATTGAGAATTACTATAATTTAAAAATAGGGATTTAAATAACTTGAATATGAATACACATGCAATAATAATTTAAAACATAATTTAACTAATTTGAAATTCTGGGATTCAAAGAGGTAACTTTCCTTGCTCGAAAGCTTAAGGATCTAGCATTCCAAAAATTTTGGGTTCCCCAGATTCGTCGAAATCTATACGAGAATACTAAGCAAAATCACATAAATTGAAATGAACTCCAAATTAAATTATTTTAGTGTAGATAGCTAGATCTTGGATTTATATGAATTTAGAAATTTGAATTACTCGAATTAGAGCTCGAAAATACATAAAATGATGAAAATGAGATTTTTGGATTTTCTGGAATTAATTTTCTAAAGTAAAATTAATTATTGCGTCATTTTGAAGTCAACGTGTGAATTTAATTTTGGCTGAAATTATTTTTCAAAAGGAAATGGTTTGAGTCACTGACGTGTGGGCCCCACATCCATGCATTGGGTCCATGAGGGCACCCGGGTTCGCATTGGACCAGGCGCACTAGCACATGGCCTTGCCATGTGGGCTTGCCACAAGGGCACAACACGCCAAAGACAGTAATGAGGTGGCGCTTTAGGCTATGACGTGTCGCGCCAGTGGCGGCCACGTAGCACGGGGCGACGGCGACATGACCAAAGCGAGGCTCGTCTTGCTGCGCAAGACGTCGGGCTGCCCACTGGTGGTGCCAAAAGATCGAGGGAGACACGCTGAACCTGAAGCTCCTCTTCGCGGCAACAGAGCGGGGAGAAATGTCCGGCGGCGAGGAAGAGTGGTGGCGGCGAGATGTGGCTTGCAGCGACACTAGGGCTCCGATGGTGTGGGTGCGAGCACGGTGTAGAGCCCGACCGCGTGAAGCCATCGGTGGAGACAGATGCGTCGAAAGACCTTTAACGGCAGCGCAATCACCAGCGGTGAGAGCTTCGGTCGAAGTATTTGGAGCTTGAAAATCCGGTGAACGAAGGTAAGAGAGAGGGGGGAGAAATGGGGGAAAAGAGAGAGGAAGGCGAGGGGCTCCGGGTGCTCCCCTTTATAGGGAAAGGCATGGAGTAGGGAAGGGGTTCGAAAGAATGGGCGCGCAACGAACTTCTAGGTGTGGGGGCATGGCGCGGCTGGCAGGATTCGCGGAGAGAGAAGGGTAGGTGCGGGATTGACTGCGGCGGATGGGGCATTTAATGAGCGCGGAAAATGGGGAAGAAAGTGGAGGAAAAGACACCGGTGACAACGGCTTTCGGCGGTCGTGATGCAGCCTGGACGCAGCTCGGCATGGGCTTCCAACGGGAGGAAGACGATGGGGAGGTAAGGCCGACAGGTGGGGCCCGCCTGTCCATGAGGGCGAGCGGAGAGGCGTGGAGCGGACCGGGCTGTTGGCGAAGCGAGTTGGGAAGATGGGCCGTCGGAAGGGAACAGGAACATGCCATAGGAGAATTCAGCCAAGAGAATTTTTTGGAATTTTGATGCTTTTCTGAATTACAGAAAATACAATAATCCAAAAAGGATTTTACAAAATAGCAAATAAAGTCCAAAAATTCTAGAAAACTACAAAGAAATTCCTTGAATCATTTTGAACTTCATAAAATTATTTCCAACTCAACATTGGTAATTAATGTTGCAAATAAATTATTTTGGATTTAAAATAATTAGGGATTAAAAAAATTAATAAATGGCAAAAAAATAATTAAATTTTATTTTTAACTAGAAATGAAAATTTATGCTGTTACCTGCCTACCGCCACATCAACAAATAGTATTTCATATGCACTGTCTATCGACTCATCGAGCCACCGAGGATTGGGAAGGGTGACGATGGCGAGAGTTGACACCTATGTTTGAAATTGTGTGTGCTATGTTGCGCTGTGATTTTATGCAAAAAAAAATTGTGAATTTTTGTAGTACATGTAATAATATATTTGAAGCTGCGAGTGCAAGGTAAAAAAAAACAGGAATAAAAAATCCAAAGAAAAAATATATATTTGAAATATTTAAATAGTGTTTTCAAATATTGTCAAAAATGATTTTTAATCTATTTTTTTCACTCCTGTTGAGTAAAGAAGAGTCAGCCAAAGTTACCTACTGTAATCTGTGTCGGATCTTCATTCAATTACAAGAGGATATATGTTGAATGCTGGACAGTAAGATCAGACTTGACAAGACAGTAAGATGGCAGTTATGTCAAGTAAATCAGTTCCCACGTGAGGTAACGTAAAGCTTGAGAATCCACCAGAGGCGAGTAAGACACAATACGAATCTACGAGCGAATTTGTGTATCTGATCAAAAGAAACTCAGGTAGTTGGTGCCCAAATAAGCATTTTATTCCAAGAATACCATTCCCTCTGGAAGTACCAAGGTGTACAAAGATCTCGGAGTAAACTATTGTCAACGATCGAGTCGCCGATCTTATAAAATAAAATAGAGATAAATGGCAAAGTGTTCTTAGAAGAGAATGTGATTACTCTTTATTGTTATGAATTGGATCCTTTATTGTTTTGCAAAGTATAAATTGTCAACTGTTTGGTAATGGTGAGATTTTGCTACCAAACTATTGGAGGAGTAGTAGAAAATGAATTGGTTTTGATCTGTACCTCTTGGAGGGAAAATGATTCACATAGAATGTTTGGTTTCGAAGTAAGTCTGAATAGTGTTACGATTGAGTAGAACCTATGGTATAGAGAAAATTCCAGAACTTCAGTTCATGTTAAAAGGTTGAGGATTATCGAAGGTATGGAGACCTTGCTTAATTTTATAGAGTAACGTAATTGGATAAGATTGCGAGATTATGTGGGTAATTTCTGAGGATGTCAATAAGTGAGTGTGTTAGAATTGTGGGAATGTTGTAGATTCAATCCATTGATTTACCTATCTGTTGTAATTGTAATTTGTAGTAGAAGTCTTGGAGGTTAAATCTGGCCTTTGCATTTTCATGCTAGACCTTTGGTCACTCAATGATTGTGTGTAGAGAGAGTGGAATAATAGAGTTTCCTGAGCAGTGGAATGATAATTGATAGAACCCTTCTGATGAAGTATATGAACGTGTGTGTTAAGAATTCTGAGTTGTTGTTCTTGGAAATTGGAGGTAATGTCATTGTGTGGGACCTATTCTGTGTTGCTTTGAACGCCTTCTATCAAATCAATTTTGGTTAGAAGAATGAGTTATTTAGAGTATTCGGTGGATTCAATATAGCCTCTCCACAATGGTGTGGATGATGTATTTCAATTTGAGCATAATTTGAGGATGTTTAACTAAGAGGTTTAAGCTCATGTGGTAGGCAAGTGAATTCAATTTCAAGGTTCGAGAGAAATTTTATTCCTAGAAGCGAGGAACTGTGGCAAAGGATGATTCGTGGGATAATGAGGCGTTTTCTTGATTCTCGCTTGAGTTTTGTGTCGTTGACTTGTGTTTTCCGCAATTTGAGTTGGTTTGTGTTGGCGTGTTGATTCTTTCCAAATACGCATAAACCGCAAGTATTTGGTTTGGGCGCTCGAGTGATTTCTCCTTTGGTTGTCGTGGTGTTCATTTGTAAACCGCTTATTTGGAAAATTGATTTGTTTTCAAATGATTGTCAAATTTGGAATCTAACCTTTTGGTGGAGAGTTAGCATTGCGTGGATGCGATGAGGACTCTCTATTTCTAGTTGATTCTCTTCGCTTTTGAGAGTTGTAGAAATTAGAACGTTGGCTTATCGCGCTGACCGTCTCGGGTCCTTATGCTGGCACGATCGTCGGGTGTGCTCGAGTGTTAGCGGGTATCCGAGCAATTCCAAGCTTGGAATATCATTGTTTCATTCCAAATCGTAGTTTCCTTACGATTAGATTGGCGTGTGATTCGAGGACTAATCTCGTTAGGGGGTAGAATGTAATACCCTGATTCGGATCGGGTAATTAGAAAAGCACTGGGAGGGAAAAGGCAAACAAGAACTGAAATTTCCGAATCGTGGGGTTTTCACGATCTTCCGACAACCTGGGCCTGGGCCGCAGCCCAGGAGGGGCCCATGAGAGGGGCTAGCCAAGCGGGGGTTTTTCCTCCCCCCCACCAAACCCTAGCCTCTCCTCTCTCTCCCACTCCTCCACAAGCCGCCGCCTCCTCCCCTCTCCAACCGGCCGCCACCCTCCTCCCTGTCGTGCGCCAGATTTGTTCGTCCCATTTGGGTAAGTTCCGTACGTTTTCTGATCTTCCCACCTCTTATAAAGTTGTACCCCTTGATCTTAGCTTTCTTTTGGCACCGAGATAATCTGATTTGGAGTTACGGTTTAGGAGATATGGTAGTTTTACCGCGACTGTCCAGGACAGCTGACGTGTTTTGGCAGATTTTCTTGTCGGACCATTATGAATTACTTAGAGGCCGAATCTCGGGTTTTCGTCTCCTATAGTTATGTTCCTGGTTTTCTTAGCTTTCTTTTGGCACCGAGATCATGAGATTCCACCCTGTGGTTTAGGAGATATGAATTTTTAACCGCACACTACTCTGTCTGTCAGAGATTTTGGAGACTGTCGGTTGCTCCTCGGTTTTGATCTAGTTACATTCAGATTCAGAACTCCCACCCAAATAGGTTATTGTAGCCCTTTAAATTATATTTCCGAGTTTATAAAGATCACCTCCATTGGATCAGTATAATAAAAGTTATATCATTTTCTTTACCACTGCTCAAATGCAGGCGGATATCTCGTTAGTATTTTCAATCGTTGTTTAGGCCATTTTTTTGCCGAATCAAAGGATTCCACCAACTAGAGTTTTGTAGCCTGGTGCGTTAAGATTATTTGAGCAATGGTTTCAATTAATTATGAGTTACGATATTTAATTACGATTTTTCTCGCATCGCTGATCGAAGAAGTAAATCTGGTCAATAGTTTATTTTTAATTCGTCTGCAATGCGGTATATTGGGTAGACAGGAGATATTGTAGAACACCGGTAGCAATGTATTTCCACGTTGTTCTTATTTCGGGAACACTTGTGTAGGCCGTGAGGCATCGCGTGTGGGGACACCTTCATTGCTTGCTAGCGGTCGCAACGCCGAAAGGCAAGTACATTGAATCCTTTACATTGATGAATGATGTGTTTGTGTTCATGCTAATGTTTCTATGATTCATGTTTTCAATCAACGGTTACTCAACATTCATATTCCAAAGATGCATAAGTATCGCATATTAACTTGTGGTGTTTTCAATTGAATTCATGATAATGTGATGTATACGTGTATGTTCTTGCACTTGTTCATGATGTTGATATGTTTCAAATTGATAATTGAGAAAAGATGATGACATTCATATTACTTGCTTCATTCCATTCATACATGCTTTAATTTCCGTCCACGGAGTGGAATTTTGAAAGACCCATCAATTCCAAAGATGGGCATTTGAAAGACCCATCAATTCCAAGATGGGCATTTGAAAACCCATCAATTCCGAATGGGTGCGTGTGATCCACCATTCCAATGTGGGCCACGTTGGACACCGTATGAAACGTTCTTCATACGGTAACTTTAAGTGAACACCGACGGTGTTACACTCGCCATACGGTATAAGTCGTGATTAGTCCATTCCTTCAAGGCATTCTTTCATTCCATCCATTCATGTATTCATTCCATTCAATCATGTATGTGATGCAAGATTTGTTCATAATTCAATTGAATTGATTTGTCCACTATTTGATTGATTATTCGTTATGGTACTTGCCGAGTTTCGACTCACCCTTGCTTTCAATGTTATTTAGGTGATCCACCCTGATGTTGATGATTTTGGGAAGGGAGTAGACCAACACGTTGCACACGTAACATTACTTGATAATTTCATTAATGGTTTCAACTTTGATATTCCTTGATGAGAGATGGATCAGATTAAGTAATGTTTAAACTTCATGTCATGTCGCTCCATGATTAGTTTCTTGATTATTCGCCATTGATGTATTGGCTGCTTTCACCTCGTTATCCTGTTATTGATATTTGGATAGATGCATATTGAATCTTATTCTGTAAATTGTTCATATGTTGTATCGTTAGGTGGCATCTTGGCTTCCGAATAGCCAGGGTGTTACATTAATCCTCGTCAGCTAGCCCTCGAACTTTAAAATGAATTGGTCGTGTGAACCTATCGGACCCGGATTTTCTAATCTCGAATCCTCTGTGAAAATACCGCTACTCCTCGATCGAGAGGTAGCACTCACAAAGCTCATTGTCTTTGAATCATTTCATACATAGCGTGAATTAAAACATTCAAACGTAAACAGACATCAGAGTGACAAAGACCACGTCGAGTCGACTTTTATATAAGGGCTACAAGGCCAAATTGATTACATCACATAAAAGCACGTAGCTAGGGCGGAAGCAAAAGAGGGGATACGGCTCATCTCCCCACAGGCAGGCGACAGGGGTGACCTACGTACGACTGATATTAGCCAAGGATTGGGTAATATCGGTTGTACGTGTAACACCCTGACTATAAGGAAGTCAAGATGTCACCTACAATAACTAGTCTTTAGGAAATTCACAACAATAAGTATTACTAGAATTGGCGTGCCACAATGATATACGTGAACAGGAAATCATCAACAGTTTAATCAACGGATTGGAAATAAACATTTCAGGGAGATATGGTAAATACGGCCATGTTGGCTTATTACAATTCAACACAGGATATAAATAGAAGACAATAGTAAGTTCTCAAATTTTTTGAATTATAGTAGTGAGTGCATCGTGTTGATCTACCCTCCATGAAACCGTTCTTCCTTGTCATTTACCTAAATAAAACAACAAAGCAAGAATGAGCCAAAGACTCAGCAAGTACTTGAAAGTAACAATCAACATCCAATGAACCATATACATTATCACAGATTGAACATTTATTGGAAACAATTCTTATGAATGGATGAAATGAAATGATGCAATGAAGGAAGTGGACATATTAAAAGATATATCAGATAGCGAGTGAAACACCCGCGGTGTTCACTAAAAGTTTCCGTATGAAGAACGTTTATACGGCCGTCAACGTGGCCCACATTGGAATGGTGGACACACGCACTCCATTCGGAATTGATGGGATTTCGATGCCCATACCGAATTGATGGGTCTTACACGAGAACTCCACTTTCGTGGTCATTATGAATTCATGCATGACATGATGTGATCTCATGGTAAATTTGAACATCAAGCATTAATGGAAAGAATTACACATGGCATTCAACTACACATGAAAACAAGTAACCATGTACACATACATCACATATTGTATCAATAATAGCATACAAGTATTTGCTGCCACACAAGGACAAGGTTGGGAGGTAACTGAGATACCCCTCCACTCACCGCTTCACCGCCTACAATATAAAATAATCAAAATGAGGACCAACGAGCAAGACATTGCTACACGTGCCCTCCCACAATCTCTAACCAAACCAACCAAACAAAAGGTTCAATTTGATCCATTCGCCCAAACATTCCAAATACCCCTAAACTGGCAGTTTTACTAGAAAATTCACCAATAAATAACCGTAAGTCCAAAAGACCTGAAACCAGTTCTCAGCTTCTCTTAACGTAACTGGCTACGAAACTCTAGTTGATGGTAAACTCTAATTCGGCCAAAACAGAGGTCTAACCATCCAATGAAAAACTATAACCGCAGTCTGCCCAGAATTCAGAACAGCCCTAAAGAAAAGGCTCTAACTTTTAAACCACTGATCCAAATAAAGTGATCTTTATCAGCCTGGAAACATGGTGAATTATCTTCATAAACCTAGTTGTGTGGCCGACCTGATTCTAACTCTAACTAGATCAAAACCTAGGTGCAACTGACTATACCCAGCATTTCTGTCAGACAGAGCAGTACGTGGTAAAACAGTCATAACTTTTAAACTACTTGGTGAAAATTCGTGATCCAGGTGCCAAAAGAAAGCTAATGAAACCAGGATCAATTCTCTAGAAGACACAGATGTCCAATTCGGCCTGTAAGACACCCAAAACTGAGGTGCAACGTACTGGATAGAATCAATCTACTGACAGAATTAAAACGAAACTACAAATCCAATCGGATTCTCAACTCTAATGGAATCAAACAACGAATCGGATGTCTAATTACCCTTGTAGACCAGTAGGACGACGATGATCCGCTGCACAAGGGCCTTCCTCCCTTCCCCTCTCTTCCTCTCTTAGGGCCGCCACGGGAGACGACGAACGGCCGCCGACGGCAAGGGAACGGAGATGTTGGAGGGGACCTTGAGGAGGAGCGACGGGGATCACCGGAGATGGCACCACCACAGCGAGGAGGCACCAAGGAGCAGCAAGGGAGCCGGCTTTGGGGAGGAGAGGAGGCGGCCAAGGGGAGAGAGAGGAGGCGGCTAGGGTTTGGGGGAGTGGCGCTTTTGGCCGCCCCTACATGGGCCGGCCGCCCTCTTGGGCCACTGGTCATGGATCGCGGTCCGAGTTGATGTAAAATAACATTTACCCCGCTGATTGGAAAAATCCGACGAAAGTCGTTTCTTTTACCCTCCGACTTCTTTCTTTTACCGATTCGGTTCCCGAAAGTTTTAAATCTCTTTGAATAACGCTCCTGCATAATCAAACGATACAACCTAGCCTGGATTTATGAGGTATTACACTCTATCCCCTTAGAAAAGATTCGACCTCGAATCTACGCAACAAACTTCGAGAAAGATAGATGAACAACTTAGATAGTTACCCAAACGAATGTGTCGGGTATTGTTCTCGCATGCGGACTCCAACTCCCAAGTGGCCTCTCTCTCACCGATGAGACCAAAGAACTTTGACATACTTCGTGGTCTTGTTCCTCAAAACCCGCTCGATTCTTCTAATATCTTCACCGCCGGACTCAAGGTAAGGTCTTGCTTGACAATCAAAGGCTCCAAAGGAATGACATGATCCGGGTCTCTCGTAAATTTTCTCAACATCGAAACATGAAACACGCTAGAACCCCACTCATAGAATCGGAAGGTCCAAACGGTAAGCTAGCTTTCCAATTGCGTACACGATTGGGAAGGGTCCAACATACCTTGGACTAAGCTTCCTTTGGTGCCAAACGCACTACGCCTTTAGATGGCGATACTCTCAATGTAACTTCATTTCCCACCTCGAATTCCAAATCTCGCCTTTCGACATCAACAGAGTTTTCTTACAGCCGGCCTGGGCACCAACAAATTTCGCCTAACCTCTCGCCACTCTAGCCATCGTCACGAACCCACGGGACCTAAGATCGCCGCTCTCCAACCTCATTCCAAAGACAACGGGACTCGCACTTACGCCCATAAAGAACCTCGTATGGTGCAGCTCGACATCGCATGATAACTTTGTTATAAGCAAACTCGCCAAAGCTAAATGCTCTTCCCAATTCCTTTCCAGATAAAACACAACACTTGAGCATGTCTTCTAATGTCCGAATGGTGCGCTCGATCGCCCATCCGCTTGGGGATGAAAGGCCGTATAAGACGGAGTTGTGTGCCCAATGCACTCGCAAACTTTCCTGAATTTGGAAACGAACTTGGCATCTCGGTCGAAACAATGGTCTTTGGCACTCGTGCAAACGCACAATTTCTCGTGACATAAAGAGGAGCCAAATCGCTTGTCAATTGGTTGTACGAATAGGAATGAAATGTGCGCACTTACCAACCGGTCCACAATTACCCAAATAGCATCCTTTCTCACAAGGCGAGGTAAACCAACCACAAAATCCATAGATATATCGTCCCATGGCCAAACCGGTACCTCCAAGGGTTGCAATACCTCGCTGGTCGCTTGTGCTCACTTTGACCTACCGGGCACACCCCACATGATGCCACATATTGTGCGATATCAATTTTCATCCGCTTCCACCGTAAACTTTTCTTTAAATCTTTGTACATCTTGGTCTCACCAGATGTACCAGATAAGGAGTACGATGGGCCTCTTTCAAAATCTCCGCTTAACTCGAGACTCTGTGGCACACAGAGGCGCCCTTAAATCGCAAAGAATCAAACTTGTCCACACCGAAGTGACCTTGCTTGCCATCAAGACAACGCTCTCACTCGTTGGAGCATCCGATCTTGTTGATGTGCTACTCGCGACATGATTGGAAGAGTCGACTCTAAAATCAATCGAGTCTCGGCTCGAGCGGTACCCGCAGCGTAGGAAATATCCATACGCCAAAGTCGCAATAAGACAATCGAGGGTAGGAGGTGTCGCCTTGCGACTCAAGGCATCGCCTACCACATTAGCCTTGCCGGATGGTATCAATAGTAAGATCATAGTCCTTGATCAACTCTAGCCATCTCCTCCGCCTCAAGTTCAAGTCCTTCGGTAAAGATGTATTTCAAGCTCTTGTGGTCGTGAACACATCACAAGATTCGCCAGACAAATAATGACGCCAGATCTTCAAAGCGTGAATCACCGCAGAAGCTCTAGATCATGGGTGGGATAATTTGCTCATGCTTCTTCATTGCCTCGATGCATAGGCAATCACTTTACCATCCCGCATGAGTACACAACCAAGTCCAACTATGGACGATCTCAATAGATAGTGAATCTCTTCCTGTGCTCGTGAAGAGTAAGAATTGGAGCAATACTAATCTATCTTTCAAAGTGCAAAATCGCGCCACAAGCATCGCATCATCGAAGCTAACACCTTCTCGTGTCAATCGACATTGGTTTAGCAATGGTTGAAAAACCTCCACAAACCGCCAGTAATAGCCACTAAACCCGAAAACTCCTTACTTCTTTGACATTGGTTGGTCTCTTCCACTCTACCACCGTCGAAATCTTGCTAGGATCAATCAAATACCCTTCCGATTAATAACGTGACCCGTAAATCCAACTTCGTAAATCCGTAACTCACACTTCTTCACTTGGTATAGAATTGATTCTCTCTTAAAGTTTCAAGCACCAATCGCAAATGATGGGTGTGATCCTCTTCCGTCTTGGAATAAATCAAGATATCATCTATGAATACCACAACGAAATCATCAAGGTATTGATGCAAAGATAATCGCTCATGGCTTCCATGAAAATCGCAGGAGCATTCGTTAGTCCAAAAGACATAACTTTATACTCATAATGACCATACCGTAGAGAAAGCCGCTTTCAATATCCTGCTCACGAACTCGAATTTGATTATAACCCGACTGGAGGTCAATCTTGGAAAATATCCTAGCTCCTTTCAACTGGTCGAAAAGATCCTCAATGCGAGGCAAAGGATATTTGTTCTTCACAGTCGCCTGATTAAGAGCTCGATAATCCACGCACATACGCCAGCTGCCATCTTTCCTCTTAGTAAAAAGAACAGGCGCTCCCCATGGCGATACGCTACGCTGAATCATACCTTTGGACAACAGGTCGTCCAATTGTTTCTTCAATTCTTCCTGAAAGGGGCGAGCCAATCGGTAAGGAGACTTGGATAAAGGCCGAGTTCCCGGAATAAGATCAATCCGGAACTCCACTTTCCTCACCGGGGGCATTCCAGGAAGTTCTACAGAAAGACATCGAAAACTCCTTCACAACCGAATCTCCTCAATATGCCGTGAAGAATCGCCTTTTCATTGAGGGAACAAAGTAATCCGATGGTCGATGCACGGCGGCTAGGGAATAGGTTAGCCAAAGACAAATATCAATCGATTTGCATCGCTCGAATACCGCTTCACCGGAAGGAGCTAGCAAGGTCACCGCCTTCCAAAACAACAAATCTTGGCACGGTATTGGAATAACCACCCATACCTGTAATAACATCGAAAGGTGCCAATTGAATAACCATAAGATTCGCAATGAAAACCTCATCATCAATAATTATAGAACAACCAGATGCACGGTAGAGCTAGAAATAAGACCTCCGAGAGCCGACTACCACCGACTCGTAAATAAGTCAAAACTCAAACCCACTTTTCTAACAAACTCCAAAGACACAAACGAGTAAGTAGCCCCGAATCAAACAAAGACAAAGGCATCATGCGAATCCACTAGTAAAGTACTGCCACCACATCAGTCGTCCCAAAGTCTCGTGGGTGGGCATGGCGAGACCCCGATGCACCGGCAGAAGACGACCGACACTCGTGACGAAAGCGGAAACAAATACCGGAGGGACAAACGACGGAGGTGCAGATGGTGCGGATTCCAATAGAACTCGCAGAGGCACCGAGTAAAAGCCGCAGTGGAACCCATGCCGAGGGTACTGTGGTGCAGAACCGCCGTTAGAGTCCGAATCAACCTCTGTGGAAACCGGAGGAAGAAGTCTGCTGGACGGCCTCCCATTTGATGATACTAGCCGGATTTTGCTTGCACACAGAGGACTTGTGGTCCTCCCGACCACATCGCCGCATGTTCCTTGAAGGAACATTCAAGCTCGATGCCCGCCACCACACCGAAAACACTTCATGCCCCGACTGAACAGACGCAATCGTGGGGCGAAGATGAAGAACGTGGCGCCAAGAGGAAGATCGCCATCGCTGAACCAAACGGAGTTTTGGTTCTTTGAAACCTCTTAGCAAGGGTCGTCAAAAGACCCACCTCCTCCACCGAAACTCCGCTCGCCACCGCTGATCCACCCAGAGCAACAGTAACCACTAGCAACATGCCCTTGCGGCGAAGGAGCTCTTTCCAACTCCATCCTCTAGCCTGCTCAACCACCGAGCTAAAATCACGCAGACCGCCGCTCCCTAATTTGGCGACATTCCGATTGAGGCCCCGCCGAACCTCTTAGCCTTCTCTTTATCATCACTTGCCACTACCGGTACAAAACGCACTGCATTGTTGAACCCGACCTCATACTCGACATCGCCATCTTCCCTTGCACAAAAGTCGAGTGATTGCTCCATCTTCTCAATGAAGGAGCCGGATAAACCGTGTCCTGAACCTCTCCACAAATACCTCCTAAGTAACAGACTCGCTACTGAGTCCCGAAGACAGACTCCTTCCCACCAGATGTCGGGCCCGCCCTTCACCGAAGGCCACAAATCGCGCTCTTCGCGGATGCCACTCTAATGCCCCAAATCGACGCTCCATGTACCTCAACCAGTCCGCAGCCTGAACCGTGTGCTCGCTCCACAAAAGTGTCCAGACGGCGACATCCACTCACGGAGGCTCATCCTAACCTCTGTGGAACAAAGAGTAGCGACGAGTTCCACCACGCAGCGCAGCAGCACCGCAGGAATGGCCGCCGCAATTGTTGGTGGAGTTGTTGATTCTCCCTTAATTGGTTCTGAATAAGATCAGTTGTTACGGCCGGTGGCTCAGCGACCGGAGGCGCAGTTGAGGCAATCTCCTCAAGAGCAAAGACCACCAACCCTTCAGACGAAGACGATGTAGTCTGCGGATCGCGCCACGACCACGACTACGGGTCGGTGGACTCACCACCACCACGGCCTCTACCTCTTGCCATCTATGAACAACACAATAGAAAGAAAACCAAACACTTAGCTCAACGAATCGATAAACAAAATAATTGGAACATAACCAAGCAATTGTGGAAAACAATGGTTTACCCAACCCTTCCTATTGTGCACAAGGTGTCATTTTAATATTATTACCACGGATGAAACCCGCTCGATACCAATCAGTAACACCTCGACTATAAGGAAGTCAAGATGTCACCTACAATCACTAGTCTTTAGGAAATTCACAACAATAAGTATTACTAGAATTGGCGTACCACAATGATATACGTGAACAGGAAATCATCAACAGTTTAATCAACGGATTGAAATAAACATTTCGTGGAGATATGGTAAATACGCCATGTTGGCTTATTACAATTCAACACAGGATATAAATAGAAGACAATAGTAAGTTCTCAAATGTTTTGAATTATAGTAGTGAGTGCATCGTGTTGATCTACCCTCCATGAAACCGTTCTTTCTTGTCATTTACCTAAATAAAACAACAAAGCAAGAATGAGCCAAAGACTAAGCAAGTACTTGAAAGTAACAATCAACATCCAATGAACCATATACATTATCACAGATTGAACATTTATTGGAAACAATTCTTATGAATGGATGAAATGAAATGATGCAGTGAAGGAAGTGGACATATTGCAAAGATATACCGAGATAGCGAGTGAAACACCCGCTTGTTCACTAAAAGTTTTCGTATGAAGAACGTTTCATACGGCCATTCAACGTGGCCCACATTGGAATGGTGGACACGCATCCATTCTGGAATTGATGGGATTTCTGATGCCCATACTGGAATTGATGGGTCTTACACGAGAACTCCACTTTCGTGGTCATTATGAATTCATGCATGACATGATGTGATCTCATGGTAAATTTGAACATCAAGCATTAATGGAAAGAATTACACATGGCATTCAACTACACATGAAAACAAGTAACCATGTACACATACATCACATATTGTATCAATAATAGCATACAAGTATTTGTCACACAAGGACGGGTTGGGAGGTAACTGAGATACCCCTCCACTCACCGCTTCACCGCCTACAATATAAAATAATCGAAATGAGGACAAACGAGCAAGACATTGCTACACGTGCCCTCCCACAATCTCTAACCAAACCAACCAAACAAAAGGTTCAATTTGATCCATTCGCCCAAACATTCCAAATACCCCTAAACTGGCAGTTTTACTAGAAAATTCACCAATAAATAACCGTAAGTCCAAAACACCTGAAACCAGTGCTCAGCTTCTCTTAACGTAACTGGCTACGAAACTCTAGTTGATGGTAAACTCTAATTCGGCCAAAACAGAGGTCTAACCATCCAATGAAAAACTATAACCGCAGTCTGCCTAGAATTCAGAACAGCCCTAAATAAAAGGCTCTAACTTTTAAACCACTGATCCAAATAAAGTGATCTTTATCAGCCTGGAAACATGGTGAAATTATCTTGATAAACCTAGTTGGGTGGCCGACCTGATTCTGATTCTAACTAGATCAAAACCTAGGTGCAACCGACTATACCCAGCATTTCTATCAGACAGAGCAGTACGTGGTTAAACAGTCATAACTTTTAAACTACTGGGTGAAAATTCGTGATACAGGTGCCAAAAGAAATCTAATGAAACCAGGATCAATTCTCCAGAAGACACAGATGTCCAATTCGGCTTCTAAGACACCCAAAACTGAGGCGCAACGTACTGGACAGAATCAATCTACTGACAGAATTAAAACGAAACTACAAATCCAATCGGATTCTCAACTCTAATGGAATCAAACAACGAATCGGATGTCTAATTACCCTTGTAGACCAGTAGGACGACGATGATCCGCTGCACAAGGGCCTTCCTCCTTCCCCTCTCTTCCTCTCTTAGGGCCTTAGGGCCACCGGGATTCGACGAACGGCCGCCGACGTCGCGGCGGGAACGGAGATGTTGGAGGGACCTTGAGGAGGAGCGACGGGGATCACCGGAGATGGCACCACCACAGCGAGGAGGCACCAAGGAGCAGCAAGGGAGCCGGCTTTGGGGAGGAGAGGAGGCGGCCAAAGGGGGAGAGAGGAGGCGGCTAGGGTTTGGGGGAGTGGCGCCTCTTTTGGCCGGCCTACATGGGCCGGCCGGCCCTCTTGGGCCACTGGTCGCGGATCATGCGGCCAAAGTTGATGTAAAATAACATTTACCCCCGCTTATTGAAAAATCCGACTAAAGTTTCTTTTACCCTCCGACTTCTTTCTTTTTACCGATTCGGTTCCGGAAAGTTTTAAATCTCGTTTTCGAATAACGTTCCAGACAATCGAAACGATACAACCTAGCTGGATTTATGAGGTATTACAGTACGCAAGCACCGACGAGTCCACTAGATTGGGGCGAGACCTAGACTACAGAATCTAGACTATTCTTCAGGGTTCCCTTCGCCATCGACTTCGGGATCCTCGTAGTATGGGTAGTCTCCTTGATCCAAATTATCTAGACCCTCTGTGTATTCTGCACTAGTCCAGGATCACGCTAGTGCATACAGTGGCAACATCGATGAAATATCAATTCTATATGCAAAAATGACTAATAAATAGACAAATAACAATAATTGTCAGAGTAAAGACCTACAGGTCAAAGCTTACAATTAATGTATCAGAAGACAAATAGCTCAACAAAGCTGCAGCGGAACGAAACAGAATAACTTCAGTGAAGCCCATCCATATGCCCACAGGCAATCGACTGGGGTAGCGCGACCTAGTTATCCACGATCCTTGAAGTAGACCTTGTTGACTGACGATTCCACCACTTTTGTTGATTGTTTAAAGCAAGTACGAGTACATAACCGTACTCGCAAGTCATACCACAGAATGCAATTTATAGATGAAGACTTATTCCAAAGGAATGACTTATGTGGTTCTTTTGCAGAAATGCAACATTTGCAATTGAATACAAATAATAGATTGAAAACATAATTCAAAACAAATAAATAGTAATAGTTTAGCATTTGTTTTCATGAAGGACACGTAGGCTAATCAACTTATTCATAGAGCCATATGACTTAGATCATACAGCTCTCTTCCCAAATATTTTATGAAAATCTACCCCTTGTGTGAAATCCCCGAGCATGTCCATGACCGAGGACGCGTTTATTCGAATAGATTGATTAACACACTGCAGATGTTGTACACTTTACCCACAACATACAATTAACTCATCATGTCCGCCATGACTCGCTATACGGAAGTATGCGATTGAGCAAACATAACCTTTTAAAAACTGCATCTCAAATATTGACACTCCCGATGTGCTTTACTGCCGTCCAACCGATACACACAGCGTTTGGCACGACACACACCGTTGGACAGGGATGCGGCGAACTATCCCGCGATGTGATAAACACACCTCCAAATTTCATCACACGCCTTAACCTACAACCTGAGTTGTCAATGGCAAGACTCCATAACCTACTAAGTTAGGCCTGTCCCATACCAGGCATGTGGTTGTACACTAAGGCTCAGTTCAATGACTCACAAAGTTAAGTCCTTAATTGACCAAGGCAGGACTTCCAATTTCTAACTAAGTCACACATATTATCATTCCCAGCACACAAAACTGGGTTCAACATGATCAAAGGTATAACTTGCCTTGCTATAGCAATGATGGTCTTATTTGTCCTCAATCTTCTACTTCCTTGATCTTCAGCTCATTCGAACGATTTCGGGACTTCGACGTCTAACGCAAAAGAAAGCGCAAAATAAACAAAATTCAAAAAGACAAATTAAATAAACTCCAAATTGAAATTGAATAGCACTGGTGTAGGATCAAGGATAACCGACTAGAGGGGGGTGAATAGGAGGTTACTAAAATTTCTAGATCAAATTACTCAAATTAGCAAGATACACTAAACAAAGTTATTTATCACAAGCTATGAGCTACAAAATTAAATGCAATAAGTAAAGACAAGAAATAACCGCACAAGGACAAAGAGGTTTTTCCCGTGGTATCGAAGATTTGTCGATCTTCACTAGTCCACGTTGAGGAAGCTTGATTCAATCAAGCCGGCTCCACAAATTAAGCCTTCCCTCGTAATCACTTGGTTGTTCTTCCTCCTCTCCGGAGTTGGTGAACACCGACCAATCACAACCGGCGATGGGTCTCTTCACAAGCTTCTTGAAGAGATCACCGCGCAACCTCCGCCAAGTCGTCTAGGTGCCGACAAGCACCAAGAGAATAGACCTTGACCTTCACTTGACGGCAATCAAGAGCCAAAGTATCAACTAATAATGCAATGCTCTTGGTTTTGCTCACAACCTCACAAATGTGTGCAAAGAGAGTAAATGAGGAGTGAGAGGAGTGCTCAAAGCTCAAATGAATTGAATAAATGCTCAGCAACACGTCCTTGAGCTGGCGGGGGTGCATTTATACCCCCCACAACCAAATATATCCGTTATGCAAAAAATCAGACAAAATTCAGGGAAATCGAAACTTCCGCCGTGTAAGGTGCGGAACTTCCGCTCTTCAATCGAGTGCACTGTAACGGTCATTACAGTGAGCATTAAATGCTTTGATCTAGCCGTTGGATTTATGTGCGGAACTTCCGCCAACTAAATTTCGGTTCTTCCGATAATCGGAAGATCCGCTCATTCCATGGCGGAACTACCGCACTTGCGAAAATGGCTAAGTCCCTAAAAAGGGTACACTCTGGAAAAAACGGACCGCAAATATTTCGGAGCAACCGATAATCGGAACTTCCGCTCGTATCATGGCGGAACTTCCGCGCTTCGAGAAATCGGCTAAGTCCCGAAAACGGGTGCTCTCTGGAAAAATCAAACCGCAAACATTTCGGAAGAACCGCATAGCGGAAGTTCCATGATGTCAACGCCGAACTTCCGATTGTGTCTTGAAAAAGATTTTGCTTTTGAAACCAGACCAAAAGAACATGCATGATCTTAAGTTGATCCAAAGGCATAATGAGATGCTTTCAAGCTACTAGACAAGCTCCCCCTTAATAGTACGACATTTATCCTAAAATCCGGTCTTCCTCCATACTCCAAAGACCGGTAAAATTCAAAAGGGGTCCTAGTCTATTTGTACCTTGCCCTTGAGATCAACTCCATCTTCTCAACATTCTTTGACATGCAGCTCCTTGATTTCACTTTGTCATTTGGGACTATGCCTTGTAATCACTTCAATAAACATATTAGTCCCATATTCACATAATGTCATTAATTACCAAAATACATTTTTAGGGGCCTAGATGCTTTCAATCTCCCCCTTTTTGGTAATTGATGACAACACAATAAAGATGTGAGAGATATTTAGTTTGAAACAGAAAGCTCCCCCTTAACATGTGCATAGTGAGTAGAAGATAATGTAAAGCACATATTTGGATTTTCAAAAAAAAATTTGGCGGAGTTTCTGTAGAATGTTGTTACTTGGAAAAGAACAAATGATAATAAATAGAGATAGAGCATTCACACATCATGGTCATTCATCATCAATCAAAGATCCAAGTACAACAAAAATATAAGATAACAAGATATATCATCATAGGCAAAATATTGTCAAACAAAGTCATTACAGACCATAGCCAAAGTGACAGTAATTCTAATATATTACAATAGATAAGATCAACCATAGATAAGTTCCCCTTTTTAAACTCAAGCTCTCACACTAACTCACTCACTCATTCCTCTCCCCCTTTGTCATCAAGAGCCAAAAAGAACTTCACTCTGCAGGAGGGTCTTGTGGAGGATCACTTGGAGGAGCACAGGGAGGATCACTAGGAGGACCACCAGGAGGAGAGCGAAGGCGACGCCGTCCAAACCGGACAGGAGGAGGAAACTGCTCTGCAAATCTAGCTGATAGAGCGTCAAGTCTGGCGGCGTTGGCATCAAGTCTGGAGGTGGTGGCCGCCTCAAAAGCATCCAGTCTGGCAGAGGAAGCATCCAGACGGGAAGTGGTCACTGCCTGGAAGGCCTCCTGAGATGCCTTCATCTCCAACAAAGTGGCATAAATTTGATCAAGAGAGGCTTGGCCTTGAGGAGGAGCAGGTTCAGCTTCAGGTTCTTCTGCTGGAGGGCGCTGAAGGTTGGCAGGAATTGGAGGACCTTCTCTTGGCTTATAGAACTTGTGAGTTGAAGGTGTAGCTCCATTATAACTAGTTTGTCGAATAATCAGGGCCATAATATATGGAGCAAAGTTTATCCTCTTGACCCGATCATTCTTAGTACCCGCTATCTCCCTTATAATGACATCAACTACATCAAATTTCCTCCCATGCATGATGCAGTCCAAAATGTTCCAAGCATGTCCCCTTATTGCATCATAATTCCGGCCCGCTTTTTGGTAAAATGGTATGATTAATGATCCGGTTTACCAAGCTAGGAATAGGGAGAAGACCGGTTATCTTACCAGGGATAAACCGTTGAGTAGTGTCATAAAACTCAGTCCAAGATGACAGAGGAAGAACTGGTCTATCATAAATTTGCTCAAAACTGCTTGACTCGATATCCAAAGCACTCTCAAAAGCACGTTTTGAGCAGGAGTATCTGACAGTCCCTGTCATCCAAGTAAGCTCAGAGAAGTCTTGGGAATGTGCACTGTGGCATAAAATTGGCGAATGATCTCATCACTGTAATTGCATCTTAGTGCCACAAAATTATGGATCCCAGCTCGCTGAAAGAGCCTATAAGTACCCTCATACTTGTCAAGCCCATTGAGATAAGACCAATTGATGCACTTATGATCAGCAAATGGCTTGTTGGGTCCATAGAAAAGATCATATACTTGCCTCTGAAAATTTGTATGAAAACGAGGATCATCACAATTGCTAGGAAGTGTATACTGATTCTTAAGCCGAAGGAGAGTGTAATCATCTGCTGTTAGTGACTTAAGATCAATCTCAAGTTCTTCAGGCTCTCCCAACTCATCATCAGATTCTGACTCAGAGCCCTCACCCGACGCACTCGCTTCAGTTTTCTGAATTCTCAGAGGACTCCCATTGATCCTCAATTGCTTTCATTTCTTCCTCTTGCCCTAAGGGAGGATTTCTCGAAGATGATTGGCCGGCATCTGAATAGTGCTTCGTGACAGTATCCTTTGTCTTAGGCATCTTCAAAAACAAGAATGAATGGAGTGTCAAAGGTAGATTCAAAAGGAGATAAAAATTTCTGTTTCTGTCAGGACAATCGGAAGCTCCGCAATTTGAACGCCGGAACTACCGCTAGCGGAAGTTCCGCGTTTTTCAACGGCGGAAGTTCCGATTATCCTGGGCCGATTCTAGAGCAATGAGATTACCAAAATACATTTTTAGGGGCCTAGATGCTTTCAACTGGAAGATAGATATTGAATTTAGATGAATTTAGAAACATGAATGAGTTCAAGCGGAGTTCTGATGAAGAAGATATGGCTATTGGAAGTTTCTGATTCATATGAAATGATGAAAATAAAAAGGGAGAGAGAAACTGACAAGTGAGGTCTACGAAATATTCTTAGAATATTTTATTCTAAAAATATTAGAAAATGGACGAGTGTATGACATGCGGGACCGACAGATATTTATGAATTTCTAGAATTAAAATAATTCCAAAAATAAGGTAGAGAGAGCGACATGCGGGACCAACGATAAAAAGGATTTTTAAAGAATCAAATTAACTCACAAAAATAGGATTAGAGGTTGACATGTGGTCCACTGGTCTATGGACCAGGTCCTCAGAGATATGTTAGTCCACGGTGGACCAAGCTCATGAGCGAGGGTTGACCAAGAGTTGACTGACATGCGGGACCCGCATGTAAGAGAGATAAATAATTAAGGTTTTTTATTGGAAGGATGACACGTGGGGTCAACATGCAAGAGAGAGGAGAGTTGGATAATGACTTTGTTTGGATGAATGACGTGTTGGGCCAATCAACAGAGAGGAAAAGAAATATCGTACTTGGGACCCATGTGTAATCAAGAAAGAGAGAACCAACCAGAGTTAATCATGTAATACCTCGTAATCGAATCGGGTAATTAGACTATCAGCCGGGAGAAGAAAGGGCAAAGAAAGGAGTACAAATTCTGAAACAAGAAGGGGTTTTTCACATTATTTCGACAACTGGGCCTGGCTGCAGCCGAGAGGGCCCAAGAGGGGGCCGGCCATGAGGGGAGATCCCACTCCCCAAAACCCTAAAACCCCTCCCCTCCTCCCCCTATTCCCCCTAGTGGCCGCCGCATCTCCCGACCTCTTCCCTGCGCCACTGTTGATTGTCAGTTTTGAGTAAGTTTTGTACGTTTTCTGATCTTCTCACCTCTTAGAAAGTTGTAGCCCTTTGTCTTAGCTTTCTTTTGGCACCGAGATCATCTGATGTGGAGTTACGGTTTAGGAGATATGGTAGTTTTACCGCGACTGTCCAAGAGAGCTGACGTGATTTGACAGATTTTCTTGTCGGGCCATTATGATTTACTTAGAGGCCGAATCTGTTATTTTCGTCTTCTAGAGTTTTGTTCCTGATGTCTTTATATTTCTTTTGGCACCGAGATCACCATATTCCTCCTTACGGTTTAGGAGATATGAATTTTTAATCGCGCACTATCCTGTCTGCCTGAGAATTTGGAACTGCTGGTTTGACCCTCGGTTTTGATCTAGTTAGAGTCCGATTCAGAACTTCCACCCAACTAGGTTTTTGTAGCCCTTGAAATTATATTTCCGAGTCGATAAAGATCACCTCAATTGGATCAGTATATTGAAAGTTACATCATTTTCTTTGCTACTGTTCTGTAATCTGGACAGTTATCTGTTTGTGTTTTCATCTGTTGTTTAGGCCACTGTTTTGGCCGAATCAAAAGATCCAGTCAACTAGAGTTTCGTAGTGTTATGCGTTAAGAGTATTTGAGCACTGGTTTCAAGTCATTCGGAGTACAGATATTTAATTACGATTTTTCTCGCATCGCTGTCGAATAGTGATATTGGTGATTAGTTAATTCGTCATTTTGAGTTTTTGGTTTTGTTGATTAGATAGAGGGTTATGGTAAAACGCTTGTAGCCATGTCTGTCTTGTTATTCTTATTTGAATGAATATTTGTGTAGGCGGTGGGGTGGAGTGGAGAAATTCGTCGTTGCCTCCTAACTCGCCACTGTACGGAAGGCAAGTACATGGTAGAGTGGTGAACAATGGGTTGTTCACCATGATCATTGTTGTTACTTATCATGCTATTTATTATGCTTTCATTCAGCTTATTCTTATACATGATATTGATGACCTTGAGTGAATGAGATTATGATATTGAGAAAATGAGGAGGAGATATTGAGTTAATGAGGCGGACTATGTTGATGAATAAATAAAGATGTCGCATCATTTACATTCATCATGACAGGGGTTGCATGAGCAGTTCGGTGAGAAAGTCATGTAACTATTCCGTGAGGTCGGTGAGAAAGATACATGACTAGTCGGAGAGCTCTAGATAAAATCCTACTTTGGTGGGGACTTCACGGAGTGAAGGATAGAGTGTGTCATCGACGGTGAACACTCCGCTATACCCAGATCGGTGATGAGATGCATATGAGCATGAGCATGTTAGTGCATTCGCATATCTAAGTAAATTGTTAAATTGTGCAACTTTACCTATATGGAATATGGCTTGGTTGTTTGAGAATGACAATGACATTAACTAAATGGATGATGATGATAACTTTGATTATGGTTAATAAACTATTGTTTATGGCTTTATTATGTATTTCTTTGAGTTTTGGACTCATTCTTGCTCTATTGTTGTTTTTAGGTGACCAGTGATGACGTTTTACTCGGGAAGGGCTAGCGCACTTGGAATCATGCACTTCACCCAATTATTTGATTAATTGGACATGAGAAACTTTTAGAATAACCTGAATATTTATATCTAGGACATGATGGTATTGAATAACCATAGATGCTTGGTTTATTTTAATCTTGGTTTATTATTTTGCTATGCTCCTAGGTCTAATTTATCTATGATTGTCATAGTGTTATGCTTGTGTTAATCGACCGTGGATGGGTTTTAATGTTGTTATGCTTGCTGAAATTTTATAGTATGTTGATGTAAATTAGATGGTTATAGTAGATTAGTGGCATTCTAAGCTCAATGTTAGGCTGGGGTGTTACAGTTGGTATCAGAGCACGACTTTAGGTCTGTGGTGAATAGGTTAGCAACTTAGGTAACTTGATTTGTACAAAAAAAATATGTTAATGGTTAATTAACTTAAAACTTGACACTTGGTGTGCGATGAGGATGGGAATGGGCAAAGCATTGCATTTACGTTTCCGTTATGTAGCATTGATTATTGCCGATATGAATTGATTATGAATGCTTATGATTTGGTTACGTGATTGTTATATGTGATGATAGTAGATCTTTGAGAGGTAGATATTGTGGTTATGGCCATAGGTATGGTCGGGTTGTCTTCTTGTTGGTGGTAGGGGAAAAGGAAGTGTTTACTCGAGAAACTTTGTTATGAAAGTTGGGGATGGGTCTCCTTGGGAAGCTTGTTGTTTTCTTGAGTTTCCATTGGGATATTCGATTAGCCATTGTTGGTTGATGAATTCTCATGGATTAGTGGGTACAAAGCGACGTGTTGAAATGTTCTATTTGGTCCTTGAGAAGTTCATTGTGGTTGATGGTTGCTTGAGAAAGATTAATGTGTTTAGTTGGCTTAACTTGTCTCTTAAAGCAATTATTGTTTTCCCAATTGTTGAGTTATTCTTGCTCTTGGTGAGCTTGGTTAGCTGTCAAGGTTGACCTTTGAATTAGAGTTTTGTCTTTCTTATTGGTAAACATGACCCATGTATTTCGCTTGATGATTTGGATAATGAAGGTTTTCTTTTGCCAGTCTTTTAGTATGTGGAAGGTTTGACTCAATGTAACTCTTTTGGGTATTACGAGCGTTGAAGTTGAATGGTTCTCTTTATGAAAGAAAATGTTAAATCCTTTTAGCGATGTATTCTCATGGTTAAGTGAGATGTTACTATCAAAGAAATTAATGGGTATGATATGGGTTATCACTGGGTTTGCGAGTCTGGTGCATAATAAATTTTAACGAGTACCCTGGAAGTGAAATCGGGTAAGTCGATATTGTCCTCTAGTAGTTCTTGATGAGTTGTGAATATGAGGGTGACTATACTTTGTTGGAATCAATAGAGTTATTAAAAGTGTGGAACATTGATGAAATGGTTGATTATTAGAATTGTGTAGTTTGCTAAACTTGTTGGATTATTTGGTCTCGATAGGCTAATCTAACGGTGTAGAATGAGAGACATAAGGATTTGTTCGATCGTTGTCTCAAGAGATAATGATATGGAACTTTCTTTGATTGGTTACTTGATGATCTTGTGTATGCGAGGAATACAAATAGAGAAAGAACCATAGATTCGTCCATGATTGGATAACCATCAATGGTTTATGATAACCTCAGTTGGAATTAGTGTGTACTAGATTAGTGTGAGCATTGTTAAGAGGTAAAGGGTTGAAATTTAAAAGTAATTTATTCATGTGTGTTTTATGAGGTTGGCCTGCGGCTGCATGGCCTTGTTAAAAGAGGTTTGCTTTGATAGTGTGGCTTATGTAACAGATAATCTCTAGGACAAGTTGACCGTTAGAATATTATTGAAATAACAGAAATATTATGAAATAGTTTATTGTGTTTCTTTTAGAAGGGTTTATGATATGATTGAATAGGAGACAGGTGTTTGCATGACGATGAAATTGTCGGATAATAGTATGCCTCTGATGAAAGGGTTTTGGTATAACCTATTAAATTGTGTAGTAGATTCCCTCTAAATTAAAGTAGTTGTTGTAGTGAGGTTGCATGATTTTAGTATACCCTCAATTTGAAGTTGAGATGATAAAGTGGTATATACCAATTCGGTGAACTTTTAGAGCTTTACAATGGAAGAGTTGACGACAAGGAATCATGTTAAAGAGTGTGTTATTCTAAATGTTAGTGAGATTGTCTGCAATGGATTGTGACTTGCGGGAGCGGTGATGATTCTTTCAGAAAGAAAGTAATTTGACCGCCTTGTGTAATATCGGATAAATTATAAGTTTAAGAGTTTTGTATTCATGAACTTTTGGTAAATCATGATTACTATAGTAGCTGAAACTGTTGAGCAAAAAAAAAATTAGATTAATCGAGGTGTGAGAATGTTCTACGGGGTTCTTAAGTGATTAGTGTGCTCTGGTTTTAAGGCACTTCTTGTTAGAGGTGGCAAGTGATGTGGTACACAAAGAAAATTATTTTCGTTGTTAAGGAAAAGAGTATGGTAGAGGTATTTGGAGTTAAGTTTTGCAGCTGGCAAACTTAATAAAGTGTGTTTAACATTTTGGTTGTTGTCGCTTAAGAGTTTCTTGAGTTTCAATGGCAATGTTTTATTCTTGTTTGTTGAGGGTTGAAAATTCGCTTCTAGTGGAATTTGTGAGCTCAATTGTGGTCTCGTCCTCTATTTTTCGAGATCTTGGCTATTTGACTCTCTCCATTGGTTTTGTGTCTACTGCGAGTGGTAAATGTTTTTACGTGCTGAAACGTGTTTCTACCTATAGCTTCTTTTGAGAAAAGATTAACTGATTCGTGTTGCAATATCTTTTAGGATGTATAATGGCAACTTGATAGTGGTGGTCAAGGAGATGATTTTGGGTGAGACTCTGCGTGTCAATTTGTTTGAGATCCATTGAGTGATAAGTTGATTTCTTGGACTAGTCCTTGGAGAGGGTTTACCTTAAATAGAAAGTTTGGTCTTTGGGGCCAAACCGATGGCAATATTTGTAACTAATAGAACCTATAGTGTTTGCGGTCAAAGATTATTTGTTCATGTTGAGTGGAACATTAGAATTGTTGAAAGTATGAAAATCTTGGTTAGTCTATTACAGATGAATTGAGTAATGTACCAGATTGTATAGGCAAAAAAAATATATGAAGGTATAAGTTAATGAGAGTAGGATTAGCGAAGAAATCTGATTGTAATGTCAATTGATGGGAGAGTAGGGATTGCTGAATTATTACCAGGTACGACTTGGCTTCAGTGAGTAACCCTCTAGGAGTTAGAATCTCTCTAAAGATAGTTTGGTTGAGAATAAGTTTTTCAGGCGGTTGTTAATGAATGAATATGTTTAGATGGTGAGAATCTTAGTCATCGGACTTGAGAGTTTTCATATCAGTTGCATCGAAATACATTTACACGAGACATGGAGATTGAAAATTTTGACTTGGTGTTCTATGCTAGGACCTTGGAGGCTAATGAGATTGTGTAGAAATAGTGGAACAAAGTGGATTTTAAATAGCACGATGATCATTGATAGCATCCTTTGGGTGTAGTAAATGAGGGTGTGTGTCTTTGCGAATTTTAAGTTGATTATTCTTAAAGGATTGAGAAGATGTGCTCGTGGGTGCAATCTATATTGAGGTACGTTGGAAATTATTTATCAAAGTGATTCATTTGGTAGAGGAGTTGGCTAGAGCATGTATTTGTGGATTAGTAGAGTCTCTCTACATGAGTGTGGTTGTTGCTTTGGGTTGAGCAACGCTTTGAGGTGTTGGATAAGAGAAAGGAGCGGCGTGTTAATTGGGAATACCGAATCTAAATGAATGTTTATTCCTAAAATAAGGATTGAGGGAGAGTGTTTTCTTGGGTAATAGAATGCTCTCTTAATTCTTGTTCGAGCAACGTGTCATGACGGTGTCATTTGCAAATTTGATTTGGCTTTATGCGGGTATGTGTGGTTCTTTCCGATTCATAAAGAATAAAGGAAGAGATTGATTTGAGCATTCGAGTGATTTTCGCTGGCTTACTTGGTGTTTATTTGCAAATTGTCTACATTGGGAAATGGAAAAGGTTCTTGAGATAAATCTTCAACTTTGGATTTGATTCATTGGTAGGAGTTGTTAATGCATGGTTACGATGAGAATCTTTTATTTTCAAGTTGGGATCTGTTTGCAAAATAGTTATTTAAAAGCGAGTTACATTTCGTTCTGGTTTACTGGTTGTGCTCCTTGTTAAGGTGAAAGAACTGATTGAGACGTGGAACAAGAGTTCAGTGTTTTGTGTTGGTTGTGTTATTTGGCACCAAGAGAAGAGTGGCCTAAGGTACAAAGGTTCGTTTTGGAAGCTGCAGTGATTTTGGAAGGAGGAGAATCGCTAGGACCGTCTCGAGTCTGGCCCAGGTATACAATGTTTTGTGCAACCGGTGTCGAGGGAGTACTTGAGGCATCCGAGCGTGAGGTTTCTTTAGAGCCGTCGAACCACGAGTCGACCGTGCTATCGAGTCCTCGCTGTGGAGTGGCTCAAAAGAGCGGGATGAATAATACAACATAATACGTTAGTTAGTAAATGTGCGTTGGATGCATCGCATCGAGCTTAAAAGCGACTTGAGAGCTGGAATCCAGCGTGCTAATTGTAAATGTCCTTGAGTAGAACGACGAGAAAGAATTCGGTCGAATTACATTTAAGGGGTAGAATGTAATACCTCTAATCGAATCGGGTAATTAGACTATCACCGAGAAGAAAGGGCAAAGAAAGGAGTACAAATTCTGAAACAAGAAGGGTTTTTCACATTATTTCGACACTGGGCCTGGGCTGCAGCCCAGAGGGGCCCAAGAGGGGCCGCCATGAGGGGGATCCCACTCCCAAAACCCTAAAACCCTCCTCCTCCCCTATTCCCCTAGTGGCCGCCGCCTCTCCCGACCTCTTCCCTGCGCCACTGTTGATCGTCAGTTTTGAGTAAGTTCTGTACGTTTTCTGATCTTCTCACCTCTTATAAAGTTGTACCCCTTTGTCTTAGATTTCTTTTGGCACCGAGATCATCTGATTTGGATTACGGTTTAGGAGATATGGTAGTTTTACCGCGACTGTCCAGGAGAGCTGACGTGATTTGGCAGATTTTCTTGTCGGGCCATTATGATTTACTTAGAGGCCGAATTTGTTATTTTCGTCTTCTAGAGTTTTGTTCCTGATGTCTTTATATTTCTTTTGGCACTGAGATCACTAGATTCCGCCTTACGGTTTAGGAGATATGAATTTTTAATCGTGCACTGTCCTGTCTGCCTGAGAATTTGGAACTGCTGGTTTGACCCTCGGTTTTGATCTAGTTAGAGTCCGATTCAGAACTTCCACCCAACTAGGTTTTTGTAGCCCTTGAAATTATCTTTCCGAGTCGATAAAGATCACCTCAATTGGATCAGTATATTGAAAGTTACATCATTTTCTTTGCTACTGTTCTGTAATCTGGACAGTTATCTGTTTGTGTTTTCATCTGTTGTTTAGGCCACTGTTTTGGCCGAATCAAAAGATCCAGTCAACTAGAGTTTCGTAGTGTTATGCGTTAAGAGTATTTGAGCACTGGTTTAAAGTCATTCGGAGTTACAGATATTTAATTACGATTTTTCTCGTACTGCTGTTCAGAAGGGCTGATATTGGCTGATTAGTTAATTCGTCATTTTGAGTTTTTGGTTTTGTTGATTAGATAGAGGGTTATGGTAAAACGCTTGTAGCCATGTCCTGTCTTGTTATTCTTATTTCGAATGAATATTTGTGTAGGCGGTAAAGGGAGTGGAGAAATTCGTCGTTGCCTCCTAACTCGTCCTGTGCGGAAGGCAAGTACATGGTAGAGTGGTGAACAATGGGTTGTTCACCATGATCATTGTTGTTACTTATCATGCTATTTATTATGCTTTCGTTCAGCTTATTCTTATACATGATATTGATGATCTTGAGTGAATGAGATTATGATATTGAGAAAATGAGGAGGAGATATTGAGTTAATGAGATGGACTATGTTGATGAATAAATAAAGATGTCGATCATTTACATTCATCATGACAGGGGTTGCATGAGCGATTCGGTGAGAAAGTCATGTAACTATTCGGTGAGGTCGGTGAGAAAGATACAAGACTAGTCAGGAGAGCTCTAGATAAAATCCTACTTTGGTGGGGACTTCACGGGAGTGAAGGATAGAGTGTGTCATCGACGGGTGAACACTCCGCTATACTAGGTATCGGTGATGAGATGCATATGAGCATGAGCATGTTAGTGCATTCGCATATCTAAGTAAATTGTTAAATTGTGCAACTTTACCTATATGGAATATGGCTTGGTTGTTTGAGAATGACAATGACATTAACTAAATGGATGATGATGATAACTTTTATTATGGTTAATAAACTATTGTTTATGGCTTTATTATGTATTTGCTGAGTCTTGGACTCATTTTTGCTCTATTGTTGTTTTTAGGTGACCAGTGATGACGTTTTACTCGGGAAGGGCTAGCGCACTTGGAATCATGCACTTCACCCAATTATTTGATTAATTGGACATGAGAAACTTTTAGAATAACCTGAATATTTATATCTAGGACATGATGGTATTGAATAACCATAGATGCTTGGTTTATTTTAATCTTGGTTTATTATTTTGCTATGCTCCTAGGTCTAATTTATCTATGATTGTCATAGTGTTATGCTTGTGTTAATACGACCCGTGGATGGGTTTTAATGTTGTTATACTTGCTGAAATTTTATAGTATGTTGATGTAAATTAGATGGTTATAGTAGATTAGTGGCATTCTAAGCTCAATGTTGGGCTGGGGTGTTACAAATCAGCATAGAAGAAAATCAAGAATAGAGTGCAGGGAGCTACTACTGGCCGGTTGGTTTGGTGCATGGAGTCCAAGCAGAGAATTTATGTTTGGCTCTACACATCGGAGAAAGAAAAGTAAGACATAGAAACATCAACGATAAAAGGGAGCAACCAAACTTATAAGACGTAATTGTGTACAGAGAACATACTTCAACAGAGATGAACACCATGGCCTGTTCATGGCGCGTAGGGTGGCCGGCGGCCGGCGGCGGCGAAGGGCAAAACGGAAAGGAAACTACGAGCCAGACGCGATGGTATGGTCGGATTTTGGAAAAACTCACCGAGGAAGCAGGCAACTCGAAGAATACACTTGGGCTTTAATGGCCGATAGTGTTCCGGTGATCTTCGGGCGAAAGGGATGGAACCATGACGTAGAGCACGACGCCGCGAACTCAACGCCGTAGACAGTTCGGCCGAAGGGCGTCGGATGAAGGAGAAACTTGCCGGAGAAGACCTTTTGTTGGAACTTGATATTTTGCAGATGACGACGAAAATAGATTGATTCGGAGAAAACCAATTCAGGCGACTGGAAGAGGAGGTCAAGACAGACGTCTGGGCGCAAACGGTTTGTTTTTATATACACCGAGGAGGGAGATATCGGTTTGGCTCGAGATAAACGATGAACAGCGCCATGCGAATTACTGTAGCACATGGTAGGAGAGAGAAAATTGATAATTTTCAGAATTAAATATAAAGCAAAAAATCAACAAGATCAAATAAATAGCAAATAAATACGAAAAAATATCAGAAAATTCCTTGGAACACAAGGAAACCAAATAACACAGGTTTTGATTTAATTAATGTTTATATTAGTTAAATTAAATATTTTTAGTGTAGAAAAATCTCAATTCAGCTTTATTAATTCAAATAAAGTTGGTGAAATTTTCCAGGGTCCTAAACTACTCAATTTCTTTTGAAAAGCCAAATTTGGGATGTTACAAACCACCCCCTTAAAAGAATCTTGTCCCCGAGATTCAGGCTGGCTATAGAAAAGGTTACGAAACTCAGCCTTCGGGTTCTCTTCTTGCTTTCAAACAGTTTTGCCTTCGACGGGGTTGCTCTCTTGAACACTTACGTAATAAACGTCTTGCTTCTTGCTGAGCTTTTGGCTTCAACGAAAACTTGACAAGCTGGCTCTTGGCAGGAAATGACTTCTAGCAACTCGATTGCTTCAAACGGTACTGCTTGATCGGTGCTTGAAGACACTCCTGGAGTCAAGGAAATTCTATTGCTGACTGATAACTTATGTTGGCAAACTAACACTTATGAGCTTCAAAATCTTGAACGGATCAACACATCCCTGTTACCTCTGTAGTAGCTTCTTCACACAGGACTTCAACACGTATCCTGAAGATAAACCTGACCGCAAGGTGAAAATCCGCATAATCTACGTTGCTTTTTCTGCTTGAAATAAGCTATGTAAAATTCCTTTAAGATTAAAGACACTTAGCCTTCTGCTTCATGATTAATGCAAAATCCGCATACTTTGTGGAATATCTCACACGATCAACCACTGTGACCTTCAGATGGTGACAACTGCGAACTGGCTGACATCTGATGTTGTAGGAGAACTCCGCACACAACACTTACTTACTCGACTTGGTACTATGAGTTAAGGCACAACTCACTATTTCTTTCAATCTGTCCACTGATTCAGGGTTATACACAATATTGATATTTAAGCGAGCATCCAGGGCTGCATACACAATCTATTGCTACAAGAGGTAAACTGATATTCTTGATCTGACGCTATCTCTTATGGAACATCGTGCAAACTGGTCATCTTTGTCGACCTGACACTGTACCAACTCTGGCGAATACCATCTCTGTCATATACAACTTTTGTCATATACCACTTTGCTAAACGGTCTCCAAACTAGGGGATATTGATAGGTCTGAAGCGGAAATTCATGTCAGATGCTCAACAATCACCTTGTGAGAAATTACATCCCGATTGGGTCCTGAGAAAACCCATGCTTGAATTCTCAAATATAGGGGTACTCTTACTGGCCTTTGACATACTAGCCGACATACTGATATACCAACCACATGGTAACACATTATGTGACCTTTTGCCATATGTTGGATCATCACAATTCACTGAGATTCTTGTACACCTTGGTACCTTCAGGGGAAATGGAATGCTTGCAGTCAAATGTTGGTTTGAGCATCAACTACTTGAGTTCCTTTCGATCAAAAATGCAGATATGCTCATTGATTCGTGGATCATTTTGTTCGCCTTCAGCGGGTTCTCAGGCTTTACCTTACTTCACGTGAGGACTGATTCCCTTGACAAAACTGTCATCTCATTAGCTTGTCAACACTAATTTTCTAGTATCGGTTTGAACTTTGGGGATCAACAGATATACTCTTGTACTGACTCAAATTTTAACTTCTGGATTTCGTAGGTAACTGTGGCTAACTCTTCATTGATCAACAAGTCTTGCGGTAGCTCTTCTGATTCAAAACATCACCCACAATACTGGTTTGTACTGAGGGAACAAACTCCAACCACATGGTTCTCGATCCAATAAAACCATCTGTGCTACTCCATAATAGCAAACTTTGAATTATGACTAGGATAATTCACTGCTTGAAACTTCAGTTGATAGGAAGTGCTGCCGAAACTTCTTAACACACAAATTCTTGGATTTTTCATGATAAAAGTTATCAAGTTTCTTTCAAGTAGCTAATTGTATGAGCACCGGAACAGTGATCAATCTTTTCTTAAATTCTCACCGACTTAGCTCACTTCTGGCGATCTGGGTGAACTTGTCATTTTACAACGATGAGGGTCTTGACTATCTTGAAATGATTGTCTTAGTGATCTTCAGCTGACACTGTCTCGAAACGACTGTCTTACTAGTATTCAATTGACACTATCCAGTTCATGCACGATCTTAAAGAAACTGCAGTTCTTTCTCAAAACTTAAACAGACTAAATCTGAGATTATGAGGATCAGCCCTGGAACAAACTGAAATTTTTGCACATCCTTGTGCTAACAACTTACTTTACAATCAACATTGGTGCTTGCCCTGCTAACAAGTTTGATTTATGTGGATATCATGGGGATATGCTCCAGATCTTAGGATGATGTGACAATTGGTAATGACATTTATGGTTTGTCATTTCACAGGGTTTTCGACAAAGTTCAGGCATTCTGGACAGGGGCGGTCCGACCGGTCCCAAATCGGTCGGACCGGCCATGTGCGGCGATCGACCATTTGTGACTAAAAAGTATTCGTAATGTGGGCCAAAAATAGGTGTTGTAGGCAAGTGAGGGGATCCCAATGCACTTGGTCTCATAATTTTTGGAGTTCCCAAGCAAAAGTTCTATTCGATTTAAGTTTCGAAGGTTTGAATTTGGGGCTTGAATTTGGCTAAGTCCTCGTGGCGATCCGACCGCTCACGTGGACGGTCCGACCGCGTTGAGGCGGTCCGACCGCTCACGAGGAGCGGTCGGGCGGTTTTCACTTTGAACGTCAGCCAACTTCGTGGTGATGTTGTTTTGTTAGGTCAAGTTCATTGGTATCATGGCATATGTATTGCATGATGCATGTTTTGACTAACATGGGTCAAGTTGTGAAGAACTTGTTCCCGAATTCGTGTTTGCTTGTCTATGGTTGTGCAGGTTGCTTGGTGGTCAACGACGGTCAACGGCGAGGATGATCGGGACTAGACTTGTAGAGTTGAGGTCCAGAACGATCGACGATGCCGGGTGAGGTCAATGGACTCAAGCGTGACACAAGATGGACAAGGGTGACCTATTGGCGAATCCATGGCGCATGGTGAAGCGGTTTAGGTCAAAAGGTTAAAGACGGCGTTTTGCGAAGCGTGCGTGTGTGACCCGTTTGTTAGTGGGCCTTAACGGGAGTCCAATTGAGTCAAACCCTAGAGAGTTCTAGGCCTCCACTATAAATAGGAGGAGGTGGTGGCTGCACCATCTCTCTCGCCTCTTTTATATTTCAAAACCCTAATTGGCTTAGGAGGAGTTGAGGTGGAGGCTAGAGCGCTTGATGGTTTGAGGTGAATTTCATGATCTTGGATTGACCACTGATCCATGATGGTGTGGGTGTAATCCAACAGCAATCACGTTCTTAATCTATGCAAGGTTTGCTTGAGATAAGTCTCTTTTCGTTCTTGCTTTCAATTTCATGATTTTAGGGCTTTCTTTGATCCACGAGTTTGTGATTGATTCTTTCACGTGAATTAGCTTGCTGTGGTATGTGTGAATCTATCTAGGATCATCTTGATCATCAATCACTCACGAACAAGCATTAGGATCAAGTTTTCGTTCTTGCCCGGTTTTAGACCTTCTATTACTCAATTGACAACTGTTCAGGATCTATCCAAGAATTATCATTATATTCGATTGGAATAGGTCCTCAATAGCATAGAGAAGGTGTGTGCAATGTTTCGCGAAGTTTGGAGTTGAGAATCAAAAGTTAGACCTAATTGCAACTTCGTCATCGGGCTGTTTTTACTGTTTCAGATCGGTTCTGGAGCCTGCCGGTCAGACCGCCCATCATCACCGGTCCGACCGATTTGGGAGCGGTCCGATCGCCAGTATAACAGCGGTCCGACCGCCCAGCAATCGGTCCGACCGGTTGGGTCCAGAGGTCAGACCGCCAGTGCATTGTGTTGCCTTAATCTTAGTTGATTTTGTCATATTGCTTAGGGGATTAATTTGAATTCAATACTAGTCTTCCGCTGTACTAGTATATTGATATTCATAGCTTCCTAATAGCTATTGGAGTGAAATTGTGTTGAGTTCATAATTTGTGAAAAAGTGAGCGTGCTCCTATTCACCCCCCCCCCTCTAGTCGCCTTTTCGGTCCAACAAGTGGTATCAGAGCCCGGTTAGTTCACTCTTGATCTTAACCGGTCACTGAACTTTAGGCGATGGATAAGTTTTCTACTAAACCGCATATCTTCAATGGGCACGACTATGCCTATTGGAAGAATCGTATGCGAGTCTTTCTTGAGAGCGAGGGACAAGCTATTTGGGATGTTGTTCGAGCCCCGCTTGTTATTCCTGAAATTGCAACGCCGGCTTCAACGATTCTTGTGGCAAACAACTACAAGGCCAAGAATCTTTTATATGGTGCGCTTGATAGACAAGAATATGATCGCATTTGCAATCTTGCCATCACAAGACTAAATTTGGAACACTCTCGAAACATATCATGAGGGTTCGTCCCAAATCAAAAAGGTGCGCCAAACAGTTTACAAGCGTGAATACAACAAATTCGAGATGCGTCCTGGAGAGAGCATCGATGACATTTTCAGTCGCTTTAATAAAGTGATTTATCAAATGAAAGCTGTTGATATTGAATATTCTCAATCTGAAAATACCACCCATCTCTTGGCTGCAATCAACACCAAGGAGTGGGAGATGAAGGCTACTGCTATAGAGAAAAATGTTGATCTTTCGAGTCTTACTTTAGAATTGCTTTATAGTAAACTCAAGACTCATGAAATTAAAAGAGTTGATCATCCTAAGAAAGACAACATGGCATTGATAGCTGATCCTCTCAAAAGGTCCTCTGATGGTACTCTTGAATTATTTTCTGATTTTTCATTTACTTGTTTATCTGCGATTCATGAGGAGGAGCTTGAAAGTATTCCTGAGACAGAGTTAGCTCTCTTAGCTAAAAAATTCACACGGGTCTACAATAATGTGATAAACAAAAAGAGAGGTGGTCCGGTGACATGCTATGAATGTGGTGAGCTCAATCATATCCGGGCAATTTGCCCCAAGCTGAAAGGTAAGAGCAATCATAAGGAGGGAAAGCCAGCTTGGAAGAAGCCTCCATTCAACAAATCAAGGTATGAGGCTAATAAGCTTGTGAAGGCCGCTCACCGGGTTCTTACCGCTTTTGAGGATCAATCCTTGAGCGATGTGGATTCCGGGAGTAAGGAGGACAAGGAGGAGGAGATCCCTCAAGGCAAAAAGAAAGGGAAGGCCAAGGACTTCACTGGCATGTGCTTCATGGCTAACACTGATGACATTGATGATGATGAGGTATCTTTTTCTTATGATGAGCTTTCCGCTAAATATGATTCTATAGTTGAGCAATTGCTTAGTCAAGATGAAGCGCTAGAATTTGTCATGACAAAAAATAAGAAATTAGAGTCAAAGATTAACAAACTGAAAGTAGAGCTTGAAAATGCTAAGACTCTTGAACCTAATGAATGCTTATCTTATCATGCTATGCATTCAGAAATTGCCAAATTACAATCTGCTTATAATATTTCTGTGCAACAACTTGAGAATGCAAGATCTGAGCTAAATGAAATTAAAATTGCTCCTTGTGAAAAATGTTTAGAATCTAGTAAATTGATTTCTTTTGATGTGTTTGATTCTAGCCCTTGCACTTCATGCTTAGAAAAAGAACGTGAAATCAAAGATATCTTAGAAGCTGCTATAGTCAAATATGCTAAGCTTAAGGACAATATTGAAAATACTACTTGTGCTTCTTGTTCCACTCTTAAGCTTGAAATTGCTTTATATAAGGAGAAATCTATGGATAAAACTTGTGATGCTTGTATTAGTTTGAGAAAAGAAAATGCTTACCTTCATGATACATTAGAGAAATTTTCTAAAGGTAAGAAACAGTTAAACATGATTCTTGACAAGTCTAAAACTCCTTATAAGAAGTAAGGTTTAGGATTCAATTCTTTTCAAGACAATTCAAAGTCAAAAGTCATTTAAGTCTTGGAAAAATGTTTCATTGAATTCAAAACTCAACCTGCAAAAACATCTTTTAAATCTGCAGGTTTTGCCCAACCTTGTGTTAATTCAAAGGGTGCTTCTTCTAGTGGTACCAAGTACCATTGCACTTATTGCAAGAAAAGTGGGTATTTGATTGAATTCTATTGGCGTAGGTTGAAAAATGATAGGAAAAATCTTGATAGAATTTCATTCAGGCAACCTAGAGCTTTTATGAGACATGGTAACACTGAAAATAATAAACCTGTATTAGGATTTTTCTCACATGCTAATCATTGTGTTTCTAAATATCATAATTCTCATGTTCTTCAAAGCTATGGTCTCGATCACCGTGGTCACCGGTCCGACCGATTTGGTCGCCGGTCTGACCGCCAGAACAACGCCGGTCGGACCGCCCCTGAACAGGTTAATTCCCATGTTAATTTAAACATTGCTCATAACAGAATTTTAGATAAAATCAAGGATAGTACTTCTGGTTTGTATACTCCTTGCAGACGTGTGTCTCAATACTGGATTCCTAAATCTTGTTTATCTAACCCCAGTATTGAGACACATCGTTCTTCTGTTCCTTGATTTTCAGGATTACCGCGGAAAGGGAAAGAACACGTGGTTCGTCGACTCCGGGTGTTCACGCCACATGACCGGAAACTCAAGATGGTTCACCTCTTTCACGCGGGCAACAGGTGATGACTTCATCACCTTTGGAGATGATACACAAGGGCGAATTGAAGGAACATGATCAATTAGGGTGAACAACAAATTCATCCGAAAGGATGTCGCTCTTGTGGACAAGCTTAGGTATAATCTCCTTTCTGTCTCTCAGCTTCTTGATGATGGCTATGAGACTGTAGTTAAGAAAAATGCTTGTCGTGTGCTTGATTCTACTGGTGAGCTTGTGTTTGCAATATCTAAAATTGGTAGAATTTTTGGAGCTGATTTTTCAGAAACTCTTGCTGGATCTCTTAAATATTTGCTTACATCTTCTTCTGATTTCTGGCTTTGGCACCGACGTTTAGGGCACATTGGTTTTGATCATCTGACGCGAGTTAGCAACCTTGATCTCATGAGAGGTTTGCCCAAACTCAAAGTCGTCAAGGATGTCAGATGTGCGCTCAGTAGGCATGGCAAACAAGTTGCCGCCACACCCTTCTCAGGACTATGGTTATGACCGACGGACCGTGACGCTTGCTTCATATGGATCTTGTTGGTCTGCTAGAGTCCGATCGATCGGTGGAAAATGGTATATTCTTGTTATAGTCGATGATCTTTCAAGATATTCTTGGGTGTTCTTTCTTGCTTCAAAAGATGAAGCTTTTGGTTATTTTCATGACCTTGTTCTTCGTTTGGCTTCTGAGCTTCCTGGTGCCCTGAGAGCGATCCGCAGTGACAATGGCACGGAGTTCAAAAATACTTCTTTTGCTTCTTTTTGTGCTGAGCGTGGTATTGAGCATCAGTTCTCCTCTCCACTCGTCCCTCAACAAAATGGCGTGGTGGAAAGGAAGAATAGGACCTTGGTCGAAATGGCTAGGACGATGCTAGATGAGTATAGCACACCGAGGAGGTTTTGGGCCGAAGCTATTGCTACAGCTTCCCATATTGCAAATCGTGTCTTTTTAAGACCATCTTTAGGCAAGACTCCTTATGAGCTTCGTTTTCGTAGAAAACCCTCTGTTTCGCACTTTCGAGTCTTTGGATCAAAGTATTTTATTCTTAAGACAGGAAACTTAGATAAATTTGAATCAAGGACTTTTGATGGGATATTTCTGGGTTATCTTGCTCATTCGAGGGGTTTTCGGGTTTTTAATACTGAGACTAACCTTATTCAGGAGACTTGTAATGTCACTTTTGATGAGACTAGCCCTGGATCTAGATCAGTTGTTGAGATGATTCACGTGTGTGAGAGCATTTTGTGGAGGAAGATGAGGACGAAGTCGATATCATCCTTCATCTGCTTCGCCGAGGCGCCCATATTGGTACAAGAACGCCACGCCTACTTCACCTTCGTTGAGGCTCCCACGCATCATCATCATCGCCAGATACTGCGGAGGTCGAAGAAACGATATCTCACCCGGGCGCTCCACTTCGCATTCAGAGACAGCATCCTCCGGATCAGATAATAGGTAATCTACATGAGCGAGTTACTCGCTCCAGGTATACTGGCCAAAATCTCTACTCTCATTCGGCTTTTGTTGCTTCTTTTGAACCCCGCGATATATCACATGCTCTATTTGATTCTAGCTGGGTAAATGCCATGCATGAGGAGTTAGAGAATTTCGAAAGAAACAAGGTTTGAAACCTAGTAGAACCTCCTAGTGGTCATAATGTTATAGGAACCCATTGGGTGTTCAAGAATAAACAAGGTGAGGATGGTTCTGTGGTTAGAAATAAGGCCAGATTGGTAGCTCAGGGTTTCAGCCAAGTTGAGGGGTTAGATTTTGATGAAACATTTGCTCCTGTTGCTAGACTAGAAGCCATTCGCATTTTGCTCGCATTTGTGCATCAAAAGGTTTTAAATTATATCAGATGGATGTTAAAAGTGCCTTTTTAAATGGTTTCATAGAGGAGGAAGTGTATGTTAAGCAACCCCCTGGTTTTGAGGATCCCAAGTATCCAAATCGTGTTTTCAAGTTATCCAAAGCCTTGTATGGTCTTAAACAAGCCCCTAGAGCCTGGTATGATAGACTTAAGACCTTCTTGCTTAAAAATAATTTTGAGATGGGTAAAGTGGATAAAACTCTATTCATTCTTAGGCGTGGCAATGACTTTCTGCTTGCTCAAATTTACGTAGATGATATTATTTTTGGTGGTTCTTCTAATGCTCTTGTTTCCAGCTTTTCTGATACTATGTCCAGGGAATTTGAGATGAGTATGATGGGAGAGCTCAATTACTTTTTGGGACTTCAAATCAAGCAATGCAAGAAAGGAACCTTCATCCATCAGACAAAGTGTGGATATCATGAGGATATGTGCACGATCTCAGGATGATGAGTCAATTGGCAATGGCGTTGTTGGTTTACAAAATCTCGCGTTTTCGGGTTTGCTCCAAATTCGTCGGACCACGCGGTCGACCGGTGGTGTCGGGCGGTCGATCGCCGTGGAGGAGTCCAACCGCCATGGTGGCGGTCCGACCGCCAAAATGTTTTTGGTTTTTGAGCTGGGCCAAAAATAGGTTGTGTAGGCAAGTGAGGGGAGTCTCCTGGATGTGGTCCCATCATTTTTGGAGCTCCCAGTCAAAAGTTCTATTCGTTTGAAAATTCCAGAAGGTTTCGGAATTTTGAGTTGAAATTTTGGCTAAGTCCTTTGGACCGGTCCGACCGCCGTTGTGGGAGCGGTCCGATCGCTGAATCGGTCGGACCGGCCACGTAAGGCTGATCGGGCCGCAATGGCTTGGAGGTTAGCCAAGTGTGCATTAAGTTGATTTTGATTGTGTTTATTGTATGAACTTCAATGCTTTATTGTTGTATATTGCATTGCGGAGCTAACGTGGGTCAAGTTGTGAAGAACTTGTTCCCGGAAACGGTTTGTTTGTCTATTGCTGTGCAGGTGGCTTGCAGGTCAACGACGTCAACGGTGAGTGGATCGGGACTACGCTTGGAGAGCCGAGGTACGAACGATCGGATATCTTGGGTGGTCGTGTGACACAAGCATGGTGCAGAATGGGCAAGATGGATCGAACGGGTGGTTCGTTACAGCTGGTTGGATCAGGTGGTGCGGATATCGGTGCAAGTCTCTGGGAGGTTCCGTTGGGATTCGGACAAGAGAGGCTTGGCGACGAGATGAGAACCGCTGATCAACCTACACGTGGTGAAGCAGGCGATTGCTTCAATAGTTATGTGTGTGTGGGTCCCATGTGTAAGTGACCCCAAAAGTGAAACCCTAGCTCTTTAGTATAAATAGGAAGGGGGGAGATGGAAAACCTTCCAAGCATTCATTTTAGCCCCTTCTTCCTTTTTCTAGGGTTTGGAGGAGAGGAGAGGAGAACTAGGGTTTGGAGTGTGCTCCTTGTTGAGCTCTTGCCCTCCGTGTTGGAGAGGCTTTGTAAGCATCTTGTGTGACCGAACAATCTTGTGATGCTCAATTGAAATATCGTTTGCTCCCTTTTGTGTTCTTCTCCCTTTTGGATGATTTTGGTGCTTCCTTGATTCAAAGGTTCATGCTTGGTCTCTTGGCCTACTTTATCTTGCTTTGATGTGTGAGATTACTCCTAGAGTCATCTAGATCATCAAGCCCCCACAAGCAAGTCTTGAATCAAGATTTTCACATTTCTAGGGTTTGTGCACTTCTTTGGTAAAATCTCGAGAGATCGATTCTGCGAAGTGGATCTGACGGATCGTCGCTAGAAATAGGTCTCTAATATCATTAGGGAGGTGTGCTCGAAATTTGGTCAAGTTTTATTGGTTGAATCAAAAGTTGGATCAAATTTCGTTTTGGATTTGGGTGGAGTTTTTCAAGATCGACTCTACCGTCCGACCGGTCTTTCAACGCGGTCCGACCGCCCTGTATTCGATCACTGGTTTGCCGGGTCGAACCGTTGCCCACCGGTCCAACCGCCGATTAGTTGCTTCGGTCGATCATTGGTTGACCGTCGGTCCGATCACTTTGTGGTAGCGGTCGACCGCGAAGCACGAAGAAGGAACAGTGAGTTCTTTTCTCCGTTTGTGTCGTGTGGTTGAGGGGTTTATCAAATCCAACACAAGGCTTCCGTTGTGTGCTTACTGATCTTCTTAGCTTTCATAGCTAAAGGAGTAAAGTTCGTGTTGGTTTTTGATTTAGGCGAGAAAGTTTTGAAAGCGCCTATTCACCCCCCCTAGTCGCCTTTTCGGTCCTACACAAAGTACACTAAAGATCTACTCAAACGCTTTGACATGGGTGACTGCAAGCCAATCTCCACTCCCATGGCAACTTCGATTGTTTTGGATCCAGATGAGGAAGGAGAAGTCGTGGATCAACGCGAGTACCGTAGCATGATCGTCTCCCTTCTGTATCTGACGGCCTAGAGACCGGACATTCACTTCACGGTATGCCTTTGTGCAAGGTTTCAGGCGTCTCCGAGAACTTCCCATCGCCAAGCCGTTAAACGCATATTCAGGTATTTACACTCTACCCTCTTATATGGCATTTGGTATTCCTGCTCTTCAGCTTTGTCCATTAGAGGTTTTTCAGATTCTGATTTTGCGGGCTGTCGGTTAGATAGGTGTAATACCCCGAATACCGATCAGAGAGAATATTTTCGGGTGATGGAATTAATTGAAAACTCAAGGTTTTTTTGGGGAAATTTTGGAACTTGGGCTTCTGTAATACTCCGAAATTAATCGGGTAATTAGGAATCACCAAGAAGAAAAGGCAATGAAAGAAGTGGAAATTCTTGAAAAGAGAAGGAGTTTTCTGCATTTATTCGACAACTGGGCGCGTGCCACGGCCTGTGGGGAGCCCACTAGTGGTCGGCCAGGGGCTTCTCCACCCCAAAACCCTAGCCCCACTACTCCCTCTCCTATTCCCCACAAGCCGCCACCCTCCCCGCCTTTGGCCGCCACCCCTGCTCCCTTGCACCTCCCTGCGCCACCACCTCCCAGCAGCAGCACCTCCCTCCCCGGCGAAGCTCTTTGCTGCGGTCCATTGGAGGGAAGGCGAGGAGACGACATTTGGAGGGCCGGCCAAGAGGAGTTACCAGATCGGTTTTGTCCAGCGCGTTGCTCGTCAGATTTGGGTAAGATCTGTATGTTTTTTGATCTGACCATCTCTTAGAAAATTGTAGCCACGACTCTTAGCTTTCCATAGCCACCGAGATCACGTGATTCCGCCTTACGGTTTAGGAGATATGATTTTTTTAGTGCGCGCTGTTTTGTTTGTCTGATGAGAAAGATCTGTCGGCTTGATCCTAGGTTTTGATTTAGTTAGAAGCATTTCCAGAACCTCCACCCAAATAAGTTATTGTATCCCTTTAAATTATATTTCAAAGCTGATAAAGATCATCTCCATTGGATCTGTAGAATGAAAGTTATGATATTTTCTTTACCACTGTTCTGAATTCTGGGCAGATAAATATTAGTGTTTTCATCTATTGTTTAGACTACTGTAGAGGACGAATCTGGGGTTTTGCCCTTCTAGAGTTTTATTCCTGGGAACGTTAGCTTTCTTTTGGCACCAAGATCAGGAAAATCCGATCTGTAGTTTGGGAGATATGAATTTTTGAATGCGATCTGTTCAGTCTGCCTGAAAACTGGGGTCAGTAGGTTTGTCCCTCGGTTTTGTTCAAATTAGGGGCCGGATTAGAACCTTCACCCAACTAAGTTATTGTAGCTCCCGAATATATCTTTCCAAGTTGATAAGGATCATTCTCATTGGATCAGTAGGCTAAAAGTTACGCTGTTTTCTTTATTACTGATCTGAATTCTGGACAGACGTAGATGGGTTGTGTTTAACTGGTAGTTAGCCCTCTGTTTTGGCCGAATCAGGGGATTTCGTCAGCTAATGTTTTGTAGCCAGATCAGTTAAGAATCAGTGAGCACTGGTTTCATGTCTTTTAGAGTTACAGACAATTAATGGTGAATTTTCTCGTACGACTACCAGAAGATAGGTAATCTGGACTTTTTTGTGTAGAGGTCAAATTGAACCCTTGGGGTGTGTGGGTTGATTAGAGAGCATCGTAGAACACATGTAGCTGTGCCATATTCTATTATCCGTAATCCGTGGCAATGCTTGTGTAGGCGGTGAGACGGTGGGTGGAAGGACGCCTTCGTTGCTTCCCAATACGTCACAACACGGAAGGCAAGTGCAATGTTTAATTTGTGTGAATTCGATGAATGCATGATAACTTGGTAAATTATGAATATTCCTGTGATTTGAGCTTGATGTGGTAGAGTTCAATACCTTATTCGATGAAACATTGAGATGAAGTTCAAGTTATGCATTTCATTCCATGCATACATAATTCAGTTGCTGTCCACGGGAGTGAAAACTTGATTAAGTCCCATTAATTCCAATATGGGCATGTAAGACCTACCATTCCAATGTAGGCAGTTTCGGACATTCCGTATGAAACGTTCTTCATACGGACTTGGATCCCCGCTCTTGGTTAAGAGCGGGCTTAAGTGAACACCGACGGGTGTGTCACTAGTTATCCAGATAAACATGTGGAAAGTCCATTCTCCTTCAATGCATTCATTCATACCATGCTTTCGCAAATTCATGGAAGTAAATGAATTACTTGGTAGATTGTTCCGATTCAGTATTCTTTATGAATGTATATGTTGTGCTTGCTGAGTTTCGACTCACTCTTGCTTTTATTTGTTTTAGGTGAATTCCAGTGAAACTGTTGCTAGCGGAAGGGTGTAGTCCAGCACGTTCCACGCACTTGAATAAATCATTCATTCGTTAAAATTCTATTTACGTTTACTCGGTTTAATTATAATGCAATGGATTGTAATAAATGTCACTTGGAGGTTCATTATTCTCGCTTTGGTTAATTCTTGTTTTAATTTATTGATGAACCGTTATTAAGCTCTAGATTGTTACCTTGATTAATCGTTTCTTGAGCATTGAATGCGATGTTAATCTTAGGAATTGAATAGTAGGTTGGCCTGTTAGGTGACATCTTGTCTTCCGAATAGACAGAGTGTTACAATAGGAAAAGTACCTCAGGCACCTGTCACTTCCTTGGCACTTCACTTGTATCTTGATCTTCTAGGAAGCAGTCTTCTGTTGCTGTGGATTTCATGGGGATATGCTCTAGATCTTAGGATGATGTGACAATTGGCAATGGCGTTTACGGTTTGTAGTTTCACGTGTTTTCGACAAAGCTACAGGTATTCTGGACAGGGGCGGTCCGACCGGTCCTTGCACGGCGGTCCGACCGGTCCCAAATCGGTCGGACCGGCCATGTGGGCGGCGGTGACCTAAAAGTATTCAAAACGAGCTGGGCCAAAAATAGGTGTTGTAGGCAAGTGAGGGGATCCCAATGCACTTGGTCTCATAATTTTTGGAGTCTCCAGTAAGAAGTTCTATTCGTTTTTAATTTCCAGAAGGTTTGGATTTTGGGAGTATGAATTTGGCTAAGTCCCAAGGGGCGGTCCGACCGCTCACTGAGGAGCGGTCCGAGCCGCCAAGAAGCGATCCGACCGCTCACCCGAGCGGTCGGACCGATTTCTACTTGAACGTCGGCCAACTTTGTGGCGATGTTGTTTTGTTAGGTCAAAGTCATTGGTTTCATGGCATATGATTTGCATGATGCATGTTTTGACTAACATGGGTCAAGTTGTGAAGAACTTGTTCCCGAATACGTGTTTTCTTGTCTGTGGTTGTGCAGGTTGCTTGGTGGTCAACGACGGTCAACGGCGAGGAGGATCGGGACTAGACTTGGAGAGTTGAGGTCCAGAACGATCGACGATGCCGGGTGAGGTCAACGACTCAAGCGTGACACAAGATGGACAAGGGTGACCTATTGGCAAATCCATGACGCATGGTGAAGCGGTTTAGGTCAAAAGTTAAAGACGGCGCTTATGCGCGTGCGTGTGTGACCCGTTTGTTAGTGGGCCTTAACGGGAGCCCAAGAGAGTCAAACCCTAAGAGTTTTAGGCCTCCACTATAAATAGGAGGAGATGGTGGCTGCACCTCTCTCTCCCTCGCCTTTTTATGTTTCAAAACCCTAATTGTCTTTAGGGGAGTTGAGGTGGAGGCTAGGGCTCTTGATGGTTTGTGGTGAATTTCGTGATCTTTGATTGCCCACTGATCCATGATGGTGTGGATGTAATCCAGCATCAATCACGAAATCAAGCTATGCAAGGTTTGCTTGAGATAAGTCTCTTTTCGTTCTTGCTTTCAATTTCGTGTTTTTAGGGCTTTCTTTGATCCGCGAGTTTGTGATTGATTCTTTCAAGTAATTTAGCTTGCTGTGATATGTGTGAATCTATCTAGCATCATCTTGATCATCAATCTCTCACGAACAAGCTTTAGGATCAAGTTTTCGTTCTTGCCCGGTTTTAGACCTTCTGTAAATCAATTGGCAATTGCTCAAGATCGTTCCAAGAATTATCATAATATTCGATTGGAATAGGTCCTCAATAGCATATAGAAGGTGTGTGCAAAGTTTCATAAAGATTGGAGTTGAGAATCAAAAGTTTCACCTAATTGCAACTTCGTCATCGGCTGATTTCTTCGTTTGGATCGGTTCAGATGCCGGTCCGACCGCTCGTCACCACCGGTCCGACCGATTTCGGAGCGGTCCGACCGCCAGCACAACGCCGGTCAGACAGCCCGGCAATCGGTCCGACCGGTTCAAGATGAGGTCGACCGCCGAGATTTGTGTTGCTTTGATTCTTGCTGATTATTGTCGCTTTGCTTAGGGGTTTAATTGGATTCAATACTAGTCTTCCGCTGTACTGGTATATTGATCTTCATAGCTTTCTAATAGCTACTGGAGTAAAATTGTATTGAGTTCATAATTTGTGAAAAAGTGAGCGTGCTCCTATTCACCCCCCCTCTAGTCGCCTTTACGGTCCAACAGTTGCACAATCCATCTCACAAGCGAGTATGTAGTCATTGCTAGTTGTCAGAGCTGATTTTGTGGATGATGTCCACTTTGAAAGATTATGGGTTAAATTTTGCTAGTGTTCCTCTTTTTTGTGATAACACTTCTGCTATTAATATTGCTAAAAACCCAGTGCAACATTCTAGGACTAAGCACATAGACATTCGATTTCACTTCCTTAAAGATCATGTTGAAAAAGGGGATATTGTGATGCACTACGTAGAGTCCGAAGCTCAATTGGCGGATATCCTCACCAAGCCTTTAGATCAAACAAGGTTTGCCATCTTGAGAAGCGAGTTAGGGGTAATTTATCCCTATGGGTTGGTTTGAGGGGGAGTTTGATCTTTTCTGATATTTTCTTGTTCTTTTTGTGAACTTATTGATCTTTTTGAATTTTTTTTAGGTTTTAGGCTTTTTATTGCATCTCATTGTATCATATAGCATTCATATGAAAAATATAACAAGTGGTATGAAAAATCCAAAAAGATGCATTGTAATATAAGATTTTCTGCTTATCTTTTAAAATTGATGAAGCTTTGCCTATTACCCTTTGGAGCTTTAGTATTTCAATTCTTGCTCAATGTCATGTCTAGTTCTTTGACTTGCTAGAATTATCATGCTTTTACATGTGTAGCTAAGTCTTTGCTATATGAGCTAGAACTTTAAAACAACTTGAACTAAGAAATTGCAATTTGTGGATGTTTTAGCGAGTTGCGCAATTAGTGCTCCTTTTGTGACATTGGCCCTGTCAGAATTGCTTTGTTAGCTCTTGAATCTAAAATTGACCATTACTTGAGCTTTTGTGTTCTTGAGATTCTAAAACTGCTCCTGTGAAAAATGAAAAGTCAAGATTGTCTTTTGCTTAAATTGTGCCAAACTATTCTTACGAGACTGCTTGTCAATGACATGAACTTGGAGATAGTTTGATGATCCAGACGATCTCATGTGGACTGCTTGTCAGAAATGACATGAACCTCAAGATTTGTCATACGGTAGAAGCTTAGAAAGAGTTTGTGGATGGCTCCTAGTCCGGATCTTCTTTACTAAGATATACCCTTAATCAACTTCTGGTCGAAGCTTAGGATGAGTTTGTGGATGGCTCATAGTCCAGGATCTTGTCACTAAGTTAGATCATTAGTCAACTTCAAAATTCAGTGCAAATGAAAATTTGTTGAAAAATGGGCATTTGAGAAAAATTAAGCAAAATGATTCAATACAGGACCTGATTGACTCTTAATGTGGTCTTTGTTAGATTTTTGATCTCACTTTGACATTTTGACATGACCAATTTCACTTTAGGATCCTGTTGATGAACCTTGCTGAATTTGAAGCGTTGCTTAAATTGATCAAATCTACTGCTTTATTTTTGAGCCTTTGTGCTTAGCTTTGATATACATGTCTTACCATGATTTTGCTAGCGCTGTCAGGCTTGATATGTTATTTGTGCAATATTAGAAATGATGGCTAGCTCTTTTGGGTAATCTCCAAAGCTTCTTGTAATCAAAAATTGAAAAATACAAAAATGAAGCCACTTCATTGCACTTCATGCATACTTCTTCTTTTTGCTTCTCTCTTCATTCTGCCCAGGATCGATGATTTGTTTGATCAGTTGAAAGGAGCCGGAGTGTTCTCCAAAATAGACTTGAGGTCAGGATGCCACCAGCTGAAGATTCGTCCAGAGGATATTCCCAAGACAGCTTTCTCAACCCGGTATGGACTGTATGAGTTCACGGTCATGTCTTTTGGATTGACCAATGCCCCTGCTTACTTTATGAATTTGATGAATAAAGTATTCATGGAGTATTTGGATAAGTTCGTCATTGTCTTCATTGACGATATTTTGGTGTATTCCAAGAGTGAAGAAGAGCATGAAGAGCACCTCCGTTTGGTCCTGAATAAGCTTAGAGATCATCAACTCTATGCTAAATTCAGCAAGTGTGAGTTTTGGATGGAAGAAGTTACTTTCTTGGGACATGTCATGTCTGCAGAAGGAGTATCTGTTAACCCTAGCAAGGTTAAGGATGTGCTTAATTGGGAGTCACCCAAGTCAGTGCCTCAGGTCAGAAGTTTTCTTGGAATGGCAGGATACTATCGTCGATTCATAGAAGGATTCTCCAAGATAGCAAGACCCCTCACTCAGCTGTTGAAGAAAGAAAAGAAATTTGCTTGGACAACAGATTGTGAGCAAAGTTTTCAAGAGTTGAAGAAGCGTTTGACAACAGCTCCGGTGTTGATTTTGCCCGATGTCCGGAAGGATTTTGAGATTTTCTGTGATGCATCCCGGCAAGGACTTGGTTGTGTCCTGATGCAAGAAAGGAAGGTAGTAGTCTATGCTTCCCGTCAATTGAGGCCTCATGAAGTGAATTACCCCACTCATGACTTGGAATTAGCTGTCGTAGTGCATGCTTTAAAGATATGGCGTCATTACCTTATTGGTAATCGCTGTGAAGTCTATACGGACCATAAGAGCTTGAAGTACATTTTCACTCAGGCTGATCTTAATATGAGGCAAAGAAGGTGGTTAGAGTTAATCAAGGATTATGATATTGGAATCCATTACCACCCAGGCAAAGCTAATATTGTGGCAGATGCTTTGAGCAGAAAGGTCTACTGCAATACACTGTCGATCAAGGAAAATCAGCCAGCCCTTCATGAAGAATTCCAGAAGCTCAAGTTAGAGTTGGTTGAAGAAGGTTACCTAGCTGCCCTAGAAGTTCAACCCACTTTGCGGAATCAGATCAAGGAAGCTCAAATTGGAGATGCCAATATTAAGGAAATTAAGAGCATCATGAAGAAGGGTAAAGCCTTGAGATTTTCAGAAGATGAACAAGGCACCATTTGGTTTGACAAGCGATTACGTGTTCGGATCGTAAAGAGCTTAGCGGTGATCCTCAAGGAAGCCCATGAAACTTTGTACTCCATTCACCTGGAAGCACAAAGATGTACCAAGACCTTAAAGAAATGTATTGGTGGCCTAGCATGAAGCGTGAGATTGCCGAGTATGTAGCTCGGTGTGATGTCCGTCAACGAGTAAAAGCCGAGCATCAAAGACTCTTTGGACTCCGCAACCCTTGAAAGTGCCCGAATGGAAGTGGGAAGAAATTGGCATGGATTTTATCACTGGTTTGCCAAGGACAAGGTCGGGATATGATTCTATCAGGTAATTGTGGATCGTCTAACCAAAGTTGCTCACTTTCTCCCAGTCAAGACTACTTACTCTGGTGATAGACTGGCAGAATTGTACATGGCAAAGATAGTGTGCCAGCATGGAGTGCCGAAGAAGATCGTGTCAGATCGAGGATCCCAGTTCACCTCAAGATTTTGGCAGAAGTTGCACAGTGTTTTGGGTACTAATCTAAATTTCAGTACAGCTTATCATCCCCAGACGGATGGACAGACAGAAAGAGTAAATCAAATCCTAGAAGATATGTTAAGGGCTTGTGCCTTAGCAAATCAGACCAGTTGGGATCAAATGCTACCTTATGCAGAGTTTTCTTATAACAACAGTTACCAGTCAAGCCTCCAGATGTCTCCATTTGAAGCTCTTTACGGAAGAAAATGCAGAACACCCTTGTATTGGAATGAAGTAGGTGAAAGACAAGTGTTTGGGCCAGATATTTTGGAAAAAGCCGAAGAGCAAGTTCGATCAATCAGAGAAAGGCTGAGAACAAAGATGACGAGGCAGAAGAGTTATGCTGATAACCGTCGCCGAGATCTAGCTTTTGCACCTGGTGATCATGTGTACCTGAAGGTGTCGCCTCTCAAAGGGATGCGTCGTTTCAGAGTAAGTGGAAAGCTTGCACCAAGGTACATCGGACCTTTCCCAGTTCTAGCCCGAAGAGGAGAAGTCGCTACGGTTGGAGCTCCGCCTCGGTATCGGATGTGCATAATGTCTTCCACGTGTCACGGTGAAGAAGTGTTTATGTGTGCCCAAGAGCGATACCAATGGAAGCAATTGCCCGCAAGAAGACCTCACCTACAAGGAGCATCCCATCAAGATCTTGGAAGTAGCGAGCGAGTGACAAGAAGCAAGATCATCCGCTTCGCAAGGTCCAAAGTGGAGCAACCACACCAAGAAGAAGCCACTTGGGAACGAGAAGATGACACAAGGTGAGTTTCCCCACCTATTCTCTAGTCAGCCTGAATCTCGGGGTCGAGATTCCCTTTAAGAGGGGTAGGTTTGTAGCGTCCCGTTTTTCGGAGTTTTTGGAAAATTTTAAAAAGAGAACCATTTGTTTCTATTTGCCAAAAGCTTAATTTGGAAATTTTAAATCCATTTGCGCTTAATATGAGTTAATCAAACTTCAATTAAATTAAAGTTGGTTTAATTGAATTTTCTGGAATTTAAAATCAAAATTATTATTTTAAGAATTTTCTTGGATTTATTGGATTTTAAAAAGGGTTTTTCCTTTTTCCCGAAATTAAAAATTATTTTAATTGCAAAAGAAAAAGAAAATTTAAAGTTAAAAGTATTTTTATTAAGTCAACAATAATTCAAGGAATTTCTGTGAATTTTTCTAGAATTTTTGGAGTCTATTTGCTATTTTCTAAATTGCTTTTTGATTTGTTTGTATTTCTAAAATCAAAAATGGATTTTAAATCCTTTTACTGTGCGTGGGCCGAATCTCTCCGGCCCGTCTCCTGTTCGCCGCGCCGGCCCGTGTTTCCGCCGGCCCGCTCCCGCGCCTCCCCTTCACCTCAGCCGTTGGATCCTCATCGGACGTCCCTCGCTTCGCCGCGTCGCCCCTTGCTCTTGGCCGTTGGATCGAGATCCGGCCGCATCCGCTCGCCCGCGTCCCCTTTTCTTCGCGGCCGTCCGACGCTATCGCGACGCCATCGCCGCGCCGCGCTTTTTCGCTCCCCACCGTCCGTCGAATCGGACGGCGCCGCTCGTCTTCTCTCGCGCGCTTGTTGACTTCCTACCGTCCGACGAAATCGGACGGCCGTCTTCACCGCTCCCCTTCCGCTCCCCACCGTCCGTCGCAATCGGACGGCGTCCGTCGTCGTCTTCGCCCGCGCCGCTCTCTCTCTCCCACGTCGCTCGCTGCCGCCGCGAATCTCGCCGCGCGAATCCGCGCTGCGTGCCGTCCGTCGCCTCGCCGCGCCTCGCCGCGCCGCCACGCCGCGCCGTCCGTCGCCGCGCCGCGCCGCCCGTGGCCTCGGCTATAAATGCCGCGCCGTTCGTCTCCGCGTTCTCTCTCTCCTCTCTCTCGGCGATTTCGCCGCGCTCCTCCATTCTTCCTCGCTCCGGTCGCCTCGCGCCGCCGTCTCCGAAGCGTCGCCGCCGTTCCCGTTGCGCCGCCGTCGTCTCCCCAGCTCCGTTCGCGCCGCCGCGCTCTCTCTCTCTCTCTCTCTCTCTCTCTCTCGACCCGCGGGCCCGAGCCCACGTGGCCACCCACGTGGCGCCACGTTAGCGCCGCGTCAGCGGTTTTGCCCGCGTGGCTGCCACGTAGCGCGCACGTGTGCGCTGACGTCAAAGTCCGATTTTTCAATAGAAAAATAATTCCGAAAATCCGAAAAATCCAATTCTATCATTTTATGTGATTTTGAAACTTCTTTGGGCTATAACTTTCACATCCGAAATCCGATTTGGGTGATCCAAATTTCTAAATTCATATAAATTCATCCTCTTTCATTTGGTTCTGGTTTTGTAATTTTTGGAGTTCATTTGGTGCTGTTTTATTTATTTGTTTCTATTCTCGCACGTGTAGATTCCGGCGTTTCGGAAGATTTCTTCGACCCGACGACCGAAGACCCTCTCCTCGTCAACGAAGGCAAGTCGTAGGCCTTTGACCATGTTGAACCCATTTTACAAATGTATATTGTATTAAATTAACATGCATGGCTAGTTTTATTAAAAATGGTTTTGGGAGTAGATAATTACCAAATTGCCATTATGCCTCCTTGATAAATTGAAAATGAAATGTCTCCTTGAATGACATATATCCTTGGACACCTTAGGATGGTTAATACTAGTTGGACATAATTGTATACCAACTTGGGTGCGTATTATTGCTTAGACATGCTCTAGTTAACCGCGAGACTTTCGATCACGTGTTCAATGATGAATGAAATTTGACTAATGGAACTATGGAACAGTGGTGTGAGGCCACTTTTATTAAAAGATGTTGTGCCATGGCAGGGATTGCCATTTGGTCGGGTATGAACAAAAATGATTTATGCTCGGGCTTGAGGTAGGGAGCTAGAGTGGGTGCGTAATGCACATTGGGTTGTGGTAGACTTGTCTGAGCAGCCAACTAAGGACTTAACTTTGCAAGTCATTGATCTGGGTCACCTCGTGCAACCATAAGTCCGGTATGGGATGGACCTGGCCAATTAATTAGGAAAGTTTTGAGTCGGTTTCATTGTGTGCATTTATTGGCGCAAGAGGGGTGTGATGGCGAAACCTTAGCGCGTAACCGAGGCAAAATTGAACTTTGTAAAAGCCTTGTCACGTGCTCTAGACTACTCACCTAAGGAAGTGAGCGGTGGTATCGACGGATGCCAAACAAACTAGAGAATTCGTGTCTTGTGGGTAAAGCTGTACAACCTCTGCAGAGTGTCAAAATCTATTCGAATAGCCGTGTCCCGATTCTACGGACATGCACAGTGATTTCGCGCAAGGGTAGTATTTTCAAAAATGTGGTTTGGTTCGATGGAAACGTTGGTTGGAATGGTTGGGAAGTGAACGGGATGTTCACTGTTTGATTCAAAAAGAACTTGGTTATCTATGTATTATTCTTTTAAAATCCTGCTTGCAATCTAATTATTGTATTTATTGTTAAACTTGCTTTCTGCAAATTAACCAAAAAGCCATCCTTATTTAAGCCTGGCATGAATACTATGTGCATACATTTCTCTACGACTTGCTGAGTACTTTATGTACTCACGGCTTTATGCCCTTTGTTGATCAGTCCCAGCAGAAGGATCAGGACATGTTGAGTTCTACGAAGAAGGATACTTTGAAGACTTTGCGAACTAGGTCACGTCCTCCACTCGATTGCCTGTGGGCATGTCGATTGGGCTCCACGTATTTTGAGATTTCCGCTGCCAGATACTCTGTTGTGGTTAAGCCCGGTGTGGCGACTTTTGTAAGAACCTTGACCATAAGGTCTTTGCTGTTTTAATTAATATTACTTTGTCTGCTTCATTAGTTCGTTGTTGAATGTTTATGATTACATCATTGTTGCAACTGTGCGAGCTAGCTACTGATCATGGGACTAGCTTGGTATGCACAGAGGGTCTCGGGGTTGTGTGACACCCCGGGGTCCGACATGCGAAAACTGCGAGTAAACTCGTTTTCAAACCTCTTACTTACATTTTCTGGATAATTGTCAATGTGTTCATCAAGGGGGAGATTGTGGATATCATGGGGATATGCTCCAGATCTTAGGATGATGTGACAATTGGCAATGGCATTTATGGTTTGTCATTTCATAGGGTTTTCGACAAAGTTCAGACATTCTGGACAGGGGCGGTCCGACCGGCCATAGCATGGCGGTCCGACCGGTCCCAAATCGGTCGGACCGGCCATGTGCGGCGGTTGGACCGGCTGGGCCAAAAATAGGTGTTGTAGGCAAGTGAGGGGATCCCAATGCACTTAGTCTCATAATTTTTGGAGTTCCCAAGCAAAAGTTCTATTCGATTTAAGTTTCCAGAAGGTTTCGAAATTTCAGGGCTTGAATTTCGGCTAAGTCCCTGGTGGCGGTCCGACCGGCTCACAGGGACGGTCCGACCGGTTCACAGGGAGCGGTCGGACCGGTTTTCACTTTGAACGTCAGCCAACTTCGTGGTGATGTTGTTTTGTTAGGTCAAGTTCATTGGTATCATGGCATATGTATTGCATGATGCATGTTTTGACTAACATGGGTCAAGTTGTGAAGAACTTATTCGCGAATTCGTGTTTGCTTGTCTATGGTTGTGCAGGTTGCTTGGTGGTCAACGACGGTCAACGGCGAGGATGATCGGGACTAGACTTGTAGAGTTGAGGTCCAGAACGATCGACGATGCCGGGTGAGGTCAATGGACTCAAGCGTGACACAAGATGGACAAGGGTGACCTATTGGCGAATCCATGGCGCATGGTGAAGCGGTTTAGGTCAAAAGGTTAAAGACGGCGCTTTGCGAAGCGTGCGTGTGTGACCCGTTTGTTAGTGGGCCTTAACGGGAGCCCAATTGAGTCAAACCCTAGAGAGTTTTAGGCCTCCACTATAAATAGGAGGAGGTGGTGGCTGCACCATCTCTCTCACCTCTTTTATATTTCAAAACCCTAATTGGCTTAGGGGGAGTTGAGGTGGAGGCTAGAGCGCTTGATGGTTTGAGGTGAATTTCGTGATCTTGGATTGACCACTGATCCATGATGGTGTGGGTGTAATCCAACAGCAATCACGTTCTTAATCTATGCAAGGTTTGCTTGAGATAAGTCTCTTTTCGTTCTTGCTTTCAATTTCGTGATTTTAGGGCTTTCTTTGATCCGCGAGTTTGTGATTGATTCTTTCACGTGAATTAGCTTGCTGTGGTATATGTGAATCTATCTAGGATCATCTTGATCATCAATCACTCACGAACAAGCATTAGGATCAAGTTTTCGTTCTTGCCCGGTTTTAGACCTTCTGTTACTCAATTGACAACTGTTCAGGATCTATCCAAGAATTATCATTATATTCGATTGGAATAGGTCCTCAATAGCATAGAGAAGGTGTGTGCAAAGTTTCGCGAAGTTTGGAGTTGAGAATCAAAAGTTAGACCTAATTGCAACTTCGTCATCAGTTTTTTTTACTGCTTTTTCAGATCGGTTACGGAGCTCGCGGTCAGACCGCCCATCATCACCGGTCCGACCGATTTGGCAGCGGTCCGACCGCCCAGCAATCGGTCCGACCGGTTGGGTCCAGAGGTCAGACCGCCAGTGCATTGTGTTGCTTTAATCTTAGTTGATTTTGTCATATTGCTTAGGGGATTAATTTGAATTCAATACTAGTCTTCCGCTGTACTGGTATATTGATATTCATAGCTTTCTAATAGCTATTGGAGTGAAATTGTGTTGAGTTCATAATTTGTGAAAAAGTGAGCGTGCTCCTATTCACCCCCCCCCCCCAGTCGCCTTTTCGGTCCAACAATTTAATACTGCCTTTATCTGATAAAATCATCTGCTCTGCTATATCATTTTTGTAAACTCATTGGCAACTTTTGCCATATATCATCTCTAACGTAAATCCTTCTGGAATTGGCTGATCTTGGGTACAAAGTCAAAGACAAACTTGACTTCTGATCTAGTTGGATGTTGTATAGATCACTTGCAATGACAACTGCATACGCTTTTGCGGATATGAATATTATCCCATACTAAATTCTTCAACTATTTACTGTTGCCTCACTCTGTGCAAAATGATGAGTTGGAATCCAACACCACATACCATGATTATGTCTCTACAGCCTTCAATCAACACAACTCAATGCCTGATTACTCGATTTGCAAATGCGCATACTTAGAAACGTATCCAATGATTTAATATCCAATCATTCCTCTTTTTTCATAACTTGCATACAAAGATATCCATCTTTTGGCTCTCAAACAAAGAAAAATGTCATACGATTCTCTGACTTTTTTTTACGGACGGAGGCATGGCACTGCACAGGCTGGTATCACCACTCTAGGCTTTCTTGATAACATCATTGCACAAACTTCTCTTCTTTGACTGCTTTGTTGGGCAAACGGATCCTGCTGCTTTACCACCTGCTCCGGGTGTTACAAACATGACTAAAATTAGTTCTGAAAATACTGCCTGATGTAGTGACCTTATTTGCGACAACTGTTGTAGCATAAACATGTCAAAACTTGTGACTTTTCTGACGAGGCTATGACTGAACGACTATCCTGCTTGAAGGTTAAAGCTTGTCACTTTGCAGGGCACCTCTTGACATAGTGGTCTTGCTTACCACACTCAAGACACTCTATTGGCGATACTGGCTTGCTTCTCTTTCGTGGTTGGTTACTAAAGTCAACATTCTTCTTTTGTGATTCTTCAGCCGACATATCTTGCACTGACAATGGTTTGCCTTCTTTTTCTAATACGCTAACAGTAACTTGAAAATTTTCTCACTGACATTGTATTGCAGAAGTCAGCACTGAATATATAGGGCATTGACTCGGACAATGATCATCGCCTTCACATAAGAAACATGTTATCTTGCTCATTGGACATTCTCCAACAAAATGATTTCTTTCGCAACTGGAACAATTGATATTGTGCTCATCAGCACTGTGGCCTATTTCTCCACAATGAGTATATGCACAATCTTGACCTATTTGGTTAGTAGCACTTCAAATGACAATCGCTAGATCCGATGTAGGACAGGAATAGTTGGTCTCTCTTGTTCACCCTTGCTTGATGTCGTATCTTGTTGCAAAAGCGGTGGCAAACTCTGCCCAAGTGATGGTCTGCTTATCCTGGTGGGCGGTGCGAAAGCTTTTCCACCAATCTAATGCAACTCCTTCCAATTGGTGAGCATCATAGAGAACTTTCCCATTATCGTTGTATTGCACAACAGCTAGCTTTCCTTTTATGATGCGAATCCAGGATTCTGCATTCTTAAGCTTGACAAATCCTTCAAAGATAGGCGATTTGGTCATCATGAACTTCACAAACTCTAACTGAGGGCATGCCCTTGGGATGGTAATGAGTTTTTGATCATTGCAAAAGTTACTACCGTCCGTCGGTTGCATCATTGCTTGCATGAGCTGATTCTGGATCACAGGAAACTGATTCAAGCTCTGATGTGTCACTACTGGCACTGGAGATAGTTGCCGGTTAGTGTCTGCTCTGGTACTAACACTGGTGGCGGTACGATAGTATGCTTGATTATTTTGATTCATCGAATTGACTAAAGTAGCGACGGTCTGATTCTGCTGGATCATCATGTTGTCCATATTCTACAGCATCGCGTTCATGAATTGAGTCTGAGGTACCAAGAATTATCTCATAACTAGATCTGCTACTCCTAGTACTGATAACGACCCACTTGGATCGACAAGATCTGAGTTGGCACATACTATCTCAAGATTACTAACAAGGTTAACTTCACTAGGGTTCTCCATCTGCTGGTTGACTAAGGTTAATAGATGAGAGGGAAAAGCACAAGGTAAGGGAAGACAATCTACTAATGGGAGCAAGCTTAACCCAAGGAACACTAAGAAACACACAAATAGCCAGAAAGCTATTAAGAGCATAAAACTCACAAGCAAACTTCACATAGAAGAAGAAAAATGAAAATTCTAATCGTCCAGTCGATTAAACTCTAACTTAACTGGGTGACTTGGCTCAACAAACGAGTGAAACCAACACTGATATATCCTATATGGCTGGTCTGAAGAATCTTCATCAAACGTTGATTCCTTGTGATCCTTGCAGATGAATCTTCGAGAAAGACAGCGGCGACGTACAACTTCTTCTTGCTCTTAAATTCTTGCGATCAACTTGTCTTAACCACTTGGAGAAATCTCGATACGTTGTTGTTGGCTGCATGGTCTTCAAAGAGTTGTTGAAAACAGCTCCTAGGCATCCAGCAAGACATTTGGCACTGATAATGACAACTATGAAAGTTATGAGGGAAGCGAGTCCAATTCAATACTCAAAATGGTGAGGAAGAATATAGATGAGAAAAGAATAGAATGGAAGAGTATAGAAGCTAGACAAGATGAGAATAGCACATTATTAAGATTTTTTATTTGTGAAATAAGTTTTGAAGTCTTTCCTAAAAACGGGCATTCTAACTAAGGTCATGACCTACAGTCGATATGGCTTTGATACCACCTCTGTCGGGAACCAAATATGCAAATTTGGACCCTCTGTGTATTCTGCACTAGTCCAGGATCACACTAGTGCATACAGTGGCAACATCGATGAAATATCAATTCCATATGCAAAAAATGACTAATAAATAGATAAATAATAATAATTGTCAGAGTAAAGACCTTAAGGTCAAAGCTTACAATTAATGTCTCAGAAGACAAATAGCTCAATAAAACTACAGCAGAACGAAACGGAATAACGTCAGTGAAGCCCATCCACAGGCAATCGACTGGGGTACCGCGACCTAGTTCTCCACGATCCTTGAAGTAGACCTTGTTGACTGACGATTCCACCACTTCTGTTGATTGTTTGAAGCAATTATGAGTACACAACCGTACTCGCAAGTGATACCACATAATACAATTTATAGATGATGGCTTATTCCAAAGGAATGGCTTCTGTGGTTCTTTTTGTAGAAATACAACATTTGCAATTGAATACAAATAATAGATTGAAAACATAATTCAAAACAAATAAACAGTAATAGTTTAGCATTTGTTTTCACGAAGGATACACAGCCTAATCAAGTTATTTACACAACCATATGACTTAGATCACACATCTCCCTTCCCAAATATTTTATGAAAATCTACCCCTTGTGCGAAATCCCCGAGCATGTTCATGACCGAGGACGCGGCTATTCGAATAGATTGATTAACACTCTGCAGAGGTTGTACACTTAACCCAAAAAATACAATTAACACATCATGTCTGCCATGACCGCCATACGGAAGTATGCGATTAAGCAATCATAACAAAACCTTTCAAAAACTTCATCTCAAACATTGACACTCCCGATGTGCTTTACTGTCGTCCAACCGATACACACATTGTTTGGCATGACACACACCGTTGGACAGGGATGCAGCGAACTGTCCCGCGATGTAATAAACACACCTCCAGCCCATCACACAGCTTAACCTACAATCTGAGTTGTCAATGGCAAGACTCCATAACCTACTAAGTTAGGCCCGTCCCATACCAGAAATGTGGTTGTACAGTAAGGCTCAGTTTAATGGCGCACAAAGTTAAGTCCTTAATTGACCAAGGCAAGACTTCTAATTTCTAACTAAGTCACACATATTATCATTCCCAGCACACAGCTCCACCAATCACACAGAATCCACCACTTTGCCTCAGTCCAAATCTTTTTCCACCCTATTGATTAAGTACAACACATGCCATCAACGAGTAATAGCACACAGCACACACAGTTTCATCACACAGTTCCATAATCACTTAATCAAGTTTATAATTGTATCTCACATGAAATGATGACTCATGGTATGGCTAAGCAATCTACTCGTATCTAACCAACCCACGTTGGTGCTACGATAATACCAACTAATAATGTACCAACCTAGGGTGACAAAAGATCATAGCATAACAATAGACAAGGTGGATATAACAATTTAGATTAATAACTGAACCCAAAAACATTTAAATAAATACTTGAAATAGGATGCAATAATTTGAATCAAAGTATTTTGAAAGCATTTAAATAAATACATAAACAACATGATGACACAGCAGAATCACACTACCGCTAGCTTAGTCAATTTGTTGAATCAGAATAATCAATCATCCGCCATACCAACATCAGCTCTACAACATTCTAAGTTATTAGAGTATATGAGGTCCCGTTTGCCTACTTTCTCTCATCTCTTAGAACCTTTGGAAGTAGAGGACTGTTGTGGAGAAAAATCTCATCATTGTCCAGTGCAATGATAAGGAGAAGGTTATCTATTCAGTTCATCAATTGGAGGGAGTTGCATTACATTGGTGGAAAAACTTTCGCGCCGCCCGCCAGGATAAGCAAACCATCACTTGGGCAGAGTTCATCGCTACCTGTCGCCAACAACATGCGACATCAAGCGAGAGTGATATAGTGAAACATGTTGTTCCTATCTCCTGCATCCAATCTAGCCATTGTCATTTGAAGTGCTACCAACCAAATAAGTCAGAAGATTGTGTATGTACCCGTTGTGGAGAAATATGTCATAGTGCTGATAAGCACAAAATAAATTGTTCCATTTGCGAGGGGGAACCATTCCTTTGGATAATGTCCATTGAGCAAGATAACATGTTTCTTTTGTGAAGGCAAGGATCATTGCTCAAGCCATTGTCTCATGTATTCAGTGTTGACTTCTGCAACACAACATCAGCGAGAGAATTTCTGAGCCGCTGTCCTACAGGCATTAGCAAAAGAATGCAAACTGTCATCAGTACAGGATATGTCAACTGAGGAGTCAAATAAGAAAAATGTTGACCATGGCAACCAACCTCAAAAGACAATTATGCCAATATCATCAGTAAAGTGCTTCAGGTGTGATAAGCAAGACCACTGTGTCATGAGATGCCTTACAAAGCGATAAGCTTCAACTTTCAAGAAAGATAGTTGTTCTGCCATAGTTTTGCCAAGCAAGGTACAATGGCCGACACGTGTACACTACAATTCTCATGAAAAAGGTCACTATGCCCGCTAGTGTCCTCAGAAAAACCAGTCACCCATTCCAATTGTAAGTCTATCAGAAGTCATTTCAGTCAAGATCGTAACACTCAGAGTAGGTGTACAACAGCAACATCCATTTGTCCAAAGAAGCAACCAAAGAAGAGATGTTTAAGCATTGACTTTACCAAGAATGCCTAGATTGATGATGCTAGATCATGCAATTCCGTGTCTCTGTTCGTAGCAGTAAAATCAGAGAATCGTTGTAATCTTCATTTTTTCTAAAGAGCAAAAAGGTGGACATCTTTGTGTGCAAGCTTTAAAGCAAAAGCATCGTTGGCTAATAAATCCTTGGATGCCTCTCCAGGCATATTCATTTGTTAGATCAGTAATCAGGCTTTGAGTCATGTTGATTGAAGGTCGTAGAGCCATAATCATGGAATATGATGTTGAATTCTAAGTCACCATTTTGCATAGCAGTAAGCAACAACAAACAGTTTGAAGACCATAGCCATGGGATAATGCTCGTATTCGCAAGAGAGTATGCAATTATCATTGCAAGTAACCTATGCAACATGCAACCATGAGAGGAATCAAGTTCGTCCTTGACTTAGTACCCAGGATCTACCAATTTTTGAAGGAACTATGGCAAAAAATTTTAAATGAGTTGTTGTAATAGGCGCACAAAATAGAGGATTTCTCATGATCAAAGGTATAACTTGCCTTGCTATAGCAACGATTCCGGGACTTCGACGTCTAACGCGCAAGAAAGGGAAAAACAAACAAAATTCAAAAAGACAAATCAAATAAACTCCTAATTGAAATTGAATGGTACTGGAAGATAGATACTGAATTTAGATGAATTTAGAAACTTGATTGGGTTCAAGTGGAGTTGTGATGAAGAAGATATAGCTTTTGGAAGTTTGAGATTCACATGAAATTATGAAAATAAAAAGGGAGAGAAACTGACAAGTGAGGTCTACGAAATGTTCTCGGAATATTTTATTTCGAAAATATTAGAAAATGGACGAGTGTATGACATGTGGGACCGACTGATATTTATGAATTTCTAGAATTAAAATAGTTCCAGAAATAAGGTAGAGAGAGCGACATGCGGGACCAATGATAAAAAAGATTTTTCAAGAATTAAATTAATTTCCAAAAATAGGATTAGAGGTTGACATGTGGGCCACTAGTCTATGGACCATGTCCTCGGAGATATGCTAGTCCACGGTGGACCAAGCTCATGAGCGAGGGTTGACCAAGAATTGACTGACATGCGGGACCCACATGTAAAAGAGATAAATAATTAGGGTTTTTAATTGGAAGGATGACACGTGGGGTCAACATGCAAGAGAGATGAGAGTCGGATAATGACTTTGTTTGTATGAATGATGTGTTGGGCCAATCAACAGAGAGGAAAAGAAATATCGTACTTGGGACCCATGTGTAATCAAGAAAGAGAGAACCAACCAGAGTTATCAGCAGAGAAGAAAATCAAGAACAGAGCGCAGGGAGCTACTGCCGGCCGGTTGGTTTGGTGCATGGAGTCCAAGCAGAGAATTTATGTTTGACTCTACACATCGGAGAAAGAAAAGGAAGGCATAGAAACATCAACGATAAAAGGGAGCAACCAAACTTAGAACACGTAATTGTGTACAGAGAACAGACTTCAACAGAGATGAACACCATGGCCGGTTCATGGCGCATAGGGTGGCCGGCGGCGGCGAAGGGGCAAAACGGAAAGGAAACGACGAGCCGGACGTGATGGTGTGGTCGGATTTTGGAAAAACTCACCGAGGAAGCGAGCAACGCGAAGAATACGCTTGGGCTTTATGGTCGACGGTGTTCCAGCGATCTTCGGGCGAAGGGGAAGGAAACATGACGTAGAGCACGACGCTGCAAACTCAACGCCGTAGACGGTTCGGTCGGAGGACGTCGGATGAAGGAGAAACCCGCTGAAGAAGACCTTTTGTTGGAACTCGATATTTTGCATGACGACGAAAATAGATTGATTCGGAGGAAACCAATTTAGGGGATTGGAAGAGGAGGTCAAGACGGACGTCTGGGCGCAAACAGTTTATTTTAAAAGTTTTTAGCTGAAACGTATACGTCCAGGACTCCTCGGCTGTTCGTCGGTTCGGCTGGAGATAAATGATGAACAGTGCCATGCGAATTACAGTAGCACAAGGTAGGAGAGAGAAAATTGATGATTTTCAGAATTAAATATAAAGCCAAAAATCAATGAGGTCAAATAAATAGTACATAAATCCGGAAAAATATCAGAAAATTCCTTGGAACACAAGGAAACCAAATAACACAGGTTTTGATTTAATTAATGTTTATATTAGTCAAATTATATATTTTCAATGTAGAAAAATCTCAATTCAGCTTTAATCATTCAAATAAAATTGGTGAAATTTTCTATGGACCTAAACTATTCAATTTTTTTTGAAAAGTCAAATTTTGGGATGTTACAGCGGCGCTAGAGCTTGAAGGGTGCGGTGGCTAGGGATTTTAGGATCAGGGTGAGAAGGTGAACCTAGGTGTCCTATTTATAGGCCTGGGGCGTACTAGATTTGGAAAACCATAAATCGAGTTCGTTTCGGTCATGAGATTGATTCCGAGTTTGAAGGGGATACGAGATACGATTCGAGTGGATTCGAGTGCGAGAGGATACGACAAGTCAAATATCGTATCTCTACGGGATTCTTTCCATTGGAAATACTATTGTTGGTGGAGCTTCCAGAAGGAGCCATGGCAGACAGAGGGCGAGTGCAGCACGAGGAAGGCGACGGAAGGGGGACGACGACCACCTGACAGGCACGGCCCACTTGGCAGAGGGACAAAGGCGCGGGGCGCGAGCGGGCTGGCGCGAAAAGATGGGCCAGGAAGGAATAGGAAATGGGTTTCGGCCCAAGATTGTTTATGAGATTACCAATAGATTTTCCTTTTTAAAAAATACAGAAAATGCAAATAGCAAATGAACTAAAAAAATTCTAGAAAAATCTAAAAAATATATCCAAACACATAGAGCCCAAATAAAATAGTTCTTATAATTGTTGATGTTGGTATTAATCATATTAAATTATTTTGATACTGAATGTCCCTGTTAAGCTTTATTAAAAATTAAAACAAAAACTCAAGGGTGAATTTTCCAACTACTAAGGATTTTTAAAACTCAAAAAATTAGGATGCTACACTTTTTCACCTAGCCGTGTTATGAAACAACTTAACGCTGTCATACAGCCGGTTAATTTTTGAACTTCTTTCTTTGTGGTCGGATGACGCATCTGCTCAATGGCCGCTATTTTTGCTAAATTCACTTCAATCCCTCTAGCCGGAACTAGAAAACCAAGAAGCTTTTTAGAAGAAACTCCGAACACACTTATCTGGATTCAACTTAAGGTTATGCCTTCTTAAGTTGTTAAAAGTCTCGTATTAGTAAAAAATATGATCGCCAGCGTTGATACTTTTCACAACCAAATCATCAACAAAAGCTTCTAGATTTCAACCTATCTAAGGATTAAAGGATTTTTTTGTATTAACCTCTAAAAAATCGCACCAGCATTCTTAAGACCAAATGACATCTTAACGTAGTAGTAAGTGCCATATAGCATGATAAAGAATGTTTTCTCTTGATTGTCACAGTGTGATAATTCCTTAATAGTGTATAAAAAGATTTCCTATTGCCCTCGTTCTTGTATTATGACAGCTGATGCCAGGCCCTCCTTTCGTAAGCTCTTTGGCGTCCAAAGATTTTGGTCTCCGGTTTAATGGAAGCTAAATATTCAATCTAAAAAAAATCATATATCCAGAGTAAAAACCCGTTTCATTATGGACAATTACTAGAATATGCTATTGTATTTACATCACAAAATTTGTTAGTCACAAAAATGCTCAAATTGAGGCTGCCCAAAAGGCTATGTACATATAAGGCAATGCGAACCACCGGTGTATCATGATGTCCTAACATATCCATATCGAGAAATTGCCTCTCTTGAGTGGCAACTGGCAAACACTCTGTGAACCTAACAATACCTGCAAAACATAAGCTCAATATGAAACAATCCATCTCTACTATAATGCCAATCAAAACAAAGTTACCAGCCTAGCTTAGGTAAATTGTAACACAGTCCCTCACGTGATTCCTCATACTCGTATCGCAACTCAATAATTGTATGCGTAGCATTTTCCATTGTAGTAGATCGGTACTAACCAGCCTAGCTTAGGTAAATTGTAACACAGTCCGCTCACGTGATTCCTCATACTCGTATCGTAACTCGATAATTGTATGCGTAGCATTTTCCATTGTAGTAGATCGGTAGCCTAGCTTGGGTAATTTTTCTGATTTTTCTATTCCTGCATCACTAATGGTACTACAAACTGTAGTTTGACATTGCTTGCCTTCTTAGGTATAGACATTATGACAGGCGAAAGTTTCTTCAACCACTTGACACAAGAAATCGAACTTCAATTCATTTCTGATTCTTGCAAGCACATATATTATTATTATGTAAGGTAGATCCGCCAAATTTTTATTTTAGGTTAGCGCCGTAAGTTTGCTGCCAGTTGTCAGCAAATCCATCATACTTTTTTTAAACTCAAGCTGAAAGCTTTTATTTAAACTACAGTTTTGAAAATTACAGTATCTGTCAAGCACATTAGACAGAAACAAGGAGGCCACATTGAGCCAATTCCTCAGTTGAAATTGCATAATTTACCATAACCAATAATTATCTTTTCTTAAAAATAAACTACAAACAGTAATTATCAAGAATGATGAAAATGATGATTTTAAGAGAGACCAATGATAGATGTAACACAATAGCATTTAAGGTGTCCATACCTTTGCTCTAGCAGGGTATTGATTGTATCATGCTCGATCGAAACTCCATAGACATCCACAAAACACTTGTATTTTTTCTGGGACATCATAACATGTAAGTGTATCAAGTGTTTGTTGATCTTTTCGTGAGCAATATCATCTAACCAAATGAGAAGTCTTGAACAGTGCGACCACTAGTATTGCGAGGGGCATATGGCCTTGGTACCTTCCATCTCAGTAATTCCTGAAAATTTTTGAAAGCATCCTTCAGATTAATCAAACAAGAGTGCAGAAAACATGCTTAATAATCAGTAGTTAGCTGAACATGTATCAATATCTGGAAATCAAAAGAATAAAACGCCAAGCTTGAGTTGCAGACTTGTATAAGATAAGCAATTCACTGTCCGAACAACTAAAATATATTGGGCAACGTTAAATGCATTCCAAACTGAGTTTGATCTGGATAACACAAAGTTTAGCCATTTTGTACTTTGGTCTGGATGTACCCATGCCAGGTTATGATGTGTAGAAGTATGTCATTTCTATTTACAAGGAAGTTTGAGTACCTTTGTTGAATTTGGACCATAGGCTTTACAAGCTTTGTCAATTGATGAGTAAATGATAGTTGCTTGGTCAGACCCACGATTACACTTGACCAAACGAACAACTTCCCTTGAATTTGTAGGCTTCGCCTTCAAATACAAAATAAGCTTTGAAGGTAAGGATCCTGGAACATCTTTTTTCCCATGAGTCATCTCTACTGTCACCAGATCATCCCATAATGCGTCCCAGATTACTGAGCATGGATCCTTTGCAGGATTGAACTTTCTCTGGGTCATCATTGGTAGCTGAAACCAAGCATGTGATGAAATTTGACTGAAAGTGAAAACCATAGTAAAACGAGTGTGTAAATTTGTCTTACCTGAAGCAATATTACTCTTCTGTGTGTAATTAAAAGAATTTTCCCCTTAGGAAGTATAAAATGATCCTCATAAGCATCAGTAGATGCAAACTTTCCTCGGACTTTAAAAAGGTCAACTTGGCCAAGAAATGTACCACATTCAGCTAGCTGCAAGATAGCCTTCATAACCCAAAAAAGGATAAAAGAAACCATTCAAATGATGTAATTCATAGTACATCAATGCCCTTCCATAGAGAGAGAACTAATTACCTGGCCAGCTGCTTTATGTTCATTATATGGATAGATCAAGCTATCACCACCAATTGCTCGAGGAGACGCCTACGCAACAACTGCTCCTCGGCCATTATAGCTGATGATATTTTCATTTTACAGCATTTGCACCTTGGTAGTTTTCGACAAAAGATCAAGAACTCCGCTCATTGGCTGAGCAGCTGCACCAATTAAACCTTTTCCAACTCCCTGTACAAAGCCCTCAACACCAGAAGATTTTGCACCCTCAATGGGCTTTGTCAATATGCCAGTGACACCTCTGAAGATGCCCTTTGCGAGAGCCCCACCTCCATCACGTATGACATCACCAAAGTCTTCCACTCCTTTGCTATCCTGGAGAAAACATAGCAACAACATGGTGATTTTTAAAGTTAGAACTTATAATAGTTTTTTTTCACAGTTCAATACATGCATATGAACATAGAAGCAAACAAAAATGGACCTGTCTCATTCGGCCCTGAATGAATTTCTTGTCCATAGACAGTGCTGCTATACCCTTGCTCATGTTACTCAGAGCGCTACTTGCATTGCCAAGAATGTCAACACCAGAGAGTAGTTGAAGAGGTTGGCTAAGAAGATCTTTTTGAATGTTAGATATAGCAGCGCTCATTAGTGCACTTTGTCGCATGCACAAGTCCTCTCGGTACCTTTGAGCTATACGGACCTTAATGTTTGAGATAAATACATCAGCATAGAGAAACATTAAAAAAAAGAAGCATGAAGGTTTGTTCAGGCAAGTTACAAAATTAGAGATAGAGAAACAATTATAAGTACTATGAAAGACGAAGATACAAAAAAAAAAGTCCAAGTGCTGCCCTACCGGCATGTGCTCCATGTTTCCCAGTGCAGTCATCAAGGATGACCAGAACCCAAGAACTCCTCTTGGCCTTTGGGTTGGGGACATTGCCATTGACACTCTAAATCGGATCTCGGAGATATTCAGAAGCCTGTCAGAGAAGGTTCAGTATTAACACAGGGAAAAAAGTAAGAAAGAAAAACACAATAAGATGCAGTTAGTGGCCTACCCAATTTTCAGTATAGGATCCACTGAAACAGCAGAAGGCTGAGAGCTAGATATCCTGTCAAATTTTAGGTGTTGAACCATCTCATGGAGGCGCCAAATAATTGGTTCATGGATGTTAACCAAAAAAACACAACTTTCAGGGACCTACAAACATTACACAATTGTTATTGGAACAGACATTTAGACATTTAAAGACATCTTAACATCTACTTGATGACCTGCGGCTACAACAGGAAACTGCAAGAATGCAACAGAGTCAAGACCAAACAGAAAAGTCTTATTCAATGCCTACATATATAAATATCTACTTGATATTTGTGGATATCATGGGGATATGCTTCAGATCTTAGCATGATGTGACAATTGGCAATGGCATTTATGGTTTGTCGTTTCACAGGGTTTTCGACAAAGTTCAGACTTTCTGGACAGGGGCGGTCCGACCGGCCATAGCATGGCGGTCCGACCAGTCCCAAATCAGTCGGACCGGCCATGTACGGCGGTCGGACCGGCCGTGACCAAAAATGGTCAGAACAAGCTGGGCCAAAAATAGAGGATGTAGGCAAGTGAGGGGATCCCAATGCACTTGGTCTCATAATTTTTGGAGCCTGCAAGCAAAAGTTCTATTCGCTTTAAATTTCCGAAGGTTTGAATTTCGGGCTTGAAATTGGCTAAGTCCTTGTGGCGGTCCGACCGCTCGAGGAGCGGTCCGACCGGCGGAGAGCGTCCGACCGCTCACGATGAGTGATCGGACCGCTTTCCACTTATGAACGCCACCAACCGTGGTGATGTTGTTTTGTTAGGTCAAGCTCATTGGTTTCATGGCATATGTATTGCATGATGCATGTTTTGACTAACATGGGTCAAGTTGTGAAGAACTTGTTCCCGAATTCGTGTTTGCTTGTCTATGGTTGTGCAGGTTGCTTGGTGATCAACGACGGTCAACGGTGAGGAAGATCGGGACTAGGCTTGGAGAGCTGAGGTCCAGAACGATCGACGATGCCGGGTAAAGTCAATGACTCAAGCGTGACGCAACATGGACAAGAGTGACCTATTAGCAAATCTGAGGCGCAAGATGACGCTAGGTGAAGCTGTTTAGGTCAAAAGGTTAAAGACGGCGCTTTGCAAAGCGTGCGTGTGTGACCCGTTTGTTAGTGGGCCTTAACGGGAGCCCAATAGAGTCAAACCCTAGAAGTTCTAGGCCTCCATTATAAATAGGAGGAGGTGGTGGCTGCACCACCTCTCTCTCGCCTCTTTGATGTTTCAAAACCCTAATTGGCTTAGGGGGAGTTGAGGTGGAGGCTATGGCTCTTGATGGTTTGAGGTGATTTTCGTGATCTTGGATTGATCACTGATCCATGATGGTGTGGGTGTAATCCAACAACAATCACATTCTTAATCTACGCAAGATTTGCTTGAGATAAGTCTCTTTTCGTTCTTTCTTTCATTATCGTGATTTTAGGGCTTTCTTTGATCCACGAGTTTTTAATTGATTCTTTCACGTGAATTAGCTTGCTATGATATGTGTGAACCTATCTAGGATCATCTTGATCATCAATCACTCACGAACAAGCATTAGGATCAAGTTTTCGTTCTTGCCCGGTTTTAGACCCTCTCTTACTCAATTGACAAGCTGCTTAGGATCTAGCCAAGAATTATCATAATATTCGATTGGAATAGGTCCTCAATAGCATAGAGAAGGTGTGTGCAAAGTTTCGTGAAGTTTGGAGTTGAGAATCAAAAGTTAGACCTAATTGCAACTTCGTCATCGGGCTGTTTTTACTGTTTCAGATCTGTTCTAGAGTCTGCCGGTCAGACCGCCCCTCACCACCGGTCCGACCGATTTGGCAGCGGTCCGACCGCCAGGAAATCGGTCCGACCGGTCAAGTCTAGAGGTCAGACCGCCAGTGCACTGTGTTGCTTTAATCTTTGATGATTTTGTCATATTGCTTAGGGGATTAATTTGAATTCAATACTAGTCTTCCGCTGTACTGGTATATTGATCTTCATAGCTTCCTAATAGCTATTGGAGTGAAATTGTGTTGAATTCATAATTTGTGAAAAAGTGAGCGTGCTCCTATTCAAACCCCCTCTAGTCGCCTTTTCGGTCCAACAATATTCTACTGAAAATAGACAAGCACTTAAAAGGAAAAAATATCTGAAATAGCTATGTGAATCAAAAGACCATTTCCTAATAACCCATGTTGAATTAGTAAGCTCACCTGCACACCGATATATGGATAAACACAAAAATCTAGAGAATTATTTGTTTGCATTGTCATCGAAAACTTGACAACATAGTCTGATTGATTCTCCATCTTTTGGGGACAAAACAGGACAGGCATTGGAACAAAAGGCAATTGATTGTCCACTTGAATCCAATGCATTCGCATTTTAAACCTGCCATTAATAGAGGTGAGACATTTGAGCATAGACAAAAGAGAAATTTTGAGCAAAAGTAACCTAGCAAAAAACCAAGAGCTAATTATTGTTACCGATTGATTCCAGAGCCCATTCCAGAAGAGTAGGCAAGTAAAAGTTGCTGCACTGAGAGATAAAGAACTTCCTCAGGCATATGGTCAATTATGGAAATGCCCAGCTCTGTTAGTTCCAAAGTAACATGGAATTCACTATTCAGATCTTGAGATGACTGCCCACAGTCGACCTCTGATGGCTGAAAGATTGGTGATAATAGCCTTTCAGTTGTATGTTCCCGAGTTCTATTATCTGGCAGCCAATCACTAATTTGAGTAACGTGCAATTTCCCCTCCTTAAGAACAGTGACGCGCAAGGCCTTCTTAAGTCCACTTGAAGTAGCCAGAGGCTGGTGATCCATTATGACATCAATGTCATATGTCATGGAGCTTGTAGGGTCAGTTCCATCAACCAGTACTTCCAATAGACGCCTTCTGCCAAGATCCTCCCAGAAGAAGGAGGCCGATGAATTTGGAGGCAAACTACGCCATGAATAATTATCACCACCAAATTGCCGAAACCGCACAGGCAAAAACATGGAGCGATTCTCTACCCTGCTTACATGATTTATGATTTGCCATAGTAAGTGTAAGAAATTTTGATGTATATTTGACATGAATAAGTGTGCTGTACCTGTATGGACTGGACCAGCAGGCGAGCTGAAATACAACTTCATAACGTGAACTTTTTGTTCCACTTCTCACGTTTACCCTCACAAAAGCATGATCATTTCCTGAAATACTGTTCATGAGCACACATAACTCCATTAGCATCAATGCTAAATGGCGTACTCCATTTGTATCCCTCCAACCGCAACTGCAAGTATACCAATGGTGAAAGGTAAAAGAAGGAACTAAAACATTTATAAGTAAGCAAAAAGTACCAGTTCAAAGTAAATAACCTTTAAAAGTTCGTTTCCAAATTCTGATCGCCATCGGAACACTTTTGGGGGATCAGTTGGATGTAAATGATCCTCAATGTCATTATGATACTCAGATAAAATAATACTTCTCCCAATTCTATTGATAAAAAGTGCTCGTGGGAGAAAACTTACTACCTGCATAATCAGACAACAGTTTTATTTTTCTGAATTGCTTATTTCAAGCATACGGTCACATGCATATACAACACTGCATCAAAATAAACTTTTTTTTTATGTTGGAACAGAATCAACAAAACATAGTGAATAAGATTTTAATGTTAAAGGAAATCCATCGATTTGGAGATGTATGCCATTTTTTCAAGAACAGTAAAGAAAACTATAAGAAAATCTAAAAATGGATTGCTCGAGAGTCTAGAGTCAAGATATAAAGCGTAGAAGATATAGGTAGACTCTTGAGGTTAAAAAATACCAAATAATTTCAACCAACACAGTGAGCTCCGGCCTAACCCTTGCATATGGATTTATTTTGAGAATTTTTCAAGAGCAACCAGTAAAAGAACTGCTCTTTGTTGTGGTCGTTGGTTGGATACGGGGCTAAGGGTAGGGCACTTGCCCTTATCTAACCGCCAGCATGCCTCTTTCCTGTCGAGGTAGCGAGACACTAAGGCCTAAGTAGCCAGGGAGGCGAGGGATCGCTCTCCAAGCTCGACCGGGGCTCTTCCCGACGACCAGGAGGCTCTAATCTTTAGCCAACTGTTAGGGACTTACTTTGTATATTTCTTTGCTTGATTGATAATGGATACATGCTACCCCTTTTACAGGGACGACTCGACTTGACCCCTAAGAAATAATTTATAAGGAAACTTATCAATTCAATCTAATCTTTCCAACTATTAAAAATAATTTTCCTAATAAATAAAATCTTACCCCTAACAATAACTATTTAGATAAAGAATCACAAAATAATCTACCCAGCCAATTATTCTTTATTCTAGGAAACCAATAAGCGTGCATGGAAAACAACGTGAATACAGTACCACAGGGTATTGTTCACACATTGTTACAGTACCAAGGTACTGTTCACGCACCTACTTCGCCGCCTCGCGCTTTTCTCCATAACATTACAAACCTCGCTGTAAGCGAGGAAAGTAACACTATCTTTGATTGTTGAAATCAGAGTACATGAGTTACACATATATAGATTACAGCTGTCATGTGTACGCGTACAGCTAGCATGTGAACGCGTGATACCTCGGAAGAGAAGACGTCATGCATGTAGGAAGCCGAGGCACCATCCTGTCTAACACACCCCCACAGTCGGAACGTCGCCAAGGCGGACATTCAAACTGGACCTAAATTCTGTGAAGACGGAAGTCTCGCGGACGACGATCCAGCGATGATGATCCGGCGTGATGACGACGGCAGACGGGGCGCTCGGAAGGCCGTGTCGACGAGCGTGGCACGTCACGCGACGACGTTATCGGAAGAGAGGAGGCGCGAAAGAGGTCAAAGCCGAGGCAGTGAAGTCCGGAGCCGAGGAACGTCGACGGGTCGGCAGGGCGATGCAAACCGATCTATGATCGGAAAAAATAGAGAAAACCCGATTTGAAGAAGACTGAGGAAAACTCTAATTGGTAGCCGATTGGATGATCGGTGACACGACTTAAACTATGGGTTGTGCAGCCCTCGGTAGAGATCATGGAGATGAGATCATCTCCCAGGGGTGGCGCGGCGGAAGCTATAGAGGCGGCGGCTCAGGAGCGGCACCGCTCTGATACCATGTAAGCGAGGAAAGTAACACTATCTTTGATTGTTGAAAAGAGTACATGTTACACATATATATATTACAGCTATCATGTGTACGCGTACAGCTAGCATGTGAACGCTTGATCCCTCAGAAGAGAAGACGTCATGCATGTAGGAAGCCGATGCACCATCCTGTCTAACACTCGCGGCGAGGCAGCTCGTCCTCGAGCTGCGGTGGTGGCCACGGTTGAAGTCCTTGGTGGCCCCATGTTGACAACAGTATCCGGTACCGTAGTCGATTCGCTTGAGAGCAGGTCAGCGACACTCCGACATATGGCACCCAAGAAAGAATCACCTTAGCATGACGTGGCATTGAGGAAGACGTCGGCGACATGGGCAACCGACATGGGGAAGCAGTGAAGCTCGTACTACCACAGAGCGTGATGATGGCGGCAAGGATGCGACGGTGACATTGGCCCCTCAGCTGTGACGCTCCGGATCGCCTAGGGCACGGTGTCGGTCGGCCGCGCGAAAAATACCACCATTGGACAGCGGCAACCCTCCTCGACGAACGCACCAGGGGCAGCCAAGGGCAGTGTTGCCGTCAAGGTGTTGGTGACGACGGCCGAAATGGCATTGTTGGCGGTGCTAGTTCTGGAGGCGATGGAAGTAGAGGTGCAACCATGTTGGCGACGACAAGCGTCACCCCCTTCATCTTGGCCAAGGTCACAGCCGGCGGGGTTGCCGTCAAGGCCAGCGGATTGGTGGAACATTCCTTGCTCACGACGTGGCTTCTCTCCAACGAAACACCAAGCATCTTTTCAAGCATCTCAATCATGCGACCCAGCATGTCGCTGGTTGTCATGGAATTGAAACCCTCGCTAGTCGACATGTAGGAAGGGGCAATGATTGGCTTTGATAGCAAATGTTGTGGTCGTTGGTTGGATACGGGTCCGAGAACCGAGAGTAAGGCACTTGCCCTCATCTAACCGCCAGCAGGGCTCCTTCCTGTTGAGGTAGTGAAGCTCTAAGGTTTGATTAGCCAGGGAGGCAAGGGATCACCCTCCAAGCTCGGTAGGGATTCTTCCCGACGAATAAGGAGGCTCTGATCTTTAACCAACCAGTTAGAGACTAACTTTGTTTATTTCTTTGCTTGATTAATAATAGATACATGCTATCCCTTTTATAGGGACGACTCGAATTGACCCCTAAGAAATAATCTATAAGAAAACTTATCAATTCAATCTAATCTTTTCAACTATTAAAAATAATTTTCCTAATAAATAAGATCATATTCATAATAATAACTAGATAGATAAGAAATCCCAAAATAATCTACCTAACCAATTATTCTTTATTCTAGGAAACCAATCAGCGCGCAGGGAAACAACGCGATACAGTACTGCTGGTACTGTTCATGATTGCTACAGTACCACCTTTCTCCATAACATCTTTACGGCCCTACTACGCGTCCATTTATTGCTGCTAATCTGTATTGGTACAGTTGTATTGAGTGGAAGGTTGTTTGACTAAAAGGAAGTAAAAGTGAAAACGATTTTTTTCTGAAAATACATGTCCTACTAGAAACATGGCCCCGGTTCATTAATAATAGAGATTTTCCAAATGAGACAAATGTGAAAATAGAAAGCTCCCAGGATTAGTGTTAGCTGTAAATTGATTTTAAATCTAGTACATCAGATGTTTATCAATTAATTTGAAGGGTTTCAACAAAGCTAAATGGACCAACCAACAAAACAGAATATTTTGTTTCACTGGTTACGCAGCTTACGACATAAAATTTTCAAACGTGTACTGTGGGAACATAGATAGAGCAGATTGACTTAACTTTAACTAAATATCCTGAACAATCTTGTATGGGAAAATTACATGGAACCTGAGCAAACAGCCAATCAGACCAAAAGATGAATAGATCGTCGAACTATTTTATCTGGTTTTAACTCGACAAGATGAGCCTACCCAGAGATTGAAATTCCGGCCGGTAACCACCGGTAACCAGTTTTTCCGGCCGGTCCCGGGAAAAAAACTGGCCGGGATGGCCGGGATCTTTTAAATTCAAATACGAATTTTTGACTCTACACGGACCGGCCGGAATCTTTTAAATTCAAATATGAATTTTTGACTCTATAATGTCCTTCTCCAGTTGGTTTAGGTATTGTTATACTAGATTATATATTGAAACATTAGCTTTTAGTATATTTAGCATTATTAAAACATAAAAGACCGGTTTTTCCGGTTCCCGACCGGTACCGGTTTCGGGAAAACTGCAGTTCAAAATTTGACCAGTTTTTTCCCGATTTTTCTGGTAACCGACCGGTTACCGGTACCGGCCGCCGGCCAGCCGGGATTTCCGCCGGGACCGGTTTTTTGATCCTTGAGCCTACCTATGCATCAGGACTAGCAGATAAAAACTTTCTGAGAGAGAAGATTTTTGCTGCTTAGGTAGGCTCTCCGAACCTCGTGAAAAGGGTGGGTTTGCTAACACCAATCCTGAAATCCATATCACTAATCAAATGGCTCAATACTGTCGGGGAAAAGGAATAGATGAACGAGTCAACTACTGCGATTGCTTTCCAAAGGAATCTCTGCATTTTATTCTTGCAATTACCAAATGGGTTAAAATGCTTAGTAAGGTCTTAATTTCTAATTTCTCACAAAGATGCAATAAATTAGAAGAAATAGGCATAATAATATTGCAAATGAACTTGTTGCCATCCAACAAATTCTATGGGATGATATGTATGCTAAGTGTAGTAGCACGTATATAGCTAATCTGGGCTTGGGCCATAACTCAAGTGTATATATACTGTATTGTATTGCTATGGAATAAGATGCATAGTTGTGAATAGAACCCCCCCCTCGTTTCTTGTTAAAAATAATCATGCCAGGACAATTAACTACAAACATCCAAAGGACATGGTAACACATGAAGATTCAAACCTTAGTTCTGTCTGAAGCCATCTTCAATTGAACTGAGAACCAGTAATATGATCCATCAGAAGCAAATGCTTTGACATCAACATGCTCCTGCGCCAGATGAATGACACAAAATCAACAAAATAGTCTTCAAGAGAAGATAGGGAATACACCTAACGTACGTAATACCACATTGTATACCTTGTTCTCAAGCTCAATGAGAGACACTCCTATACTGTATTGTGTGCAACTGCCAACAGCCACAGAAATCGCAACTCGTGCTGGGCTGAAATTGTTATCACGAGATTCATAGCGCAGACCTGCAGAGCGGTTCATGTAATCTTGTGGCGACAGCATTACATAGTTTGTACTACAATCTTCAATGACTTCCAATATTTGCATATTTCTCTGTGATACTGTGCCCCTTCTGACAAGAGACTTTGAAGAATATCTGAGGGAAAATTTTGAAGATTTAGCTGCTCTGCTTAGTGAGTCCGGTCTGCTAAGTGAGTCTGCATCTGAGTTTTCTGTGGGTTCCACTTCTACAATGCGATAAGACAGTGGGATTGAAGAATTGTTTTTGATCCAATATGGAACGAATAATCTCAGCGTCTTTGGTGCACCATCACTTGCTCCCAGGTCATGTTCAACACTAACACGCAGTCTCCTAATTTTCAAAACAAATGAAATTATTAAAAACAAAAAAATAAATCAACACTCTAATCACAATTCACCTGAAAACATCAAATGCTAGATCAAGTGGTGTAAATTTTAACCTACAAATCCAAATAAGGAAACTAACTGACTGTAGATAATACTATCAGATTGTACATTGAATTTTGTAAAGTGTAATATAAAGGCCCATCTAGTGTTGGCCCATTAGGCCTTTGTAGCTTGTCCATACTCTTCATTCTTCAATTGCTAATGCATATGTGTGTATATGGATTCAATTAACAAATTTATGCTTACGAATGTTTTTGTCAAAATATGCTAATATATAGGGATTAATCTTTTGCCAGTCTCCACTTAAAATTATTTTTTCTTATTAGAATATTATCTATGTATGTGAAGGTTGTTAGAAATAGCAACTTGTATTCTCAGGAGGCCAATGGGTCAGTATATATAGACAAGTACAGGAGGTGAATATGCATAACCCCTCATAACAATGGAGAATAACACAACTACACATATATCTCTAACACCTCCCCTCAATCTCACGGTGGATCAACAACACTGAGTTTAGAGAGGTAGAAGCCGTGTTGTGCTCGAGTATGGGCCTTCGTGAAGAAATCCGCTATCTGAAACTCAGAAGGCACATACTGAAGAGCAATCACCTGATTATGCACACAAGACCTCATGAAGGAAGCATCAACACCAATATGCTTGGTGAGCTCATGCTTCACAGGGTCACGGGCAATACTGATAGCACTTGTACTGTCTAACAAGAGAGGAGTTGGTGTAGTGACAGAAACACCAAAATCCTCAAGTAATCACCGTAGCCAGGTAATCTCTGCTGTCAAGAGAGTCGTAGCTCGTAACTCAGCCTCTGCACTCGAACGGGATACTGCAGTCTGTTTCTTCGTCTTCCAGGCAATGAGAGAACCACCAAGAAAAACACAGTAAGCAGAGATAGACTAGCGATCAGATGGATCGCTGGCCCAAGTAGTATCCGAATAAGCCTGAAGCTGTAACGAGCTGAAGTGTGGAAAGAAGAGATGGCGAGAGATAGTCCCACGAAGGTATCGCAGAACTCGAAGAAGGTGGCTATAGTGGACCTGAGTGGGAGCAGAGACGAACTGACTCAAAATGTGGACTGGATAAGTGATATCCGAACAAGTAACAGCAAGGTAGACAAGACTCCCAACAAGATGACGATAGCGAGTCGGATCAGAGGGCCGAAGATGAACATTGAGCGCCATGGGAGTCTCAACAGTACGCTGATCAGTGAGAGAGGCGCGATCAAGAAGATCCTGGATATAATTCTCTTGGGACATAAAGAAACCATCTAGAGTAGAAGTAACCTCAATCCCAAAAAATTAACGAAGAGAACCAAGATCCGACATAAGAAACTGCTCACTCGGACGAGTCTTGACAAAGGCAATGTACTCAGAACCATCTCCGGTGATGATCATATCATCAACATATAGAAGAAGAAGAGTCCGATCACGAGACGACGTGTGGACAAAAAGGGTAGAATCATGATCACTAGCTGAGAAGCTAGCAGCAGTGACCACGGAGGAGAAGCGTTCAAACTAAGCACGAGGGGCTTGTTTAAGGCCATAGAGAGAGCGACGAAGACGACAAACCATGCCCTCAGGAACAGAATACCCAGGTGGCGGATGCATGTAGACCTCTCACGCAACTCGCCATTAAGAAAGGCATTCTTGACATCAAACTGAGAAACACACCAATGGCGAACAGACGCCACTGAAAGAAGAGTGCGGACAGTGGTCATGTGGGTCACAGGAGCAAAAGTCTCATCGTAGTCACTACCATGCTCCTGCTGGAAGCCATGAGCAACAAGACGCGTCTTATAGCGTTCAAGAGAGCCATCAGAGCGAGTCTTAATCTTATAGACCCACTTACACGTGATGGGACGAGGGTGAGATGGAAAGGGAACAAGGTGCCAGAAATGCGCTCGAGGCGACAATCTCCTCGGCCATGGCATGCTGCCACTCAGGGTGAGTAACAGCATCCTGGTAGGAGACAAGCTCATGGGTGGCTGCACCAGCAAAAACCAAAACGGGCAAGAGGCCGAATCGACTGACGATCGCAGAGACCGTAGCGAGGAGACGATAACCCATCAGGGGAAGATGGAGCATCGGGAGAAGATGAAATATCAGGGGAAGATGGAGCATCTGGAAGAGCCTCAATACGAGGTCGACGAGTGTAAAAGAGAGTGGGAGGAGCCTGAGGAGCCGCAGGGGAGGAAGCAGGCGGCGACAACGGCAGAGAGGCCTCAGGAGGTATATGTGGAGACTCAGTGGGACGGGTGAACGAGGGCAAGATAGAGATGGGTGTATCTGGAAAAGTCAAAAAAGACAGGGACTCCACAGAGGAAACCGAAGGAGAGGCAGGACATGGGTAGAAGGGACGAGACTCGTCGAAAGTCACGTCCCGATAAATCCGCATCCGTCGACCAACGGGGTCCCAGCACCGATAGCCCTTGTGCTCAGCACTGTATCCCAGAAAAACACTCAACAGACTAAGCAGTCAGTTTGGTACGTTCTCGAGGTGCAAGGAGAACGTAGCAAATGCAGCCAAACAGACGAAGGGCAGAGTAGTCTGAAAGAAGACCACAGAGACGCTCAACAGGGATCTCACCCTGAAGAGCAGAAGAGGGCTGAATGTTGACGAGATAGGTGGTAGTGGAAACGGTCTCGGCCCAAAATTGCGGTGGAATAGAGGCGGCAATCATCAGGGTACGAGTCGTCTCAAGGAGGTGATAATGCTTGCGCTCGGCAACACCATTCTGAGCATGAGCACCAGGACAAAAGAACCGAGCGAGGGTGCCCTGCTCAGCAAGAAAGTTGCGCATGTAACGAGAGAAGTACTCGCCAACAGAGTCAGCACGAAAAACACGAATAGGAGTGGAAAACTGTGTGCGAACTATAGTAGCAAATTGTTTATAGATAGACAAAACCTAACTACGAGAAGACATAAAATATATCCAAGTGTGGCGAGAGAGGTCATCTATAAAAATGATATAATATCGATGGCCCCCTTTCGAAAAGAAGGGAGCCGAACCCCAAACATCTGAATGAATAAGATCAAATGGTCGCTGAGACATGGACTCACTATGAGAATAGGGAAGCTGAATCTGTTTCCCTAACTTACAGCCCTGACAATCTAAAGACACGTTTCCTAAGACACCCCAGAAGACCACGACGGACTAAAGATGACAAACGAGATCCACACAGATGACCAAGACGGTGATGCCACTGCTGGAAAGAGCTGGTAGACGGAGTGGTAAAAGCGGAAAGACTGGCGGCGACGGTGGCAGCGGAGGGAAGGTGAAGCCAGTCAAGCTCCCAGAGACGCTGTGAGTCAAGGCGCCGAGGGCCAGAACCAACCAGAGCCCCTGTGTGACGGTCCTGAACACAACAAGAGTCAGAGTCAAGAATGACCCGACAACCAAGGACAGTAATCTGTCCAGCAGAAAGAAGCTGCATGGTTAGGCGAGGAACATGAGTTATAGAAGGAACAAGAAAGGATGAGTTGCTAAGAGGTCCTCGACCAGATACAGAAAGAGAGGTACCATCAGCAGTAACAACACTGACAGGTGTAATGAAAGACAAAGTGGAAGAATCAGAAGTCATGTGAAAGGATGCTCCTGAATCAAGAATCCATGGGAGGTACCTGACTGTGTAGAAGGTGGTTTCTCATTGCCCGAAGAGTCATTAGCAGAACCTGTTGAGAGAGAACCTGAAGCGGCAAGCAGGCGTCGAAGTCTGGCTATCTCCTGCTCCGTGAGAGAAACTGCTGAAGGAGTCGATGCAGACGTCGATGTAGAAGCACTAGTGCCAGTGCTAGGAGAAGAACGGCGTGAAAGATGCCGCTGCTTCTTATAGCACTGGGACTCAATGTGGCCGACCTTGTCGCAGAGAAGCGAGGACGGCGGCCACCACTATGGCGGCCATTGGGAGGCGGTGTCTTGAAGCGTGGAGTAGTCGAGTAGCAGTGGACGGCGGCGAGCACGGAGAGGAGTGGCATCGCACCAAAGACCGCTCGGCGAGTCTCCTCGCACGGATCTTGGTAAGAGCCTCGGAAGAGTGACACGAGGTGGCGCAAGAAGCGGGCACGCTCTGCTCGAACTTAGGCGGCGAGTAAGGAACTTGTGACACTGCTGAAACTCTAGGTCGACGCATACCTGCGGCGGCATGAGCAGGAGCGGCGGCCAAGCGGGCGAAGAGAGTCCGGTGACGCCGCATGGCAGAACTCTGAGCGTAGAAGGCGTCAACAATAGCATCACCCTGCTGAAGAGAGTGCTCCTGGCGAACCACGGACAGGTAGAGAGCATCTCCAGAGGGTTCGTGGCGCTGACGAAGGTGAGTCCACATCTGGACAGCCGAAGGGAGTCCTACAACCTCAGAAGAAAACTGAGGCTGGACACTGGCAATGAAGACAGCAGCCGCCCGAGCGTCGTCGTCGCACCACTGAGTGTAGGCGATCAATCAATCCATGTAGGAATCCAGAGCCTCTTGGTAGGCAGAGCCAGCCTTCTCATTAGCAAGGCGGCTGACCTCGGCAAACAACCTTGTTTACCGTCGGGGCGGCAGAATGACGTAGGCTCTGTCCGAGGAGTGGGTCAAGGCGGGCAGGTGACATCGCCAGATAGAACACCCCAGAGACGAAGACCACGCATGTGGATGCGCATGTGAGACACGAAGTCGTTGTAATTAACACCATCGAAGATCACCGGGCAGCGAGGGATGGAAACGGTGCCCATTGGTAGGCGGCGCTGGACGGCTAATAGCAGCGATCGACGGCCATGGCGGTTAGACCACGTTTTTTGGCACACAAAAAAAAGAAAAATCGATCGGCTGACTTAAAAGCCCACGACCACACGGCCCATAAAGGAGAGGCGAGCGAACAGGGGGGAACTAGGGTTCCCCCCTCGTGGCGACGAGGGTAGCGGCTCGTGGGGACGGCGGCGGCGGCTTGTTGCGTCGGGACGAGTCAGCGGCGGAGGTCGAGCTCCTGGCGACAGATGAAGCGACAACAACGACCGAGCCCAGGGCGGCTTGGCGGCGCGGAAGGAGGGCGTCGGCGGCGATCGCGGCCGAGCCGGCGGCTTGGTGGCGCGGAAGGGCGATGTCGAGGCGGCCCGATCCAACCGAGACGGAGTGGAGGCCGAGCTTTTGGCGCGGAAGGAGGGCGTCGGCGGCCGTGGCCCGAGCCGGCGGCTTGGCGGCGAAGAAGAACGTCGGCGGCGGCCGCGGCCGAGCCCGGCGGCTTAGCGGGCGGAAGGAGGGCGTCGAGGCGGCCGCGGCCGATCAACCGAGGCGGATCGCGGAGGTCGAGCTCTTGGAACCACAAGAGAGGCGGTGGGAGCAAAGGTGGCGTGGCGCGGTTGGAGAGAAGGCCGACGACAATGACGGGAAGGAAGGCGGCGGCAATGGCAAGGCAGCGACGGCGGCTAGGTCAAGGGAGGAGGACGAGTTGCGCGTTCGGAGAGGTAACCATATTGGGCTCTGATACCATGTTAGGAATAGCAACTTGTATTCTCAGGGGGCTAATGGGCTAGTATATATAGACAAGTACAGGAGGTAAATATGCAAATAGCCCGTCATAACAATGGGGAATAACACAACTATACATATATCTCTAACAAAGGCCTCATAAGACAAAACATATATGAAATGAAAAAGCGGTTAAGCTAAAATTTTCTTGTTTTAATCATTCGAAATAATTCACGGTTCTAATATTCAATTCAATGACCAAGTTTAGTTTAAGATTTTATGGGAGTAGCATCCACCATATTCAGAGCAAACTTATATGTTACTCCCTCTGTTAAAATCTATATGTCATCTTGAACATTGACACGGTCTCCAACATGTAACTTCCATCTAACTAAATAGTTTTGCATATATTAGTGTTGAAGTTATAAAAGTTCAACTGCAAGCATTCTAAAACATCACATATTTCTTTAACGAGGCAAGTAATTGTTTTTCAACTTTGAAAATATTTTTTATATTGATAAACTTATGAATTAATGCTGGATAAAACTATTGTGCAGGATACTGGTTACATTCAAAAAGAAACAAGCTAAAACACCTATAGTATCCTGGTACATATTGATATGAATTATTATTAGATGGTAGTGGAGTTACAGAAAGTAATTTAGTTAATATTAATGACTTAACTCGCTTGTTCACTATTTTAATGGTCTCAAATTTAAGTCATAATGGTCTCAAATTTAAGTCACTCTGAAACGGATGTGACGCATGGCAGGCAAAGGAGTACAGCCTTCCCCTAAAAATGCCAGTACAATGAGATGGCTACATAGGTTGGATATGATTAGGTTGTTTGTTTGGACTTAGGACTCCCTCCGGAGACGTGTTCAGCCATGTCTACATTGTAATAGAAATTTAAATAATTCATTTAGAAAATTATATTATTCAAGTAAAACACTGGGATACTGTAAAAGCTTCCAAACCTCTGGCTTCGTTTCTGAACCATCCAGAAAGAAGAAATGTGTTCCAGGGACAGCAAGTCCATGATTAATACAGCATCCTAAAAGAAAAACGAGACACAAAATATTAGAAAGGGGTAAGATTACTTTAATCTCTCAAGCAATGTAAACATGTCAAGGCGTGCACATAAAAAAGTACTCCCCCCGTTGAACTTTATAAGTCGCAGTTTGACTTGGTGCGGTCTTCAGAGTTGAACTTTGGCTGTGAATTTATTTCACAATACTTTGTTCATACGTCATAGCCACAAAATCACAATCATATGAAAGTGCTTTCAAATACAAATCCAACGGTATCACTTTTGTGTCGCATAATCTATATATGGTTGGACACTTGGACTAAATGTTGGTCAAAGTTTATAAACTGAATCTCGAAATACATGTGCAACTTATAAAAATTAACAGAGGGAGTAATCGCCTTGGTCCCAAAAGAGAAATATGGGTAACGGCACTAGTCCCGGGCTCCCAGCAGCTCAAAAAATGAATGCTAACCCCATAGCGGCATAGCACAACCAAAAAGTGCATCTCAGCGGATTCATCACATTCATGTGCTATAGAACTCTAGCTGCATTACCATAATATGAACAATTATTTGGCTTCTAAATGTTCAACAAAAATATAGATACATTACCTTTTCTAAAATCCAGCCACTTTGAACGAACAATGTGAGGTAAATGGGTTTTCGAATATCTGCTGAATAGATAAATGCAGTTCCACCTGATGAAACAATACCATGCTGCCTTTCAACCGTATTACCTTCAACAGATTTCTCCCAAATAGCATACTCAGCTTCAAATGGAAGCTTATTTTCAAGCCTAAAAATTGAATTGAAAGAAATTTTCCAGTTGTAAACAGGCACATTCAAGTCTGTATGAACAATGGAAGCATCAATTCCAACACTAAGCCAGAAATATTGTTTAATACCAACAGGAGGATAGCAATACGAAAGAAGATCTTTTTTCTCAAGCTCAGCAAGTCTAAGAACAGAATTCCTTGAGGGCACAGATGACTGTTTCAAGGTGCTTTGCCTAGAAAGCGAAGATTGCTGCTGCTGCTTAGGTAGGCTCTCAGAACATAGTGAAAGAACCTGACTCCAATTGTACAATTCCTTTGATTTTTCAGAAAAAGGACGAACTTGCAAGCACAAATCCATATCCCTAATCATCGCTGTCCAAGGCAATGGTGTAGATGAATGAGGCTCGATAATAGCAATTATTTTCCTATGAACTTCCGCACTTTGTTCTTGCAACTGTTGTCTCGATCGTACCCAGCGCCTTCGCCTAACAAAGTCATGTAATGATTTGGAAGATTTCAGGAAGATGGCCAGTTCAAGTTTTGAAAATCAGCACCATATGCCCATCCATCACTGTCCACAAAACTAGATTTTTCAATTTTCCATGGTGACGTCCATCTCCAACCAGGTGGAAGACGAGGTTCAAAGAATGCCTTCATAATAAGTTGCATATTTTTGTTAGGAGCTAATAATTTATGATGTACTAATCATTTTCTTTTTGCATCACATAAAACCAAAGATAATAACCAATAATATTTCCTTCAAACAAGGAAAAAGTGATTTTATTGGTCAATAGGTCTGAAAGAAATTACCTTAGATGAGTAAGAGCAGTCCCTCGTGCTCCATTGCCCTAAGTCATGTCCATGATCACTAGAGGGGCTACTTGCCCACCCTGAAATTGGTCGGTACCACTGGTTTTCAAATACTTCATCAATAGCACTGGTGGAACTGGTTGCTCCAGCATTTAACAAAGAGCTATTAAGAATGTTTACAGGACAGACAGATACTTCAAGTTTTATATCAGCATCATTAGCAATAACAGCAAGAGCCCTCAAGGTTGCATGTTTCTTTCCATTCCTCATGGTGACTTCAAATGCAAAATGGTTATTGTTAAGTGATTTTGGGATGATTGACAGTGGCAAAACTGCAGTAAAACTTTCCCATGGACCATCTGGGCTAAGCCCTATCGAGAAACCACTCTCTGCATTGCTTATGCTATCTTTCCAGCTCTGGCAGTTTGTCTGAGTAGATCGTTCTATGTAACAACTTGAAAGTACTAAAACACCAGAGTCTTTACTGTCTTCGTCATTAAGTACTGGGACCTACAAGTTGTAAAGTATGCTTTTAAGTTGTCAGTAACTCAGTATATGAAATGACGAGATACATATAACATGTCTTACCACATTGTCCAAATAAGATCAGAACGTACTAGAAAACAAAAGTTTTACCTTCCTTATAAGGGGACATGTTAGTACTCGCTTAACATCAGCAGCTTGCTGAGGGATCCTCATAGAAGCAGCTCGTTTCAATGTTGTTGTGCCCCGTCCAATAGGAATTGACAGCGAACCAAGTACTTCACCTTACAAATTAATGAAAGATGTCAATCAAATCCTAAACATTCAAAATGGCTGCAGTTTGTCAACGATTATGAGGTGAAAACATAAAACTATGACATGTCTTGCATATGAGATCTTTACTTCCCACAACAGGAAGCTTTAAGAAACAACCGGAGAGGTGGTTATTGGAGACCTTACCATAACATTTTATCTAATCAAATAACATAGACCATTTTGGGTAATTCAAATTATTCAAGCACTAATAGCAGAACTATTCAAATATAAAGAAATCATCTCATGTCAGTAATGGCTATCAACGAGCTAATCTTCCCCAGAGAAATAAATAGCAAACAAAAGGGGAAGGTGCTTAAGAATCTCCTGTGCAGTTTAATTTTTTTAAAAAAATTCTCATCCAGTAATAAAAATATATCATGCAGTGTATAATTTTAGTTTTATCAGTTCAAAAAAGATAAAACATAGTAGAAGCACCAAACAGCCCTTAATATATGACTGGATCTAAAGTAGCTAGTTTAGAAGAAAATAGGCACGGCAAAAAATGCAAGGCAACAAAATGGAATCTACATGCTACAGTTACAAAGTAACAAAAAATAAAAAACATATACTCAACGTATAAAGATGTGTGGGGATCCAGCAGGAAATATAAAGAATACAAAGATAAAATAACCAAATGTGAAATAACAATTTTCAGTTATAGCTTAGAAAATTACCTTTACCGGTTTTTGATGCAAGATTTGTTACCTCAATCTCTAAATTAGCTGATGCCTGCAAAGTACCAAATAATAATTAATGCAATCCTGCTAACAAGCTTGTACAAAAGAAGTAACAAGATATGGAAAAATATCAGAAATGAGGTACAATAAGCCTCAGCGGCAGAGTAAAAAATACCGGCGGTAACCGGTTTTCCCGGCCGATTCCGGTAGAAAAAAAACAGGCCGGGATTTTTTTAATTCAAATTTGAATTTTTGACTCCATAATGTCTTTCCCTAGTTGGTTTAGGTATTGTTATACTAGATTATGTATTGAAACATTAGTTTTTAGTATATTTAACACTATTAAAACATAAAAGACCGTTTTTTCCGATTTTTCATCCGGTTTTTCCGGTTCCCAGCAGGTAACCGAACCGGTTACTAGTTTCGGGAAAGCTGCAGTTCAAAATTTGGTTTTCAAAATTTACAGTAACAGCTGGTCATGATATTATGAGGGTTGCTGAAAAAGAAAAGACAGGTGAAATAAATTTAAATGATGCACTAACATGGGATTTGGGCTAAGCCAAAAAATGACCAAACATTAAAAAGTTACCTGTTCCGGAACTTCAAATATAAAATGTTCATTCCACTTAGCATGATGTGTCTGTAACTCAGAAGTTTTCACAGGTTTTACACATCTTGTCCTGGCACTCTGTGGGAACACCTTGTACTGATCAGAAGCATGACTTCCTATAAGTAAGCGCAAAGCACAGAAGTAGCTATGATCATTGCCATCATCTATGACAGGCAAGCCCTACCATGGAAAAACATACTGTGAGTTTCGTATTAAAAAAATGTTGTATTTGCAAAGCACAACACAAGTATGAGTATGACCTTGGACTCAAAGATCTGTATGACAACATAATATCTTGCTTCTGTGGAATTGGACAATACACTTAGTTTATCAGAAAACCTGGGAGGTGGCATCAACAACGAAACTTGATGCTCATGCTGTAACAGCTCAATAATGTTTTCAGTATCTTCTAGTTTCTTAAGATAAACATCACATCCTAGTTTGTTCTCAAAAACTACCCTCTGGAAATCATCTTCATCCAAAGCAGAACTGGACAAATCGTCAGCATTTTTCAAATTTTCAACAGTGCCCTGCAAAATGTGTGCATACGCAATCAACCACTACAAAGAGCATACACAAAGTCATCAAGAATTAAGTAGTAAAAATGATAAGAAAAAACCTCATTTCTGATTGATGATTTTTTTTCTAGATCAATTTGTCTTCTCCACGAAATTAAAGTTTCTATAAGCATATCAACATTTGCAGAGCTCAGGTTGGCATTTAGAGGACTTGTTGCAGCAACACGAATCCTCCTACCAACTTTTGAAGGAGGGTGTTCACTAGTATCATATGTTTCAAACCTTCAATGATGATTGAACAATGTTAATTTAGCAGCATAAAAATTATTAAGAGAACAGTCCAATTTTGTCAGTTAGATAAACATAAGTGAAAGATACAGCAGAACTTACTTGAATATCCCATCAAATGGCTCAACAAAGGGTTCCCATGCTTCCAAGTGTCTATTGAATGTCGATGCAGCAAGTGAACAGATCAATACAGCATTCATTGTCTCAAATCTTCCATGTGTTGCAAGATTTATATTTGCGATTGTAGTGTCAAAAAGTGGTGTGACCTAAATATTTGGATAATTAATTGACATGTAAATAGAAATATTTCAACAATATACATTTTTCAATGTCCAAAAAAGGAACATAATTTAGCATGCCTACACACCATTCCGCATGAGCTGTCAAGGATGCTGACTGACAAACATCCCAGCTTCAACTCAGCAGTAATATTTTCACGTGCCTTTGGCTTAGCCTGATCTGCTATAGTGTATGCCAATCGAGCTGATGGTTTTTTCAGATCAGATCTTGCAAGGAAAGTACATCCCTAAAACACAACAGAATAATTGGATTCCTACAATGACATGAGCTGAAATGATGTTACAAAAAATAAGTGTAATGGATAACCTGATTTTCAACTTTCCAAATGCTCCAGCAGTTAGGTCCCTTCGAGCTAGATGACCTAGAGATAGGGTCCTCTGAGATATTTGCTTGGTTCACCAGACCCAATTTAGGACAGCAAATGGAATCCTTGCTTGGCATTTCATCTGTTTTTGTCACAACACAACCAAGAGAAGCATATCCAGGAGGTGGCACTGGATACCAGAAGAATATTTCATCAAAACCTTTTCTATCAATTTGTGCCACTTTAGTAAACTGTATAGGCCTTTCAGAAACTATCACGTTATCAGACTTAAAAAGAATGCCAAGAGTTGGTGGTTCAAACCTGAAAGAAGCATAGAGCAGGTCAGAAATGTATCACAAAGAATAGTCTTTAGCATCTGTAATGTATATAAAGAAACCATTACCCTTCAGTTATACAGTCACCAACTGAAGCAAACCCAAAACGTGGTAATGGCCGCCATAAAGAAAATGGTCTCCTTGTATCGCCACCTTTATCCCACCATATTCTTTCGAAGTGTGGAGTAGACATGCAATAGCTACTTGGTCTCGAAAAACTTCTAAGGACATCCCATCCAGAAGTACTCTTGCCATGACTTAATTGATCAGTTGGCTGGTCACTCTGAATAGAGGAATTCGCATTCAGATCTTTAACAATATAGCAGTTTGGATTCCGGAGAAGAACATGGTGCAAATCAATAGCTTCCATTCTAGTGGGTTGTTCTACAGAATTGTGTGCGTGGAATGAAGCAATCACATTGTCGACACGCCAGATGCTAAATCCAGAAAGCGTACTGCAGAAAGAAATTCAAATAAGAGAACCAATCACACCTTTGGTGGTATTTTTAAATAAATCATAAGTAGACACTAGACACCAGGGATCGAAATCCCAGTCCCGGGGAAATTCCCGGCGGACGGCCGGGATAACCGGTTACCGCCGGTAACCGGCCGGTATTTCGACCTCTGCACACTCTTTCCAGGGAAAAAAATAAGAAAAAGAGAAATGATCACACTACATAAATGGCAGGCCAAACAACTAAAAATAATGATGTCATTACCCAGGAGCAGATGAGAGTGTGTGTATACAATCAGAAAATGTCGCAGAAGTCACAAGATCAGAACGAAGGCAGTACACTACATGATTTGAAGGTGGTTGTCTTCCAATATTTACCACGCATCCTAGAGCTAAGTATCCAGGTGGGGGTACAGGAGTCCAGATAGAACACTCATTTTCCTCATTTGACTGTGATGAATCCATGAGATCTAGAGATCCAGGCAATATATGAACAAGCCTAAATCCAAGAGGCTTCCGTACACGGCCATAGGTATTACTTAAAGCAACCACAACCTGAGAAGGTGGCACAGACCTGAAAAGGTTAAGTCACGCATCACATTAGTTTATCAGGAGAAAGATAAAAGATAACGAATGTTAAAAAATTACAAAAATAGAAGGGGAAGCTAGCAACCAAATATCAGAGAGCTACCTGACATGCAAAAGAAAAATTAGCAGGAAATGATGTTCATATTACTTCTTTGCAAAGAAGAAAAAACCCATTGCATCTTTTAAGCATAACTTTTTTTAATGTAAAGGGTACCATATTTAGAGCCCCAATTGGAATAACATGTGTGCTGTCTACTTGAGGAGTGAAGGTCAACTTGCAATGAGATGGGCCAGCCTGTCTATGATTGATCTTCTTAGGATGCTAGCTGAGTGCTCTAAGATGGCTAAGCAAGAAACAATCCTCTGGCATTACCTTCCTGGTAAGATTGGTGAAGCTGCTACTACTGCTCATGTATCTTCTCTAGGGTTGGACTCACAGGTAAAATACCCGGCCGGTAACCGGTTTACCGGTCGGAGCCGGCAAAAAAAATACCGGCCGAATTTTTTTTTGTCCTCTCCTCTCCATTGGATTCTCCTCCCCTTGCTACTGCAGCTGCATGTGCTGCTCCCCCTATTGTCTCCCTCATCTCCATTATGAGCAGGCCCACTTGTCTCCCTCCCTTCCCCTTTTTGCCTAATTACTCAGCCTGAGTGCCTCCCTCTCTCCCTCCATTTGCAGCAGCACAAGCAGCCCTCTCTCCCTCCATTTGCAGCAGCACAAACCTCCCTCTCCCTCCATTTGCAGCAGCACAAGCCTCCCTCTCTCCCTCCATTTGCAGCAGCACAAGCCTCCCTCTCTCCCTCCATTTGCAGCAGCACAAGCAGCCCTCTCTCCCTCCATTTGCAGCCTTCATTCTCTGTTTTTTTCCTTGTCATTTGTCTTCTTTCCATCTCCTATTTGGCTAGTTGCATACTCACGTAGGAACCACACTCATCAATTTGAAGTTCTAAATCAGGTTTAGATGAGAGCTTCTTCAACTAAGCCCTTTAGGGAACATTTTTAGTATAGGTAACCCAGTACCTCTCAAGTACTGTAAAGTAAAATGTCTCAAATTTTTGGATGTTAGCACACAGGCTACAAAGGAAGGGATGTATCAAGGAAATGCAAGTCTTGAAGAAGCGAAGGCAAGAAAGAAATCTCTTAAAGATGAACGACTGCGAATGGAGCAAGCCGCAAGAGAGCCTGTAGCTCGTGGTCCATCATATGAAGATGTCTTCAATGATAAGAGGAAATGCAAATAGAATGGGCTCGTCGGGAGTCGTTAGAGGTACATCAGCTGCAACAAAGAGCCAAAGCCAGGGGTGCGACGTTGGAACATGGTGGTGGTAGTGGAAGTGGTACGGGAAGTGGAAGTAGAAGGGGCAGAGGTAGTGGTACAGGAAGCAATGCTTTTTTGAGGATGTTTGGCAGGTCACAATCCATGAGAATTGATTATGATATTTTGCGCAGTCGGGCACCCGTTCAACCCCGCATTGATACAGCACTTCGTGGAGAAGCAAAGTCAAAACTTGAAAAAATTTGGTCTAAGTGGTTCCATAGTAATGACATTGCAGGAGTGTCCTTATTTTCATGCCGCCATCAAAGAGACACAAGAACTTGGCCAAGGGGTTCCGTCACCAAGAGGACATGAAATCGATGGGACATATCTTGATGCTAACGAACAAGAGGTAAAGGAGTATGTCGCACAGTTCAAAGAAGACTGGGATATATATGGAGTCTTTATTATGTGTGATTCATGGACTGGGCCTACACAAATGAGTATCATTAACTTCATGTTGTACTGCAATGAAATAATATTTTTTTCAATAAGTCAGTGAATGCAACTGGTGACATACAAAATGCTGACGTTTTATATCGTGAGATTAGTGGAGTTGTGGAAGAAGTTGGCGTTAAACATGTCATGCAGATTGTGACTGACAATGGTCAAACTACAAGAAAGCATGCCAACTGGTAATTGAAGAGTATCCAACTTTAGTCTGGCAGCTATGTGCAACGCACACCGTCAACCTTATGTTGAAGGATATTTGCCAGTTCGAGAAGGTTGACGCAGCTGTCAAGACGGCTAAGAGGATTTGTCGGTTCCTATACAACCACAGTCGCCTCCATAATGAAATACGCCAACAAATTAGAGGAGAGATAGTTCGTCCAAACGCCACAAGGTTTGGAACGACATTTATTTTTTTGAAAAGTTTTTGGGATAGAAAAGTAAAGTTCACGAAGTGGATGGTGTCAAATCTATGGGCCTCCAACCATTTGAGCACGACCGAGGAAGGAGAATACATGCATTCCAGTCTCACAAGTAAACAATGGTGATCGAGTATGGATTGGGTCATAAAATTGGTAGAACCAATTTACCGACTACTCAGATATGTAGACCAGCAGAAACCCGCAACAGTGGCAGGAATGGTTGCAAAGACGTATGATCTCAATTTTGAACTTCAAGACGTATTAAAACAAGATAAGGACACTTATGATCGTGTCATACAGCTTATTAATAGAAGAATTGCAATAATGAAGGACAGCACATATATAGTTCCAGGCAAGTTCATAGTTTCCTAAATCCAAACAAGAACTGCAATTTGTTGTATTTTTTTCTAACATTTTAAGTGTGTTTGTTTGCACAGCATCGTTGCTAAACCCGCAAAGCCACAACTTATATAGTCTGGGGAAGAATCCAGCCATCATCGCTTCCCTGACAATGGCAATTCAAAGAATAGCCGATACACCCGACGACGCAGTGCAGGCTCTAGGCGAGCTACAATTATATCGTAATCAACGAGGTTTATTTGCTTCAAATGAGGCTTACATGAGTACTAATCGTCATTCTGCAGGTATGTTGTTATGAACTTACATATACATAGAAAAAGACCCATCACTATGAGTTTAACACAAATTTTATGTTATTTGTAGCTACATGGTGGATGACGTTTGGAGCGCAGACACCAACATTTACAAAATATACCTTGTGGATTGTCTCACAATGTGTTTCGTCCAGTGGATGTGAACGTAATTGGAGCACATTTGCATTGGTACATACACAATTGAGAACCGTCTTGGGTACAAGAAACTACATAAACTCGTGTATGTCCACTACACTCTAAGGCTACGATTGCAAGAGCATGAGACTGGAAATGAAGATGGGGATGTAGATCCTTTTGGCGATCTAATAAATGCCACTCTGTACGACAGAGAGAACCCAATCCATGAGTGGCTTAATAGCTCCATGATACAATCGGAGCCTATCTTAGACGAGGAAGGTGAGTCCCCCCATGCCATCTACAGTTGTAGTTGATGCCATCTCTCAAAAGGAATTGGATAAAGCATTAGATGATGAACCGTTAAAGCAATGGACAAAGAAAAATATTGGCAATAGTCATCTTGGGAAAAGGAAATATTGTAGCCAACCAACTGAAAAATTAGCTGCGGACTTTGCCTCACTTACACAAACAAAGAAACAAGTGCCTGATAAGAAGAAGAAAAAAGCCATTGAGGAGGATATTGTGGGAAGCGACGAAGAAACAGAAAGTTCACCATCTGATGAAGTCCAATACCAAGAGTCTGGTGATAGTAGCTCTCCGTAGTCCAATGATAGTGTTGATGGTGGGGCAGCTCATGATGCTGGACAAGACCAACCATTGGAATTCACCTGCGAGCAAAACTTCACGCATGCTACTCAGGATGAAGACAATGGTTGTCATGCTTCAAGACCAATTCATAAAACCTACACGAGGGCTAAGGGTCGTCAAAAAGATCAATCTCAGCTGCATGACTCTTCTTCCTATGAATCTCATGCCAGATCAAGGTCTACTCGAACTTATGGACGTCGAGATGCCAATCTATTACCTTCTGGTGATGATTCTCATTTGTCAAACATCTCTTCTGATCCTAGTTCCCATTACGGTCATGTGTCCTTCAATAACAATGCCAGAATGGTTTGCCAGTGGATCGAACCCGAATATTACCAACAACTTTACAATCATTAGCTACAATATGCCAACGAAACACACACTTGGGATCAATACAAAGCTCACCTAGCTCGATTTGAAGGACTTGTACTCTATGATAACAATGACTACATTGAACAATCTTCGCGTTTCTCGACAATGTATTGGTATGAATTACTACTCATTATTGTTTTTAGTATGCTAGTCAAGTTATCATTCAGTACCATTAACTTATGTTTTTTTATTATTTATACATGCTTTAGAACACTTGGACGAGAGGACTGCTCTAGAGAATGAAGCTACCAAGGAGGACTTTTTATGTACAACTTGAAACACTTTCTCATTAATATTTGCATTATTCCAAATTTCAATTTGCTAATGACCATTTTTCTATATTTTCCGGTTTTTTCGCCGGTTCTCCCGGTTACCGGTCCAGTTAAAACCCAGGTTTAAAATTTGAAACTCAAATTCAGCCCGGTTTTTTTGAATTTTCCGCTAACCAACCGGTTACCAGTACCGATCGTCGGCCGGGAAATCCCCCGGAAACGGGATTTCGATCGCTGGTTGGACTATCGCACCAGGAAGGTAATGCCAAAGGATAGTTTCTCGCTTAGCCATCTTAGAGCACTCAGATAGGATCCTGAGAACATCAATATAGACACCTTGTCAGGCTGGCCCATCACATTGTAAGTTGGCTGATTTTGACCTTCACTCCTCAAGTAGACACCAGAAGGGCTATGTGCATCTTATTCATTATTGAGACGATATATATAGACAGGATTGCCAAGAGAGAGACTACTAATATATACAAGACTCTTAACAATGTGAGCAATCAATTTATATCAGTTCATTTCGAAAAGTAGCCATAGTGATTAATGTAGACATAAATGAAAAAAGAAGGGGCCAAACAGAAAAAAGATTTTTCACATTTATTGCTTCATTCTAATGCTATTTAGCAATAGCCTCTTTTCTAATTTATGTGATCGTTTGTACGAAATTTCCCAACATCAAACACATTGTGGTTTATCTACATAAGATGATGTCCAACATGCTAGATGGGATAATTTCCGCTGAATTATTTCCCTAATTTGCAAAACTGACCCTAATGTCATACATAAAGAAAATTAAAAGAGAAGGAATTGAAGAAACCAGAACAGGCGCAAAAAAACAGAACCCGCCGTTCTGGTTTTCCTCGCGCTGTTTCAGCCAGTTTCTGGGCAGAAACCCGGTATTTCCATGTTCTATAAAATCAATTGATGGTTGGATTAATTGTGCCCAAGGATCTTTCTTTTCTTTTTTTGTCAGCCCTGCCGCCCCCCACCTCCGGTTGGCACACGACAGATGGTTTCCCAGTAGGCTCGGCTTCCTCTTTTTTTCCATTCTTAAACCAAAATTGATGCTTATTCAGTGTTGTATCATCCTTGCCTAATATGTTCTGTTCAAATAGCAGCTAGATAGTGCAAGACCAGTCACTACAGTACCTCCTTGTCTATAAGATGTTTGGTAACTGGCCAGTTCCGGCGGATCCTTAATCCTAGCTACCGATTTTTGGAACCCAGCTACTACCAACCATTTTACTATCATAACAAATCAAATACTCAGAACTATGATTTTTCATTTATCCATCAGTTTGAGGTGAAATGACATGCTGTGCGCTACCAGTAGAAGAAATATACAACATGTTAGCATAAACTTAAAATTTAAACTACATTCAACAATCAACAGAGGATCTGACAACAATTATAGCTGGCTGGACAAGATTCTGGACGTACTGCCAAATCAGATACAGCCCACTTTTGGGCAGGCAATAACTCTGGAAGGTATTTGGTTTCAGTCACATACTCACATACCAGCCCTAGTATTTAGATGGGATCCTGAATATAGTACACAGGAGACAGGACTGGATATAACTGTTACAGTTACTGGAAATGATACTAAAAAAACACATGATGATAAAAGTTGATGCCACAACGGCAGTAGATCTAAAGGGGCAAAGATTACCTTGAGGACACACAATCACCCAAAATAACATAATTTGAAGGAGCTTGTGGCCTCCAGAAGGTGAGATTGTAGCCAGGTAGATCACCTGTGGTATTTGAGCAATGAAAGACATTAACAAGGGATATACCCACTTGAACAAGAGCAAAGAGACAAATAATGGGAAAATAACTAAAATACAATGCTGTAACTTGCAATGGGAATCGTTACAAAAATAGAGGAACAAACAAACAAGTACCTTTTGGTGCTGTCCAAACTCGCTTAAAGTTAGTACAAGAAACCAGTGGGTTAATAGTGCCAAACTGCAACGCTGCAAAAGTTTGATTTTGCAGTTTGAGCAAGAGGGAAGCAACGCTCAGAGAAAGATGGATGCATACATCTGTAGATGTCAATATTACGTTTGTCTTTTCACTGACTGAAGTATATTTCCACGACACATCTACTGGCTCAAGAACAAGAAGACCAGAGCCAGCTTCCATTGTGAGGTCTTTAATAACACATCGAGCCCAGATGTCTTTTTCTTTTGAAGCATACCTGTTTTTATGCAAAAGGGTTATATATCATTAAGGAGAAAAACTCCGCAGATGTATAATGAAAAATCAAAGAGAAACTTAATGGTTTAGCAGAACTAGAGAGGAAGACAAACATGAAACTGAAATCCATCTTGGCACGGAGAAGCTTCTCAATGTGCAAGGAATCATCCATTGATAACTTTGAACTGTCGTAAAACGTAAATTCTGGGGATACAACCTGAACATTCCCAAAAGATAAAATTGTGACATTCAAAACCGGATGCTCAAAACTCAAAAGAACTTAAATAACAAACTACAATTAGTTTTAAATTAAAGAAAAAGTGTGAATGCAACTCAGTTTTAGTGTTCATGAACATAACAGTTGCTCCTGGAAGGAAGAAACTTGTTAATGCTTGGAAAGTTTATGAGAGCTTTACAGAACAAATATTAAATTACACAGGATAAAGTGCATATAGCACTTCGAATTATAATTCTAATTTTTGAAGTGATATGGCCATCATCATTCTAAGTATTTGGTGACCAGCATCCTCCAATGTGCCATTTAAGCACCATGTTCCACCTCACAGACTGAAGTAAAAAGCATTTCAGAATATCGCAACTTTAAATTACAACTCGGTCTCAGTCTGATATCTTGTTTTTTTACAAGACTGCTTATTATCACTATTCATTAGAAGTTTATAGGATGTTTGGTTTGAAGGATAGGATGGTGAATTGACAATCCGATCCTAACTCCAAACCTAACCCACTTGTTTGGTTTGAGGAATGGAATGGAATGGGTTGGGTTGGGTTGGGTTGGTCCATCACCACCTCATACCTCATAAGCATAAAACTAGTACAAAATAAGGGATGGTGTCATCCCACCAAATTTATGGGATGATCTCATGATGGACCAATCCATCCTAGGATGAGGTGATCCCTCAAGCCAAACACCCCAATACTCACTCTCGATTCTTCTACACACTAAATGTATGCTCTTTTGTTACTGACAAGGATTCAAAACCCTAACCTCGGACCTTACTATCCTCGATTGAAGTTCGGGCAAAAGAGCAACAATAATATAAAGTTCATGATCAGAAGCCCTAAGTACGCCCTGTTGGTCAGAAGAACCTCTCAGTTGTCAGTAGTTTATGTCTTTTGTCCTAGTAAATTAGTAAATCAGTGATTGGCTTTCATTCTGACCTAAATATTAGGTAGGGCTACTCACTAGAGATTCTTGCTTTGCTGAACTAGCTTTATTGTTTGCCCACCTTTTCTTATGCTCTCCCGTTTCCATCATATTGCTAAAAACTAGCTTAGAATGTGATGCAGAGAGATTGGGATTTCCCCAAGGAAAATTACAAGCATTCCCACAACTTACCATAACTAACTTATGGTTATGTGTATTTCTTACTTTTTTAATGGTCAAAAATCTCACAGCCAAGTCACAGCTCATTGGCAAGAAGTCCTGGCTTTTGTCAATTATGAAATCGCCACATCGGCGATGGGGTCCAAGCGGTTAACATCACCTCCGATGTCTGCTCCCGCAGCGGCCGAGCCACGTCATCCTCTCCACCACATGGAAACCAAGGAATAGCTCCTTGCGGAGAGCGTCGTTATCAGGAGTGAAACAACCACCGGACCTGAGCTGTACCACCGGTCCACCACCCATGCAGAAGCTGGAGATCACTTTCTACCATTATATTGTTTCAGTGGGCCAATCATTATGTTTCATGTACTGCGCAACACTACAAATATCAAGGCACCAAACCAATATACTGATGTTAGTAGAACTTAGTAGTTACCTATACTCAATCGCTCATTTGATGTTAGACCCAAAAAAACAGTGAAGCATTCTAGATCCAGTCATCATGGAGTCACCTGAAACTTCTGCATCAGGTGTGACTTGAGCAACGCAGATCTACAGCTCCGGAAACTGCACATCAAGGATGAGCAGCTGCAGAGGCAATGTTGTAAGCAGGGGCATGGAGGGCTCATCTCAGGACACAGGTTACTGCATGGCAACGGTGCACGGCTGCTGTGACGGTGGTGAGAATAGGGGGATGGGAGGACAATGAGAACAGCGCGATGGCGAGAATAAGAGAAGTGAAGATGACAAGTTGTTATGGGTTCTATTTTTCGAATAATATAATTTGCTGTGAGTTTTGGGGAATTTAATAAACAATTATATATGGTATGGCCTCAAGTGACATGGTGCTCAGTTACATTCCATATTGCAATGGTTAACCGCCTTGTCATCTTGAAGTTAGTCAAACTAACGGAAATACCCAACACAATCAACAAATTAATAGTTTAGGGACTTGACTCAACAAAACACAATAGTTCAAGGGCTTGCAGTGTAATTTCGCCGAGGAATTTATATAAGCTTTTTAAAGTTAGTTTTGTACCTGAGCCTCAAATGTAAAATTCAACAATTGGTTTGATGGAGTATCGGCAGTCTGAAGAGCATTCATTGTCTTGATAAATTCTTCACTTTGCAAACGATCATCTTCATCGTTACTAAAAGAATTTTCTAACACTGAAACCTCAACACCATCTTCAGCAGAGATTGAGTAGCTGCTTCCAGTGTTCAAGTATACACACTTTCTCAGTAATGCACCATTCTTGTATGCACCACACACAAAATAACACAAAAGAAGTATTAAGTTTGGCTACAGAACAATGTTGTCAGTAAAATAGAAGACATCACTAAACTATATAATAATTAATTTGAATCAAGACATAAAAACCAATACATGTTCACTGAGCATGCACCTCAATTTTCACATTTTTGAAACGAAGTTTTTTGCCCCGCCCCACAATGATTATAGTCCCAGAGTATAGTTGCCCTTTCTTGTCAAATTCCTCACACAATGATACGGTGCCTCCACAGCCATCATAAGTGAACTCATCAATATCACAACCATCAACTATTAGCTGCCTCCCAGGAGAGAGTTGAATAACATTCTCTCTCTGGAAGAAAACTGGCTCACGAGGTATAATGTCATCCGACCTCATAAGCGGATCATTCTTTGGGTCCAGACATTCCTCTCTGCCGGTTATTGTGCCTAAAGAAGGCACAAAATACTCAACAACGGGAAGCAGAAAATCCAGGACAACAAGTACACGAGGCTGCTGGATTCGTATAACAAACGATTGAAAGGAAGAACGCCATCGATAATCCAGTATCAGCATGGTGAGGTTGGAAACCCCCACATCAGTTGAAGGGTCCTGAGTGCTCAGCTTAGAAGTCTCTGAATAAGATCCAAGCATCAAGCGCATCTCGGACTTCGTATCTGGACGGATATCATGAATCGATAAGTTAAGTATAGACAAATAAAGATCCATCTCAAACAGTGAAGTTGTCCTATAAGAAACCCATAGACCTTCCAGCTGCAGAAAAAGACATATATGAAATGTCAATAGTAACCAGCATGCTATCAGAATAAAACAAAAATTGATTGCCTAAAAGCCCACAATGAAATAACACAAAATTACAGATGACATGAGATCAAATATTTGCAGTAGCACTAATCGAGAATAGCATAAATCATTTCCTCTACAAGAAGATTCTTAAGAAAAACTCACAGCAAGCTCCGCCAGAGGTGACTCCGCATCGGGGCCATTGCAAAGTTCTAGCAACGCATACTGCACATCCACAGTCATGACGACAACAGTACGTGAAAGTAACAAATGGTTATTAAGGTTGACTTTATCTGCAAGTAGACGTATTGACTCCTTTGTCCGGTTTACATTTTCACGAAAACTGGGGGGAATGTTGGGCGTCTCTGATAGATTTGTCGAAATACAACTTGTGATCACATTGTATTCCTTATCTGACATGACAGCATGCAGCAATCCTATCTGCAGAAGAAAAATCACAGAATGAAAACAGAATAAAGGAAAGTTCAGCTATTCACCTCAAAGTGGTAGAAAGTTTCATGACAAATATAATTCCCTGACTCATCCTAGGCTACAAACATAAAGCTCAGTAAGTAACATTTCTCTAAGTGTCAGATCATGCAGATATTTTCTTACAGTTCAGTTAGAGGATGTACTCAGCGATTGGCTTCCAGTTTAGTCGCAATACCAAAAAAAACTAAACACCGAGTAAATCAAATTATTTAAAACCACAGTTTACACTTTACACTTACATCACTGTTTTACAAATATGAAGTTTTCATATTCAGAACCATGTGCTCGATAATTCATGGTTCATGCTTCTGATATCCAGAACAGGTAATTGAATCTGTTGATTTATTACTTTTATACTTTCATTCTCTTCATCCCTCGGAAGTACTTATTTGATATAGTAAATTTCACACCATAATAATAACAAAACTATTCTAGAGTTGGAAACTCCACATCTAGGCTCTTTAGTACAGCTTTTCAAGTATGACCTTGGAAGAGCAGAAACCAATAGAGAAGTAGCATAGCAGGCAGCAGAATATGCATGAAAAATATCGCAAAACACAAACCAACAAGTTGGCATTAAAGTAGGAAACGATAGTGACCAAACAGCAACAGACAATCAGAAAACATAAAAAGTGATACCACGCAAAATGGTTTTGCACAGTATAAGAAAAAAAAATCACCTGAACTTTCATGGAGAGCATTGGGACCTTCCGGAAAACATCCCGCAGACTACGTCGCACCTCTACATGGATGCCATGACCTTCACGAATCATACACTTACCTAGATTACCATTGACTCCAACCGCCATGTTGATTCCATTTATCTATTTGCATGTTATTGAAGCAGGAGAATAAAAAAATCAGACAAGGGAATGACAATCAAAATAATTATACAATTAAATTTCCAACCCAATACATACCTCAGCATGGAGAATATCAAGGCGTACAGCGGAAGGATCATTCTCTTCACCTCCATGCCAACTAAAATCATTTGTAACTTTAAGTTGTCCCAGATCCAGTTGTATATAACTACAGCAAGGTATGAAGGTAAAATATCATGCTTTCTTCTATCATATAGTCATTGTGTTACTCCTTTGAAAACTTGCCAAATGCAAGACTGAAGAATACAAACTCGTATGAACAAATTAGTCTGTTTAGACACCACAAGAACAAAACGAAAATTGTGTACCCAAAATACAAAGTCAAACATGTGCGTATTTAATATCCCCTATCTGAACTGCCTATAATTTACAATTGCTTATTGGCAACATGTAATGTAGATATAGACTATCAAGAAGAATCTTTTTATCTACTAGATCCGAAAGAACTAATTAAATTGATCAAATGGAACTTTCGCAAACAATAATTAGTAAACTGAAAACAATAAAACATAGACATACTCTTCACTTTGGGAATTCTTTGGAACAATGATTATAGGCGTATCAAGTGAAAGATCCAGCTTTATAGCAGAAGAACCATCTATTTCATACTTCTGAATCAACCACTCGAAACCTCCCACTTTATCCATAAACTTAATTGCCTCTTCAGTGTGAGGGGTGGCAAGCTCCATGAAGTAAGATGTGAACTGCAAAATAAAAGGCACTTTAAAGAATACATATAATGGAGGATCAGATAACCCAACTTGGAATGATAATATGTACCTCCTGAACAAACCGATAAAGGAAAACAATACGAACAGCAGAAAGCTGCCCGGTCAAGCTGTAATTATGACCTTCATAGTCATCATCATCAACACTGAAAGACTGGAAGGCGAACTGCAACAGAAAATAAAATAAAATAATTTGACTACTTCAGCTGCCGCAGACAAATGTGGATTTTATTAGCTTGATTGCCATGACCAAACATTTTATCTTCATTTGCCATGACCGAACACATTAATATTTACACTTCACCAAATGGAAATGCAAATGGAACACATTATTTTGCATAAAATGCAAGGTTGCATATCAGATATAATTGGCTCCTTGAACATTTGAACCAGTGATGAAACATAAATAGGGGGTATGTGCTGCAGAGTAAACACATAAGCAACCAACTACTATTCACAGCCCGTAAACATATGGGATCAATGTATTATCAAACATGAAATATATATAGCCATAATAGACAACTATTACAATAAAGTTCCACAGTTAATTAAAATACTTTTGATTATTTTCGAGCTAGTAATAGAGACATAATTGTACTGCAAGTCTGCAACTTGCTGGACAAAGCTACGTAAAGTATGGTTATGATTGTGAATTCATTTCTTTTTATAAACTCTTGAAGGTGGAATTAACAAATACCATTTGATTTCATCACTATACTTACAGGAGTGAAAATGCATGAAATAGTGTTAATACACTTAATATAAAAACTTAGATGCTTTGATAATCTGGTTGAATCTATTATTCTAAATTGTTGTGGTAACTTTTAGGGTACGGGCCCGAGGACTGAGGGTAGGGCACTCGCCCTTAAACAGCTGGTCATGCCACCGCCAAGGCTTAAATGAAGAGAAAAGAGAGACTAAGAACTTTATTTCTTCATTGCTTTATTGATAATGGATACATATTATCCCTTTTATAGGGACAACCCGACTTGACGCCTAAGAAATAATCTATACGGAAACCTATCAATCCAATCTAACATTTCCAACTACTAAAAATAACCTTCCTAATAGATAAGATCTTATTCCTAATAATAACTTGATAGATAAGAAATCCCAAAATAACCTACCCAACCAGTTATTTTTTACCCTAGGAAACCCATCAACCAAGTATGAAAAATAACAGTGATACAGTACCAACAGGTACTATGCACGCACTGCTACAGTATGTGGTGCTGTTTACACATCGCTGTGGTCCCACAGTACTGTTTTCGTGCCTGCTGCAGTGCGCCACATCTTACTCCATAACAAAATTCAAGTCGGCAAATATGATGATTACATCATGTCCACAATGTTAAAGTCTTATACATATTAGTCATCTCTCTCTCTCTTAGCCCTCATCACCCATGAGGCTCAAATAATCTTACTATATATATATATATATATATATATATATATATATATATATTCTCAATAATGAATAAGATGTATAGTTGTGAATAGCAAAATCCTCCAAAATCTAACATGATATCAGAGCCCACGTGGCCCCACTAATCATGTCTATATATATCTTCTCAGTTCTCAATAATGTATAAGATGTATAGTTATGAATAGCAAAATCCTCTCTAGAATCTAACACACAACACATAGAATCTTGATCTTGACACCCATGCTAGTATCAACAGCAAGCATACCCTACGGCCTACACCAAGGATTAAAAAACCGGACCCGGCGGAAATCTCGGCGGTGGCCGGTACCGGTTACTTGGAAAAAACCGGTCAAATTTTGAAAACCAAATTTTGAACTGCTGTGTTCCCGAAACCGGAAACCGGTCCGGTTACCGGCCGGGAACAGGAAAAACAGGATGAAAAACAGGAAAAACCGGTATTTTATGTTTTAATAGTGCTAAATATACTAAAAACTAATGTTTCAATACATAATCTAGTATAATAATACCTAAACCAACTAGGGAAGGACATTATGGAGTCAAAAATTCAAATTTGAATTTAAAAGATCCCGGCCGGTTTTTTTCTACCGGAACCGGCCAGGAAAACCGGTTACCGCCGGTAACCGGCCGGTATTTTTTACTCTGGCCTACACCCTACATTGCACTAAAATATTGAAGAGATGACTAGTGAACCACTCTATTAATACAGCATTCAAGAATGACCGAATATCATCACACAATACAAATGACTGCAAACATATGTCAATAATACCTTTATAAGCGACTCAACACCTGGTTTCCGTATATCGCAAAGCCAACCCCAACGATGATCTGGCCCAAGGGACATGTCACAAAATCTCATATTACCGAGCATACCATCAATAGAAAATGAACTCGGATGAACCTGATAAATAAATAAATAATCAGGAACAAATGATATAGAGAAAGAGAAAAAAAACACATATGCATGCAGAAAGACTGATGATTAACAAAAAAAAAATGTGCAAAATGAAAACAAACTGGCAGGAAAAAAATCAATATTATCTTTCAATGGAAAAAATAGCAAGCATCCCCCCCCCCCATTCCTGTGTTAATAGATGGTCTTATCCAGGCAATTTCATTTTTCTTGTATTAATCTAGCAACTCTGTATAAACAGCACCTGCCATCCACCCCATTCCCGATCCCATGGCCATATAAAAGATACAGCATTAATTTCATTATTCATTCCTAAAGCCTTCATCTCACCTTGAGGTCAAACAGAAACTTCTCTTGCACAAACATCGCAAGCTGAGAACCATCTTCCTTGTTAAGAAACATAGATACCCGATCCACATCCATTTTCATGTTGAAAATAGTTCGACGTTTTCCATAACCTAAAAATCCTTTAACAACAGTACGACCACTGTCTTCCTTCCCTGTGGGTTTTGCGGTGTGTGTTGCAGATGCCATATCATAGTCTCTGTTTGGCACAGAATTAACCATGCTAATATCAAATCCAAACTCAATCAGAGCAACAAGTGTGGGTCGGTTACAGTAGAATTCCAGCGCAGACATACGAATACTCATCTGTAACGAGAACGAGCAAGACACAGAGAGAATAAAACTTCAGGGCGAGGTATCTACAGCACCTCGGAAATAAAAGTTAGACAAATATATGCAGAAAGATGTACTTTAAGTAAAGCATGAAAAATACTTTTGGACTTGCTTCTACTTTTCTCCCTGAACATAAATATATGCAGACCTAGGTTGTTCTGGTGATTTGTTTCAATTGTGTGAACAATAATGTACAGAGATGAGTTTACATAATAATTTCCAATTACCTGTGAATCTATACCATCATAAAGACAAGAATCAGGAGTCCTGCTCAAAAATGTAAGAACAACAAAATCAGTGACATTATTGTCTTGTGCCTCGTAAAATATTTCAGTAGGTTTCACTTTCTGCTGATCCCCATCAAAGCATATATTGTCTCTTGAACTCATTTCAGTATAATCATTCGTTGCAGAAATTAAGTTCGATGGAATTTCGAGGTCGTGTAGACTAGGACTTTGGTCGGGCGTAAAATCTGTCAATGCATCCATGAAAGAATCTTCCTCCACAGAAAAGGATTTTAGGTGACCCTCCACATCAGGTGTACAAGAACCAGTCGTTTCCAAATCTTCATTGATAACAGAACATGCTAAATACTTCGAAGACATCGAAAGACGACCCTGTAGCTCATCCTTTATCTTCAGCGAATGCAGCTTTGTTTTTACACTAAGACCACGAGAAGATTGAACAACATTAACCTACAAAGGTAAATAAACAATAAGTATTGGAATTGAAAAATTGTGGATGGAAGCCTGTAAATCTCAATGTATAACAAGTGCTGAACAAAAAGAATGTGAAGCACAAACAGATCAGCAATGCCACAGATAAATAAAAAAGAACAAATGGATACAGCAAGAGTAATGTGTATTGTCACTTGTGTTCTTGAACCTTACCAATAAAAAATATTTTCAGCCAACCCAAGCAACATTAATTAATTTTAATGAATATGTTCATTTTACTTCCCTGGACTTCAACAAAAAAAATCCACTTAACCCCCTAAACTACGGAACCGGGTATTCTAACCACCTTAAACTTCAAATATCAGAGCACTTGAACCCCTGGAGTGGTTGTTTTGCCACTGGAAACGTCCAACATATCAGCTTGAATAATGCCATGCTGGCAAGATGAATGCAAAATTTATGATGTGAATAGCATAGAATTTATACATGCAAGTAAGAATGCTAATCGCTTTGTTTCTCAATATAGGTCCATTTTCTTGGGAATTTTCGTTTCACAATGCAAGCAAATAAAGAGTGTAGTTATTGCAACATTTCCCTTATACGTCTGTGCGCATGTTGAGCTTGGACTTATGTTGCAAAACGAAGGGAGTAGATTAATGATGCCCTGTTCTTTTGTATTTATTATTCAATGCAAAGTCAATTAAGATTAAAGCATACCTTGCCTCCATTCCCAAGGAGCTCTAACATTAGAAGCTCTTCCGGATCTTTGTTCTTTCTGTCCAACTGAAAGAATTGCATAAATGATAACCACATCAGTGCAATAATTGAAGTGAACAAACAGAAAACAATTGAATTTACGCTGTACTGTTTTGCAGAATTGGCTAATCCATACCATGATACCCATAAGGCCATAAGACATTAAGCTAACATTTCACAAGAAGCTACAAGTTTACCTTTCCATACAGTGAAAGCTTCGTTTCAATAACAGAGCCATTCACAAGAAGATCCACTGATCCCAAACTACTAAGCCTTGGAGTGCTTGGTTCTGGAGTAGTACTGATAGGGTCCCCTAATATGTTCATCTCAGGAGGCACCTATAAGAAGCAAGGAGGTGAAATAATGTAAGACAAACTAAGTGCAAACCTCAGGTTCTATACGAAATATTATAAAGTATAGAAAGCCCTACAGAAGCTCGATATGTTGCTTGGACAAGCGCTTTCATCCAACTGGCCTTCTCAATTTCATTATGGAATTCAATTATCAGTGTGCTGGTTGATTCTAGTGCCTGCAAATAGAATAATGCTCAGATCAAAAGAGAACAAAAAAAATCCAGTTATATGGCAACACTCCAACAAAGAACGAAGTATGGAGTACTAAGAAGCAGTTCGTCTTAAAGAAAGATCTATCTATGTCATTTTATAGAAAATTTGTACAGGTGAAATATACATGAAAGTTACTCGATATTTCAAATATGTACAAGAAAGACATCTTAGTGAACACTTGGAAAGAACAAACATGTCATAGCCCTTCCTGCTGTATGGTTGCAATTCACAAAATGCAAATCCACATTGAATGAAAAGATACTTTGCTTGGAAGGCTGCAGATATTTTTCAGCAAACAAAGCTCACAAAGTAAAAAAGGCCAAAAAGGCTAAATAGTTCACCTTTTGCATGTCTGCACCTCTAGAGCACACAGCAATACTGTAAATAGACCCACCAACACTGGTCGATGGCACCTCAAATACTTGCCGGCTAGCCATGCTGCAATATCAAAAATCGAAACTCATGTACATAATTAAATGTGCAAATATTCCCAAACGAATAAAAGGGTATACAAATTTGAGCACCAATGCCAATAAAAGGGTACATATTTTAAATTTAACCTGTTATCTTCTGTCTTTTCAAACAAAAAAAATGGAGAATTCTACCAAAATCTAACGAAGGACAATCCTACCTTCCTCTATTTTTTCATAGGAACTTCTCTTAGAATCTTTCTTCTACTTTCCAAGTAGACCAACACTAAAATATTTGCCCTTCTTTGTTAACAATGGATAATATGAATAAATGCACACATCCACATACCATACTCACACAGTCACACTAGTACCTCAATTTTTCAATATTCGTCCAACCATCCTAAGTACACAGCCATACAGTTGCAATATAGTTTCTTATGATGAAAATATGAAGACAACAAGGAATATCATATATTTGTTTTTCAATAAGAGGGTAAATGAGGAAAATATTGCAGTACATACCTACAACACCTTTGGTAATTATGGGACAATTCTGACTCCAAAATATACAGATACATCCCAGATAATACAACATAGCAAGTATGCCACTCAGCCAGTGAATAGCCAAGGCCCTTGAACCAAAAAATATATATATATAAACCATGTTACTGTACTGAATAAATGCAATGTAGACATGTATAAGAACACTCAAGCAAAGAAAGAAAGCGTAACTTCGTACCCTCCAAACCAAAGTTCTCGCATCACCAGCTAGATCAGCAGGATACCAAGGCGCCAGGCTACCATTTTCATAGCTATTTGAATCTTCATTATTGCTTCCCTTCAACTGGTAAAGTACACCAAGCAGTTCGACAATCTTGCAGTACCTTTTTGGTGAGAAGTGAATATCCAGATTGGGCACTTGAAAAGAAACACGAGTCGATGGATAACTCGGATGTGGAACCTTGATCTTCATGCCAACACAAATTTGATCAGTCAATACAGTTTTATGAACTTCAAGGGAAATTACAGAATAACTTAGATAGCAATTGTAAAATTGCATGGCCCATGTGGGCAAAATACACAAGAAAGTCTATACAGAAGTATCTACTATACTTAAGAGCAATCACTAATATTATAAAAATCACTGCATACTCTGGGTAGAACATCCGAAAAGAGAAGGATCTGGCCCTCACAAACACAAAGAATCTGGCCTTCCATCTACAGCGGCCGGCCGACACGACACAGACGGACAACGCATGATGTCGACTGGTAGAACATATCCATCGCAACAAGATCACAAAATCAAGAAATCAAGAAAACCACAAAAGAGAACAGTTGGGTTGGCAGAACATCCAAAAAGGAAAGATTTATGTCCCTCGCAAAAGAGAAGGATATGGCCTTTCCTACATCCTGGCGCACGACATATATGCCCAGCGCATATCATAGACTGACCGAACACCTCAATCGCAAGAAGACCACCAAAGCAAGAAAACCAAGAAAGGAAACAATCGGGCAGTCGGGCTCCCGTCACATTCTGGAAGCATGTTCTGATGTTGCAAGTGGCACCGAAAAGGCATAGCGACGGATTGAGGTATAAACAACGGCAAACAGCAGGAGGGGCTGATGTCAAGAGGGGAACCGGAAAAGCATCTGGAGCAAGCGGCAAGAGGCCGCGCCGTGACTGTGTGCGGGCGACGCGGCCGGGTTGGAAAGCGGGACGAAGCGGCTCCGGCGGAAAACACGAGAAAAAGGGATGGGAGATGCGGAATGTGAGGACTGAGCTCAGAAGGTAATGGGCAAGCGAAGCAAGGAGGCGATGCAGACGACGCGAGGCGCAGAAGTCCAATCGAGACAGGGCATGGGCAACGACCAGCCAAAGAGCAAACCGCGCGTGGTGCATCGTGAAGAGCATGCGGGCGCGTGGCATATCGTAAAAGATAGAGTGATACGGACTTGGATGGACACAGCGGAAGAAAACGACACGAAAGAAAAGAAAAGATAGCTAGCAGAACTAGCAGCTCCGGCCAAGCTAGACCAGATCAACTCCACCTCTTCAACTTATCTCCACCAACTCCACGTAGCCAATCCAATGCATGCAATGTACATCGAAAGTCGATCATAAAGCCACAAACAATCCCGAATGGCCGAACCTTCTCGGCCTTCCAGTATCTCTATCAGTGATTACCCGAGCTTCAACGACATCCCCAAAGCTGGTAAACGCATCTTTCAGCGACTGGTCATCGGTACCCCAGGAAAGACCACCCACGAAAAGCTTGATGGACATGAGCCGAGTAGCATTGAACATGGAAGGGGCTGAGCCGGTCGAGGCACTGCTCGTCAAAGAACTATGCCTAAGAAGGCTGCCGAGCTTATTGAAGGCCACCATGGAGGACTAAATCTAGGGTGTGGGGTGGGTGGGGGATGCGACAAGACGGCTGGGAGGGGACCTAGGCGACGACGCTGATGGTGTCGAATATGGAGAGGGGAGGGGATCTTGAAGGAGGCGCCCATGCGCGGGTCAAGCGTGTTGTCCTGCAGCACGAACATGGTGCTCATCTGGCTGTACACCGCCGGCATAACGACGCTGCTCGCCCACACCGGCAGCAGCCGCACCATGCTCTTGAGCTCCTCCACCTGCGTCACCATGCACAGCCACCACACGTCGCCGGCGTCCATGTAGTCGTCGACCGTCACCACCGCCGCCTTGTTTAGGCATCTGAACTGCTCCGTGTGCTCCAACTTCCTACTGCCCTCGATGGTGGCCTTGCCGCCACCAAAGGACACCTCGTAGAGTAGGGAGGCGTCGTCAGGCAGCACGGCCCTCGACTTCCTGCAGGCGGCGACGACGACTCGTACCATCCAGGAGGTCAGGTACTGGATCAAGGGGCCCAAGACCGGCCAGCACGAGCTCTTCGCCGACCTGTCAGGGTACCCAGACAACGTGAGGCGCGACGAGAGGGGAGGCTACTAGGTGGCGCTGAACCAAGAGAAGTCGCGGCCGGCCATGAACGCGACAGCGACTCCAGACGTCAAGCGACTTAAGAAACACGGAAGGGCAGGTGGAAGACGTCGCGGGAGTTCGTGAAGACGAGGAGCCGACAGATCCGGCGCTGGGTGAAGACACAGACGCCCGAGACAACAGCAACCCGTTGGGAGCATGGGCGGTGACGAGAGGCTACCCCCGGGAGCGGAGAAGCTCCTCCCGGGGACAGCGAGCAGCGGAAGACGAGCGGCGGCGGCTACAGTAAACCCTAAACCTAACTCTGCTCTGATACCATGTTAGGAATATTGTGTCTATTGAAGACGCCCAATGGGCAATATATATAGGGTACAAAGAGATATACCCTATACAGATAAGGAAATACAAAAGACAAATTTTATCTCTAACAGGTACCTCTCTTCCTGTTGCAGGCCGAGGCACCCTTTCCACTTCTTTTTATGTTCCTGCAGTCTCTCATGTTCCTCAGCTTACCATGCAGCTTATGTCGGCTGGTCAGATTACTGATAAAGACTGTTGTGTTGTTCTTAAGTCCGACTCTTGTTGTGTTCAGGACCGCCGCACAGGGACTCTGCTTGGCACTAGCCCTCGGCGCCGTGATTCGCAGCATCTTTAGGAGCTCGACTAGTTTCATCTTCCTTCCGCTGTCTCCACCAGCCAATCAGCCACTACCACTATTGCCTCTGGCCTTGCAGCGTCCTACACTACCTCCTTCGATCAGTGGCACCATCGTCTCGGTCATCTCTGTGGCTCGCGTTTATCGTCTTTAGTCGGTCTTGGTGTTTTTGGGTCTGTTTCTAGAGACCTCTTTACATTGTATGGGTTGCAAGCTTCGCAAGCAGCTGCAACTCCCCTATCCTTCTAGTGATTCTATTTCTACTCATCCTTTTGATCTTGTTCACACTGATGTTTGGGGTCCAGGTCCCTTCGTTTCGAAAGAGGGTCATCGATACTATGTGATCTTTATTGACGATTATTCTCGCCATACTTGGATCTACTTCATGTCCTCTCATAGTCAGATTCTCTCTATTTACCAGATATTCGCCACTATGGTTCGCACTCAGTTTGATTCGACCATTCGTGTGTTTCTTGCCGACTCTGCTGGTGAGTATCTATCTGCTTTGCGTCGCTTTCTCGTTGAGCAGAGCACTCTTCCCAAGTACTCGTCCTGGTGCTCACACTCATAATAGTATCTCTGAGCGTAAACATCATCACCTATTTGAGACCGCTCGCGCTCTTATGCTTGCCTCTTCTGTCAGCCCACTTCTGGGCCGAGGCTGTTTCCACTACTGCTTTTCTCATCAACCTGCAACCTTCTAGTGCTCTTTAGGGTTCTACTGCTGTCGAGCGCCTCCATGGTCGCGCCCCAGAGTACGGTCACCTTCGTAGTTTCAACTATGTCTGTTTCATCCTTCTTCCACCATGTGAGTGCACCAAGCTAACTGCTCAGTCTATTGAGTGTGTTTTCCTTGGCTACAGTCTTGAGCATAAGAGTTATCGTTGCTACGACCATGTTGCTCGCCAAATGAGGATCTCTCGGGATGTCAATTTCGATGAGTCCCGACCTTACTACTCTCGTTCCTCCACAATCAGGTCAAATTCTCCTGTTGAGTTGATCTCCGTTCTGACTTTTCTTGACTCTCCGCTTTCCCCTACTGTCTCATTTTCTCCTCCCTTCTTCGCCTCTCCTCCAGCTACACATGTTCCACCTCCACTGGAGTCTCCTTCCCGCTGTTTTGTTGAGGTTCCACCTTTTCCTCTGCAATACTCTCGGCGTCCTCGGCTTCCTCCCCGTGTTGAGCCTATATCTTTGCTTGGTCCTATTCCCAATTCTTCTCCATATTTGACGGGACCAGCTCCGCCTTCTCCTACCCAGATACGATCTTTATGATCGTCACACTGTTAGGCCGCCTGAGCTCTACGGCTATGCAGCCGCTGCTCCTTCTGAGCCTACGACCTATTGTGAGGCTGCTGCTCACCCTGAGTAACAGCACGCAATGTCTGAGGAGATTGTTGCTTTGGAGCGTACTTCACTCCCATCACGTTCAATTGGGTGTACAAGATCAATACCCACTCGGATGGTTCCTTTGAGCGCTACAAAACTTGTCTTGTCACGCGTGGTTTTCAGTAGGAGTATGGTCGCGACTACAATGAGACACGATGAGACCTTCGCTCCTATTGCTCACATGACCACTGTTCGCACTCTCCTTGTTGTAGCCGTTGTTCGATAGTGGTCCATCTCTCCGTTGGACGTTAAGAATACCTTTCTCAACGGCGAGTTGTGTGAGGTCTACATACAGCCACCCCTAGGTATTGTCCCTGATGGTATGGTTTATCGTCTTTATCGCTTTCTCTATGGGCTCAAACAAGCTCTTCGTGCTTGGTTTGACCGCTTCTCTATAGTCACTGCTATCGGCTTCTCCGCTAGTGATCACGACCCTGCCCTCTTTGTGCAAACCTCTCCTTAGGGTCGGACGCTCCTCTATGTGGATGATATGATCATTACTGGCGATGACCCTCGGTACATTGCGTTGGCGAAGGAGCGTCTCAGTGAGCAGTTATTGATGTCTGATTTAGGTAGATCACTTCGACGCCTGAGGGCTACTATCTCTCCCAAGATAAAGTACATTCATGATATGCTTACTCGCGCTTGTCTCACTGATCAACGCGTGGTGGATACTCTGATGGAGCTTGGTGTTCACCATCGGCCTACTGATGGTGAGCCTCTTGAGGATCCCACTCTATCGTCATCTTATCGGGAGCCTTGTCTACCTTGAGATCACTCGCCCTAACATCTCTCACCCAGTTCACATCCTGAGTCAGTTCGTCTCTGCTCCCACTCAGCTTTACTACACTCATCTTCTTTGTGTTCTACGATATCTTCGCGAGACCATCACTCGTCGCCATTTCTTTCCTCATTCTAGTTCTTTGCAGTTTCTGGTGTACTTGGATGCGACCAGGGTTTGCGATCAGAATGATCGCATGTCTCTTTCTGCCTATTGTGTTTTTCATGGGTACCTTGGGATCACTCGCCCTGACATCTCTCACCCAATTCACATCCTGAGTCGGTTCGTCTCTGCTCCCACTCAGCTTTACTACACTCATCTTCTTCGTGTTCTGCGATATCTTCGCGAGAACATCACTCGTCGCCATTTCTTTCCTCACTCCAGTTCTTTGCAACTTCTGGTGTTCTCGGATGCGACCTGGGCTTGCGATCAGAATGATCGTAGGTCTCTTTCTGCCTATTGTGTTTTTCATGGGTATTCCTTGATTGCCTGGAAGACAAAGAAGCAGTGCAGTTTCCCATTCAAGCGATGAGGCTAAGTTGAGAGTCATAGCATCGCTGACAGGTGAGATCACCTGGCTTCGGTGACTACTTGAGGATTTCAGTGTTTCCACTTCTGCACCGACTCCTCTTATCAGATAGTACTGGTGCGATCAGTATTGCTCGAGATCCTGTGAAGCATGAGCTCACCAAGCACATTGGAGTAGATGCCTCGTATATATAATCGCATGTGCAAGAAGTTATTGATCTTCAGTATGTGCCTCCGGAGCTTCAGTTAGCAGATTTCTTCACCAAGGCACAGACTAGAGTTCAGCATAGATTCTACCTTTCCAAACTCAGTGTTGTTGATCCACCATAAGTTTGAGGGGGATGTTAGATAGTGTAGGGTGTTCTTTACATAATTGTAAACCCTATACATGTTATATATTTACCTCTTGGCCCATTGGAATGAATACGAGCCTCATTCCATGATGGTGAAGGGTGTATGGTGTGCAGCTGTGCTTCAGTACAAATACAATTTTCAGGTTTTTATACGATCCATTTGTTGCATATTACAGCCATCTACAATTTTGAATCATTACTCGACTTGAGATAAACACAACAAATAAACCTAGCACAAGATAAGCTATTAATTGAAAATTGACCAGGAAAAAATGGTGGGGAAGAACTCGTGTTATTTGCCACTAATACGGAACATTTCATTACGTCCAGGAACAATTGGGCATGTCAAATTGTAAACTACTCCCAGCAAAAGGACTGCAATCTTTGTTACCTGGTCAATTATCACTGACATTCCACAGCGATCAAGAAGAGAACATAACTGATTAGCATCCGCAGTAGGACCTGGGAGCACATTCTGAGACAGATTTTCTGGTACATAGCATATGTGCTCAGCTATATCACGAACAAGAAAAGCAGCCATATCCCTCCCGGCAATATAAAAGCGTGAATACAAACTCTGTCTTTCTTCATCCCGTGTGCCATCCTATAATTAAACAGAATAGTTCGTCAAAACCAGCACAAAGTATGATATATTCAAGTCCTGAGGCTTTGAACTTACTCTTGTATGCAATGTAAAATGGCCTAAATCGAGAACAAAGTGCTCATTGCCCAGTGAAGGTTGACCAGTGGTCAAGGGAATCATAACTTTCGGTGCATCCAAATCAATATCAAGTCCAAATCTATAAACAACACACCAAACAGTGAGAAAACAAACACACCATGACAGTGAATTGGATGCATATTATAAAATAAAATAACTGTTAACCATAATAGGAAAAAATGCAAGAAAATATCAGCTGAGATCATATAAGAAACCTACATGAAAACAACATTTTTGCAAGCGTTTTAGGCCATAAACAAGCATGTTTATTCGTAGGAATTCATCAAGGAGTATTGATAATTATTGTAAGAAATCCTTATTTCGTATGCATCATACTCATACGTTTAAGCAAATCATGCATGATTCTTAAAGTAAAAGTACACAATTCAATGTAATTAAGAAAGATCACAGCAAGATGGGATGCATGTACCTGCTCTGCTCTTCCAGTACCATCTGAAGTTGTTCCTGAGCCCGACGTGTGACCTGCTCTAATTTCATCTGCAATTCAAAAGATTGATAGAATCATGACAACTTCACCTTTCATTATGTCAAAATAGTAACAAGAAAATATCAAGCAAGATGTTTCATAACTAGGCCATAAGAATCCAGATTCCACGTAAACTTACTTGTAGAGCGGTAGCTGTTTCCAATGTCACTGTTGGGCTAACAGCATTGCTCCGTTTAATGAACTCCAGGAACCGTTCATAGCTACCCTTCAAGACCTACCAAATACTCCAAATTCGATAAGCTTACAAAATTGACGTGTAAGCAAGGCTCCAGAAACAACAAGGCTTTCAAACAACTACCAGCAATAAAGTACTCTGTGCGCACATACAGTGTGTGCACTAAATACTAATTTGACAGTTCACAAGAGTTCTTTACCAAGTATGTCAACATTTGATTGATTTGTAATATAAGGGATCATTTGATTAGGTTGCTTAGAATTTTAAGATTTTCATATTCTAACTCCGTGCAATAGGAGCCCCGGTATAATATACAGAAAAGAAGGGTTGAGAAACACTGGCATGGCTTGACAAGTGGCAGATGATGTGGCAGCTCGCATATGACAAGGCAGCTAGCATAGTCAGATGGCATGAAAATACTGAATTATCCCCAGCCCTCCCCCTACCTCCATCCCACTCTACCATCGTCTCCAAGATGGGCTACGGTTCATCACTCCCAGTGGCTATGGGTGGAAAGTTAACACTGTGGACCATCGCCGTAAGGTCATGGGCGGCGCTGTGGCATCAAAATAGGAAGGTAGCATACACAAATAACAGGATGTAATGTCTTTCATTTGTTAATTAATGGTCAGGCTCACATTGTCAATACCCGTTGATATGTTTCTTCGGCCAAAAATCAACCACTCCATAGCAGTACACAGTGATGTAGAAACGAAAGTTACAAAAGCGTGGGAATCTAGATGTTGCAGCAGCACTTGTCCGTTCCATAATGCCATCGGCAGAGCATGGGTGGCCATACTGGTGGGGGCTCTTATATGTATCTGTTGTGGTCATTGGTTGAGTACGGATCCGATGACGGCACTCGTCCTCATCTAACCACCGGCAGGGCTCTTCCTGTCGAGGTAGCGAGGCTCTGAGGTTTAGTTGAACTTTTGATTTCTCATTGCTTAGATTGATAATTGATACATATTATCCCTTTTATAGGGACGACCCGATTTGACCCCTCAGAAATAATCTATAACAAAACTTATCTCTAACAATCCAATTTAATAATAATTTGCCTAACTAATAGATAATAACAAACACCTAATATGTAGATTCCTAAATAATAAATCCTGCTAAATACTTGCGCATAATACTGTTCATGCATGCTACAGGACTTGCATTGCTGCAGTGCGCGCATGGATATTTGACCATACCATTACGCCCCTCACGGCGAGGCATCTTGTCCTCAAGCTGCGATGGTGGCAACAGTTGAAGTTCTTGGTAACCCCATGTTAACAAGAGGATACAATGGCGACTATCACATCACACAGACAAGGATCAACGGGGCTCCAATAGACAAAAGTCAACTTGTTGAGTAAGACTTTCTGCTCTTCGTTGTTAGCCTTTAACTTCTCCAAGATAGATGGTGCGGCACCAGAAGCTATGGTAAATGCTCTGATACCAAATGTTGCGGTCGTTGGTTGAGTACAGATTCGAGGACCCTTTAGGGCACTCACCCTCATCTAACCGTCGGTAGGCCTCTTCCCAATCGAGGTAGCGAGACTCTGAGGCTTAGTTGAACTTTTGATTTCTCATTGCTTAGATTGATAATGGATACATAATATCCCTTTTATAGGGGCAACCCGACTTAACTTCTAAGAAATAATCTATAAGGAAACTAATCTCTTAACAATCCAATCTAACAATAACTTGCCTAATTAATAGATAATAACAAACACCTAATATATAGATTCTAAATAATAAATCCTGCCAAATACTTGTGCACATTCTGTTCAAGCGTGCTACAGGACTTGTGTTGCTACAGTGCGCACTGCAGGACTCGCATGGGTATTTGACCATCACAGTATCAAGGCCCTCGTGGACCACAGCCGCCTCGAGCTCATCGTAATGGTCCTCAACTCCAGCTGCCGCCTCTCGTCTTATCCTCGTCATCTGGGTAGCCCTCATGACCATGATCAGCTACCCACCTACCTCCTACAGTCAGGCTCATGCAGTGCGCCTCCTTCCACACCAAGTTTGCCATCAAGGTTAGCACTGACGTCACAAGTGACCTCACTACCTCCGCTATGGAGCAAATGCCCATTAGTAAAGACGGTGTTGTGTATTAAGAGTTGTACATTATTTCTCTCTCAATAACAAATAAGATACAGAGTTGTGAATAGTAAAATCCTACTCTCCTAAGTTTCTAACATAGTATCAGAGCCATCTCATTAACCCTAAACCAAATTCCATCAACCAAAGGAGTTAACGTTGAATTCTCTCCGCCGCGGGCAGGTGGGCCAAGCCGCTACTGCGCCCAACGAACCTCTTCCTCCGTCGACGACCACATCTCCGCCTCCTTACCTTGGCTCCCCCCTTTCCACTGATCCGGTGACCTCACACCGCCGCCACCTCTATCCGGATCCGCGCTGTGACCTCGGCTCCCTGCTCACGGCACGACACCGTCGCCACCTCTGCTCTAGATCCAACACCGCTACAGCCACGAGCTTCCTCCACTGCTCCTAATCAGCGCCGGCGCTGCCTCTGAACTCCTCCCTCTGCTCCGGATCAACGCTGACGCCGCGTCCTCCAGGGCCTCTGCTCCGGATCAACGCTGCCATTTCCCATACTCCGGATCAGCTCCACCGCTACCACCCCTGTTGGTGGTGCTTTGCTACTACTAGTGTTCATACGTTTGAATGTATTCTTGGTCCTGACCCTATACGACGTCAGCTATCTGTTCTCATTGCAAGAGATATGACCATCTAGAAGATCGTTGTTTAAAGTTGCATCCTGAGCTAAGGTTCCCATTGTGTGTAAACTGTCAGGCTCAGTTGTTTCAGCTGCAGGCACCTTCTAGAGGATCCACTGGCCATTCTGATCCAATGTTATGTCCTGTGTTGGGTACTGCTCTCCCTTGGGTGTTGAAAAGGTATCAAGATTCAGATAATTGTTGGCACACCTTGCACGGTCACTCATCACGGAACTCTTTCCGCCGCACTTTGAAGTTTCGGATGTCTCACTTGTCCCTGCACTCTCCATGAATCTCACCTCTGTCGGCCAGCTCGCGGTTATTAACTGTTTTGCTAGGTTTGATGATAGCTCATGTTTTGTGCAAGATTGTCAAACAAAAGTTGTCATTGGTATAGGCCATAATAAGAAAGGTTCGACAGGGCTCTATGTTCTTGATCGTCTGAGTCTCCCTTTCTCCTCTACTTCTGGTATTGCTCCTACTATTTCATCTTCTGCTGAAGATCCATCTACTTATTGTCCTTATGCATCAACTTTTGTTTGCAAGTCTTTTCCTCAATAGCATCATCGCTTGAGGCACTTGTGTGGCTCACGCGTCTCTATCTTGATTCATCAAGGTGCTCTTGGCCCTTTTTCTGTTGACACCAATTTTCAGTGAAGGGTTGTAAACTTGGTCCCTTTGATCAGGTCTATTCGGATATTTGGGGTCCTTCTCCATTTGCTTCGAAGGGTGCTCACAGTTACTATGTCATCTTCATTGATAAACACACTAGATACACTTAGATCCATCTCATGAAACATCGTTCGTAGTTAATTTCTATCAGTCTTTTGCTTAGATAATTCATACTCAGTTCTCTTCTACCATTCATGTTTTTGTTGACTCTGGAGGAGAGTATCTTTCAACAGCTTTTGTCTGCCAGTTCTTTTGAGGGTACTCTTCCTCAGCTCTCGTGTCCGGGTGCTCAGGCTCATAATGGTGTTGCTAAGCACAAGCACTGTCACATAATTGAGACTACTCGTACTCTTCTCATTTTCTCCCTTGTTCACTCACTTCTGGGGGGAGTGGTCTCTACAGCATTCTATCTCATCAACCATCAGCCCTCTCCAAACTTCAAGGCAAGTGCCCTGGCGAGGTCCTGTACAGAGCACCTGCTCGCTATGCTCATCTCCATGTCTTTGATTGTGTCTACTATGTCCTAGTACCTCGTGAACGCACAAAGTTGAGCGCTTAGTCGGTTGAGTATGTTCTCCTGGGTTATAGTCCTAAGCATAAGAGCTATCGCTGCTACGATCCTTCGACACGTTGCATTCGCATCTCTCGTGATGTGACCTTCGATGAGGATCAACCCTTTTTATCATTCTTCTACACATCTCACTCCTTCCACAGATTCCACCGCCTTGTTGTGTCTACCTCCCAATCCTTCACTAAACTTGCTTTCTCCTGATAAACTTCATCAGTTTCACCTTCTAGTGTATCACCTCCACTGGCTCCACCAATTTCTAACACTTCCACTTTTCCCTTTCACTACAGTCGCCGACAGAGAGTTCCTTCTGATCCTCAAACTTCCATTCCTCTAGTACCTTCTGATCCTCAGTCCTCCTCTACTACAGTTGACCCTCCAGCCAGTACTGTGGACTTTGACAATCATTCTACTACATTACGGTATACCCAATATGATCTTTCCTTTATTCTGGCAACAAAGAAATGGAGTTTTTCTCATGCATTTGTAGTATCTGAGGCAAGTACCTACCAGGAGGTAGTAAGTATACCTGAGTGGCAGTTAGCTAAGACTAAGGAGCTTACATAATTAATGTATAGGAACTTGGCAGCTTGTTCTGCTACCATCTAGAACGGTTCCTATAACTTGAAGGTGTGTGTACAAAGTAAAGACCAAGTCAGATGGTTTAGTGGAGCGATACAAGTCTCGTCTCGTTGCAAAAAGTTTTCAACGGGCTTATGGTCGAGATTATAATGAGTTTTGCTCCATTTGCTCATATGACTACAGTTCGTACTCTCATTGTTGTTGCAGCGGTACGGTCATGCGTTATTATCTCAGATGGATGTCAAGAATGTCTTTTCATGGTAATCTACATGAGGTCTATATACAGCCACCCTAGGTAGGGATGCAATCGGAGGATACAGGCGGATATCACACATCACGTATCCTATTACATTTTTTTGTCAAAATCGGAGCTAGACACGGATAGTGCCTGATACGAATACAAATGCGGATAGTCTTAGTCACGAATACGGAGCGAATATATGGCGAACCGAATACGGATTCTCGGTGGCGAATATTTAGTCGGATATTGCGCGAAAATAGAAACCATATATATCGCATACAAACATAAATCAACCATACTACATGTCCAAAATGCAACTACATTAGCAATTTAACAAACAAATTTAACATCACACTATCACTACGGCTACTTAAAGAAGTAGTAGCAAGTCATAGTGATAGTGATAGCAGTACAAAAGATGTCTAAATGTAACTAGCCAACTACATAAAATGACAGAATAACATATACAAAGCCTATAGACAAGTAACATTAACTAGTTAGGGACACACAGAACGTTGACATATAACAAGTCTGTAGCATCCTAATTTTTGAGTTTTTCATAATCTTTTATTTCAAATAAGATTTTATAAAATTTTCATGATTTTCTAGAATTTAACAAAGCTTAAATAGAATTTTCAGAAATGAAAATGATTTAATATGAATAGATCAAACATCCATTAAATTCAAAAGTATTTTATTTAACTTACCTCTTTTCAAAGATCGCAAAAGCTTTGCACATTATTTCATTAAGACCAAAATGCTAAAAACACATCAGCTACATGATACACAAGACAAGGCACTTGAACGCCTGTAAGCGCTATCGTCTCGGCGAAAAGGAGAAAAAATTGGTCGGACCATGGAGAGATAAAGAGAGGGGGGACCATGGATTCAAAAACCGTTCCCGTCACAATTCCCGGCTGGCGGCCGGTTACATGTTTTCCCGGGAAAAACTCAGTCGAAATTCGTTTAAATTTACTTAAAAATCAACCGAAATATGAAATTTGAATTTGCAAACTCCGAAAAAACTGGCCGGGATTTCAAATCCCGCCGCCCACCGGTAAGGCCGGTTACCGCCGGTAACTGGCCAGGATTTCCATCCCTGGGGGACCATGAAAGCACACCAAAAACAGGTGATAGTGAACAGCAACCTGCAATTGGGGAATTACTCCTGCTGTGGGAGCACCTCCCGACCGGTCGCGACCGCCATTGACGGTGCTCCACAAGAATACATTGAAGAAGTCGATCGATAGTTGCGGCGACGTTATTGAAAACCCTTTGATTGTGCTCTTCCAAATAATCCAAGAGACGAGTATGATGCACGAATCGATCTCCTTTCTTCATAGCTTTGATGCGGAGTTCCGAGTGGTAATGAAGTGGCCTTGTAGGGTTGGTTGGCCAGCCGGAATGGCGCAGAGTGAGCCGACCCGAGTTAGGAAACGAGCCCATACTTGCGCAATCACCGCGCAACCTACTAGAAGGTGGTCTATGGTCTCCTGCTGGTGCCCACAGAAGACACATACTCCTTGGTTTGGCAATCCTCGACGTTGGAGGCGATCGGCCGTCCAGCAACGTCAACATATTGCTAACCAAATGTTGCATTTCAGTGGCGCACGAGCTTTCCAAATGGCCTCGGCACACAGAAACCTGAGCGAGCCTGTGAAGAATGCTCTATAAGCCGACTTAGAAGAGTAGCAACCTGAGGGTTCCCAGCGCCAAAGAATTGAATCGACGACTCCATGTGCTAGCCGGATTGGTTGCAACGTATCCCAAAGCCGGAGGAATTCAGGTATAGTTTGAAATCCTGGCTGACCCGATATGTCTGATATCCAAGTATCATTGTAAAGGGCTTGAGCTACTGTTCTTTTCTTCCGAATTGGTGGTTTGACCATCTTAGCAATGGACGGTGACAAGCCTTGGATGGAGTGGTCGTCCAGCCAACGGTCTTCCCAAAACAATCTCTCTGTTCCCAATTCTGACCAAAATCGATGCTTGGAATATGTTATCCTCCGCTCGGTTGGTCTGGGTGTGTAGTCTCCCCCACGGCTTGACGACCAAGTTCCTCATGTTCAACAGTATTTTTATAAATTTTCTAGGATATTTCCTAGTTCATTTGATATTTTTCTTGGCTTATTTGGATTTCCTGTATTTTCTAAAAATAAAAAATAATAATTAAATATTGGAAAGCCTTGTGGGCCGATTTCTCTCTCCAGCCTACTGGGCCTAGATTTATTGGATATCCAGGACAGTGTTTACAGATACTATCCGATAAATTATCCATATAGCTTCGAATCCGACGGATACCTACTTCCCGAATCGGTTTCCATATACGGCAAAAACTATCCGGCTCCGAATCCAAAATCCAAGAAAAATCTCAGATATCCGGTTTCGTGCTCTGAATAAAATCCGAATTTATTCAGACGAGCGGACGGGCAGGAACTATCTGCTCCATCTGCACCCCCTACCTGTTGAGGCTCCTACAAGCTATTTTTGTCAACTATGATTCGAGCTGCTGGTTTCACTCCAAATGAGCATAACACGGCCTTGTTTATTCACTACTCAGCAGGGTTGTACTTTGCTTCTGCTATATATAGATCATATGATGATCACAAGAGATGGCATGGATTGCTTGGCTCTTGTCAAGTAGAAATTGAGTGAACACTTTATGATGTCCAATTTGGGACCATTAAGCTATTTTCTGAGGATTGAGGTTTATTATGATGGTGATGGCTACTACCTCTCTCAGCTTCGCTACGTTCAGGATCTGATTGCTCGCTCTGGTATGACTGATATTCGCAATGTTGTCACACCCATGAAGCTTTACCTGCAGCTTCGTCCTACATACGATGTACCACTGACAGATCCCACTATCGTCAGCTCATTGGGAGCCTTGTTTATCTCACTGCACCAGGCCAGACTTTGCTCATGTTGTTCATGTGCTCCCACCTCAGTCCACTATGGTCACATTCTTCATGTGATGAGATACTTGAGGGGTGTTAAGGGTAGTAGTGTAATAGTCATGTAAGTGTTAGGGGGTAATTATGTAATTGTAGTCTAGTCTAGGGTTTCTAGTCCAGGGTTTCTTGTATACTATATATTGCCAATTTGAGCTCTTGCAATAGATGAACAATTAAGCCCCCATTTCTCTCCTCTCCCAAAATCTAACATGATATCAGAAGCCTAGATCCAAACTCTAACCTATCTTCTTCCACCTAAGATGCCCCAAGAATGAGCAATCTCTACCCCCGGGGGCAGCACCCAATCTCGTTTTTATCTTTAGCATCTGTAGTTTGTTAATATCAAGCAGTACCATTTGCTCTTCGAGTAGCAGCAGAATCAATCGGCAGCAGATGTCCCTGAGCTCACTTCCTCGCCGGATCCAGCGATCCTCATTGTCCTCGTGCTTCCCCACAACTGGATCAGCTCATGGAGCTCAGATCTGCTCGTCATGGGACACAATCTCGCTACCGTTCGTCCCCTCGAGCTCGTCTTCATCGCCTCGGCCGGCCAGCCGCGGCCGGCTCCCCTGCCTCGATACCAGCTGCTCGCCGTGGTTGGATCCAGCGCCTTTGCCCCTATTCTCGCCAATCCAGTGGGATCCAGAGCTCCTCCGTCGCCCACATCCGGAGCTCGCCCATCCTCTACTGTCGCTGCAACCTCGCCCAGGACCACACGAGCTCGTCACTGTCGCGTGCATAATCCGTCTTCTTCATCGACGATACGGCGTATCTTCGCTACCTGGATCCAGCGCATCTTCTTCACCGCACGATCTGCAGGATTTGGAGCTCGTCGCCTGGATCCAGCACATCTTCACCTGGATCCGCCGGATCTAGGCCTTCACTTCATCATGGCGTCAAATCAAACTCGATCCTCGCCGAATCGAGCCATCCCCCATCACTATTGGCTTGATCTCCATCACTGACGACCGTTGTCTTTGTCGATCTTGGGCTCGACCATCGTCGTCGACTTCAATTCGTCTCGACAGCGGCGGGGAGGAGTGGGCAGTAGGCAGCGGAGCAGCAGGAGCACGATTACCTACCCCAAGCTCTATCTATCGTCGTCGGCTCGTTGTCGTCGTTGAAGCTCGCTGGGGTCTTCTCTGGACCTTCTGGTTGGATCCAGTCCTCACCGAGGTCTTCGCCCTTGTCTGTGCGCAACGCCTGCTACTACTCCTCGGGGTCCTCTAGACCTCTCCCGGTTGGATCCAGTCCTCACCGAGGTCTTCGCCTGTGTCTGTGTGCAGCGCCTACTGCTGCTCCTTCCTTGGAGCGATGCCACCACCACCCTCCTTTCTTCTTGGAGAGCATCGTTGTTGTTGTTCTGCCAGAGCCACAACAACATCGTCGGATTTGTGTCGAGCTCATCGCCGTCGCCATCTTCCTCAAGCTGCTCGTTGCCGACTTCCAGAGCTCGCGCCAAACTGGCTTTAGCCACCATTGCAGCTTCTATGCGTCATCACCCGCGAGCTCCTCTGCTCTCTGCCTTCTGCAGTGCTAGTAGGCCTTCTGTGAGTTGATTGAGCTATTTGGGCTACATGTGTGGTTTTTGCGTTGTAGCTATTTGGTGCTAGTGCTTGCTGCTTGGAGGAGAGGTGTGATCGGTGCTGCTGCTAGTATTAAGTCTATTTTCCTTTATTTCCCTCAAGTCCATCCAAGTCCGCATATCTCTCTAAGTTCGTCGAAGCATTGCTTATCCATCAAATCCTTTGTCGATCAGCCGATTGCTTCTTCCTTTTTGGGTTGTCGCGGTCCATCCACTGGATCGAGTGTGGTCACCCCATCATCATTGTTGATGCGACTTTGTCCTCTTGGTCCTCTCTTGTAGCCATCTTGTTACACATCTTCGCATCATTGCGACTTTTGACCAATGGCCTTTTTTGTCGTTATCATCAACTTCCTCTTCGTCTTTGTTTTCGTCGAGTGCCAGATTCGACACCGTCACCGGACATCTTGGGTGGGCGGATCTGGTCCGTCGTCTTTGCCTTCGTCGCCAGATTTGACACCGTCACCTCACTTCTTGGGTGGGCGGATCTAGTTCGTGTCCTTGTTTCTATCTATCTCTTCATCAGCTTGATTTGACATGTCACTCATCTCTAAATCAAGACATCCATGTGTGAAGAGCCGAAGGACTTTTTTTTGTTCAAGAGTTGCATACTTCGACGACATCTTCAAACTCGGACTTCGGATATATCTTTTATTTTAGTGTTGTCCTCTTGAAACTCAATGCTATTGTATACGCATTGAGTTTGAGTGGGGGTATTAATAGTAGTGTAATAGTTATGTAAGTGTTAGGGAGTAGTTATGTAAGTGTTAGGGAGTAGTTATGTAATTGTAGTCCAGTTTAGGGTTTCTCTTGTATACTATATATTGCCCCATTGGCCTCTTGCAATAGATGAACAATTCAGCCCCTAGCCATGTTAGTGTAATAGTAATGTATGTGTTATGGCCCTTATGGGGTAATTATGTAATTGTAGTCTAATCTAAGGTTTCTCTTGTATACTATATATTACCCCTTTGGACTCTTGCAATTGATGAACAATTCAGACCCATTTCTCTCCTCCCAAAATCTAAAAGGGGACTGCATCCAGACGCCTATTCTAACCTTATCAATTCTATTCCAGTATCGTTCGAAATGGCGAACATGCCATACCAACACCCAAAGCGGCACATAATAGCCTCAATCACGTACTGCCCTCAATATCGGTCAATTACTGTCATTCCGATCCATTCTGACCAATTCCGGTAATTCTGATACCGGGCATAATTGATGTGACCACGAGGTTAAAAACCCGATCTGCGCAAGAATTATCGATCGGCAATGGCAGTCGCAGACCGTCTACGTGACACGGTTTTTCCTGTTCAATTTCGTTAAATTTTGCTTAAAAATCAATCGAGATTCGAAATTCGAAATTTGAATTTGCAAACTCCGGAAAAACCGGACGGGATTTCAAATCTGGCCCCACCCAGAAAGCGATTCTGCGCAGAATGCCGCGTGATTCACGCCATATTTCAATCCATGGTGACCACTCATTTGAATCAGCTCAGAAGGGTCAGCCCAATACTACTTCATCGATAAGTGAAATTATGTTAGACTAGTATGCTAGACGTGGTAAAATGTATGAAGTTATGAACTCGTCTTGTACTATTTAACTACGTACGACCTTTGTATTTATCAAGTAATTGAACTATGTGTCATTTTTATTCTATGGTTATGTATTTGAAGTGAGATTACAAGTGAAATTATATGTCCATATAATAATATATATTTATGAAAATCAGGAACGGTACACCAGAATGGACTGATACCGGCGCATTCCATACCAAGAGACAAATCAGAATGGCCTCCAAAATGGAATTGACAACTATGGTATGTTCTGTGCTAGTTCGAGCCAGCTCGAGCTTCATGCTTACTCTGACTCCAATTGGGCGAGTGATCCTATTGATCGTCGATCTATCACTAGCTACTAAATCTCTCTTGGTACTTTGCTCATTGCCTAGAAGTCCAAGAAGCAGACTGCGGTGTCACGCTTTAGTGCAGAGGCTGAACTTCGAGCCCTTTCCGCTACCACCTCAAAAGTTGTTTGGCTTCGATGGCTTTTGGTGATCTTGGTGTTCTTTGTGATAATTCAACACCTTTGTTTTGTCACAATACAAGTATCATTCAGATTGCTAGTGATCATGTCAAATATGAGTTGACAAAGCACATTGGTGTTGATTAATCACTCACACGGTCTCAATGTCAGTAATCGACCATCGACCTCTAGTATGTACCATCAAAGCTTCAAGATGCAGATCTCTTCACTAAAGCTCGACTCACCTACTCAAACTCAGCGCATCGGATCCTTCTAGCCCACCTTGAGTTTGAAGGGGGGGTTTAAAAGTCTTGTGTGTTCTCTCTTTTGGCCCATTTAGCCTATGTAGCCCATGAGGCCCATGTAACCTTATATTTACATATATTATACCCTCTCAATAATGAATAAGATGCACAGTTATGAATAGCAAAATCCTACTCTCCTAATTTTCTAACATTGTGCATGAGCCTACAAGTGGAGTTCAAATATAGGGACGCACAGCACAACACAATGACTAAGAAACTTCATGTGTCGTACTAGGTGCGAAAGTGCAAGACCGTGTTTAGGTACCATTATCTCGCAGTGCATGCGTGTTTGAGTGCAGCAGTGACAGGGAAGGAGACGGAAGAGATAGCTGTTGGTGTCAATCGTCAGTGCCCATTGGATATTGACAAGCACAATAGAGAGAGAGGAGGGATGCTTGAGACGAAGAAGGTACAGGAAGATGAAAGATGAGTTAGCAGGTAAATGAGAAACGTGTTGGTAAGTTGCTGGAAACGTGCGAGTTCGACGCCACCACCACTATACAATCCATGCATGCCAACCTTTACACACGAGTGCGCCCTGGTGAGAAAGTGTGCCAGCGCTCCATGAAGTCACAGATTTACCAATGGTCTCCGCAATTCTAGAAGTGTGCTATCGGGTACACTCACGTGTGGTTTGTGTGTGTGGGGTAGTGTATGCACGTGTCCATCCAGTAGTAACCTAAAAAGAAAACTCTAGCAGGTTTACGTTTCAGGTGAGTCAAGTCACCACATCAATCACCACTAGTCAAGCATGTCAATGTTTATCCTCAAACGAATCAAAAATCAAACTAGAGGGACTACTTTTGACCTTTTTGAAAGTATAGGAACCAATTTGAGCCCCAAGACAAACTAGATAAATGAACGTTACATTAACCCTTGAAAGAAAGTTCATGATTTGTGTTCTGCAACTTCTGTTCACTAGACATAAGAACAGAGTAAGTCGATATGTATTCAGTTTTAAAATAAACCCAGCAAACTTTGAATGTGTGCGTACTAATTGCTGTTCATCAATTAGTGCTTTGTTACATGTTATTGACTTATTTGCATCCATAAATCTAAAAAAATAACCTTTAGGTTTTTCTCCATGGATATTCCCTTGCCAAAACGGTGGCACCAAAGTACCATAAAGAATACAAAATACTTCTAATAGATTTAAAGCAAAAGCAGTAAGGTGGAATAGAAATGAAAATTACTCTTCACCCATCCAAAGCTTACTCAAAAGTCAAAACATTACCAGACCTTCACATGGAAGAAATAAAAACAAGAGATAAATCTACTCTTAGAGATATTATGAATGCATATGATTAGATATGTACCGTAACATGGCATGGTGATATCTTTGCCACAAGCTGCCAATCCAGGTCCATGCCAATAGGCGCACGCACAAAACTGACATCTAGAGCATTACTTTTTCCCTCGCTGATGACGCTCTGCAAAAAAAATAACCCAAAAGATGTTATTGCGGAGACATAAATGTTAGGATAAAAGTGTTAAGGGTATTTGTGGTATTTCCCTTGTACTGGGTTTAGTCTTGTGTCCCCTTCATACACTATATACATTGCACATTGAGTCTCATGAATACACACACAATATTCATAACATGATATCAGAGCAAAGGTTAGGGTTAAGGTTTGATGCTGCCACCGCCGCCTTCTAGCCTCTGCTTGTCCTCCGCTGCCGCCACCCCCAGGAGGAGCCATCTCCACTCCCAAGGGTGGCCTCCTTCCGGTTGTAGTTCCTCGGCGCAGTAGCATCACCTTCGTGCTCTTCCATCGACGTCCCCGCTTCCGAGCTCTCTGGTCTCTCTAGATATGTCGTTGCCTTGATTTTGCACCTCGGCTCGCTCCTCCGTGAGAAGATGATCGAGGGCGCAAGCGACCGCTTCGTCGACGAGTCCAAGCACGTCCATGCGCTCAAGCTCTTTGGATCCGTGAGTGCTCTGCGTCCTCTTCAACTGGCGACCTGGGTGGAAGCACCACCGAAGCTTCCACCGCTGCCGCCTCCGTTGTTCCCAGGCTCGCACCACCGCCGCCAAATCCTACCCTCCCCGCGCCGCCCGGGCCAGATCCGTGCCACCTAAACCGGATTCGTGCTTGCTGCGCCGGATCCCGCCCCTCCTGCGCCGGATCCCACCCCTCCTGCCCCGCCTGAGCCAAATCCACCTCTCCTACACTGGATCCACCTCTCCTGAGCTGGATCTCGCTCCTCCTGCGCCGGATCCCGCTCAACCTGAGCCGGATCTCGCACCTCCTACACTGGCTCTCTTCCTCCCCGACGCGACCTTGTTGGCACTAGGAGGGCCTCCACCTGTGGCACAGTGCTGTTGGAGCTAGGAGGGTCTCCCCGACACGGTGCTGCTGGCGCTAGACAAAGGGCCTGCATGAGCTGCGCTCCTGTTGCATCCGAGGAAGCACTGGTGTGAGCCTTCTGCTGGTGGAAGGGAGATGGTTGGTGTGCTTCCGATTGGGATGGCTCGGCTGTGTTTGCCATCCGACTGCATGTTTATGCTGTTGTTAATTAGTCTTTTATTTCTTAGTATCTTTCCGTTGCGTCCATCCAAGTCCGTACCGTACTATCTTTGAGTTCGTCTAAACCATACGAGTCCACAAATTTATTGTCTGTCATAGAAGCATAGGAATTCCCTTTTGCATGGCAGCAACCGCCGCTCCTCTCCGAGCCGCTACGGATCGTAGAAGTCGTTATGATACCACCGCTTCTCTCTTAGTCGCCGCGCCAAGCTTCTAAGACAGTCGCGCTTCTTCCGCACTGCACCTCTGTTGCACTTCTTGTGCACTGCGCCACCGCCGTCTTAGGCTTCGATCTGTGCGCCATACTTTTATCTATTCCTCTTCGACTTGATTTGACAGCTTTCTCTATTTCTGTCGATTTCATCTTCTTTGTCGTGTTGCCACAGTCGACTTTGCTCCCGCTTGCCTCTACTTTCTCAGCCCTTGCACCTTGTGCTTTATGGACTTCGCACGACCCCGGATGAGAGATATTTTGATACTCGACATATTTTCCAAGAGCTCTGTACGCTACGACGACATTATCGAGACTCAGACTTCGGATTTTCCCTATTGTAGTTTCAACCATTTCCAAATGCAATGCCATTGCATACGCATTTGAGGGGGTGTTAAGGGTATTTGTGGTATTTCACTTGTATTAAGATTTAGTCTTGTGTCCCCTTTGTACCCTATATATATTATCCATTGGGCCTCATGAATACACACAAATATTCATAACCAAAAGAAGTAAAAATATATAATACTTCAAAAATCAAAGCTAACGAAACACAAAAACTGATTGATAATGAGTACTGACAACCCTAATCAATGCAAGGAGTAATGTGACACTAAGACAGATTAGCAATTGAGTGGCTAACCATCATGTATAAGCTCAGATTTGCAATTAGTCTGACTGGCAATGTACCACCAATTGTAGTTTGCTAATGACTAATTGATAACTTTCATTCAATAACTAAACTTTAAGGCTTTTAACCAAATGCAAACCATACAGTTTGTGCTTCAGATGGAATGGCATTTTTCTGAATCATGAACTAGTTATTTTTTAGGGTGATCTGCAGCTAGAAATTAGTAAATTGATGATTGCTTCATATGCACTGACCTGAGCAAGAGAACCTTCAGGAGAAGACAGACCACAATATCTCAAAGTTACATCACATCGTGTACTCTTGGGATACAACTTGGTGACCACTTGAAGCTGCTCAAATCTACCACACAAAACCTCTGTCTGATCAATATTGATGATCCTTGCAGCAGCTTGGCCAATAGACACATCCACCAAGAATCGGATTGTGTTTGGGGAAACCTTCTGAAGAGGAAAAGACAGATCATCGTCTGGTTGGTAACTCAACAATTTATTAATAGCCTGCCACTCTTCTTTGGTTAGCTGTTCCTCCTCATCTAACTGTGGTTCGAGAAGGGTAGCTTCTTCAGAAGGTAACCCAGCCGAGTTCCTTGAACAAGTAAGAAAACATACTTAAGATGTGACAAAAATTGATTCATTTGATAATATAAATTTAAAGTAAATCCTGTGAGTATTTTTCCTTCAGAAGGTAAATACTTTGTTGTTATTTCCAACCAGTTAACAATAGCAAAATTGATCTTCTATAGCTTTTGCGCATATTAATGTGCCTAAATCATGCCATGCATTTTTCATGTATCATCAAACTCTTTTAATCTCTCACTTCAACAAAGTTAGGGCACAATTAGGGCTTAGATAGAGATCACAAAATAATGACAAAGGCGACTAATAGCCAATAAAACATGTTCCAATGCATTCAAACAAATTTTAATAGGTGGGTGTTGCTTTGGTTCACAAAGTCGGAAGAGGGGAACCGTGAAATGAATATTCATGGTTTCCAAAGGGTGAGGAACAAAAAATGTAAGTTCTGCTTTGCAACCGTTCGGGGGCTAGAACATATGTGATTGAAGATGGCCTCAAAAGAGTTGATGAAGATCAAAAATGTTAACAGCAGAGTTGACATGAAGCAAAAGGACATTAAATTAGTGGCATGTGAGGACTAAGCAGATGGTAAAATAATGAAGAGCCAACCATGAATCTTACCATTGAAGGTACAGCCACAGGCATGTACCTTTTAACATATTGAAGTACCAGAAAATTAAAAATACCAGTTTATCCTATTTCTATTTAAGCCCTCTCCAGTGTAACACTGCATATTTTCTCAGTTCCACGTAATGATCTTGATATTCTGACAGTAACATGTCGATACAGGACTTACATTTATTTATGTACTAGCATAGCTTATCAACCGCCCAAATACAACAAGAATGAGCAGAACACTTGAGCAAAATGAATATTTTCAGCATGTACATTAGTAAAAATAGGGTTTCGAAAACTGGTACCATCCAAAGACCTACAACCAACAGGTTAAAAGTACAAAGGAAACCTATCAGGCACCACAAAGCTTCCTATTGTTATTTTGTTGCTACGAAGCTTTAAAATTGGCAACTTGAAAGTGCCCAAAAAAGCTCTTTGGACAACAAGAGTAAAACTTAATTGAAATCCAAGCTTGCTATTTTTATCCTCTTCAAAACTTCAAATGAATAATGTTCCCATGTGCAAATAATCATTAATGGAAAATTTGACAAGAACTGCCGTGAAAATTTAATATGTAAGAAGCCCTACCATCAACAATCTAAACCAGACAACTTGCACAAAAGTGTAATCTCTGTTAACGCCAAGGTTGGGAACCTTGGTCGAAACTAACATCATTATACAATCTATAGAGAGGACATCGAAGAAGAAATGGTACAGGAAGACTTGCAAACCACTACAAATGAAAAAAATATGGAGAGATGCCACAAAATATTCAATTGCTAGTAGTAACTAGACAACTAGTATCTACAAAACAGAGGCAATGAATAATATAGGAACAGGGTTCATTCTCAATTTGTTTCACAAACCATCCAAAAGGCCACCATCTTCTCTTTGAGGTGCCCTTCTTATGCAATGTTTCCTTTGATTTCACAGTTTCAACCTTAGCATGTCCCAACAACCTGAAAGTATAGATAATATCATAACCAGATGAAGAGTGACTCAAATTAAGGGATAAGAGTAACAATAGAACATCAGTGCATATTGCAGTAGAGCACCTCCAGAGTATTATGACTTTTGTGTCTAGAATTTTCTCGATCTTCCGAATTTCAGATATATCAACATTAGATGCTTGTTGCAACAGGGTGGCATACAATTGAACATAACGACGACGAAGCTGGCAGAGATGTCTAGTTCTCTCCCACGAGAACCAATAGCTGAAAAACAAAAGGCGAATAAACTTCATAATGAGCAATTCAAATTCTAAACAAGCAAACAATAAATGTCTTCGCATCAAAACATATTATCAACAACAGTGTTCAGGATATATCAGCATTTCATGCACAGTTAAGAAAAAATACAACGCAATTTGCATGATGATATAATCACGCTTATCATGCCATTTTGGATCAGTGCAACATCATTAAAATATTTTATATGTGACTGGTTAGAACTTAGAACTCATTATGGCCTGCTCGTCAATACAGCAAAGATGCAGGCTGAGCTTCCGATGCATTGCTGAGGGCCTATAAAGTGGCTTGCAACCAGGCTTCATGCAATTTCCATGTTAAGTGTAGATATCTATATAGGATGACTTAGAATATTTGGCCCATGTAGCCCATAATGCTCTTGTGTGTATAACTCTTTTGATCGTGGAATAAGATGCGCAGTTGTAAATAATTTCTCTCACCTAAACTTAACATTCTAACTCGCTTATAAAGGTTAAATTCACTCAGCTCCATTGGTGAAACATGCTTTGCTAAACAGAAGCCAAAAATGAGCTTACTGATTAGGTTCCACTGGAATAAAAAATAACTTTCAATTTCATATGCTTTTTAAGGAAATATGTTGTGAAACTTGATTAAGGAAGGGTCCGAATACGGAGGAGGGTAGGACTCTCGCCCTTGATCGGTCGGTCAGGAGCTATTCTCCCATGCTGTCCGCCAAGGCTTTGAGGCCTAATTGAAGAAGAGGAGGCTATACCTTTGTTTATTTATTTGCTTGCCCAGAAGTACACGCATGAGTCTCGACTTACCTAACAATCTTGGCTAACTAATAATTCTTATCTCTTAGATCTTATCTCCAAACTCCTCCTAAACAAACTGATTTATTAGTGAGATCTTATCACCTAACAACTTGCTGCCCTCATCTGGAGCTGCCTTGTCGCATGGCCGCTGCCCACAGGGCCCACGTCCATAATATTCATCACAACCATGCTTGTCATGGCGTCCCTGCGACGTGGAGGGAGCGTCGTAGTGGCTCGCCTCGCCTTGGCCATCTAAGCGGGCGCCCAGGTCTCCACGGCATCCACAGCGTCGGCACGGTGTCCACGGCGTACTTTTGGTCGGACGTGCACGGTGTCCACGGCGTACTTTTGGGCGGACGCCGGGTAAGTAAAGGGTTGTGTCGGGACTCGGGCACAAAGACTGGAAGAGTGAGCTAATGCTTTGCCCGTGGCTTCGTGAAGTGAAGCCGCACGGGAGGAACCCTAGACGGCTAGCCATCACTGCCCCTCACCGCGCCGGCCGCCGACCGCCAGGTACTCCGTCTCCTACCTCTACTCCCTCTCTCCTCCGCTCCCTCCCGCGGCCTGCCACCACTCTCAAGCTCCGGCCATGCAACTACTCCCACCGTGCCGCCACTCTATCCCTCTGCCTCTAAGCTAGCGCCGACACTCCCTCCCTCTGCTTCTGAGCTAGCGTCGCCACTCCCTCCCTCTGCTTCCTCCCCCCGCTTCTAATGTGCTAGCGCCGCCACTCCCTCCCTCTGCTTCTGATGTGCTAGTGCAGTAGTGCTACTGATGTGCTAGTGCCACTCCCTCCCTTAGCTCACCTTGAGGACGCCATGGCGCCTCTCAGGCGCCGTGGTCGCCAAGCACACCATGACAACCATAATAACAACTTAATCTCCAAGCTGCTGCTGATCTCCTGTGCACTTGGAGGCTACGGCTCTTGGTACGTGCGGCCATGTGCACAGTTGCTGCTTCATTTGCACTACTGCTATTGCACCACGTCCTATGGCCCCTGTAGCATAACAAAGTACCATTGTATCATCACCATATCTCGATCTCCACCTTTTTACAGACAAATCAAACTCACAGCCACCACATAGGATTTTTGTTGACGTGGAAGAGAGAGAACAAGGAGAAAGAGATCCTATCTCTTAGTGAAGAGATGACCCAAGCTCATGAAATAAGGAGAAATAGATAGCACAAAACACCATTGTATGAGTTGTCTATAACAAACACTTTTTTATTAAAAGATTGTAGGGGTCTCATAGAGATAACACACTGTTTTCTTTAATGTTGTCTATAGATGACATGGAAGGGGTACTATAGACAGCAGGGTACTATAGACGGCAGTGTCTATACCATTGTGCATGTCGTACTGAGTCCAACAGTACTGGTTGTGTTGTGCCTCCACAATAGGCTTGAGCAGGGTAGCAGAAGCATATTTGCTTGTACATGCACTAGCCCACGACCATGTGTCATTTGTCCCCAGCTGCATTGCACTTCTATTAGCGTCAAAGCTAATTTCCTTCTCAAGCTGGTGAGCTGACCATGACCATGACTAGAACTGGAATGTCTGGGCAACGAGAGATCGATGGATTTGCACAGGCGCTCGATGAAATGTCTATGTCCAGCATAAGGGTGGCAACAGAGCGGATGGCCAGGGGCATCACAGCGGTCCCGTCCCGATACCCACTAGACCACCCACCTACGTTGTGCGGAAACTTCTGAAAACTCGCGTATCGGTATCGGATACTGCCCCGGTACGCCCTGATACGTATTGGGGACATATCAGCCTAGTTTCCTTTTTAAAAATAAAGAAAATGATTCCGATACTTCTTTGATACCTTTCGATACTTTCCCCATACCTCTTAAACCTAACACTAAAAAAGCACACACCTCTCTCTCTTCTGCATGTCTCAACCATAGTTGTCAATTCCATTCCGGTTTGCCTCTTGGTATGGAATGCGACGGTAGACGTATCGGTGTTTTGGAGGAAATGTCGTATTGCCGTATCGGAGTATCTGGGCAACCTAGCCATCCCCTTCCCGCCCCGCCAAGCTTCGCGGGAGAAAGAGGTCCCCGCTGGGACCTGAGCCCCGCGGGGATCCACGTGGGAACTAAAATTATGTTTTAAATATAAATTTTTACTTGTTAATATGACTTTAGCTATTAATTTATAGATACTTGTGTATAATTTTCACAATATATAGCATTAAAATTGCTACCTTAATATATAGATTCAAGTTTTAGTCCAAATATATAAGAGTACATGTCAGTGACACAATGAGTGGCATGTACGGGATCAGGCAAACTTTCGGTGGCATATAAGGAATTCACCCTAAATTATATTACATACCTTTATGGCTTTATATATTTGAAAATAGAGGTTTATTCATTATAGAATTGTAATACTTCTATTAGATTAATCTCGTGCAATTGTGCACCACATACCACATAAGCATAATAGATCATTTTTCCCTTCCCATTAGCACAAGAATTTCTAGCCTCTCAAGCGAACATAATGTTGGAATACCTTAAGGCTAGGGTTTTGCTATTCACAACTCTACATTTATTCATCAATTGAGAAGGTATACATAGACATTTTACATGGGCCTCATGGGCCATATGGGCCATATACAACACTTTTAACACCCCCCTTCAAACTCAAGGTGGATCAGGAGGATCTGATGCACTGAGTTTGAGTAGATGGAGTCAATGATGTTATCGAGTCTGAGCTTTAGTGAAGAAATCTGCAACTTGAAGCTCTGATGGAACATTAAGGGCGATAGTTGACTGCTGACAATGAAATCATGTGAAGGATGCATCAACACCAATATGTTTTGTCAGCTCATGTTTGACTGGATCACTGGCAATTTGAATGGCACTTGTATTGTCACAAAAGAGAGGTGTAGGATCATCACAATAGACACCAAGATCAATCAAGAGCCATCGAAGACAAATGATCTCTGATGTGGTAGCGGCAAGAGCTCGAAGCTCAGCCTCTGCACTGGAGCGTGACACCGCAGTCTACTTCTTGGACTTCCAAGCAATAAGCGAAGTACCAAAAGAGATACAATAGTCAATGATACATCGGCGATCAGCAGGATCACTCGTCCAAGTGGAGTCAGAGTAAGCGTGAAGCTGAAGTTGACTCGAACTGGCAGAGAACAGACGTCTAAACGCAATCCCCCTCAAGTATCTCAGGACACAAAGAATATGGCCATAGTGGACATAGGTGGGAGCACTGACAAACTGGCTGAGCACATGTACAGCATGAGCAATGTCTGGCCTGGTGACAGTGAGATAAACAAGACTCACAACGAGCTGACGATAGCGAGAAGAATCTGCCAGCGGTACACCGTCTGTAGGTCGAAGCTGTAGATGGAGCTCCATGGTACACCGTCTGTAGGTCGAAGCTGTACATGGAGCTCCATAGGTGTGGCAGCAGTCCGTGTATCATTCATACCAGAACGAGCAAGCAAATCCTGAACGTAGCGATGCTGAGAGAGATAGTAGCCATCACTATTAGGATGAACCTCAATCCCCAGGAAATAACTCAATGGTCCCAAGTCGGACATCATAAATAGTTCACTTAACTTCTTCACAAAAGCCACATAAGCCATGTCATCTCCTGTGATCAGCATATCATCTACATATAACAGAAACAAAGTACGACCCCGCTGAGGAGTGTGAATAAACAAGGCGGGATCATGCTCACTCGGAGTGAAACCAGCATCTTGAATCACAGAACTGAAACGCTCTAACCAAGCACGAAGAGCCTGCTTGAGACCGTAAAGAGCACGCCTAAGGCGGCAGACAAAGCATGAAGGAGTCTCAACAGCAGGGGTGTTGCATATAGACCTCATGTAGATCACCATGAAGGAAAGCATTCTTAACATCCGAGATATAGTCCATGTGTGTACCGCTGCAACAGCAGTAAGTGTACGGACATTGTAGTCATATGAGCAACTAGAACAAAAGTCTCAACATAATCTCGACCATAAGTCTGATGAAAACCTCTTGCAACAAGACGAGCCTTGTACCGCTCTACTGACCCATCTGACTTGTTCTTTACTTTGTACACCATTTGCAAGTGATAGGAACAACTCCAGATGGTAGCGGAACAAGATCTCAAGTGTCAGTACACTCTAATGATGTGAGCTCCTCTGTCATAGCCTGCTACCACTCAGGTATACTAGCAGCCTCCTGATAGGTACACGGCTCGGCTACTGCACCTGCACGAGAAAAACCCCATCTCTCTGGTGTCTGAATAGAAGAACGATCACGGCATACCGTGATATAGTAGAACGATCGTTAGAGTCGATGGTACTATCCGAAGGGTCAATGGGAGGAGAGGACTGAGGATCAGAAGGAACTCTTTGTCAACGACTATAGTGAAAAGGAAAAGTAGAAGTGTCAGAAACAGGTGGAGCTAGTGGAGACACACTAGAAGGGAAAACTGGTGGAGAAGGTGGTGGAGCTAGTGGAGAAGACACACTAGAAGGTGAAACTGGTGGAGAAGACAAATCTGATGAAGGAATGGGAGGTAGACACAAAAAAGAGATGGAATCTATGGAAGGAGTGTGATGTGTAGAAGGGTCAACCATCATCAAAAGCCACATCACGGGATATGTGAATGCGACGTGCTGAGGGATCATAGCAACGATAGCTCTTATACTCAGGACTATAACCCAGGAAGGCACACTCAACTAACTAAGCACTCAGCTTAGTGCGCTCACGGGGTGCTAGAAGGACAAAGCAGGCGCAACCAAAAACACTAACATGAGCATAGCGAGGAGGTGCTCTATACAGGATCTTACCAGGACACATGCCCTGAAGCTTGGAAGAGGGCTGACGGTTGATAAGATAGACTGCCGTAGAGACGGCTTCCCCCAAGAAGTGAGAGGGAACAAATAAGGAGATGAGAAGAGTACGAGCAGTCTCAATGATGTGACTGTGCTTGCGCTCAGCAACACCATTCTGAGCATGAGCACCAGGACACGAGAGCTGAGAAAGAGTACCCTCAGAAGAAAGGAACTGACGAAAAGCTTATTTAAGATACTCCCCTCAGAGTTAGAACGAAAAACACGAATGGACGAAAAAAATGTGTATGAACCATCTTAGCAAAAGACTGATATATAGAAATCAACTGAGAGTGATGTTTCATAAAGTAGATCTAAGTATATCGAGAGTGATCATAAACAAATATGACATAATAACTATGACCACCCTTCGAAGCAAAAGGAGATGGACCCCATCAGATATAGAAATCCCGGCCGGTAACCACCACCGGCTACCGGCCGGGGGTCGGGATCCAAAATCTTGGCTGTTTTTTCCATGTTTCGCAAATTCAAATTTCGAATTTCGAATTTCGGTTGGTTTTTAAGCAAATTCAAGCGAATTTCGTCCGGTTTTGTTCCGGGAAATCCGGTTCTGCCGATAATTGCCCGCTTTTTTCGGTAGTGACATGATTTCAGGAGCGGTTTTGGATCCCTGGACCCCATACATCAAAGTGTATGAAATCAAACGGACCAGAAGACTGAGAGGTACTACTAGAATATGGAAGTTATAGTTGTTTCCCCAGCTTACAACCGGTACAATGAAAACTAGACTCAAAAGTGACATGACCTAAGGAACCCTGGCAAACTAGAGTGGTGAGGCGAGCTCCACAAAGATGACCAAGTCTATGATGCCACATGCTGAAGGAAGAACCAGCAGGAGACTGAGACGATGACATAGCAGAAGACACTGAGGCCTTCGACGTACTGATGGATGTAAAGTATCCAAGACATAGAGACTAGGAGAGCCTCTACGGCGATGGCCGGAACCAATCACTCTTCTGCTTTGACGATCCTGAATGAAACAAGAATCATCAAATCCAATGAAACAATTCATATCAGTAAGTTGACCATTAGAAAGAAGGTTCATAGATAGCTGAGGAACAAAAGACACATCAGGAACTGAGAAATGAGATGTATAGAGAGTGCCCTGATGGGTAATAGAGAAAGGTGTACCATCTGCAGTGTGAACATAAGCTACATCAGTCACAGGCCGATGTGAGAGACCTAGGACAGCATGTGGTGAGGATCCTGAGATAGGCATAAGCGAATGAAGACAAGTCTCCTCTGCAATCAGACTAGAGAGCACCTCAGTCAAAGTCGGTGGAGTGGGATAGCAAGTAACTGAGTACGAACAAGCTCAAACTCTGATCGAAGTCCCATCTCAAACTGATACATGAGCGTCTGTTGAGCATACTCATCCTTGGCAACACAAGACTGGCAAGCAGTTGCAACCTTTGGTGCCAGTGATATGAGTGAAAGCACTATAATACTCCTCAACTGACTAATCTGGCAGCTGCTGAATATTATGGAGCTTCTTGAGTAATGTGAAGTGAAGAGCACAACTGGACTGGACATATCTCTTCTCAAAGTATGTCCACATCTGCTTGGCTGAAGTATGATACTCAAGACTTATCCTCAGAGAGACATCAACACTCAGAACAAGACAAGTCATGACACGATCATCCTCTTTCTACCAAGCATTTACTGCCTCAATATCAACCATCTTTGGATCAAGAGGATCGTCAATCAAGTGAGAGGCCAAACTGTAACCTCTAAGAGTAGTCTTGACTGAGAAAGCCCATGCTCAGTAGTTCAACCCATCAAGCTTGATGTTTGTGAACACAAGAGATGAACTACCCCAAAACATTGAGTCAGATCTAGCCATACCACACAGCAGCACTAATCACAGCAGTACAGTGCAACAATTGCAGTACTAATGACAGTAGCAACAGAGCAACAATAGCAGTACTAATCTTTAAAGACTGAGCATAGCTCAGAACCAGAGCTGTGTGCAGGAGCACCGGGCAGAGGACTCACGGCGCGGGAAGAGGCGACTCCGGGCAGGGCAACCCGTGCGCAAGACGCTGGCAACGCAGACTTGGGCGAAGAAGGACAGGGCGACAAAGACTCTGGCCATGCGCAAGACTCCGGCAGCGCAGACCCGGGCGAAGGTGGTCCCACAGCGCGCAAGTCTCCGGCTGCTCAGATCTAGGAGAGGAAGATAAGGTGGCTCCGGGTGGCGCTGGTCCGGGCGAGGCTACTCCGAACGAGGATGAGGCGGCTCCGGATGTCGCGCGAAGACGAAAGCTGGTCCGGACGAGGCTGCTCCAGACGACGAAGATGAGGCGACTCGGGACGAGGAAGATGAGGCGGCTCCGGGCAGCGCTGGTCCGGGCGAGGCAACTCCGGACGATGAGGATGAGGCAGCTCGAGGAAGACGAAGCAGGGGATCCGGATCAATCCCACCGCCGGCGCAGCGCAGATGAGCAGCTGCTCAGGACCTACCGGCCCAAGCAGAGAAGAGATTGGAGTCCAACGGCAGCGGCGGCGGTAGTTTGAGGAAAATAGGGTTAGGGTTCTGGTAAACCTTACTCTGATACCATGTTGGAATATCTTGAGGCTGGGGTTTTGCTATTCACAACTCTACATTTTATTCATCAATTGAGAAGGTATATATAGACATTTTACATGAGCCTCATGGGCTACATTGGCCATATGGGCTATATACAACACTCTTAACACATGACAACCTCAATTAACCCTGCTTTAATCATATAACAGATCTCACCTGTTTGAACTGGCATTTGCAAAAAAATCAGTTTTAGCAGTGGCATGTTTCCATTTTAGTGGGAAAGTGGGAGCCAAAGGTACTACTGTCCTAGGAAAAAAAACCATTTTCACTCACACTTGGGGAAAAGGAAGCAACAGAAAATTCAGAAGCAGCAAGGAAACTAGAACTTAGAAGATGACCAATACCATAATTTCTTTTGTCGCAGACCAGCCAGCATAGCATAACGCCACCAAGCACGACAATCCTCTTTAACTGGTACAATAGGTCGTAAGTGGGAAACATCAACACGTGTCCTGAACCTTGAAAATGTTTCCAACAGTTTAATGCAATCATAATACTGGGCCTGGTACATGCAATAGTGTACAAACAGTAAGTAATTTGTCAACACCGTAACTGAACAGATTAAAGAAACACAAGTCTAAGGTACCTCAGTAACAGTTAAAGAAACATCACTTAGCACAAGTGATGCTTTCTCCAAAGGGATATCTGGATAGCCTCTTTCCTGCTTTCCAAGTCGTTTATATTTAAGGGTTCCATTTATCGGGGAAACCAAATAGTTCCGATTCATTGCCCAAATAGAATTGCCAGAATGATCATCGATGCCATCTTGAAATACCTGTGAAAGACCATTCGAGGATAAGAAGCAGCAAACAGATACTGAAGAAAGGTGGTGTTCTGATAGACAAGGGAACAACCTCGCTCCATTCGGTAGGATTTAGATCTTCCCATTTCTTAGCAAGCTTCCAAGGATTGTTGTCAGAGTCATGGTAGATGGCTAACCTATGTAGTTCGACAGACTAAAGAATGGCCAAAAAAAAACGAAAATTTGATGTTTCAGAACATAATTATCTTTATTACAAACACAACAAAACAAAAGCAGATCATCGAATAGGTAATAGGAATATCATAGCTTATAAACCAATTAATTAATGTTGTGATATAGTATGTCCAAATAAGCTCAGAAAAATGACAGAAGGTCACTTAGTTTTACAAGTATCACAGTAACAAAGCATTCATATCATAGTTACCAGATTAGCAGTTTGTTGGGTTCGCGGTAGGCCACTTCTCAAAAGTAAGGTTTGCCAGGGGGTATACTTCTTTGGTTTGCAAACCAGGGATGCAGTTCACGAACAAGACAATTACGGTATGAAGGCTACACAACGTATTTATCTATACTTAAGATCAAAACACCAAGTGAACCACAGAGTTTCATACACAGAAAATCCCCCCAGAGTCATAAACATGAGAAAGAAGAGGGGAAAAGCAAAGGAAGAGATGAGCCAGATCAAACCATCCAGCCCACCTGTGAGGAAAGCCCTAAGTCCCTCTCGCTCCCTTTTGCCTCTGCGCGGTCACCGCTCCTCTCGCTCCCTCTTTGTTCTCTTCATCGTTCTCACCCCCGCGCCGCCCTCTCTTCCTCTCCTCTTGCTCACTTATCTCCCTCGAGCACCCACACTCGCCAAACCTCCATCCCCTCACCTCGTCCAGGACACCAAGGCTCCGGCCATGGGGACAGCAGCAAGCCAGCAACTAGTCCATAGCTACCTTGTCATGGTTGCAGCACTGCATGTCTAGCTACGAGGGCAGCAGCCAGAAAAACAATCATCACGAATCAGGTCGTGTTTGAACCACGAACTGGTTCGTGCAGTCAGGATCGGGGTTCAACGAGGATTGCTGCGAATCCAGTAACTATGATTCAGATCAACGAAAAATGGTCCGAAAGTATAGGACCAATCCGATCTAATTTCAACATTAACCATAGTGGTATAGAACTTGAAACACGGTATAAGGAGGTGCAACAGAATTTCATTCCAAAACTTAAGAAAGATAAACTATGTTATAATTTTTTCTAACCTTTCGCAGCTTATCTAGCGCTACACCTGCATCAAATGTTTCATTACCATCCTCATCCACCGTAACGGCTGCAAGTTTTGATAAAGTGAAACCGGATGCAAATGGATGTCCAGAATTGCTGGGAGAAAAAAACAAATAAAACATTTATGAAAAGGTACATGGAAAACAAGAAAAATTAAAACATTGTGCAAGTGATTTAGCAAACCTGACAGAATCTTCATATCTGATGTGTACATTACTGATGGTGACTTTAAGATTTCCAATGATTGTAGATATTAAATTGTACAGCCATGAATTTCCAGCTGGTATCTGCAGCATACAAGGAGCACTATCAACAACCAAGCAACACAAAAGTGTGCAATTGGTATGAAACAAAGGAACAGACAAATGACAGTAACCACAATTGATATTAAAGAGGAAACTGTAACAGACATCCAAAAATTTCAATCTCCAATTGAACATTTAATTTTCACAATTTAGAGCTAGTAACCCAGTGTAGTTTAAAAATAAGGGCATGTTTGGGATTGAAAATGACAGTATTTGAAATACGACTGTGTGGTACAAAATTGAAGGATAATCCAAGCTGAATCTAAGGTTGTTTTTCACTGCCAACACCGTTACAACTTTAACAATATGATTTTGAATCGACAAACATCCACAACTTCATGGTATCAATGTTATATGTCGTCAACTAGCCTGTGACTAATCTTCCAGTCGGCAATCACCAGCCAATGGCCAGCTGATACCATCGACATGACCTGCTCGGGAAGTTAGGAGACTGGGCAATTAGATGTCTAGCGATGACTAGCTTTGCCTGGTTAGGCGACTTGTGCCTATCAGCTGTGGCCCAAAGTCAGGGCATGAGTGACCAGAAACAAAGGACTGAAGCATGAGTGAGAGAAAAGATTCAAATTGTCTTTGGGAAATTACTGTCACATAGAACTCAATTTCATTAAGTAAATAACCACAATATTCGAGATATTTTACCAGTAAAAATGCTCATTAAGGACATAGGAAAATAACTAGCAAACAGGAGGTATTCTTGCGTCAGAAATAGGTCTTTAATATCTTGAGGAAATCTAAAGATGTGCCTATTTAATACTAAACAAAATTTTATCTGAACTATCAATAATCAATAAGTGGTGAAAAGTATGGACAAACTCTCCAGCTTTGTCATCCATGGAATACGTCCAAAGAAATAACTATAGAAAGTCATCATCCTGACCATACACTCATATGCAATGCTCCAACTTAAGAAAAAAATACGAGAGACAGGCGGTAAGGTGCCACCGGAGGCCGGGGCGATATTGTCATCCATGGAATACGTCCAAAGAAATAACTATAGAAAGTCATCATCCTGACCATACACTCATACGCAATGCTCCAACTTAAGAAAAAATACGAGAGACAGGCGGTAAGGTGCCACCGGAGGCCAAGGCATCAACCCGCCTTGCCGTCGCTCGTTGCCTTAACAAACCCATGCGGCGTTGGAGAGCCAGATTCGGGCGGGAGGCGGAGCAGAGGAGGCCCCGTGTGCCGGATCCGGGCGGGAGAGACCTCGGGACAGCTCGGGCGATGCCGTGAGTAGAGGATCCGGGCCAGATCCAGGCGGGAGAGAGCTTGGGGCGATGTCAGGGGAGCCGGAGACGGGCAGGAGGGGGGCATGGGAGCAGGGGAGGCCCGATGGCGCGTCGGGGGAGCAGGGGAGGCCTCCCCCTGTTATGATCCTTAGATCATAGGGGTAAACATCACCGAAAGGATAGCCAAGTGGCGTCGGTTGTTAGGTGAAAAACTGTAGATTGGGAAGACGAAGGGGATTAGGACTTAGACTATTGCATTCTCATTGCTTAATGCCAACGATTACAATATGCCTCCTTATATAGAGGACTCTTCTAATAATTATGGATAAAATCAATCTAAATGATGACCTTTCTAACTAATAGATAATCTTCCTAACTAATAGATAACCTTTCAAAATACCTAATCCCTATACAAGGAAACCAATCAACTAAACAGTGCACACATGAACAGTACCACACCCATGACACCCCCTCCCTCCCGGCCGCCTCCTCGGAGGGGAGAGCTCTCGGCGAGGATCTGAGCCGCCAGGGTAGGGAAGGGAAGAGGGAGAGGGTGTGGGTAGGGAAGAAAGGAGGCAGGGTTGAGGCGGCGGTAGGAAAGAGAGAAGAGGAGAGGAGGTAGGGCGGTAGGAAAGAGAGGAGAAGAGGAGAGGACGGGCACAGCTTGGGCTTGATGGGCTGCTGGACTGGGCCAGGTTAGTCTTTTTTTCTTTTTCTTTTTTGCTTTCTCTTCTCCTTTTCTTCTGCTCTTCTTTCCTTTTCTTCTGCTCCTTCCACAGCTCGGTTGCTTCGGATCTTCCTCCGCCCGTAGCTCCTTAGGAGTGTGTAAGGCGTCGCCTCGCCTCGCCTCGCGCGTTAGCGCTTAAAAGGTGCGAGGAAGGTGGGTCACCTTGCCTCGCCATACCGCCTTAATAACCATGCGAGAGAGATACATCTTTGACATCTAAAACTGGTGTAACAATTAGCTTCAAGAAGTTGTTTTTTATCTTACTGCACTCATTGATATGATCATTGTGAATTTTCATAAATGTACACTACTAGAGAATATCTCTTGGCACAATATCAAAGTAGCTGACAAATGTTAAGCGTTGTGACTTGTGACTGAGACAAACAGGACAAGAGATCATACAGGTCCTCCTTTCGAGCTCCTGCTTGTCGCTTCAAGAGTTGCTGCCTCTGCAGCCTGCAGATAAAACCATTAGAACTTGAATTGCATGAAGTTGTTTGTGAAAATAATTTTTTGGTGGAAACAGAAAGAAATTGGTGAAACAGAATTGTGAAAAACTGAAAACAAGAAAACAGCATCAAATAGAAGAATTGATCCATAAGGCCATATAATGCTAATTCAAAAACATAGAATCTGAGTATCCGGAACAGTTCCTATTCTCACATGATTGGGTAACTAGCACCAGCACCATATTTGGCTCTTGGCAGTCGACTCTCAATCTTGATTGACAACCACCTTAACCGAGAGGATGCAAACTCTTCTCTTGAATATACCACCAACTATGGGACTTCTCTTGAATATACCACCAACTATGGGACTATTTTTATAGGCACTATTGTATTGTAAATTTCACAGTGAAGAATTTGATACCAAACTAGTCCTGGAAGCAGACAAAATTGCAATACTAACTTGCATAAAGCTCTTACAAGTAGCTGTACTTGCTAATCATACATAACAATTTAGTGCTTCCTGGTGAATTAAAGTGCTTTAATAATAGATACTAGTCATCAAATTGTGCACTTGCATGGGCTTGTTGTTTCCTCCTCAACTTTTTAGAAGGCTGTGTATTTTGTCCAAATATTGTTGACAAAGCTATATTTTATAAAACAATGGTTTATAACGTACTTGTAGGGAATTTTGGGAGAATAAATCGTAAAATTATTCCATCTATATGATAATAACAAGCCAAGCCAAGTTTCATTAGCTAGTTCATGATCAAGTGGATCCGAGTTCAACAAAAGGTGATCCAACTAACATATAACAGTCTCAAAAAAACATAGAACAGAAAGCAATTATTGCACCATTCACCACCTAACAGATACACTATCATGGTGCGACATTGCTCTGGTACATCCTCTAGCAGATACACTATCATGGCGCGACATTGCTCTGATACATCCTCTAGCCATGTTGACTCCATGAGATTGACTTATTTCAAATTGACCAAACACCAAACTTACATTCTTGAAGTGAAAACAAAACAATCTTAATTGTAGTTCCAAAGTATTCCTACCATTGCAGAGCCTAAAATATTCCCTACAGTTCTTATATTGAAGCAGAGGCTAAAATAATCCAAAATGTCTTACATGTTCTCGTATGTCTTAATTATGATCATCAAAATATTCCTATAATTGCAGTCCAAAGACCTACCTTACAACTACTTCTGGGCCTCCTACTCTACAACTACAAGTGCCCCTTATTAAATAGAATAAAATCAAAAAAGTAACAGATATGGAAACATCTTCAAAGAATTTGGCTAGTGCACAAGTAACTGAAGCAGGCGCACCCATTTCTACAACTTGTTAACAAAGACCAGCCAAATTAGAAACTAAGAGCATATTATCATGGCCACATCCTACAAACAGACAACCCAAACAAATGAGAAGCGGTAGCTCCGCATCCTTACCAAGGCATAAAATTCAAAATAAAAGAAACCCAAGAGAGAAACTTATTTTGAAATGTATTGTTCACACTACTATATGAATATAACTGATAGGATCACCGTCTTGAGTGTTGGAAGAAGGGAATAAACAAGCATTAGACAAGTTGAAAAATGAAAACAAACCTCAATCTGCTGAAGCTTGGCTTCAAAAAGTTTTTCTCTATCTTCTTCCTAAAAATAAATGAAGAAGTGCCACAAATATATAATCAGCAACAGGAACGATGAGGAAATAGAAATGTTGTTCGCCTGTTGCCCATGCAATTTAAATACTGATAGCAAATACCTTGAGAGTCTGTCCATCAGGAGCAGGATGAGCAAGAACAAATAAACGGTCGATAAGAACAATAACTGGTTCTTTACCAAGGCTTTTCCATGGAACCTATCAAAAATCACATTTTTGCATGAACAATTGACACCTATGAGATAAAGCAATGGCAAACTCGGTAACCATAAGCTGTGGGCAGTAAAATTACGTCTCAGCATTTCAACCACATGATGCCATTGTTTCGAACCCACCAAACCAAAAACACATTTAACACCGAGAAAATAATGGTTCATTTTCAATATATGCCTTCTATCCCTATGTAACTAATAAATAGAAAATCAATATAAATGTATATTCACCAATGCAACTAGTTGGTGACAATTCTGTTTGTGCATCCTCCAATCAGAGGTGCAAAGTCCAACTTGTTTCAAATATATAACACAAGAAGCGCTGACTATGGAAGCAGTTAAACAGCAAGTGACTATCAGCTAGGTGTGATGCATATGAAAGAATGGGCAGGTAGGTGATCATAACCCGTTTGGACCTTATACAGCCATGAAATGGAAATGTGATATTGTTTGTTCTTTTTTAACAATAAATAAGCATGTTTGCTGAAAGGGCTAAAATGACATTAAAAAAACAAGACAGAAGATATACACAAGTATCAGCACTGCTGGACAATTGTTCAAAAAAATGTTACGTATTGTGTCATGTGATGTAAGAATGCTACTGCAAAATTAAAGTTAAAAATAATCAGGTTTCGTACACAAAAAGAGAGAGAAGTACCTTTAATGTTATGGTGCCAACAAACCCAGCTTTCACTGTTACTGGAAGCCGAAGAGAATTCAGTGCTTCAGCCTTCAGCTTCAAGTCTTTAAGAACAACATCACCTATTCACAGAGAAATCAAAGCAGAATAAATAAATAATTACACTTATACAATATCCGCAGTAGTGCAAAAGTTTTTCAACAAAAAGGTAAAATCCAAAATATATATATAATTGTTTAGCTAAACACGTGTAAAGTGCTTGCTCAAAAAGTAAACAACGAAGAGCATAATAGAAATAGAAGATTATCAAATGTGCAATGTGCCAGTGTAGGGAAGCTGGGCTACTATGTATGTGTTGATGCGGGGAATAATGCATTGTGGATTGTTAGTTTTAGGAGAGGATTTTGCTATTCACAACTATGCATCTTATTCATTATTAAGAAGATATATATAGACAGGATTAGTTGGGCCTCATGGGCTACATGGGCCAAGAGAGAGAAACTACTAATATGTATAAGACTCTTAACATGGATCACACACAATGTGTTGCTCCACACCTTGTCATTGACTGGTAAAGGCACCACTACAGATTCTGGCATGCTGAACTGTTGAAGACTGGTCCCACGGTGTCACCATGGATTGCGTGCAACTTGTCCCAAGGCCGGTTAAATTAGGCTGCAAGGTGAAGGGCTGGCAGCCTAGCACAGGTGCTGCTGTGTGACACCCTACCAATGGTTGGTCACACTGGCTTAGGATGCATCATGCAACACCATAGCAAAGCAAACTAGTGCTCAACACATCACTAAGGGCTCCCTACATCAAGACGCCAATGGCAAGCTCTGCCAGGCTAGTGTGTGCTCAAACACACATCAGTGATATCTCTAAAATGTTCCTGTTTGCAGTGATGTTCCTTAAAAAGGTTCTGACCTATCGGATTTAGGCTATCTTTGGCATTGCACAGGCTTTCCAAAAGCACTTTCAGTACACTATTTTTCATGTTAACTGATTGTCAACCTTCTCTTCAGAGTCATAACAAAAAAAATATACTAGAAATCAAATTTGTCCGTAATTGGCAATCTCCATGGCAAACCGCAGCACAACACTAGTACACTACCAAACAACTTTTTAAGGTTATGTGCTACTAAAACAGGATACAAAACTGGCATAACCGGAATAGGTATTATTGTAGCATTATCAGAACTACAAAGTCTACAAGAAGCACATACCAATATTAAATATCACATTCTACAATCCTAGTTCACATATATCTTTGTTTAGTAGATCTCCCTATATGCTTGCAGCAGTGGCAGGATTTTGTACCTGCACTGCACCATCCAGGTCAAGTTTGTTCACTTGTCCCACTCCATCCTACTTAAACCAATGTGAATTAAATAATATATATTCTACATTTTTCCGTAAATCAATAAGCACATAGTTGTTTTTAATGCTCCTTGAATGAAATTCAGATTCAATCTTTTGGCCTAAAGAAGAAAAGAACAAAGAGTTGCATTTGATCCACAGCACAACAGATAAGTGTTGATAACACCATGGACTAACTGGCATCAGAATTACAGTTTGCAATACAAGCAGGTGATAGGTGGATACACACAAAAAAAAAACAGTAAGAAAGAAATAAACCTTTCCAGACACTTATTCTAAGCGCTTCAACAGAAAGCCCTTCAACATATTCACCCAAATATTTGCGAAGCAAATACAGCACCTACATTTGAAAATGTAGAATTTCATTATGCCTCAGAATAAAGATAAGATTATATGAAATTTAGTAAACAAGAAAATGCTAAAGGTTCAGAACTACGGGATTAAATAAGAAATTGTGTACAAGAGGATTGTACACCACCTACGCTATTCACTATTCCAGCAGTGGTGCTAGTCTGCTACTATGCATTTTTCCCCCTCATCAAATAAGCATAAAAACACTTGGAATCTTACAGTTGAATCTAATCGTACAAGAACTTCATAAGATTATATTCATCAAATCTATCTCATTAATTACCATGAATTAATGCCAGGTAGACTCCAAATAGCTGTGGAAAAGCTGTGCGGAATCAGCAGGATGACCAGGCATTCATCCATACGACAATTCTATTTATAGGTGGTTCAAATTTTGCTAGTGTGTCATTTCTCTTTCCCCTTACTTAGTGAATACTATGTTTGTCATTACTCATGTATGGCCTGCTAGGAAGAAATGAGAATCATGACAAGAAGTGATTGTACCACCTCATACCTTCTTATTAGCACTGTCTACCAGTATGGTTGGTCATACATAATAACATACTGTTGTAAAAGTAAAGATACCGGGCAATCACTGACAAGAAATGGATGCAAGCTTAGAATAGGGTCACACAGAACACAGCTTCAGCCAAGATAGTACGGATGCTCAAAGTTTCATTCATAACTGAAAATAGAGTGGTGATCATGAGTCATGACGCATGGGCTATTACAGGCCAAGCACACTGTTATGTCGAGTAACCAATAGTGACCAACTCCACTTACTGCAGCAGTCACCCTTTTGTGGAACCAATCAAGTAAATATGACACACTGCTGACTGGAGATGATTCTCAACACTCACTAACTTGTAGAATGAAACACTATGTTCTAGTCGGAAAAAAGCGTTCATACACGTGCAAGCTAAATGTGACACTAAGTAGGAAATTTGGAAAATGTAAAGAAAAGCTATACTGCAAATATGAACTTTTTCCTCTCCTCCCATAACTTGAGATGCAACTATCGCAGGAAATGTGACAATCGATTGTTCAAACTAGGTGCAACAAGTCCCCAACAATTGGAAGCGACCAAATCTAGGATATGTTTATTAAAGAAATCTGCCCTGCAACCACCAACTCTCTTTCCAGTCCTTTTTCACCAATAACTCAACATGCAACCCATCAAGACCCACCCGAAATCCCCCATCGCTCCGCGCCAATTGCACCGCGCCCGACCGCTCCAAACCCACAGCGCGATCGCCACCTATCATACCGCTACGCTGCAGCGATTCGTTAACCCCCGACCGAATCCCAACACGAACAACCGCCGTTTAGATCACGAGGGAAAGGTACCGTCCTAATTGAAGACCCCATAGAAATGGGTAATAGATGGAGATAGAGAGATCATACATGGCCCTCGAACATGGCGGAAGCTGAGGGGCGCCCGACGGACGGGTCCGGCGCGCGGCGGGGTGGGAGTGGGAGTGCCCTAGGGTGATGGCGCGCGCGCGAATCCGCTGCCTCCTCGCGCCCGGCGGGGCACCGTCATGGATGAGGCCGAGGAGGCTAGGGTTCCGGGGAAGGGGAGGCGCGCGGTGGCGAGGAAGACGACGAGGACTGGGAGGGGAGGCGGAGCGGAAGAGAAGGGTGGGAGGGGTGGTGTGCAGGTGGGGACGAGAAGGGGCCGGCCGGCACGGGGCGGTGGGGTTCTTTTTGGCTGGGTTTGAGTCGGTCTGGGTCCCGAGCTCGGTTGTAACGTAACGTGCGCGACGCTTCGGCCGCACGCCCAGTCAACACGTGGAATGGGGAAAGGAGGCCTGGGGTATATGCGAAGGGGAACGCCGCTTTCTTTGGAGGGCACGTACGACGTATGGCGTTCGGGGAATCGTATCCTCTCAGGTTGCATTGGCAACGCCAAGCGCACTTCCCTGCCTTTTCTGAGCCGTTGGATAAGAACACGAACGGACGAGTCAATTACACAGTTTCTACAGTACAAACGAACAACAACAACAACAAAATTCGCTACTGCTACAGTTCTCTACCGTTGCAGACACAGACGAAACAGTAGATTGAATCGTATTTTCTAGATTGCTTCCAACCGCAAATTTGCTTTCTAGATTATTTTTCTACTGATTGCAAATCTGTCTAATCTAATCCGTGGTGACTTGAAGTCGCCGACACAATGTCGATCGGAAGATTGCATGAAAGATCAGATGTTGATTGTATCGTAGATTGAAATTGCAAATTCACCGCGAACCGACTCGAAGTCGCCAATCGGTACGAATCGCATGAACACTACTCGTTATATGAACAGTACACAAAGAATTTTTTTCTTTCCCACGCATGGCAGTCAGGCCCGAAGCCGCATCGCGTAGTGCCCGCCTGAAGCCACGCACGCTAAGCATGAAGCGAAAGATCGAGCTCGAGCGCGGCGGCTAGCCATGAAGCGAAGATCAAGCCGCTACTCACATACTACCGCCGTCACCCGGCTTACCGCCTCGACCTGGCCATGGCGCCATGCATGCGCCGGCCCGTCACCCGGCTTGCGTACCGCATGACGCCGCCCTACGGTCGTCACTACCCATCACATCACAGGAAAAGTGGGAGGGAGAGAAGACGCCGTCGCCGCCGCCGGTTGAACCGCGTCGCGCGAGCCGGAGCCGAGGGAGAGAAGTGCCGCCACCGCCACAAGCCACCCTCCATCGCCGCCGCCTCCGTAGAGACGACACGCGCTCGGCGTCGCTCGCCGTCGGCCGCGGCTCGGCTTGAAGCCGCCGCCACCCCTACGCCCAAGACAAGCCGCGCCACCTCGCTTCGCGACCGCGGTGGCTCGCCCGCAAGGCCGGCGCCTCCTCGCGCCGCTGGCCTGGCTCTGCCGCGGCTGCTTGCCGGCCGCCCGCTCTACCGCCGGCTCCGCTCCCGTGACGAAGCGCCCTCCATCGCCAGACGCCTCTGCAAGGCCGCGCCGCAGCTCATAAGCCGGCGACCGACCGCCGCCGCAGACGCCGACCAGTAACACGCCGCTTTCGCCGGCCCCGGCCATCATCGCTCAACGCGGCTCCCATCTTGGGAGCCGCCACACCGGTCTTGTTGGGGTAGGGAAACCTACCGGCGCCGCCTTTTGTTGGCGGTGATCGGGCAAGGTGCCACCACGAAGTCGGCCGCTTGTCCGATCGGATGAAATTCAAAAAAAAAAAAAATGAAGAAAAGGGCCGTTTGCGTAAAGGTCCTCGGTTTTCCAGAATTACGAAAAATTTCGAATTGAAATTTTTACGTTTAGCCCTTGAAATTGCGACCAATAAAATTCATATTCCGTAGAAAAAGGCCCAGAATTCAAATTTTGAATCGGTTTTTGCATTTGAAGCATATTTCACCTTGTTATTATTATTTCTATGCAATTTATTTTCTTTGTATTTCTTGTTTTTGATTATTTGTGATTATTAATATTGCTTTTAATCAACGAAAATAGCGATAAATCATGAAAATGCATGGAAAATCTTAAACACTGTTGGGAGTTCAAGAGCATTATAAGAATTTTGCAATCATTTTATGGAAATTACCAAAGGAATCTTATGAACCTTTTGCATTAATATGAAAAATGGTAGCATCACAAACCGGAGTTCAAGAACGACCGCATGGCGTAATTTATACAATCTCCAATTATGTGATAATGTAATCACGAATGAGCGAAGATTGAAAAGACCATCTCTACCTTTACCGAATGTAGTGCAATCCGCACGCAGATTATTGTCAAAATGGCTACAAGTAGTATGCCGCAGATGATTGACATCATGAAAATGCGGAAGCTCAAGATGATGTTCTAAGTAAGAACTACATCTCACACCACCTAGTAGCAATATTGGTCATGAAGCCAATACTAGCGACTACAAGGTGATGAAGCCTCTCACGAAGGAGAAGGGCAAGAAGGGTAAGGTGCAGTGTGTCATACGTAATTGGTGTTTTCTGATCTAAGAAAGGGGCAAATGATAGCATGAGGCACACCTCACCATTGCAGACACGGAAGATCCACACCCATTAGTTGCACTTATGGATGTGGGCGACCTAGTAGCCCCCCCATCATGCCTCCTTTAGACATAGCAATGGCCACGGTAGTAATTGCCCAAGAGGAGAAGATCGCCATGTAGCAGATTGAGGCAGAAGTTTCTGAATACTTCGCTGATTCGATCTAGTGCACGCATTGCACTTAGATCCTTTTACAGTCACTTGCATTTTGTGATTATGATGAAACTTTGAATAATGGTTGTAGGCTCTAGAAGAGCAAAGCATTAAATTTTTATGATGAGTCCTGCAAGACTTATAATTCCCGTATTTATGATAGCAAATTATGTTCTAATATCTGAAGTATTTTATTTTATGTGTTGCTGGTTTTCTGCTACATATTAATAAAGTACATTATATTAGAATGCATGTAGCGTCCTATGGAGGAAGTGTGCTTAGCAGGTAGCGGCACAATGAATACCACCTTGAGAGAGATGGAATTTTCAGTCGATCAGTAAGAATACTCGTAGCCTTACGACAATCGCAGGCAGCGATACATGTATAATAGGCTCAGGAAGGGCCACAATTATACTCCCTACGGACATAACTTTGGTCATTAAAGAAGCCATGTTGTGCCCATAATCGACTAGAACTCTCAAGGATATTCGCGCTAACGGTTTCCACGTAGAGACTGAAGAAGAGCATGGTAAAGAATACCTGCTCATTACAAAGCGTGACGAAAATAGTAGAATAATGGTATTAGAACGACTTTCTTCATTTGAAAATGGGCTATACTACACTAATATTAAGGCATCCGCACTTATATACGCCTCGAAAACTATATTTAGAAGCTCTAAACCTCTTCTATCTCTAGCATGATAGATTATGCCACTTAGGTCTTAGGATGATGAGAAATATAATTAACAATTTCTGAGGATATAGTGTCAATGTAAAGAACTTCCCGAATCCGGAAGATTTTGTGTGCCCTGCATGTACCATCGGGAAACTGATTACTAGACCCTCTACTCTGAAAGTAAAGGACGAAATCCCTGCATTCCTGGACCGTATCCAGGGAGACATTTGTGGTCCTAAACAGCCCCTGTAAGGGTCATTTAGGTATTTTATGGTGCTTATCGATGCTTCCTCGAAAGCGATCGACGTTTGTTTAATATCTACGAAACCCCGCTCGCAAAGCTAATCTCGTAGATAATTAACATTAAGAATAATTTCCCTTATCATCATGTGAAGTCCACCAAAATGGACAACGCCGGAGAATTTACTTCAAGGGCATATGATGATTATTGTGTGAAAATGAGAATTAAAATTGAACATCCCGTACCGCATGTCCACACCCAGAATGGACTAGCAAAATTGTTATTTACCAACTACATGTTGGGGACACGCGATCTGCATGCAAAGAACTCTCATCAATTTTAGACCAGGCATATAACATCCATTCACCTATGCAACTAGCGCAAGGGTCAACATCGAAAATTTCTCATCTTTGAATGTTTGGTTGTAAGGTTTATGTACCTATACCACCACCACAGCAAACTAAAATGGGCACTCTCTAAAAGTCTGGGATATACGTTGGTTATGAGACAAAGATCCATAATCGTGTATTTGGACCCCACGATTGGAGATTTGCATGCACCGCCACGATAGCATATTACATGAGAATTATTTCGTCATTAGGGAGAAATCAACCCTTGATGTAAAATGTCGAGAAATAGAAGTCCGTAAGACAATTGAAGTCTAGAAGATAATTGAAGTCTAGAAGATAATTGAAATCCATGCATATGACTGCGCACTAGTGAAGCAAATAGAAGTCCGTAAGATAATCAAGTCTAGAAGACAATTGAAGTCTAGAAAATAATTGCGATCCGGAAGATAATTGATTTGCAAGCATTAGCGAATCAAGCGCCTAACCACTTTAGTGATTTGAAGAGCGTGACCAAGTCGCATATGCACATGCACGCAATGCAGGAGAGGGTTGAAATACCGATGAAGGTATCCTAATCCCGCCCTAAGGCCTCGAAAGGACGAGAACTCCGGCCCTCGAATCCAAGTAACCGGGACGCTGGTGAAAAGGATAAGAAGGACTTGACACACCGATCACCAAAGTACCCCATAATCGGAAGGGAGCCAGTTGAGACTGCACCAAGATGGAACCTTCGTAAAAGACATACTAGAATTGAACATCCCCATGAAGGAGACATCGGCATGGATGTGCGCACACATCGGAGCTGAAAAACTAAAGGGACTTGCCCCGCAATTGAAAGTAGCGGTAAGCAAATAGAAGCATAAGAAATATCGCACCTTGAAGACATAGCTATAAACTTTATGATCTTGGGAGAATCTATGAATAAGCCAATGACCAATGTCGACATTTACTTTGCAAAGAAAATTGTCACAATCATCAATCTTGATCCGAGCCCGTGATCGCTCGTTGAATATAAGAAAAGATCAAATTGAGAAGATTGGAAGAAGGCAATAGAAACTGAATTGTTCTCTCTGAATAAAAGAGAGGTGCTTGGGCCTGTAAGCCGCACACCTCCCCATGTGCACCATGTAGGGTATAAGTGGGTATTTGTTCGAAGAGAAATGAAAGAAGCAAGGCTCGTTGCACAAGGTTTCACTCAACGTCCGAGAGATTGTTATGAAGAAACCTATTCCCTGGTCATGGCGAATTACCTTTAGATATTAATCTCAATGGCGACAAACTTGGAAGTTAGAAGTGAAATTGATGGATGTGGTAATCTGCATACCTTTATGGAAATTTGAATTGGACATTTATATGAAGATACCGAATGTATCCTGTCCCAACCAAGATAGAGCAAATAGAAATCTATCGCAGTGCAACTCGAAAGTCACTTGTATGGATCAAGCAATCAGCAAAATGTGGTATAATCGCTCGGCGACTTTCTATGCAAGAAAGGCTACACGAACAATGAGAATTATCCTGTGTATTTATACGACGATCCTGTGATGGATTTTGTATAAATCTCGGTGTATGAAGATGATCTGAATATCATTGGAACCTTAGAAGGTATTAAGAAATCAAGCTCTTACCGAGTCGAGTTCAAATAAAAGATTTGGATCAAACCAACATCGCCTAGGCTTGCAAACTTGAGCATATCCGGAAGAGATTCTAGTACATCACCAACCTACACTCGAGAAAGTGTTGAAAAGGTTCGGCTTTGAAAAGGCATATCCTTCGAAGTGCCGATGGTGGAGATCCTTGCAGCAAGACAAGGACCCGCATGATCTAAAGAAGAGCGGGAAGAAGTCCTGGGACCAAAATTCCCATACCTGAGTGCAGTAGGAGCACTTATGTTTTAGCAAACTGTACTAGATCAGGCATTGCATTTGCCGTAAACCTATTAGCAAGGTATAATACAGAACCTACCAAAGGCATTGGCAGGAAATAATGGACATCTTCCGTTACCTCCAAGAAAGCAAAGAACTTGGTCTATTCTACAGAAAGAACCAAGACTTGTGTATGAATGATTATGCAGATGTCGGGTTCCTGTCGAACCCGCATACAGCCAAGTCGCAAACATACTATGTATTCCTATGTGGTGGAACTGCAATTCCATAAGAATCGTCTAAGCAAAGTCTTGTATCGACTTTGACGAACCACTCGCAAATTATAGCACTGTACGAGGCCTCACAGGAATGTGCTTGGCTTCGGCGGAAGATTCACCACATCCAGCAGTCATTTGGATTGAATACCGCGCAAACCCCCACAATTATCTATGAAGATAATACAGCTTGCATCGCACAAGAGTAAATGGGTTATGTGAAGAGTCCCCTTACAAAGCATATCAATCCCAAGTTCTTCTATGCTCACGAAATGCAAAAGATGGACGAAATTAAAGTACTGCATACTAAGTCATGTGAAAATCTTGCAGATTTATTCACTAAGTCACTTCAGTCTAGTTTTGAAAGATGCATACGTGGAATTGGAATGATAAGACTTAGACAAGTGCAGAATTCAGGGGGAGAATCTTCACGAACTCATTATTGAATCTTGATCACGAAGATCAAGTACCCAAAGAATAAATCCTGGAGATTTAATGAAGCAGGGTGGATTGTACTCTTTTTCCCTTGACGAGTTTTCTGAAGTTTCTCGACTAAGGTTTTTAATGAGGCAATTGTGCAACATGCCAGTAACGCATGACATGTACTCTTTCTCCAAATTTTTCTCACTGCAACTGTGTTAAATTGATTTTGATAATTAATAACAAATATAAATGTGAGATAACGCATTTGTTGAGTATAATATTGTTTAGTCTCGTTTGGATAGAAAGAAAAAAAAATCGAACATTTGATGTTATAGTTTTATGTCTCGTTGCATTCCACTGACTCAAAATATATAGTGAATTCCACCAAAGCGTCTACTTGGATACGTGCATATTGTTTCCCATTAATATATATGTATGCACAAATTTAAAGGGAGTTCATTCTTTGTTTTGATATTTCACTAGTATTTATTCATGTTCCTATTTCACGTATTAAGGATTTTTACTTTGAAACGCATCCCTTAAGTATATAAAGCTTTTGTAGTTGAAATATGCCCAGGCTAATTTAAAATTAATTATTTGCAATGGGATTGTCATCAATCATCAAAAACGGGATGATTGAAAAATCTAGTCCCTCCATTATGTGTTAACGGTGAGTTTTGATAATTAATGATAACCGGATTTGTGGGGCTAATATTTTTCATGAGTTTGTGAAATAGATTAGGTTTCGTTGTAATAAAGACTTTGGATGGTGTCATGTGTTAATGGTCATCAAGTCAATGTAGTGATGGTCACTAAGTTAAGATCCCGGCATGAAGAGAGTTCATCGTGTATTCGTGAACAAGACAAGGGCCCAAACTTGGAGAGAAGAAGGTCATCATCAAGTGCAAGCTCCAGGTGGATGCATAAGGCAAAGGTATAACTAATTTAGGCTAAGAATGTGTTCCTCTCGGTGTTTAGTTGGGATACCAGATTGCTAGTATAGGTTGTCGTACTATTAAGAGGTGTCTTGTCTAGTAGCTTAAGTATCATCATATGTTGATAGCTCGATCTAGCTTGTTCCAGCTCTCCATGTCATGATGTCATTATTTACGAATGTGTTTTACAAATAGTTAAATCTCACGCAGTAATATTTGTAGCATGTAACTATAGTTTACAAATAGTTAAAGTGCATTCACATACTCTTTGTGACATGATACTAAAGTTTGCAAATGTGTAGGACCGGTAAAGGCGACTAGGGGGGTGAATAGGCGTTTTCTCAAATTTCTCCGCCTTAATCAAATTCAACACGAACTTTACTCCTTTAGCTATGAAATCTAAGAAGATCATTAAGCGCACAGAGGAAGCCTTGTGCTGAATTCGATAACCCCCTCAACCACACGACACAAATGTGGAAATGATCTCACCTGTGCAGTCAGGCACCGGCGGTCGGGCGATTTGTAGACTAGCGGTCGAACAAGCGGTTAACAATGATCGGACCGGCTACTAATCGGCGGTCGGACCGTTGAAATCGGTTCGACACCGCCACTACGGGCGATTCGAAGGCGGGCGGTTGGACCGCCGTTGCAAAACCAGTCAGACCGATTTAGTCCAGTACTGAAAAACAATGCCCAAACCCAAAACGAAATTTGGTCCAACTTTTGATTCAACCAATGAAACTTGACCAAATTTGGAGCACACCTCCCTTAGGATATTAGAGACCTATTTCTAGCGACGATCCTCCAGATCCACTTTGTAGAATCGATCTCTCAAGGTTTTACCAAAGAAGTGCACAAACCCTAGAAATATAAAAATCTTTGATTCAAGACTTGCTTGTGGGGGTTGATGGTCTAGATGATTCTACGAGTATTCCCACACATCAAAGTAAGAGAAAATAGGTCAAGAGACCAAGCTTAACCACTTGAATCAAGGAAGCACCAAATTCATCCAAAAGAGAGAAGAACACAGAGGAGACAAATGATCTCTCAAGCAAGCATCACAAGATTGATTGATCCCACAAGATGCTTACAAAGCCACTCCCTCAAGGAGGACAAGAGCTCACACAAGGAGCACACACAATCTCTCCAAACCCTAGCTTCTCCTCTCCTCTCCTCTCCAAATTCTAGAAAAAGGAAGAGGGGCCCAAATGAATGCTTCAAGGGGTTTTACATCTCCCGCTTTCTATTTATAGGAGAAGCCTAGGGTTTCACATTTGGGACCCACTCACACATGGGACCCACACACACAACAATCTGTTGAAGCACTCGCCTGCTTCACCACGTGTAGGTTGATCAGCGGCTCTCATCACGTCGCCAAGTCTCTCCTGTCCGAACCCCATCGGAACCTCCTAGAGACTTGCACTGACTTCCGCACCGCCTGATCCAACCAGCTGCACCGAACAACCCGTTCGATCCATCTTGCCCATTCTGCACCATGCTTGAGTCACACGACCTCACCCGGCATCCATGATCGTTCTGGACCTCAGCTCTCCAAGCGTAGTCCCGATCCACCTCACGTTGACGTCATTGACCTGCAAGCCACCTGCACAGCAATAGACAAATAAATCGTTTCCGGGAACAAGTTCTTCACAACTTGACCCGCGTTAGTTCCACAATGCAATATGCAACAATAAAGCATTGACATCCATACAATAACCACAATCAAAACACATCAATTCCAAGAAGGCTCACCTTCAAGTGATCGGCGGTCTGACCGCCCCACATCGCCGGTCCGACCGATTTCAGGCCGGTCAGACCGATTCCACAACGGCGGTCGGACCGCCCGAAAAGACTTAGCCAAAATTCCATCGTGAAAATCCGAAACCTTATGGAATTTTCAACTCAATAGAACTTTTGACTGGGAGCTCCAAAAATGATGCGACCACATCCAGGAGACTCCCCTCACTTGCCTACACATCCTATTTTTGGCTCAGCTCCAAAAACCACTTTTAAACATATCCGGTCGGACCGGCGCACACGGTCGGTCGGACCTCTCCACGGGCGGTCTGACCGCCCGAGCCACCGGTTAGACCGCCTGTGGTCTGACAGCCTTGAAGCAAAACCGAAAACGCGAGATTTTCAAAACCAACAAAGCCATTGCCAATTGACTCATCATTCTGAGATCGTGCACATATCCTCACGATATCCAGAATCTCCCCCTTGATGAACACATTGGCAATTTTCTAGAAAATGTAGTTTCAAGGTTTGAAAAGTAAAAAATTCACCGTTTTCGCATAAAGGCACAACTTGGTCCATAAACAAGAAAAAGCCTAAGAAACGACCAAGCTGGCTTCAGAATAGTATAAGCAAGTGAGATAAGACCATGAAAGCACAAAATGATTCAATATCCAGAAAGTAGCCAAAAGTCCCACTTAGGTCCATATGAAAGACAAAAGTTCCATTTGACCTTTGATCATTGTGAGTCTTCTTCAATTGCAAATATAATCAGAAAAAGGCAATAAAACCCAGAGACTCAACTCACTATGATCACACATTTTCAAAAGGTTCATTTTTTTAATTTTATGAAGTTCTTTTATATGAAACCTTATGTATGAAACCAAAAGCTCCAAAACAACATTTTTCACAATCCTTCTCCCCCTTTGACAATGAATTCATCTAGATGCATGGGAAAAGAAGGAGTATGATGAAATGACTTTATTTTTGAAATTTAATAAAAAGGAGCCATGACCATTATCTATGTAGACAGTACAAGAATTATACCAAGCCATATAAAGAGTAGAAGCTATATTCAATCATGGCAAAACATGTACTGCAAAGCTAAGACCAAAATAGCGATGGCGAGATTAAAAGAATTAAAACCATGAAAGGTTGCTCAATATCATAGATTCACTAAAAGCAACCAAAAATGAGTCAAGCCATGTCTATAAGTAAAAAGAGACTCAAAACTGGAACTGAGGCAATTTGAGCATTAAGAGTTCAATTAAAGCAAAATCCAAGCACTTAGCATTTTGAGCATTTTCCTAAAAAGGATTTTTTTTCATTGTGCTAGATCTCAAGCCTTTCCGCGACCATCTCAAGCGATAAGCTTAAAAGAGTGGTCTAGGTCATCCAAAACTCCCTCTGAGTTCATGCCTAGTGCAATGGCAAGCCGTCTCATGAGAAAGGATTGGTAAGATCAGTTTTTTCGTACAGAAAATCTCATTTTTCATTTGCTTGACTTAAAAAGTTAAAAAGCTCATTTTTCATCTCAAAATAAGCTTAAGACTCAAATTAACCTATAAGACATGGCATGAATCATAAGAGGATCACTAGAGCAAAACTAGTCACAAGATCCAACAAGACATGATTTGATTCAATTTGCTCATAGATATAAAGCTAGCAAGGTGAAAGCTATGCTGAAACACGAAGAGCCATAAAAGAAGTCTAGCAGACTATCACTTGACATGACAAGGTATAGAGTATGAAATCAAGTCATACAAGGATAATAATCAAAGCTCCACAAGTTTTATTATGCAATGCAAGACATTTGAAATAAAAGATGCATTATGATACAATGAATGCAAAAAGAGCAAATTCCCTCAAAATATCCATGCCTCGGTACTGGGATTTGAGATAAAAGATCTAGGAGTCCAGTACTGAGATGCACGATGCAGGAATAGAAGAAGCGAGAGAAAAATGATCGGGAACAAGATCATAAGAATGCACACGAGAACCACCTGGACCTCTCCAAAACGATCTACCAAAAGATCGATACTCCCCCTGTCTAGGTGCTACCCGTGGTCTCTCCTCATGATATCCTAATCCAAAATGCTGCTTGGACCCACCAAAAGAGTCAACAAAGTTCTCTACAAACCTAGGCCTATATGTGGTACGATGAATAGGCTGCCTGGCTCTAGAGACTACAGCTGATGAAAAGACTCCTCTAATGGATCTCAAAGTGCTCATTCTCTCTTTCCTCTCAATCTTTGCTCTCCGGAAAAAAAACTCAACAGTGTGGCCCTCTTTCTTGCAGAAGGTGCAATGGTACTTGACCTTTTGAGGGGTCCGTACTGGTGAAACAGAAGCACCTTTCTTGCTAGAAAGAGTTTGAGCAGAACCTGCAGATTTAAAGGCAACCTTTGAAGTCTTAGGAGGTTCTTGCTCAAACAGACCAATTTTTACAACTCTAGCAATCTTTGGTGGGTGATTCTTGGAATGCTCTAGGGACTTAAAACCTGGGCCACTGTTTTTCACACTCACCTTGGATTGGTCTAGAATCAAGTTGAGTTTCTTTTTCCCACTAGAAAACTTCTCAAGAGTCATTTTGAGGTGATCATTCTCTTTTGCAAAAACTCCACAATTAGAGCACTTTTTAGAATTGATTGCCTCAACATGTTTGCTCTTAAGAAGGGCCACTTCCACTTTGAAGGCCTCACAAGACACACAATAGGACTCCTCAATCCTATTCAACTTCTCCTTAAATTTGACTCTAAAAGTCTCTTGTATCTTACCAACAATAGTTTCAACTTCAGCATGCAACATACAAGAGGAAGAGTCAATGACTTTCTTAGAAGCAGTAAGAGACATGGATTTTTCAATTTTAGCTTTCTCTTCAAGAGTCTTGTTTAAAGCTTCAATCTCAATTGTAAGCTTAGGACAATTTTCACAAGATGCAGCTCTAGAGTAAACAACCATTTCGGTCATCTCTTGCATTTTAATCCTATTGTTCTTACAATGAGAGCAAGTGTGACTAGCATCAAATTTTTGCAATTCTTTCAAGGAGCTATCCAATTTTAATTCAAGCAAATCACAATTTGAGCAAGTTAAAGGAATAGCATCCAAGGTAGTCACACCAAGCGGAATAACATCCATGCAAACAGAACTAGACTTGAGAGATTCTAGTTCAACAAGAGTATCTTTCAATTGTTTTTCAACAGAGGAATGAGCATTATTTAAGCTTGACAATTCATTAAGCAAGCTAGAGCATGAATCACAGAAATCATCAGGATTAATGGATTTGAGCCTAACAACTTCTAGGTTCAAATTATCAATCATAATGTCATGTTTCTTAATCAATTTAGCTTGCTTATGCAATTTCTGTTCAGCAAGCACCAAAGCCCTTTTCATATCAGGAAGTGAAGGGCATACCTCATCGGGATCACTAAAAGGATCCTCGTTGTTGGAGGAGTCGCTGTCGTGGCTATTCTTGGCCATGAAACACATGCCCGTAAAATCACGAGCCTTCTTCTTGCCACGGGAGTCACTCTTGTCGTCCTTCACCTCCGAGTCCACATCGCTCATGCTCACATCCTCTAGAGCTTCAAGGACCCGGCTGACAAACTTGCGATAGTTTGTCTTCTTGGATTTTGCATCCCTCACTTGAGGATGCCTTTGTGACTCCTTCTCCTCTTTGCCCTTCAGCTTGGGGCACCTAGAGCGAATGTGGTTTGGCTCACCACACTCGAAACATGTGATAGGTGTGGATATCGTGAGGATATGTGCACGATCTCAGGATGATGAGTCAATTGGCAATGGCTTTGTTGGTTTGCAAAATCTCGCGTTTTCGGGGTTTGCTTCATCTTTGTCGGACCACAAAGCGGTCGGCCGGTGGTGTGGGCGATCGGACGCCGTGTGGGACTGATCGGGCCGGCGGTGGTGGTCGGTCGGACCGGCCTGACCTAAATTTGGATTTTGGGGCTAATCCAAAAATAGGTTGTGTAGGCAGGTGAGGGGAGTCTCCTGGATGTGGTCCCATCATTTTGGAGCTCGGTCAAAAGTTCTATTGAGTTGAAAATTCCGGAAGGTTTGGATTTTCAAGCTAGATTTTAGCTAAGTCTTTTGGCCGGTCCGCCGCGTTGTGGGAGCGGTCCGCCCGGCTGATATCGGTCGGGCCGGCCTGTGTGGTGATCGAGACCGGCAATGGCTTGGAGGTAAGCCAAGTTCGCATTGATGCATGTTGATTGTGTTTAATGTTTAGTTATCAATGCTTTATTGTTGCATATTGCATTGTGGAACTAACGTGGGTCAAGGTGTGAAGAACTTGTTCCGGAAGCGGTTTGTTTGTCTATTCTTTGTGCGGTGGCTTGCGAGTCAGCGGCGTCAGCGGTGGGTGGATCGGGACTACGCTTGGAGAGCCGAGGTCGAGCGATCATGGATCTGGGTGGTCGTGTGACTCAAGCATGGTGCGAGATGGGCAAGATGGATCGAGCGGGTGGTTCGATGCAATTTGGTTGGATCGGCGGTGCGGATATCGATGCGAGTCTCGGGAGGTTCCGATGGGATTCGGACAAGAGAGGCTTGGCGTCGATGAGAACCGTGATCAACCTACACGTGGTGAAGCGGCGATTGCTTCAGCATTTGTGTGGGTCCCATGTGTGAGTGGGCCCCAAATGTGACTCTAGTCCTCTCTAGTATAAATAGGAAAGGGGAGAAGGAAAACCTTGGAGGCATTCATTTGGTTTCTTCCTTGCTTTTCTAGGGTTAGGGTTTGGAGAGGAAGAGAGGAGAGATTGTATGCTCCTTGGGTGAGCTCTTGTCCTCCTAGTTGGAGTGGCTTTGTAAGCATCTTGTGAGATCAATCAATCTTGTGATGCTTGCTTGAGAGATCTTTGTCTCCTCTTTGTGTTCTTCTCTCATTTGAATGAATTTGGTGCTTCCTTGATTCAAGGGTTTATGCTTGGTCTCTTGACCCATTTTGTCTTGCTTTGATGTGTGGGAATACTCCTAGAATCATCTAGACCATCAATCCCCACAAGCAAGTCTTGAATCAAAGTTTTCATATTTCTAGGGTTTGTGCACTTCTTGGTTAAATCCTTGAGAGATCGATTCTGCGAAGTGGATCGAAGGATCGTCGCTAGAAATAGGTCTCCAATATCATTAGGGAGGTGTGCTCGAAATTTGGTCAAGTTTCATTGGTTGAATCAAAGTTGGATCAAATTTCGTTTTGGATTTGGGTTTATTTTTGATTCTCGGGTGAACCGGTTCGCCGGTATTTGAGCAATGGTCCGACCGCCGTATATTCGCATCACGTATCTGCCGGTCGAACCGTGTCCACCGGTCCGACCGCTTGATTAGTTCTTGGTCGGGCCATGGGTTGAACGTCGGTCCGACCGCTGTGTAGCCGGCCCGACCGCCGGTGCCCAGATCAACCCTTTGAGTTTAAGTCTCCACATTTGTGTCGTGTGGTTGTCGGGGTTTGTCGAGTTCGGCACAAGGCTTCCATTGTGTGCTTCTTCGATCTTCTTAGCTCTCATAGCTAAAGGAGTAAAGTTCGTGTTGAATTCGACTTAGGCGAGAAAGTTTTGAAAGCGCCTATTCACCCCCTCGATCGCCTTTCGGTCCTACAAGTGGTATTAGAGCGGTTAGCTCTTCTCATAGATCTTAACCGGTCTTTGGAGCCATGGCGGTGGCGATATTCAATCGGGCCACATGTTTTTGATGGAGTTGATTTTGCGTATTGGAAGGCCGAATGGAGGCCTACATCGAGGCTCAAGGGCACACGATTTGGCTTAAGGTAAAAACCCTTATGTCGTGCGGTAGATGACAATTTGATCACTCGGATGTGGAGAACAACAAGCGGGGCTCGGAATTTTTGATTCAAGGCCTTAGTCGATCGGAGTTTGAGCGTGTCGCTCATTTCTTTGTCTGCTCATGAGATCTGGCGGACTCTTTGTGATTATCATGAAGGGTCCATCTGCGATCAAGGAAGTGAGACAGAACCGACTTAAGAAAGCATACCCAAGATCGAGCAAAGACACGGTGAATCTTTAGATGAGTGTGGGGAGATTTTCTAAAATTCTTCATGATCTCATATTTGTTGATCTTGTATTTTCGAGTCGAAAATGCACGCGATTTTGGGTGCTTTAGATGTGAAGGTGCGGGGATGAAGATCACGCCATCAATGACAACAACATCATGAGTGAGCTTACCATGGATAAGCTTTACTCTAGGTTGAAGACGCATGAGATTGATTTTATCTCGCGTCTCCACAATGAGCCGATGGCGTTAGTGGTTGACAAATCGAGGGTAGATATCTTTGATTCCTTTAATGTTAGCTCATCTGGATTTTCTTTATGCCTTTGCATTCTTTGAGCGATGAGCAACTTGAGAGACTACCGAAGATGACTTAGCCCTCCTATCCACAAAATTCACGAGCCTACAACAATGTGAGGAGTAGGAGGAGAGGTGGACTATCACTTGTTTGAGTGTGGTGAGCCCAACCACATTCGTTCTAGATGCCCCAAGTGAAGGGCAAGGAGGAGAAGGAGTCACAAAGGCATCCTCAAGCGAGGATGCTAAGTCCAAGAAGACAAACTATCGCAAGTTTGTCGGTAGAGTCCTTGAAGCTCTAGAGGATGTGAGCATGGAAGATGTGGACTCGAGTCGGAGGGCGACAAGAGTGACTCCGTGGCAAGAAGAAGGCACGTGATTTCACAGCATGTGCTTTATGGCTAAAAACACCACGAGCGGCTACTCCTCCAACAATGAGGATCCTTTCGGTGATCCCGATGAGGTATGCCCTTCACTTCGACATGAAAAGGGCTTTAGTGCTTCTTGAACAAAATTGCATAAGCAAGCTAAAGTGATCAAGAAAGCAGGATACAATGATTGATAATTTGAACCTAGAAGTGGTTAGGCTCAAATCCATTAATCCGATGATTTACGTGATTCATGCTCTAGCTTGCTTAATGAATTGTCAAGCTTGAATAATGCTCATTCCTCTGTTGAAGAACAATTAAAAATGCTCTTTACGAACTAGAATCTCTCAAGTCTAGTTACATTTGCATGAATGCCATTCCGCTTGATGTGATTGCTTTAGATGCTATTCCGTTAACTTGCTCAAAGCTGTGCTTTGCTAGAATTAAAGCTGGATAGCTCTTTAAAAGAATTGGAAAAATTTGATGCTAGTCACACTTGTTCTCATTGTAAGAATAATCGAATTAAAATGCAAGAGATGGTGAAATGGTTGCTTATTCTAGAATTGCCTCTTGTGAAAATTGCCCTAAGCTTACAATTGAGATTGAAGCTTTAAACAAGACTCTTGAAGAGAAAGCAAAATTGAAAGATCCATGTCTCTTCTTGCTTCAAAGAAAGTTATTGATTCTTCCTCTTGTATGTTGCATTTGAAATTGAAGCTGCTATTGGTAAGATACAAGAGTCTTTTAGAGTCAAATTTAAGGAGCAGTTGAATAGGATTGGCGAGTCCTATTGTGTGTCTTGTGAGGCTCTTAAAGTGGAAGTGGACCTTCTTAAGAGCAAACATGTTGAGGAAATCGATTCTAAAAAATGCTCCAATTGTGGAGTTTTGGCAAAAGAGAACGATTACCTCAAAATGACTCTTGAGAAGTTTTCTAGTGGGAAAGAGAAACTCAACTTGATTCTAGACCAATCCAAGGTGAGTGTGAAAAGCGATGGCCTGAGTTTTAAGTCCCTAGAGCTTTCCAAGAATCTCTCACCAAAGATTGCTAGAGTTGTGAAAAGTGGTGTGGTTGAGCAAGAACCTTCTTTGACTTCAAAGGTTGTTCCTAAATCTGTAGGTTCTGCTCAATCTCCTTCTAGCAAGAAAGGTGCTTCTGTCTCACCAGTACGGACCCCTCAAAAGGTCAAGTACAATTGCACTTTCTGCAAGAAAGAGGGCCACACCGTTGAGTTTTGCTTCCGGAGAGCAAAAATTGAGAGGAAAGAGAGAGTGAGCACTTTGAGATCCATTAGAGGAGTCTCTTCTTCTGTTGTAGTCTCTAGAGCCGCATGACCTATTCATTGTACCACATATCGGCCTAGGTTCGTAGAGAACTTTGTTGACTCTTTTGGTGGGTCCAGGCAGCAGTTTGGTCTTGGATATCGTGAGGATAGACCAGAACTTTGTTGACTCTTTTGGTGGGTCCAGGCAGCAGTTTGGTCTTGGATATCGTGAGGATAGACCACGGGTAGCACCTAGACAGGGGGAGTATCGGTCTTTTGGTAGATCGTTTTGGAGAGGTCCAAGTGGTGCTCATGGGCATTCTTATGATTTTGTGCCTAATCATTTTTCTTTGCTTCTTTTGCTATTCCTGTGCTTCATCCATCTCGATCTTGGACACCGGATCCTTTATCTCAAATCCCAGTACTGAGGCATGGATGTTTTGAGGGAATTTGCTCTTTTTGCATTCATTGTATCATAATGCATGTTTCATTTCATTTGTCTTGCATTGTATATTAAAACTAATGGAGCTTTGATTATTATCCCTGTATGACTTGTTTTCATATTCTATACCGTGTCATATCGAGTGATAGTCTGCTAGACCTCTTTTATGGCTCTTTGTGTTTGGCCTAGCTTTTGTCTTGCTAGCTTTATATCTGTGAGAAATTTGAATCAAATCATGTCTTGTTGGATCTTGTGACTAGTTTTGCTCTAGTGATCCTTTTATGTTTCTTGCCATGTCAAATAGGCTGATTTGAGTCTTGAACTTATTTTGAGATGAAAAATGAGCTTTTTATCTTCTTAAGTCAAGCAAATGAAAAATGAGATTTTGTCATGAAAAAGCGATCTCACCAATCCTTTCTCATGAGACGGCTTGCCATTGCACTAGGCATGAACTCAGGAGGAGTTTTGGATGACCTAGACCACTCTTTTAAGCTTATCGCTTGAGATGGTCGCGGCAAGGCTTGAGATCTAGCACAGTTAAAAAATCCTTTTAGGAAAATGCTCAAAATGCTAAGTGCTTGAGTTTTGCTTCAAAAGAATACTCTTGATGCTCAAAATACCTCAGTTCTTGTTTTGAGTCTCTTTTTGCTTATAGACATGGTTTGACTCATTTTGGTTGCTTTTAGTGAATCTATGACATTGAGCAACCTTTCATGGTTTTAATTGTTAATCTCAGTTTACGCTATCTTGGTGTTAGCTTTGCAGTACATGTTTTGCCATGATTGAATATAACTTCTACTCTTTATATGGCTTGGTATATGTCTTATCTGTCTACATAGATAATGGTCATGGCTCCTTTGCTAAATTTCAAATAAAGTCATTTCTTCATGCTCGTTCTTCTCTCATGCATCTTGATGAATTCATTGTCAAAGGGAGAAGGATTGAAGAAAATCTTTGCTTTGGAGCTTTTGGTTCACATAAAGTTTCATGCATAAAAGAACACACACACACACACACAAAAAAAATTTTGTGAACCTTTTGAAAATTTGTGATCATAGTGAGTTGAGTCTCTGGGTTTTATTGCCTTTTTCTGATTTGAATTGCAATTCAAGAAGACTCACAATGATCAAAGGTCAAATAGAACTTATTGTCTTTCATATGGACCTTAGTGAGATTTTTGGCCATCTTCTGGATTTTGAATCCTTTTGTGCGTTCAATGCCTTATCTCACTTGCCTGTACTTTTATGAAGCCAGCTTGGTCGGTTCCTAAGCTTTTTCTTGCTTATGGACCAAGTTGTGCCTTTATCTAAAGCAGTGATTTTACCTTTCAATTTGAAAACCACATTTTCTTGGGAATTACCAATGTGTTCATCAAGGGAGATTGTGGATATCGTGAGGATATGTGCACGATCTCGGGATGATGAGTCAATTGGCAATGGCTTTGTTGGTTTGCAAAATCTCGCGTTTTGGGGTTTGCTTCATCTTTGTCGGACACACGATCGGCCGGTGGTGTCAGGTGGTCGGATCGCCGTGGACTGGAATGATCGGACCGGCGGTGGTGGCGGTCGGACGGCTGACCTAAATTTGGATTTTGGGGCTAATCCAAAAATAGGTTGTGTAGGCGGTGAGGAGTCTCTGGATGTGGTCCCATCATTTTGGAGCTCGGTCAAAAGTTCTATTGAGTTGAAAATTCCGAAGGTTTGGATTTTCAAGCTAGATTTTAGCTAAGTCTTTTGACCGTCCGACCGCCGTTGTGGGAGCGGTCCGCCGGCTGATATCGGTCGGACCAGTACGTGGGGTGATCGAGCAATGGCTGGAGGTAAGCCAAGTTCGCATTGATGCATGTTGATTGTGTTTAATGTTTAGTTATCAATGCTTTATTGTTGCATATTGCATTGTGGAACTAACGTGGGTCAAGTTGTGAAGAACTTGTTCCGGAAGCGGTTTGTTTGTCTATTCTTTGTGCGGTGGCTTTGCAGTCAGCGGCGTCAGCGGTGGGTGGATCGGGACTACGCTTGGAGAGCCGAGGTCGAGCGATCATGGATCCGGGTGGTCGTGTGACTCAAGCATGGTGCGAGATGGGCAAGATGGATCGAGCGGGTGGTTGATGCAATTTGGTTGGATCGGCGGTGCGGATATCGATGCGAGTCTCGGGAGGTTCGATGGGATTCGGACAAGAGAGGCTTGGCGTCGATGAGAACCGCTGATCAACCTACACGTGGTGAAGCAGGCGATTGCTTCAACAGATTTGTGTGGGTCCCATGTGTGAGTGGGCCCCAAATGTGACTCTAGTCCTCTCTAGTATAAATAGGAAAGGGGGAGAAGGAAAACCTTGGAGGCATTCATTTGGTTTCTTCCCTTGCTTTTCTAGGGTTAGGGTTTGGAGAGGAAGAGAGGAGAGATTGTATGCTCCTTGGGTGAGCTCTTGTCCTCCTAGTTGGAGTGGCTTTGTAAGCATCTTGTGAGATCAATCAATCTTGTGATGCTTGCTTGAGAGATCTTTTGTCTCCTCTTTGTGTTCTTCTCTCATTTGAATGAATTTGGTGCTTCCTTGATTCAAGGGTTTATGCTTGGTCTCTTGACCCATTTTGTCTTGCTTTGATGTGTGGGAATACTCCTAGAATCATCTAGACCATCAATCCCCACAAGCAAGTCTTGAATCAAAGTTTTCATATTTCTAGGGTTTGTGCACTTCTTGGTTAAATCCTTGAGAGATCGATTCTGCGAAGTGGATCGAAGGATCGCCGCTAGAAATAGGTCTCCAATATCATTAGGGAGGTGTGCTCGAAATTTGGTCAAGTTTCATTGGTTGAATCAAAAGTTGGATCAAATTTCGTTTTGGATTTGGGTTTATTTTTCGATTCGATGAACCAAGTCTGACCGGTATTTGAACGGCGGTCCGACCGCCCGTATATTCAGACCGTATCTGCCGGGTCGAACCGTATCCACCGTCCGACCGCCGATTAGTTGCCGGTCGGATCATTGGTTGAACGTCGGTCCGACCGCTGTGGTAGCGGTCGACCGCCGGTGCCAGATCAACCCTTTGAGTTTAAGTCTCCACATTTGTGTCGTGTGGTTGTCGGGGTTTGTCGAGTTCGGCACAAGGCTTCATGTGTGCTTCTCGATCTTCTTAGCTCTCATAGCTAAAGGAGTAAAGTTCGTGTTGAATTCGACTTAGGCGAGAAAGTTTTGAAAGCGCCTATTCACCCCCTCGATCGCCTTTCCGGTCCTACAAGTGGTATCGAGCGGTTAGCTCTTCTCATAGATCTTAACCGGTCTTTGGAGCCATGGCGGTGGCGATATTCAATCGAGCCACATGTTTTTGATGGAGTTGATTTTGCGTATTGGAAGGCCGAATGGAGGCCTACATCGAGGCTCAAGGGCACACGATTTGGCTTAAGGTAAAAACCCTTATGTCGTGCGGTAGATGACAATTTGATCACTCGGATGTGGAGAACAACGGCGAGGGCTCGAATTTTTGATTCAAGGCCTTAGTCGATCGGAGTTTGGCGTGTCGCTCATTTCTTTGTCTGCTCATGAGATCTGGCGGACTCTTTGTGATTATCATGAAGGGTCCATCTGCGATCAAGGAAGTGAGACAGAACTAGCTTAAGAAAGCATACTCCAAGATCGAGCAAAGACACGTGAATCTTTAGATGAGCCGTGGGGAGATTTTCTAAAATTCTTCATGATCTCCATATTTGTTGATCTTGTATTTTCGAGTCGAAAATGCACGCCGATTTTGGGTGCTTTAGATGTGAAGGTGCAGGGGATGAAGATCATCGCCATCAATGACAACATCATCATGAGTGAGCTTACCATGGATAAGCTTTACTCTAGGTTGAAGACGCATGAGATTGATTTTATCTCGCGTCTCCCACAACATGAGCCGATGGCGTTAGTGGTTGACAAATCTGAGGGTAGATATTTGATTCCTTTAATGTTAGCTCATCTGGATTTTCTTTATGCCTTTGCATTCTTTGAGCGATGAGCAACTTGAGAGACTACCGAAGATGACTTAGCCCTCCTATCCACAAAATTCACGAGAGCCTACAACAATGTGAGGAGTAGGAGGAGAGGTGGACTGTCACTTGTTTGAGTGTGGTGAGCCCAACCACATTCGCTCTAGATGCCCCAAGTGAAGGGCAAGGAGGAGAAGGAGTCACAAAGGCATCCTCAAGCGAGGATGCTAAGTCCAAGAAGACAAACTATCGCAAGTTTGTCACCGAGTCCTTGAAGCTCTAGAGGATGTGAGCATGGAAGATGTGGACTCTGAGTCGGAGGGCGACAAGAGTGACTCCGTGGCAAGAAGAAGGCACGTGATTTCACGGGCATGTGCTTTATGGCTAAAACGACCACGACGCCTACTCCTCCAACGGCGAGGATCCTTTTAGTGATCCCGATGAGGTATGCCCTTCACTTCGACATGAAAAGGGCTTTAGTGCTTCTTGAACAAAAATTGCATAAGCAAGCTAAAGTGATCAAGAAGCAGGATACAATGATTGATAATTTGAACCTAGAAGTGGTTAGGCTCAAATCCATTAATCTCGATGATTTCGTGATTCATGCTCTAGCTTGCTTAATGAATTGTCAAGCTTGAATAATGCTCATTCCTCTGTTGAAGAACAATTAAAAATGCTCTTTACGAACTAGAATCTCTCAAGTCTAGTTACATTTGCATGAATGCCATTCCGCTTGATGTGATTGCTTTAGATGCTATTCCGTTAACTTGCTCAAGCGTGCTTTGCTAGAATTAAAGCTGGATAGCTCTTTAAAAGAATTGGAAAAATTTGATGCTAGTCACACTTGTTCTCATTGTAAGAATAATCGAATTAAAATGCAAGAGATGGTGAAATGGTTGCTTATTCTAGAATTGCCTCTTGTGAAAATTGCCCTAAGCTTACAATTGAGATTGAAGCTTTAAACAAGACTCTTGAAGAAAGCAAAATTGAAAGATCCATGTCTCTTATTGCTTCAAAGAAAGTTATTGATTCTTCCTCTTGTATGTTGCATCTTTGAAATTGAAGCTGCTATTGGTAAGATACAAGAGTCTTTTAGAGTCAAATTTAAGGAGCATTGAATAGGATTGGAGAGTCCTATTGTGTGTCTTGTGAGGCTCTTAAAGTGGAAGTGGACCTTCTTAAGAGCAAACATGTTGAGGAAATCGATTCTAAAAATGCTCCAATTGTGGAGTTTTGGCAAAGAGAACGATTACCTCAAAATGACTCTTGAGAAGTTTTCTAGTGGAAAGAGAAACTCAACTTGATTCTAGACCAATCCAAGGTGAGTGTGAAAACAAAGGCCTAGTTTTAAGTCCCTAGAGCTTTCCAAGAATCTCTCACCAAAGATTGCTAGAGTTGTGAAAAGTGGTGTGGTTGAGCAAGAACCTTCTTTGACTTCAAAGGTTGTTCCTAAATCTGAGGTTCTGCTCAATCTCCTTCTAGCAAGAAAGGTGCTTCTGTCTCACGAAGACGGACCCCTCAAAGGTCAAGTACAATTGCACTTCTGCAAGAAAGAGGGCCACACTGTTGAGTTTTGCTTAGGAGAGCAAAATTGAGAGGAAAGAGAGAGTGAGCACTTTGAGATCCATTAGAGGAGTCTCTTCTTCTTGTAGTCTCTAGAGCAGCATGACCTATTCATGTACCACATATCGGCCTAGGTTCGTAGAGAACTTTGTTGACTCTTTTGGTGGGTCCAGCGTGAGTTTGGTCTTGGATATCGTGAGGATAGACCGAACTTTGTTGACTCTTTGGTGGGTCCAGCGTGATTTGGTCTTGGATATCGTGAGGATAGACCACGGGTAGCACCTAGGCGGGAGTATCGGTCTTTTGGTAGATCGTTTTGGAGAGGTCCAGTGGTGCTCATGGGCATTCTTATGATTTTGTGCCTAATCATTTTTCTCGCTTCTTTTGCTATTCCTGTGCTTCATCCATCTCGAGATCGACACCCAGATCCTTTATCTCAAATCCCAGTACTGAGGCATGGATGTTTTGAGGGAATTTGCTCTTTTTGCATTCATTGTATCATAATGCATGTTTCATTTCATTTGTCTTGCATTGTATATTAAAACTAATGGAGCTTTGATTATTATCCCTGTATGACTTGTTTTCATATTCTATACCGTGTCATATCGAGTGATAGTCTGCTAGACCTCTTTTATGGCTCTTTGTGTTTGGCCTAGCTTTTGTCTTGCTAGCTTTATATCTGTGAGAAATTTGAATCAAATCATGTCTTGTTGGATCTTGTGACTAGTTTTGCTCTAGTGATCCTTTTATGTTTCTTGCCATGTCAAATAGGCTGATTTGAGTCTTGAACTTATTTTGAGATGAAAAATGAGCTTTTTATCTTCTTAAGTCAAGCAAATGAAAAATGAGATTTTCTGTGCGAAAAAACTGATCTCACCAATCCTTTCTCATGAGACGGCTTGCCATTGCACTAGGCATGAACTCAGGAGGAGTTTTGGATGACCTAGACCACTCTTTTAAGCTTATCGCTTGAGATGGTCGCGGCAAGGCTTGAGATCTAGCACAGTTAAAAAATCCTTTTAGGAAAATGCTCAAAATGCTAAGTGCTTGAGTTTTGCTTCAAAAGAATACTCTTGATGCTCAAAATACCTCAGTTCTTGTTTTGAGTCTCTTTTTGCTTATAGACATGGTTTGACTCATTTTTGGTTGCTTTTAGTGAATCTATGACATTGAGCAACCTTTCATGGTTTTAATTCTGTTAATCTCAGATTTCTGCTATCTTGGTGTTAGCTTTGCAGTACATGTTTTGCCATGATTGAATATAACTTCTACTCTTTATATGGCTTGGTATATGTCTTGTACTGTCTACATAGATAATGGTCATGGCTCCTTTTGCTAAATTTCAAATAAAGTCATTTCTTCATGCTCGTTCTTCTCTCATGCATCTTGATGAATTCATTGTCAAAGGGGGAGAAGGATTGAAGAAAATGCTGCTTTGGAGCTTTTGGTTCACATAAAGTTTCATGCATAAAAGAACACACACACACACACAAAAAAAATTTTGTGAACCTTTTGAAAATTTGTGATCATAGTGAGTTGAGTCTCTGGGTTTTATTGCCTTTTTCTGATTTGAATTGCAATTCAAGAAGACTCACAATGATCAAAGGTCAAATAGAACTTATTGTCTTTCATATGGACCTTAGTGAGATTTTTGGCCATCTTCTGGATTTTGAATCCTTTTGTGCGTTCAATGCCTTATCTCACTTGCCTGTACTTTTATGAAGCCACTTGGTGGTTCCTAAGCTTTTCTTGCTTATGGACCAAGTTGTGCCTTTATCAAAACAGTGATTTTACCTTTCAATTTGAAAACCACATTTTCTTGGGAATTGCCAATGTGTTCATCAAGGGAGATTGTGGATATCGTGAGGATATGTGCACGATCTCGGGATGATGAGTCAATTGGCAATGGCTTTGTTGGTTTGCAAAATCTCGCGTTTTGAGGTTTGCTTCATCTTTGTCGGACCACAGTGATCGGCCGGTGGTGTCGTGATCGGGACGATCGCCCGTGACTGGCCGGATCGGGCCAGCGGTGGTGGCGGTCGGACCGGCTGACCTAAATTTGGATTTTGGGGCTAATCCAAAAATAGGTTGTGTAGGCGGTGAGGAGTCTCTGGATGTGGTCCCATCATTTTGGAGCTCCGGTCAAAAGTTCTATTGAGTTGAAAATTCGGAAGGTTTGGATTTTTAAGCTAGATTTTGGCTAAGTCTTTTGACCGGTCCGAGCCGCCGTTGTGGGAGCGGTCCGACCGCTCGATATCGGTCCTGACCGCCCCGTAAAGTGATCGGGCCCAAGAATGGCTTGGAGGTAAGCCAAGTTCGCATTGATGCATGTTGATTGTGTTTAATGTTTAGTTATCAATGCTTTATTGTTGCATATTGCATTGTGGAACTAACGTGGGTCAAGTTGTGAAGAACTTGTTCCGGAAACGGTTTGTTTGTCTATTGTCATGCGGTGGCTTGCGAGTCAACGACGTCAAGCGGTGAGTGGATCGGGACTACGCTTGGAGAGCCGAGGTCCGAGCGATCATGGATACCGGGTGAGGTCGTGTGACTCAAGCATGGTGCGAGATGGGCAAGATGGATCGAATGGGTGGTTCGATGCAATTTGGTTGGATCGGCGGTGCGGATATCGATGCGAGTCTCGGGAGGTTCCGATGGGATTCGGACAAGAGAGGCTTGGCGTCGATGAGAACCGTGATCAACCTACACGTGGTGAAAGCGATTGCTTCAACAGATTTGTGTGGGTCCCATGTGTGAGTGGGCCCCAAATGTGACTCTAGTCCTCTCTAGTATAAATAGGAAAGGGAGAAGGAAAACCTTGAGGCATTCATTTGGTTTCTTCCTTGCTTTTCTAGGGTTAGGGTTTGGAGAGGAAGAGAGGAGAGATTGTATGCTCCTTGGGTGAGCTCTTGTCCTCCTAGTTGGAGTGGCTTTGTAAGCATCTTGTGAGATCAATCAATCTTGTGATGCTTGCTTGAGAGATCTTTGTCTCCTCTTTGTGTTCTTCTCTCATTTGAATGAATTTGGTGCTTCCTTGATTCAAGGGTTTATGCTTGGTCTCTTGACCCATTTTGTCTTGCTTTGATGTGTGGGAATACTCCTAGAATCATCTAGACCATCAATCCCCACAAGCAAGTCTTGAATCAAAGTTTTCATATTTCTAGGGTTTGTGCACTTCTTGGTTAAATCCTTGAGAGATCGATTCTGAAGTGGATCGAAGGATCGTCGCTAGAAATAGGTCTCCAATATCATTAGGAGGTGTGCTCGAAATTTGGTCAAGTTTCATTGGTTGAATCAAAAGTTGGATCAAATTTCGTTTTGGATTTGGGTTTATTTTTGATTCGATGAACCGGTCAGCCGGTATTTGAACGGCGGTCCGACCGCCGATATTCGATCACCGTCCCGCTGTCGAATCGTTGCCCACCGGTCCGACCGCCGATTAGTTCTTGGTCGGGCCATTGGTTGAACGTCGGTCCGACCGCTTGTGGTAGCTTGGCCGATCGACCGCTGTGCCAGATCAACCCTTTGAGTTTAAGTCTCCACATTTGTGTCGTGTGGTTGTCGGGGTTTGTCGAGTTCAAGACAAGGCTTCATTGTGTGCTTCTCGATCTTCTTAGCTCTCATAGCTAAAGGAGTAAAGTTCGTGTTGAATTTGATTTAGGCGAGAAAGTTTTGAAAGCGCCTATTCACCCCCCGATCGCCTTTAGGTCCTACAAGTGGTATCGAGCGGTTAGCTCTTCTCATAGATCTTAACCGGTCTTTGGAGCCATGGCGATCGAGCGATATTCAATCGAGCCACATGTTTTTGATGGAGTTGATTTTGCGTATTGGAAGGCCGAATGGAGGCCTACATCGAGGCTCAAGGGCACGCGATTTGGCTTAAGGTAAAAACCCTTATGTCGTGCGGTACCGATGACAATTTGATCACTCGGATGTGGAGAACAACGGCAGGCTCGAATTTTTGATTCAAGGCCTTAGTCGATCGGAGTTTGAGCGTGTCGCTCATTTGTTGTCTGCTCATGAGATCCGCGGACTCTTTGTGATTATCATGAAGGGTCCATCTGCGATCAAGGAAGTGAGATGTAACCGACTTAAGAAAGCATACTCCAAGATCGAGCAAAGACCTGGTGAATCTTTAGATGAGCTGTGGGGGAGATTTTCTAAAATTCTTCATGATCTCCGCGCTGTTGATCTTGTATTTTCTGAGTCTGAAAATGCACGCCAGATTTTGGGTGCTTTAGATGTGAAGGTCTGGGGGATGAAGATCACTGCCATCAATGACAACACTGTCATGAGTGAGCTTACCATGGATAAGCTTTACTCTAGGTTGAAGACGCATGAGATTGATTTTATCTCGCGTCTCCCCACAACAGAGCCGATGGCTTTAGTGGTTGACAAATCTGAGGGTAGATATGCTGATTCCTTTAATGTTAGCTCATCTGGATTTTCTTTGTCTGCTTTGCATTCTTTGAGCGATGAGCAACTTGAGAGACTACCTGAAGATGACTTAGCCCTCCTATCCACAAAATTCACGAGAGCCTACAACAATGTGAGGAGTAGGAGGAGAGGTGGACCTGTCACTTGTTTCGAGTGTGGTGAGCCCAACCACATTCGTTCTAGATGCCCCAAGCTGAAGGGCAAGGAGGAGAAGGAGTCACAAAGGCATCCTCAAGCGAGGGATGCTAAGTCCAAGAAGACAAACTATCGCAAGTTTGTCAGCCGAGTCCTTGAAGCTCTAGAGGATGTGAGCATGGAAGATGTGGACTCGGAGTCGGAGGACGACAAGAGTGACTCCCGTGGCAAGAAGAAGGCACGTGATTTCACAGGCATGTGCTTTATGGCTAAGAACGACCACGACGGCTACTCCTCCAACAAATGAGGATCCTTTAGTGATCCCGATGAGGTATGCCCTTCACTTCTCGACATGAAAAGGGCTTTAGTGCTTCTTGAACAAAAATTGCATAAGCAAGCTAAAGTGATCAAGAAACAGGATACTATGATTGATAATTTGAACCTAGAAGTGGTTAGGCTCAAATCCATTAATCTCGATGATTTCGTGATTCATGCTCTAGCTTGCTTAATGAATTGTCAAGCTTGAATAATGCTCATTCCTCTGTTGAACAATTAAAAATGCTCTTTTCGAACTAGAATCTCTCAAGTCTAGTTACATTTGCATGAATGCCATTCCGCTTGATGTGATCGCTTTAGATGCTATTCCATTAACTTGCTCAAACTGTGCTTTGCTAGAATTAAAACTGGATAGCTCTTTAAAAGAATTGAAAAATTTGATGCTAGTCACACTTGTTCTCATTGTAAGAATAATCGAATTAAAATGCAAGAGATGGTGAAATGGTTGCTTATTCTAGAATTGCCTCTTGTGAAAATTGCCCTAAGCTTACAATTGAGATTGAAGCTTTAAACAAGACTCTTGAAGAGAAAGCAAAATTGAAAGATCCATGTCTCTTATCGCTTCAAAGAAAGTTATTGATTCTTCCTCTTGTATGTTGCATGTCAAATTGAAACTGCTATTGGTAAGATACAAGAGTCTTTTAGAGTCAAATTTAAGGAGCAGCTTGAATAGGATTGGAGAGTCCTATTGTGTGTCTTGTGAGGCTCTTAAAGTGGAAGTGGATCTTCTTAAGAGCAAACATGTTGAGGAAATCGATTCTAAAAATGCTCCAATTGTGGAGTTTTGGCAAAGAGAACGATTACCTCAAAATGACTCTTGAGAAGTTTTCTAGTGGGAAAAGAAACTCAACTTGATTCTAGACCAATCCAAGGTGAGTGTGAAAACAAAGTGGCCTAGGTTTTAAGTCCCTAGAGCTTTCCAAGAATCTCTCACCAAAGATTGCTAGAGTTGTGAAAAGTGGTGTGGCTGAGCAAGAACCTTCTTTGACTTCAAAGGTTGTTCCTAAATCATGAGGTTCTGCTCAATCTCCTTCTAGCAAGAAAGGTGCTTCGTCTCACCAAGACGGACCCCTCAAAAGGTCAAGTACAATTGCACTTCTGCAAGAAAGAGGGCCACACTGCTGAGTTTTGCTTAGGAGAGCAAAATTGAGAGGAAAGAGAGAGTGAGCACTTTGAGATCCATTAGAGGAGTCTCTTCTTCTCTGTAGTCTCTAGAGCAGGCTGACCTATTCGTACCACATATAGGCCTAGGTTCGTAGAGAACTTTGTTGACTCTTTTGGTGGGTCCAGCAAGAGTTTGGTCTTGGATATCGTGAGGATAGACCACGGGTAGCACCTAGACAGGGGAGTATCGGTCTTTTGGTAGATCGTTTTGGAGAGGTCCAGTGGTGCTCATGGGCATTCTTATGATTTTGTGCCTAATCATTTTCTCTTTGCTTCTTTTGCTATTCCTGTGCTTCATCCATCTCAAGATCGACACCTAGATCCTTTATCTCAAATCCCAAGATCGAGGCATGGATGTTTTGAGGAATTTGCTCTTTTGCATTCATTGTATCATAATGCATGTTTCATTTCAAATGTCTTGCATTGTATAATAAAACTAATGGAGCTTTGATTATTATCCTTGTATGACTTGATTTCATATTCTATACCTTGTCATATCAAGTGATAGTCCGCTAGACCTCTTTTATGGCTCTTTGTGTTTGGCTTAGCTTTTGTCTTGCTAGCTTTATATCCGTGAGAAATTTGAATTAAATCATGTCTTGTTGGATCTTGTGACTAGTTTTGCTCTAGTGATCCTTTTATGATTCTTGCCATGTCAAATAGGTTGATTTGAGTCTTGAACTTATTTTGAGATGAAAATGAGCTTTTATCTTCTTAAGTCAAGCAAATGAAAAATGAGATTTTACGTATGAAAAAGCGATCTCACCAATCCTTTCTCATGAGACGGCTTGCCATTGCACTAGGCATGAACTCAGGGGAGTTTTGGATGACCTAGACCACTCTTTTAAGCTTATCGCTTGAGATGGTCGCGCAAGGCTTGAGATCTAGCACAGTTAAAAAAATCCTTTTAGGAAAATGCTCAAAATGCTAAGTGCTTGAGTTTTGCTTCAAAAGAATACTCTTGATGCTCAAAATGCCTCAATTCTTGTTTTGAGTCTCTTTTTGCTTATAGACATGGTTTGACTCATTTTTGGTTGCTTTTAGTGAATCTATGACATTGAGCAACCTTTCATGGTTTTAATTTGTTAATCTCGATTACGCTATCTTGGTGTTAGCTTTAAAGACATGTTTTGCCATGATTGAATATAGCTTCTACTCTTTATATGGCTTGGTATATGTCTTGTACTGTCTACATAGATAATGGTCATGGCTCCTTTTGCTAAATTTCAAATAAAGTCATTTCTTCATGCTCGTTCTTCTCTCATGCATCTTGATGAATTCATTGTCAAAGGGGGAGAAGGATTGAAGAAAATGCTGCTTTGGAGCTTTTGGTTCACATAAAGTTTCATGCATAAAAGAACACACACACACACACACAAAAATTTTGTGAACCTTTTGAAAATTTGTGATCATAGTGAGTTGAGTCTCTGGGTTTTATTGCATTTTTCTGATTTGAATTGCAATTCAAGAAGACTCACAATGATCAAAGGTCAAATAGAACTTATTGTCTTTCATATGGACCTTAGTGAGATTTTTGGCCATCTTCTGGATTTTGAATCCTTTTGTGCGTTCAATGCCTTATCTCACTTGCATGTACTTTTATGAAGCCAGCTTGGTCGGTTCCTAAGCTTTTTCTTGCTTATGGACCAAGTTGTGCCTTTATGCGAAAACGGTGATTTTTACCTTTCAATTTGAAAAACCACATTTTCTTGGGAATTGCCAATGTGTTCATCAAGGGGAGATTGTGGATATCGTGAGGATATGTGCACGATCTCAGGATGATGAGTCAATTGGCAATGGCTTTGTTGGTTTGCAAAATCTCGCGTTTTCGGGGTTTGCTTCATTTTGTCGGACCACGGTGTCGGCCCGGTGGTGGGGCGATCGGACCGCCTGGGACTGATCGGGATCAAGGTGGTGGCTTGGTCGGACCGGCTCGACCTAAATTTGGATTTTGGGGCTAATCCAAAAATAGGTTGTGTAGGCGGTGAGGAGTCTCCGGATGTGGTCCCATCATTTTGGAGCTCCGGTCAAAAGTTCTATTGAGTTGAAAATTCCGTAAGGTTTGGATTTTCAAGCTAGATTTTTGGTCTTTTGACCGGTCCGACCATTGCTGTGGGAGCGGTCCGATCGGCTCGATATCGGTCTGACCGCCCTGTGGGGCTGGTCGGACCGCAATGGCTTGGAGGTAAGCCAAGTTCGCATTGATGCATGTTGATTGTGTTTAATGTTTAGTTATCAATGCTTTATTGTTGCATATTGCATTGTGGAACTAACGTGGGTCAAGTTGTGAAGAACTTGTTCCCTAAACGGTTTGTTTGTCTATTGTTGTGCGGTGGCTTGCGTGTCAACGACGTCAGCGGTGGGTGGATCGACTACGCTTGGAGAGCCGAGGTCCGTAACGATCATGGATACCGGGAGGTCGTGTGACTCAAGCATGGTGCGAGATGGGCAAGATGGATCGAACGGTGGTTGATGCAATTTGGTTGGATCGGCGGTGCGGATATCGATGCGAGTCTCGGGAGGTTCCGATGGGATTCGGACAAGAGAGGCTTGGCGCCGATGAGAACCGCCGATCAACCTACACGTGGTGAAGCAAAGCGATTGCTTCAACAGATTTGTGTGGGTCCCATGTGAGTGGGCCCCAAATGTGACTCTAGTCCTCTCTAGTATAAATAGGAAAGGGGGAGAAGGAAAACCTTGGAGGCATTCATTTGGTTTCTTCCCTTGCTTTTCTAGGGTTAGGGTTTGGAGAGGAAGAGAGGGAGAGATTGTATGCTCCTTGGGTGAGCTCTTGTCCTCCTAGTTGGAGTGGCTTTGTAAGCATCTTGTGAGATCAATCAATCTTGTGATGCTTGCTTGAGAGATCTTTTGTCTCCTCTTTGTGTTCTTCTCTCATTTGAATGAATTTGGTGCTTCCTTGATTCAAGGGTTTATGCTTGGTCTCTTGACCCATTTTGTCTTGCTTTGATGTGTGGGAATACTCCTAGAATCATCTAGACCATCAATCCCCACAAGCAAGTCTTGAATCAAAGTTTTTCATATTTCTAGGGTTTGTGCACTTCTTGGTTAAATCCTTGAGAGATCGATTCTACGAAGTGGATCTGAAGGATCGTCGCTAGAAATAGGTCTCCAATATCATTAGGGAGGTGTGCTCAAATTTGGTCAAGTTTCATTGGTTGAATCAAAAGTTGGATCAAATTTCGTTTTGGATTTGGGTTTATTTTTCGCTTCGATCGAACCGGTTCGCCGGTATTTGAACGGCGGTCCGACCGCCAGATATTCGAGCCATTGTCTGCGCCGGTCGAATCTGTTGCCCACCGGTCCGACCGCCGATTAGTTGCCGTCCGCCATTGGTTGAACGTCGGTCCGACCACTGTGGTAGCTTGGCCCGACCGCCGTGCCAGATCAACCCTTTGAGTTTAAGTCTCCACATTTGTGTCGTGTGGTTGTCGGGGTTTGTCGAGTTCAAAGACAAGGCTTCATTGTGTGCTTATCGATCTTCTTAGCTCTCATAGCTAAAGGAGTAAAGTTCGTGTTGAATTCGACTTAGGCGAGAAAGTTTTGAAAGCGCCTATTCACCCCCCCTCAGTCGCCTTTCCGGTCCTACAAGTGGTATCAGAGCCGGTTAGCTCTTCTCATAGATCTTAACCGGTCTTTGGAGCCATGGCGACTGAGCGATATTCAATCAGGCCACATGTTTTTGATGGAGTTGATTTTGCGTATTGGAAGGCCCGAATGGAGGCCTACATCGAGGCTCAAGGGCACACGATTTGGCTTAAGGTATAAAACCCTTATGTCGTGCCAGCCGATGACAATTTGATCACTCCAGATGTGGAGAACAACAGCAGGGCTCGGAATTTTTTGATTCAAGGCCTTAGTCGATCGGAGTTTGAGCGTGTCGCTCATTTGTCTTTGTCTGCTCATGAGATCCGCGACTCTTTGTGATTATCATGAAGGGTCCATCGCGATCAAGGAAGTGAGACAGAACCGACTTAAGAAAGCATACCCAAGATCGAGCAAAGACACGTGAATCTTTAGATGAGTGTGGGGAGATTTTCTAAAATTCTTCATGATCTCGTATTTGTTGATCTTGTATTTTCGAGTCGAAAATGCACGCGATTTTGGGTGCTTTAGATGTGAAGGTGCAGGGGATGAAGATCATCGCCATCAATGACAACATCATCACGAGTGAGCTTACCATGGATAAGCTTTACTCTAGGTTGAAGACGCATGAGATTGATTTTATCTCGCCTCCCACAAATGAGCCGATGGCGTTAGTGGTTGACAAACCGAGGGTAGATATGTCGATTCCTTTAATGTTAGCTCATCCGATTTTCTTTGTGCGCTTTGCATTCTTTGAGCGATGAGCAACTTGAGAGACTACCGAAGATGACTTAGCCTCCTATCCACAAAATTCACGAGAGCCTACAACAATGTGAGGAGTAGGAGGAGAGGTGGACTGTCACTTGTTTCGAGTGTGGTGAGCCCAACCACATTCGCTCTAGATGCCCCAAGTCAAGGGCAAGGAGGAGAAGGAGTCACAAAGGCATCCTCAAGCGAGGATGCTAAGTCCAAGAAGACAAACTATCGCAAGTTTGTCACCGAGTCCTTGAAGCTCTAGAGGATGTGAGCATGGAAGATGTGGACTCTGAGTCTGAGGGCTACAAGAGTGACTCCGTGGCAAGAAGAAGGCACGTGATTTCACAGCATGTGCTTTATGGCTAAGAACGACCACGACAGCCTACTCCTCCAACAAATGAGGATCCTTTCAGTGATCCCGATGAGGTATGCCCTTCACTTTCTGACATGAAAAGGGCTTTAGTGCTTGCTGAACAAAAATTGCATAAGCAAGCTAAAGTGATCAAGAAACAGGATACAATGATTGATAATTTGAACCTAGAAGTGGTTAGGCTCAAATCCATTAATCCTGATGATTTCTGTGATTCATGCTCTAGCTTGCTTAATGAATTGTCAAGCTTGAATAATGCTCATTCCTCTGTTGAAGAACAATTAAAAAATGCTCTTTCTGAACTAGAATCTCTCAAGTCTAGTTCTGTTTGCATGAATACCATTCCGCTTGATGTGACTGCTTTAGATGCTATTCCGTTAACTTGCTCAAACTGTGCTTTGCTAGAATTAAAACTGGATAGCTCTTTAAAAGAATTGGAAAAATTTGATGCTAGTCACACTTGTTCTCATTGTAAGAATAATCGAATTAAAATGCAAGAGATGACTGAAATGGTTGCTTATTCTAGAATTGCCTCTTGTGAAAATTGCCCTAAGCTTACAATTGAGATTGAAGCTTTAAACAAGACTCTTGAAGAGAAAGCAAAAATTGAAAGATCCATGTCTCTTACTGCTTCAAAGAAAGTTATTGATTCTTCCTCTTGTATGTTGCATGTGAAATTGAAGCTGCTATTGGTAAGAATACAAGAGTCTTTTAGAGTCAAATTTAAGGAGCAGTTGAATAGGATTGGCGAGTCCTATTGTGTGTCTTGTGAGGCTCTTAAAGTGGAAGTGGACCTTCTTAAGAGCAAACATGTTGAGGAAATCGATTCTAAAAAATGCTCCAATTGTGGAGTTTTGGCAAAAGAGAACGATTACCTCAAAATGACTCTTGAGAAGTTTTCTAGTGGGAAAGAGAAACTCAACTTGATTCTAGACCAATCCAAGGTGAGTGTGAAAACAAAGGCCTGTGTTTTAAGTCCCTAGAGCTTTCCAAGAATCTCTCACCAAAGATTGCTAGAGTTGTGAAAAGTGGTGTGGTTGAGCAAGAACCTTCTTTGACTTCAAAGGTTGTTCCTAAATCTGTATGTTCTGCTCAATCTCCTTCTAGCAAGAAAGGTGCTTCTGTCTCACCAGTACGGACCCCTCAAAAGGTCAAGTACAATTGCACTTTCTGCAAGAAAGAGGGCCACACCGTTGAGTTTTGCTTCCGGAGAGCAAAAATTGAGAGGAAAGAAGGCACGTGATTTCACAGGCATGTGCTTTATGGCTAAGAACAGCCACGACAGCTACTCCTCCAACAGCGAGGATCCTTTCAGTCGCCTTTCCGGTCCTACAATAGGTCCACCTCTCCTCCTACTCCTCACATTGTTGTAAGCTCTCGTGAATTTGCTGGATAGGAGGGCTAAGTCATCTTCAGGTAGTCTATCAAGTTGCTCATCACTCAAAGAATGCAAAGTAGACAGAGAAAAGCCAGATGAGCTAACATCAAAAGAATTAGAATATCTACCCTTAGATTGATCGACCACTAAAGCCATCGACTCTGTCTTGGAGAGACGCGAGATAAAATCAATCTCATGCGTCTTCAACCTCGAGTAAAGCTTATCCATGGTAAGCTCACTCATGACAGTGTTGTCATTGATGGCAGTGATCTTCATCCCCCAGACCTTCACATCAAGAGCACCCAAAAGCTGGCGTGCATTTTCAGACTCAGTGAAAATAAGATCAACAGCGCGGAGATCATGAAGTATCTTAGAAAATCTTCCCCACAGCTCGTCTAAAGACTCACCAGGCCTTTGCTTGATCTTAGAGTATGCTTTATTCAGCTGGTTCTGTCTCACTTCCTTGATCGCAGTGGACCCCTCGTGATAATCACAAAGAGTCCGTCAGATCTCATGAGCAGACCGCAAATGAGCAACACGCTCAAACTCAGATCGACTAAGACCTTGAATCAAAAAATTTCGACCCCTGCTGTTGTTGTCCACATCTGGAGTGATCAAATTGTCATCGGCTGGCACGACATAAGGGTTTTTCACCATAAGCCAAATTGTGTGGCCTTGAGCCTCGATGAAGGCCTGCATTCGGGCCTTCCAATATGCAAAATCAACTCCATCAAAAATATGTGGCCTGATTGCATACCTGTCAGTCGCCATGGCTCCAAAGACCGGTTCAGATCTATGAGAAGAGCTAACCGGCTCTGATACCAATTGTAGGACCAGTAAAGGCGACTAGGGGGGTGAATAAGCGCTTTCTCAAGTTTCTTCGCCTTAATCAAATTCAACACGAACTTTACTCCTTTAGCTATGAAAGCTAAAAAGATCAGTAAGCGCACAGAGGAAGTCTTGTGCTGAATTCGATAACCCCCTCAACCACACGACACAAATGTGGGAAATGATCTCACCGTCCGGTTCAGGCATCGCGGCCGATCGGCCAGATCGTCGGACCGACGGTTAACGAGCGGTCGGACCGGCTACTAACTGGCGGTCGGACCGTTGGAAATCGGTTCGACCTGCCACTACCGGGCGGTCTGAAAGGCGGGCGGTCGGACCACCGTTGCAAAACTGGTCAGACCGATTTAGTCCAATACTGAAAACCAATGCCCAAATCTAAAACGAAATTTGGTCCAACTTTTGATTCAACCAATGAAACTTGACCAAATTTGGAGCACACCTCCCTTAGGATATTAGAGACCTATTTCTAGCGACGATCCTCCAGATCCACTTCGTAGAATCGATCTCTCAAGGTTTTACCAAAGAAGTGCACAACCCCTAGAAATATGAAAATCTTTGATTCAAGACTTGCTTGTGGGGTTTGATGGTCTAGATGATTCTACGAGTATTCCCACACATCAAAGCAAGAGAAAATAGGTCAAGAGACCAAGCTTAACCACTTGAATCAAGAAAGCACCAAATTCATCCAAAAGAGGGAAGAACACAGAGGAGACAAATGATCTCTCAAGCAAGCATCACAAGATTGATTGATCCCACAAGATGCTTACAAAGCCACTCCCTCAAGGAGGACAAGAGCTCACACAAGGAGCACACACAATCTCTCCAAACCCTAGCTTCTCCTCTCCTCTCCTCTCCAAACCCTAGAAAAAGGAAGAGGGGCTCAAATGAATGCTTCAAGGGGTTTTACATCTCCCCCTTTCTATTTATAGGAGAAGCCTAGGGTTTCACATTTGGGACCCACTCACACATGGGACCCACACACACAACAATCTGTTGAAGCAATCGCCTGCTTCACCACGTGTAGGTTGATCAGCGGCTCTCATCACGTCGCCAAGTCTCTCCTGTCCGAACCCCATCGGAACCTCCTAGAGACTTGCACTGACTTCCGCACCGCCTGATCCAACTAGCTGCACCGAACAACCCGTTCGATCCATCTTGCCCATTCTGCACCATGCTTGAGTCACACGACCTCACCCGGCATCCATGATCGTTCTGGACCCCAGCTCTCCAAGCGTAGTCCCGATCCACCTCACCGTTGACGTCATTGACCTGCAAGCCACCGCACAAAGAATAGACAAATAAATCGTTTCTGGGAACAAGTTCTTCACAACTTGACCCACGTTAGTTCCACAATGCAATATGCAACAAAAAATCATTGACATCCATACAATAACCACAATCAAACCACATCAATGCCAAGAAGGCTCACCTTCAAGTGATCGGCGGTCTGACCGCCCCACATCGCCGGTCCGACCGATTTCAGGCTGGTCGGACCGATTCCACAACGGCGGTCGGACCACCCGAAAAAACTTAGCCAAAATTCCATCGTGAAAATCCGAAACCTTCTGGAATTTTCAACTCAATAGAACTTTTGACTGGGAGCTCCAAAAATGATGCGACCACATCCAGGAGACTCCCCTCACTTGCCTACACATCCTATTTTTGGCTCAGCTCCAAAAACTACTTTTAAACATATCCGATAGATCACAAGACACTACGGCCCGACCGCTCGAGCCACCAGGTCCGATCACTGTGGTCCGACAAATTTTGAAGCAAAACCGAAAACGCGAGATTTTGCAAACCAACAAAGCCATTGCCAATTGACTCATCATTATGAGATCGTGCACATATCCTCACGATATCCACAAAATGTGTTTTTGCAAATTATTTAAATTCATGGTAGTGACTCTTTGGAGTTATTGTGCTTTCTGTATTGATCAAATGTGTTTGATATCGTTCATTAATGTAACATCCCAAAATTTGAGTTCTTTTGAAGTCTTTAAAAATAAAAAAATCATTTGAATTTTATTGGTTAATTTAAAGCTGAATTTGAATGTTTAGAAATTAAAACTATTTAATGTGAATAATCTAAACTTCAGTTAAATTCAAAACCTTTTTGTATGTATTCCTTGAGATCTAGAGTATTTTTTAGAATTTTCTTGAAAATTTTGGAATCTTATTTGCATTTCTTTGAGCTCGATTTGGTTTGATGAAATTTTTGAAATTCCTAAATCCTTTCTTTTTCCTAAAACTTCCTTGGGCCGAATTTGGTTCAACCCATTCCTTTTCCCCGCTTCCCCACCGGTTTGCCCGCTTTTTCCCCGTCACCCCGCTTTTTCTCCCTGCTCGACCCCACCCACCTCCACCTCACGGTTGTTTCCGCTCGCAAGCCCATCTCGCGGCCCAACTCGCCCGTGTGCCTGGCCTAACCGTTCCAACCTCCACTGTTTCTCTTCTCCGCACCGAGCACATGTGTCGCTGTCGCCTTTTCGATTTTGGCATCCGTGCTGAAAACGCCAAGCCACCTGAGGCTGCCTATTTAAAGCCGCATCGATCCTTGGCTTTCGCACCCCTCGTGCGCCGTGTACGAAAAACCCTAGTCCTCATCGCCATCTTCGAGTTCGAGCGCTGCCGCCGTCGGAGCCGAAAGAGGAGCTCGACGTCCAGCCATTCCTTCGCGTCTTCACCGAAACTCACTGTGTTACATCGTGTTCCCAAGTTTCGCAATCCTATTCCCTACATCAATTAGATCCAAGCCGTATCCAAGGAGGAGACCGGGCGCTTCTTCGAGTTCGGTCATGCGTCGTTGTCGTCAGATTACACAACCACTCATCAGTATTCACCACCACCATCCACCAATATAGCTTCACCTTTCCGCGTTCTAGCCCGTGCTCTCATCCTCTTCTCTAGAGGAGCTCTCCAGTGCCCCACCGTCATGAGCCATGGTTGTGCCGTTGCTGTCGATGACCGCCATCAACCCTCACCGCCGCGTCTGCGCCATAAGGCTTGTTGGAAATATACCCTATAGGCAATCATAGAGATGATAATATTTTATTATGTTCATGTTTTTGATAATATGTTATCATGTTCCTTGAATGAATCATTTGTTATAGATCAATAAGTATGTGACTTGTTGGTGGAACTCTTTAACTTATATGATGTCGTTCTAAATGTATCTCTGGTCGGAGGTCACTGGTGGGAATACCAGTGACTCTATGACTAGCACATGTATTGATTGATGACCTGGTTTCACCGGTCATGGATATGGAGATATCGAATCAATAATGCGAGCACATGTTAGAGAACATGGTGTTATATAGACCCATCATTGAGACACTATTGAGATTGTTATGAACCTTTGTGTCATTAGTTGGTCTCAAGTAATGATGATGTATAATCCTTAGACCTGAGATCAGCATGGTTCCCTACATGTGTAATAGCACTCTTAGGGGTTGCCAAACGCTACTCGTAATTGGGTAGTTATAAGGTAGCTTTCGGGTATGCTATGAAACATGCGGAGGGATGTGACTGGTCAAGATGGGATTTGCCCCTCCTAACATAATAGGAGAGATGTCTCTGGGCCCCTCGTGGTGATCAAATAAAGAAAGTGCATGGTCATGCCACTAGTGGTCGAAGTGTCGACCACATGATGTTATCCGACACTCGATCGAGAAATTATTGAACAGTCCATGGATGACACGTCATCTCACCTGGAGTTCAATCAGGCATCGTGAGGCAAAGGGAGAATGCATGAGCAGGTTGCTTAGTTCGATCAGTTACGGACTAGTCGTATGGAGATACGAGCTGGTCGTAGATTGATCGAACGTAATCACAGAATGGTAAGAACCTGGTCGTAAGGAGTTACGAACTGGTCGTGACCAATTGCAACCTAGTCGTATAGAGATACGAACTGGTTGTAAGTGATGAGGGCATGGACATAGATAATATTACATCAAGGTTCGTCCGATATATTCTATGTGTATTTGGGAATCGTTATGTGCTGTTAGGTACCACTAACGACTAGTGATCGGAAAAGAGTTTTCGAGTCATAACCGATTACACATGAACCTGTGGGGTCGCACACTTAAAGGCCAAGGATCTGTTATGGATAGTGATCCGAATTCGTATAGGTCACGAGTTCCTAATGGGCATCCAGGTCGAGACCCATGATGGATACCTATATAAAGATGGGCGATGGCATGGGGTAAAAAGAGAGGGAGAGGATGATCTTTGGAAGAACTCCCGAAACCCTAATAGCCATGCCTTCTCAACCACGCTGCCGGTGCTAGCACTCCAGCGCGTGGTGATCCCGCCCCGTACGTGTGGATACCTCGGAGGTGTTGTTGCGAAGCATCAGCACTGGGACGATCCGCAACTCGTGACGCTCACCGGAGTCGGAGGAGAAGTAACATAACAAGTACGACCACTCGGAGGAGCAGACGCGCGATGAGTACGACTACTCGAAGGAGGAGACGCGTCGTGAGTGCGACTACGACTGCATCAACTCGCTACAACGACTCTACTTCTGATACGAGCCAGCGCGTCTAGCGGTAATCTCGTGATCTATTACTTGCGGTGGTTCCTTGGTTGCACGGTAAAATTTTTGTTTGTGCTATCGTAGCCTTACCGCGTTACCCTTCAAGGCTTGCCATCCTCTCCTCTTCAATCTGCGTTGTTTCTTTGTCACTGTTGTGATGTCGTTCGCCAGTCCCTAAGTTCTTAGGGCCGTCGACACTGCGTGCTCGCTTGTCCATGCTGCAGTTGCCGTCGTCGCTACAGTGCCGCCCCAGCCACGCCGCCACCACCTAGAGGACCCCCTGTGCCGCCGGGGTTCCATTTTACCCCTCACTGGCTGCTCCCTTGCCGCCGTCCGCCACCGCTTTCCCAAGCCGCCAGTCGTCTTCCTATTTTTTTCCCCTTCCTTTGTTACCCTCTTCCTCTCACTTGCAAGTCGACCCCACCTGTCATCTCCCTTCTCATGCTCTCTCTGTGTGACTTTCGGACCCTACCTGTCAACCTCCTATCTCTAATTCTTTTTTCTCTCACTAGCAATCACGTCCCACCGTCAGCCTCTCAGCATTTTTCTTTAGTTTAACCAAAAAAGAATATTTCCCTCATCTTTTTCAAGCAATTTCCTAATTCGATAAACTTTCAAAAGCTCCTTCTCCTCGTCCAAACTCCGATCCAGCCTATTCAAGTTTCTAAATTCATCTAAAATCAAGATCTTTCTTCCAGAGTTGGTTTGTTAGTTTTGGATTTTATTTGAATTTATTTTGAATTTATTTGTGCTTCATTTGTTTTCTCTCTTTTATTTAGTGTAGTAACTGAGAAACACTAAGGCAAGTTGTAATACTCTGATCATATTGAACATATGTTTTTAAAAGTATATTATTTTATATCAAATTGCAAGCTAGTTTTATATCAGCTGTTTTGGCAGTAGTTAATAACATATTTCCCATTATGGCGCCATTGATTATTTAAATACCATGAATTCATTACTAGTTAGACATATTTGTATCACCAACATAGGCTATCGTAGAGATGTTTAGTCATGCTTAGTTATACGATGGGCTCATGTTCCCATGATCAATAATGTTAATTTGACTTAGTGAGATATGGAATTATGATGCGATGCTACTATTGTGCAATTTGTGGTGAGATGCCGCTATTGTACAAGTTGTGGTGCGATGTCATTGTTATAAAATTGTGTGTCATGGCAGGGATTATCATTGGTTTAGTTAAACAAAATGGTTTTATGCCCAGGCGAGTGATCGTAGTAAAGGGGGTCTCATTCGCACATTGGGATGAGGTGGTATTGCCTGGGTGAATTGTTAAGGACTTAATTGTCGACCTAGGTCTTCGAATACCCTAAGCCCTCATCTGTGTATCATACTACTTCCATGATCAATGGTTAGTACACAGATTCACAACATTGGTAATCACATCCATACATCCATAAATACAAAATAAAACAAGATATGATACATAACTTAAACGATTATATTATTTACAACGCAAGTGCCGACCAGCCAAATAAAAGCTTAAGCATCAAGAGTACCAAAGTAACAGCGGAAGCAAAATAGGTAAAAAATCTAAAATTCCAGCAGTATGTCCATCCAAACCCTTAGGCAACCAACTAGAGACAAGTCATAGAAAGACCCGTCACCGAACCCACCGGTTCCGGGTGCGAAGAATGTGTCGTCTGGCGTAGGTTCATCATCAAAATCTGAACAACAATTTAAGTAAGATTGAGTACGTTGTGTACTCAGTAAGACTTGTAGTGTATCACAATGCTTATATATATGAATGGCTAACAAAGAAGGAGGCTCTAAGCTACAAGTTATTTTCAGTATCAAGCAAGTTTAATTTGTAATAACAATATGTAGTAATTTGCAACTGAAATTTAAAGAGCATTTACATAGATAAAAGGATAACATTTATGTAATCGACAAGCAACAACTCGCAACCCTTCTCGGCTGCGAGCACAATTCATTTTCAGCCATAAACATGGCATTCAACTCAAACATAAGCCAACAAACAGTTTCCCACATTTTCCAATGAAATTATTTAATGAAAATCAAAACTATACCCATTAAGACTGCACTAAGCACGCTAATGAACGCGGGTACATCTATTTTAAATAGATTTACACTTTGTAGAGGTGTACAACTTTATCCACAGCACACGAATTCTCTAGTTTGTTTGGTATCCATTGATACCACCACCTACTACCTTTGGTGAGCAGTCTAGAGTACATGTCGAAACCTTTTGTAACATCCCAAATTTCAGGCCTTTTGGAAAATTTCAAAATAAAAATAACCATTTGATTTTTCTTAAATTGTTAATGCTTTATTTGAAATTTTAGAAATAAAAACAATTTAATGTGAGTAAATAATACTTTAATTAAATTCAAAATGAGTTTATTGGATTTTCTCCAATTCTTTTGCTATTTTCTTGGAGTTCTTAAATTATTTCCTTTTATGTTTTTCCCAAAAATTCCTTTCCTTTGTTGTAAATTTTAATTTAATTTAATTATTTTAAAAGCGGGGATTTCTTTTGTCATTTTTGCATTTTATTGAATTAATTAAAGCTTGAATTGAATTTCAAATGAAAAAGATTTTAAATAATTAAGAAATACTTCAATTAAATCCAAAACTATTTTATTTGATCTATTCAGGTTCCAAAGTATTTTTTATAAATTTTCTTGAAATTTTTTAATTTATTTTATTTTCCAATTTTATTTTCTCTTTTTCTTCTTTTATTCTCTCTCCTCCTGTTCTTCTTCCCGTTGCTTGGTACCTTCTGTTTCTTCTTTCCTCCGGACAACACTTCAGTGAGCACGTCGCACCACCTGCCTTGCCCATGGCCTGGCGCCATGTCCCTTGCCCATTCCCTAGCACCATGTCCCTTGCCCATTCCCTACCCCATGCCATGGCCTCCCCCATGCCTCCCCCATGCCGTCGGCCCTGCCTCGTCCCCTCCCGCGTACACCTGCACGCCTGCCCTTTGCAAGGCGCCCAGGCTATGCCGGCCACACGACCGCCTCCATCTCCCCGTGTTGCTCCCTCCTCCCTTCCTCTCCTATAAAAGCTGGTAAGGCCCCGCACTTCCTCCCTCTCTCCCTCTCTTCTTTCCCTTCCCCCGTCCCCAACCATAGCTCCCACCATCAAGCTCCATTTCTTGCTCCAAGCCGATCGTGAGCTCCACCTCCTCCATTCTCCCTCTCCAGTCGTCCATTCGCCGCGCCACCTGTTTCACGGCGTGCCCCTCGGCTTCCTCCTCCCATCCCTTGAGTTCACCCTCTTTTCTCCGCAATTGAGGTTTTCCCGTCGCCGACCGAACCACCTTCTTCCTTGCTTTCCATCGTTGTCGTTGATTCCCCAGTGACATTGACACCACCATTGAGTTCGCGGCTTCACATTCTAGGCCGTGCTCCCCTCACCTTCGCCGGAGCATCTGTAAGATCAAGGAGGCCGACTAGAGGGGGGGGGTAAATAGATGGTTTTAAAATTCTTTAGGCTAAAACCATGTTTTATGCGGAAATGTGAATGAATTTGGTTTTGCTCAATTAAATCTAAATCAACTAGTTTTGACTATGTGCACCAACAAGCTAATATTATTGACAATGATAGCAAACATGCAAAGACATATAAGCAATTTAATTCTAGGAATGTAAATCGCACAAAGTAAAGCACAAGAGAACAAACCATAATGACACAAGGATGTTTTACCGTGGTGTTCGGAGACTTGCCGGTCTCCCCTAATCCACATTGAGGTAAGCCCAAATGAATTGGACTGCCTCCACGAATTAAGTCAAACACCTTAATTCCACTAATGGTGGCTCTTTCCCATTCCGGGTATGTGAGCTCCAACCTTCACAACACTTCGGGCCTCTTCACAATCTTCTTTGAAGAGATCATCGGACACGACGCCTCCAACGACGTCTAGGTGTCGGCAAACACCAAGAGTTATAAGCCAAACCCCTTGCTTGACTCTCACCATGTGCAAAGAATGCACAAGTTCAAGTGGATACGAAATCCACATCTAGATGCAACACACGTAACTAGAGACCTCTCTCCTTGCTTACAAGGTGCAACACCATGCACAATTGAGAAAAGAAGCTCACACCGGCCAAGGGAGTGAAATGGGATGCCAAAAGATCGTCTCTCAACTGGCCAAGGGTGTATTTATAACCTCCACCATAAAAACTAGCCGTTGGGAGCAGAAATAAGAAAAACTTAGCAAATTTAGTAATACCGCCGTAGAAATTTGATATTACCACCCCCAATTGATGAGGACATGACCCCTATGGATACAACCATATTCGCTATGCTTATTGTTCCAGTTATAAGAGCTCGTACACTTCACTTAAATTATTAGGTAAGCTTGTTTTTAGGAGGGCCTTTATATTATATGAATTATATGATGCTACTTAATGATAAAAATATATATTCATGTAGCACCACATCACTTTTTGTCCAAAGCCAAGCAAGAGTTCAAGTTGGACACGTTTTGGAATCCAATTCGGCCTCCGGAGGCAGCACTGACTTCAAACGTGCATAACTTTCACATATCGAGTTTGTTGGAGCTTCACGAGTACTTGATATAAATCTTATCTCGTTCTCTTTCCAACGGATCTGGTCTTATCTCCAAATTCCTTCTGTGCACACCACAATCACCAAAAGAACATGTCGCATCACCTGTTTGAGCCAAATTAGGGCCTTGTAATTCTTGGGCCCAAGGGGAAGGTATCACCCTAGGCGGTTTGTACTATTCATATGGTATTGTTCACACATGAACATCATCATGCATACTACGACCCCTGTTTTCTTAGTTATGTACGGCTTCCCCTTCTCTATTTAAGATGATCACACTCTTCTAGTTTCCTTAGATTTTGTTTAGTTAAAAGTTAGCTAATTGCAACTTCGCGTATTGGCTTGTATCGATTAGACCAATCACAATACCACTTTAGAATATCAACTTTATCAAATATTTCAATTCTATTCGCAATTTTAGATTGCTTATTATCTTATTCTTTTATGTTTTTCGATTGCATGCATGAATATACCTTCGTGGTCAGGTTGATCGTGCTTCTAGCAAGGTCGATAACAATCACCGTGTTGATTCACCGATTGCGGTCATATTGGTAGTGTGCAATTGGTAGCTGAATCGTGAGATTCGTCCACCAAAATTGAGTTATCATTCCCATTGAAAGATCGAGACACCCATTATCGCATTAGGTGGTATCAGAGCTTTCGTACATCGGTGAGATTTTTTCCTTTACCTATAGTCCACAAAAATTAAAAAAAATAGAGTTAGTTCACCATGTCCCAACCAATCTGTGCTTGCAATTTTTCTTTTCAGTTTGCTTGTTGAATTATTGGTTGCATTATCGTGTTAGGTTGTTGATTTCTAGTTCTAGTTTTTATCTAGTTTATCATTATCTAATTTGCATATTGATCTTCGTGTTACTTTGTATAGCTTCATTACTGTGTCCGACTTTGCGACAAACAATTTCCTGCCGCAGCAACCAAAACTGCCTACCATCGCTACGGCGGCAACTAAAACCCCCTGCCATTGCTACCAAAGCAAACACAATCTCTACCACCGCTGCCACTCCCTGCTGCGCCAAACACCACCACCAGCTACTCACTGCCGCGGCAACCAAAACTTCCCACCATTGCCTTTGCAGTATCCGTAACCTCCGCCATCATCGCCGCAACAAATACAATCCGCTTCGCTTCGCCTCTCGCCGCGGCAACAAAACCACCTGCCGTCACTACCGTGGCAACCATCGCTGCTGTCGCCGTTTCCTTTTTTGCTACTCGCTGTCGCGGCAAGCACAACCACCTATCGTCACTGTCGCGGCAACCATCGTTGCTACTGCCTCTTTCCTTCTCTGCTGCTCACTGCCGCGACAACCACAATCGCCTGCAGTCACTGCCGTGATAACCATTGCTGCTACCGCCACTTCCCAACTCCTGCCGCAGTAGGCCAATCAGTCGCTGCCGCTACCCACCTTCTACAGCGGCAAGCCAAGGCGCCGCCGCCGCTGAACATCTAATGCTGCGGCAAGCCAAGGCGTTGTCACCGCTACCGATCTCCTGCCACGGCACGAAGTTCTTGCAGCCACTGCCACAGGCCACCGCGGCAACCGATCAACCCTGTCGTCGCTGCCGCGCCACCCAACAGATCACCCTGCTGCTGTTGTTTTTGTTCGCTTCTGCGATGACCAGATTCTCCCCGCAGCAACCTAATTCTCTATCGCGGCATACTACAATATTCATCGTCGTTTTGAAGTTTTCAAAAGGAACAAGAATCAAAAGGGGAAACCCTAATCAGTTGGTTTTCGTTGTTCAAGAGAGGGAAACGAGAAGTAAAAAAGAGAGGTAAAAAAAGAACAAAAAAATAGTGTCCTTCCCGAAAATTGAAAAGAGTGTCAGACTATCACCAGGACTAGTGACAATTGGTGGAGCACTTCTACACATAGCCACAAGCTTCCATAATAAAATTCAGTAAGTTTGGCCTGCAGGTTTGAAAGATATAGCAGTTTCAAAGTTGAACACGAGTCGGTTTCGAGCACGAGTAGGATTCCGTTTCCGAGGTACGTTCAGTAAAACGAGTATAACTTTTGCATACAATGTTTATTTTAGACGTTCTTGTGCTCATTGGGAAGCTAACGACGAGGCTCATGCCTTCCACCCCAGCTATTAGTTGCCCTCCAGGGCCCCCATAATCGGTAATCTTCGCCATGAATTCACATTGCAAGTTTTTTGTTTTTTGCTTTTGTCGTTTCTTTCGGTCTTCCCTTCGGAATTTGGGGTTCGTCTCCACTGCAAAGTTGCAGATCTGATCGAAACCTTTCGAAAGAGTATATGTAATCTATATAAAAATTTGTTTGTTCATCTTTTTAGACTAGTTGTTGTTTACTGGTTAAACTAGAGGGTTGTTTACATTTCACGTTATTCTGATTTTGTTCTCTATATCGTGTGAACAATCTTGTACCCTTATAAAGAAGTTTGAGTAGTTGGCTAGCGTCTCTCCTAACACTTAGTGTGAGAATTTCCTTTGCTTACATCAAGTCACATTGATATTTGCGTATGCGTTCATACACTTCTTTTGGTAGGTTTTGATTAGCTAGCTCTTTCTAGGCTAGCATCAGCAACATTGACTAGTACTTTGAGCAATTTTTTAACTTGTATTTACTGATTTGATTGTTACTAATCCTTGCTACCATTTTGAAGTCTATCCTAACTTCACATCTACCATTGCATAGGTACCAATGGCTTGTAATCGCTATGTCAATCTTTGGAGAGCATTTGACACCGACCCTAGCTGTTGGTCACTACTTGTTTGCTTGGTAAGAATCGTTAAGAATTTGGTATGAGCTTGAGTGTGAGTGACTTTGAGCCTCCAGATCATAGTAGTTGATAGCAACATATATTTATGATTTGTTTCCTTGTTTTCTACTAATCATAGTAGGTTCCTTGTCTTCTTCGAGCCACTGAACAGGAGTGCAAGAAAGTTCGCATGGAAGATGCACGCTTGAGACAAACTTCTTCACCACGAGAGGTATATGATCGTGATAGTACGTCCGGTAAAATTAAAATCACTTTGCCATCCTTTGTTGTTAAATTTGATCCTAATGCTTATGTTGACTAGGAGATAGCTTTAGACAAAGAATTTAAATATTATGAATGGTCTGATAGGAAAAGGATTAGAGCTGCTACTAGTGTTTTTGTTGAGTATGCAATACTTTGCTGGAAGTATTTACGTAGATATGGAAGAGTGCCTCAAACTTGGCATGCATAAAGAGACTTTTCAGAGATGAATTTATACGTAAATATCATGCTGATTATTTGTTAGCTAGATTACAACGTTTTAAACAAGGTCGTCGAACTGTAACAGAATACTATCATGAATTGAAAACTCGTTTGTTGCGTTGTGGCTTAGAGGAGCATGCTGAATCTACAGAGAATAGATTCTTAAGTGGGCTTAATCAAGCAATACAGGACCTTCTTGTTAACAAAGAATATGATTCTCTCTCTCATTTGTTTATACTTGCCTGTAAGGATGAACGTCAGATTGAGGAGAAATTGAGAATGCTTGATGATAGGAAATATGAGAACAAACATGTGTTTTTGTCTTTTTTTGTGACTAACAATTTGCAGAAAGTTGAGAACCACACCGAAGAGGAGAATGAGCTGATTGAACCACCGACTCCATTGGTTGAGAAGGAAGATAAGGAGATGAATGCACCTACATCATTTGAGGAGAGCCAAAAGGTAAAGGTCATGGTGCTATCATCACTCAAAGTGAGTATGCCTGTGAAGAACTACAATTATCCACTGTTCATGCTATTTAGGAGCAAAAATTAGTGGAAAACAATTCTGATATTCACATATTTGAAGTAGAGAATTTTGACAGCATTGACTTGAGTGCACCTTGTGATAAAATATTTGAATTGCCTGTTGTTTTGAGTGATTCATATGATGAGTTAATCGCATATAATGAGCATGTGGAATTGGTTAGATATAAAGAAGTTTTGACTAGAATTTCTCCTACTAAATTTTTGTATTACATAATGTTGGATCCCCCTATGAAATTGTCACATACTATGGAGAAAGTTTATGTAATTGCATGTTCAAATTTTTTGTTTAGTGCCTACACCCCTGGATAGAAGTTTAATTTGATTGGAGATTGAGGCGTAGACAATCAATTTCTTGTATATCGAATATGCATAACTTGTGATCACATGGATGAATTAAAACTTGCTATTTTGAACAACACTTTTTTGTGTGCCGAATCTTGTTCATTATGAAAGGAAAATGTAATTTAGTGATCATCCAATGCCTATGTGTTCTTTTCTTATTGCATCATTTAGTATTAACAATCTACATCATGATGTTGAAGTATGGAAGAACTTAAAAATCTTTTCACCCTTGATAGTTGAATTTGCTATTGCTCGATTGAAATCTGATTATATGGATGAATTTTGATTCCAAAAGTTGTAGCTTTGCCCATATGTGCTACCACTGCAAGTTTACAACTTCAGAGATTTGAATTGTATAAAAGCATCACTTACATTTACAAAACTTGTTGCAATAATTGCCGTGTGAGAAATTTTGTTTTAGTCATTAACACATATAATTATTCTTTAGGTAATAATACAATGAGCTTGTATAATCACATAATATTAATTATGCAACAATGAAGAACCGTCAAAACAAATGTGTGGATATCATGGGAATATGCTCCAGATCTTAGGATGATGTGACAATTGGCAATGGTGTTTACGGTTTGTCGTTTCACGAGTTTTCGACAAAGCTACAGGCATTCTGGACAGGTGCGGTCCCACCGGTCCTAGCACGGCGGTCCGACCGGTCCCAAATCGGTCGGATCGGCCATGTGGGGCGGTCGGACCGGCTGTGACCTAAAAGTGGTCAAAACGAGCTGGGCTAAAAATAGGTGTTGTAGGCAAATGAGGGGATCCCAATGCACTTGGTCTCATGATTTTTGGAGTCTCCAGTAAGAAGTTCTATTCAATTTAAGTTTCCAGAAGGTTTCGGAATTTCAGGGCATGAATTTCGGCTAAGTCCCTAGGGGCGGCCCGATCGGGACTAGACTTGAAGAGTTGAGGTCTAGAACGATCGACGATGCCGGATGAGGTCAATGACTCAAGCGTGACACAAGATGGACAAGGGTGACCTATTGGCAAATGCATGGCGTATGGTGAAGCGGTTTAGGTCAAAAGTTAAAGACGACGCTTTGCGAAGCGTGCGTGTGTGACCCGTTTGTTAGTGGACCTTAACGGGAGCCCAATTAAGTCAAACCCTAGAGAGTTCTAGGCCTCCACTATAAATAGGAGGAGGTGGGGGCTGCACCTCTCTCTCTCGCTATTTTTCACCTCTTTTGTTGTCTTCAAACCCTAATTGGCTTAGGGGGAGTTGAGGTGGAGGCTAGGGCTTTTCATGGTTTGAGGTGAATTTCGTGATCTTGGATTGACCACTGATCCATAATGGTGTGGGTGTAATCCAGCAACGATCACGTTCTTAATCTATGCAAGGTTTGCTTGAGATAAGTCTCTTTTCGTTCTTGCTTTCAATTTCGTGATTTTAGGGCTTTCTTTGATCCGCGAGTTTGTGATTGATTCTTTCACGTGAATTAGCTTGCTGTGATATGTGTGAATCTATCTACAATCATCTTGATCATCAATCACTCACGAACAAGCATTAGGATCAAGTTTTCGTTCTTGCCCGGTTTTAGACCCTCTGTTAATCTATTGGTAATTGTTAAGGATCTATCCAACAATTATCATAATATTCGATTGGAATAGGTCCTCAATAGCATGGAGAAGGAGTGTGCAAAGTTTCATATAATTTGGAGTTGAGAATCAAAAGTTTGACCTAATTGCAACTTCGTCATCGGCCTGATTTTACTGTTTCAGATCGGTTCTGGAGTCGGCCGGTCAGACCGCCCGTCATCACCGGTCAGACCGATTTTGGAGCGGTCCGACCGCCAGTACAACAGCGGTCAGACCGCCCATGCTTTGTGATTTTGCAATCTTAGTCGATTTTGTTATTTTGCTTAGGGGATTTAATTGGATTCAATACTAGTCTTCCGCTGTACTGGTATATTGATTAGGATTTTTCTCACATGCTAATCATTATGTGTCTACATATCCTAATTCTCATGTCTTCAGTCACGGTCGATCACTGGTGGTCACCGATCGACCGATTTGGTCACGGTCCGATCACAAGACAACGCCGGTGATCGGCCGCCACGACGCTTTAATTCCCATGTTAATTTAAACATTGCTCATAACAGAATTTTAGATAAAATCAAGGATAGTACTTCTGGTTTGTATACTCCTTTCAGACGTGTGTCTCAGTACTGGATTCCTAAATCTTGTTTATCTAACCCCAGTATCGAGACACATCGTTATTCTGTTCCTTGATTTTAAGGATTACCGCGGAAAGGGGAAGAACACGTGGTTCGTTGACTCCGGGTGTTCACGCCACATGACCGGAAACTCAAGATGGTTCACCTCTTTCACGCGGGCAACAGGTGATGACTTCATCACCTTTGGAGATGATACACAAGGGCGAATTGAAGGAACATGATCAATTAGGGTGAACAACAAATTCGTCCTAAAGGATGTCGCTCTTGTGGAAAAGCTTAGGTATAATCTCCTTTCTGTATCTCAGCTTCTTGATGATGGCTATGAGACTGTTTTTAAGAAAAATGCTTGTCGTGTGCTTGATTCTACTGGTGAGCTTGTGTTTGGAATATCTAGAGTTTGTAGAATTTTTAGAGCTGATTTTTCAGAATCTCTTGCTGGATCTCTTAAATATTTGCTTACATCTTCTTCTGATTTCTGGATTTGGCATCGACGTTTGGGCACATTGGTTTTGATCATCTGACGCGAGTTAGCAACCTTTATCTCATGAGAGGTTTGCCCAAACTCAAAGCTGTCAAAGATGTTGTATGTGCGCCCTGTAGGCATGGCAAACAAGTTGTCGCCTCACATCATTCTGTGACTATGGTTATGACTGAAGGACCAGGACAGTTGCTTCATATGGATACTGTTGGTCCTGCTAGAGTCCGGACAGTCGGTGGAAAATGGTATATTCTTGTCATAGTCGATGATCTTTCAAGATATTCTTGGGTGTTCTTTCTTGCTTCAAAAGATGAAGCTTTTGGTTATTTTCATGACCTTGTTCTTCGTTTGGCTTCTGAACTTCCTGGTGCCCTGAGAGCGATCCGCAGTGACAATGGCACAGAGTTCAAAAATGCTTCTTTTGCTTCTTTTTGTGCTGAGCGCGGTATTGAGCATCAGTTCTCCTCTCCACACGTCCCTCAACAAAATGGCGTGGTGGAAAGGAAGAATAAGACCTTGGTCGAAATGGCTAGGACGATGCTAGATGAGTATAGCACACCGAGGAGATTTTGGGCCGAAGCTATTGCTACAGCTTGCCATTTTGCAAATCGTGTCTTTTTGAGACCATCTTTAGGCAAGACTCCTTATGAGATTCGTTTTGGTAGAAAACCCTCTGTTTCGCATTTTCGAGTCTTTGGATCAAAATATTTTATTCTTAAGACAGGCAACTTAGATAAATTTGAATCAAGAACTTTAGATGGGATATTTCTGGGTTATCCTGCTCATTCGAGGGGTTTTCGGGTTTTTAATACTGAGACTAACCTTATTCAGGAGACTTGTAATGTCACTTTTGATGAGACTAGCCCCGAGCTAGATCAATTGCTGAGATGATTAACAGTGACAGAGAGCATTTTTGTGGAGGAAGATGAGGACGGTTAATATCATTCCTCATCTGCGCCGAGGCGCCCATATTGATACAAGAACTCGCACGCCTACTTCACCTTCCGTTGAGGCTCCTGCTGCATCATCATCATCGCAGATACTGCGGAGGTCAAGAAACGATATCTCACCCGGCGCTCCACTTCAGATTCAGAGACAAAGATCCTCCGGATCGATAATAGGTAATCTACATGAGCGAGTCACTCGCTCCAGGTATAATAATCCAAATCTCTACTCTCATTCGGCTTTTGTTGCTTCTTTTGAACCCCGCGATATATCACATGCTTTATCTGATTCTAGCTGGGTAAATGCCATGCATGAGGAGTTAGAGAATTTTGAAAGAAACAAGGTTTGGAACCTAGTAGAACCTCCTAGTGGTCATAATGTTATAGGAACCCGTTGGGTGTTCAAGAATAAACAAGGTGAGGACGGTTCTGTGGTTAGAAATAAGGCCAGATTGGTAGCTCAGGGTTTCAGTCAAGTTGAGGGGTTAGATTTTGATGAGACATTTGCTCCTGTTGCTAGACTAGAAGCCATTCGCATTTTGCTCGCATTTGCTACATCAAAAGGTTTTAAATTATATTAAATGGATGTTAAAAGTGCTTTTTTAAATGGTTTCATAGAGGAGGAAGTGTATGTTAAGCAACCCCCTGGTTTTGAGGATCCCAAGTATCCAAATCGTGTTTTCAAGCTATCTAAAGCATTGTATGGTCTTAAACAAGCCCCTAGAGCCTGGTATGATAGACTTAAGACCTTCTTGCTTAAAAATAATTTTGAGATGGGTAAAGTGGATAAAACTCTATTCATTCTTAGGCGTGACAATGACTTCCTGCTTGCTCAAATTTACGTGGATGATATTATTTTTGGTGGTTCCTCTAATGCTCTTGTTTCCAGCTTTTCTGACACTATGTCCAGGGAATTTGAGATGAGTATGATGGGAGAGCTTAATTACTTTTGGGACTTCAAATCAAGCAATGCAAGGAAGGAACTTTCATCCATCGACAAAGTACACTAAAGATCTACTCAAACGCTTCAACATGGGTGATCGCAAGCCAATTTCCACTCCCATGGCAACTTCGATCGCTTTGGATCCGGATGAGGAAGGAGAAGTCATGGATCAACGCGAGTCCGCAAAGATGATCGGCTCCCTTCAGATTCGACGGCCTCGAGACCGACATTCACTTCACGGTATGCCTTTCGCAAGATTTCAGCGCCTCCGAGAACTTCCCATCGCCAAGCCGTTAAGCGCATATTCGTATTTACACTCTACCCTCTTATATGGCATTTGGTATTCCCGCTCTTCACTTTGTCCATTAGGGTTTTTGATTCGATTTTAAGGGTGTTTCGGTTAGATAGGAAGAGTACCTCGTGCACTGTCACTTCCTAGGCACTTCTCTTGTATCTTGGTCTTCTAGGAAGCAGATTCATTGCACAATCCATCAAGCGCAGATGTAGTTGCCGCTAGTTGTCAGAGCTGATTTTGTGGATGACGCCCACTTTGAAAGATTATGGGTTAAATTTTGCTAGTGTTCCTCTTTTCTCGTGATAACACTTCGCTATTAATATTGCTAAAAACCCGATTGCAACACTCTCGGACTAAGCACATAGACATTCGCTTTCACTTCCTTAAAGATCATGTTGAAAAGGAGATATTGTGATGCACTTCGAGAGTCCAAGCTCAATTGGCGTATATTCTCACCAAGCCTTTAGATCAAACCAGGTTTTCCACCTTGAGAAGTGAGTTAGGGGTAATTTATCCCTATGGGTTGGTTTGAGGGGGAGTTTGATCTTTTCTGATCTTTTATTGTTCTTTTTCTGAACTTAGTGCTCTTTTTGAACTTTTTAGGTTTTTAGGCTTTTTATTGCACCTCATTGTATCATATTGCATTCATATGAAAAATACAACAAGTGGTATGAAAAATCCAAAAAGATGCATTGTAATATAAGATTTTCTTCTTATCTTTTAAAATTGATGAAGCTTTGCCTATTACCCTTTGGAGCTTTAGTACTTCAATTCGTGCTCAATGTCATGTCCAGCTCTTTGACTTGCTAGAATTATCATGCTTTTACATGTGTAGCTAAGTCTTTGCTATATGAGCTAGAACTTTAAAACAACTCGAACTAAGAAATTGTAATTTGTGGATGTTTTAGCGAGTTGCGCAATTAGTGCTCCTCTTGTGACATTGGTCCTGTCAGAATTGCTTTGTTAGCTCTTTGATCTAAAATTGACCATTACTTGAGCTTGTGTGTTCTCGAGATTCTAAAACTGCTCATGTGAAAAATACAAATCAAGATTGTCTTATGCTTAAATTGTGCCAAACTATTCTTACGAGACTGCTTGTCAAATGACATGAACTTGGAGATAGTTTGATGAACCAGACGATCTCATGGGGACTGCTTGTCAGAAATGACATGAACCTCAAGATTTGTCGCCCTGGTAGAAGCTTAGAAAGAGTTTGTGGATGGCTCATAGTCCAGGATCTTTACTAAGATATACCTTTAATCAACTTTTGGTCGAAGCTTAGGATGAGTTTGTGGATGGCTCCTAGTCCAGGATCTTGTCACTAAGTTAGATCATTAGTCAACTACAATATTCAATGCATATGAGAAAAATGTTGACAAATGGGCGTTTACAAAAAGATTGAGCGAAATGATTCAATACAGGACCTGATTGACTCTTATTGTGGTCTTTGTTAGATTTTTTGATCTCACTTTGACATTTTGACATGGCCAATTTCACTTTAGGATCCCTGTTGATGAACTTGCTGAATTTGAAGCGTTGCTTAAATTGATCAAATCATCGCTTACTTTTGAGCTTGTGCTTAGCTTTGATATACATGTCTTACCATGATCTTGCTAGCGCTGTCAGGCTTGATATGCTGTTTGTGCAATATTAGAAATACTGGCTAGCTCTTTTGGGTAATCTCCAAAGCTTCTTGTAATCAAAAATTGAAAAATACTAAAATGAAGCCACTCCATTGCACCTCATGCATACTCCTCTTTATGCTTCTTTTGTTTCTGCTTCTTTCTTTATTCTATATTTGTTATCTCTGGATGAGAGGAAGGCGTGATTCCTTGATGAATCCATTGTCAAAGGGGGAGAAGACGTGTTATTGAGAAGATATTTCATTGTTGGGGGAGAAGATTATACAAAGGGGGAGAAACTGAAAGTTTGAAAATTTCTAAAATTTGAGGATCATAGTGAGGGGGAGTTCTTGAGTTGCATTCTTGTTGTCTTATTGTATATTCTGAACTTGAATTGCATTCTTTTATCCTCACAATGATTATAGGTCAATTGAACAATTGTTCTTTCATATGGACCTCATGTGAGAATTTTGACCCTTTTCTGGAAATCAAAGTTTTTATGATTTCTTTTGCCTTGTCTCACATGCCTATACTATTCTGATGACAGCTTGGTCATTTACATTGCTTTTTCTTGCTTATGGACCAAGTTGTGCCTTTGTGCGAAAACTGCGAGTAAACTCGTTTTCAAACCTCTTACTTCATTTTCTGGATAATTGCCAATGTGTTCATCAAGGGGGAGATTGTGGATATCATGGGAATATGCTCCAGATCTTGGGATGATGTGACAATTGGCAATGGTGTTTACGGTTTGTCGTTTCACGAGTTTTCGACAAAACTACAGGCATTCTGGACAGGGGCGGTCCGACCGGTCCTAGCACGGCGGTCCGACCGGTCCCAAATCGGTCGGACCGACCATGTGGGGCGGTCGGACCGGCTGTGACCTAAAAGTGGTCAAAACGAGCTGGGCCAAAAATAGGTGTTGTAGGCAAGTGAGGGGATCCCAATGCACTTGGTCTCATGATTTTTGGAGTCTCCAGTAAGAAGTTCTATTCAATTTAAGTTTCCAGAAGGTTTCGGAATTTCAGGGCATGAATTTCGGCCAAGGGGCTGTCCGACCGGCTCACATGGTGCGGTCAGACCGGTATTGACTTGAACGTCGGCCAACTTCGTGGCGATGTTATTTTGTTAGGTCAAAGTCATTGATATCGTGGCCTATGGTTTGCATGATGCATGTTTTGACTAATATGAGTCAAGTTGTGAAGAACTTGTTCCCGAATTCGTGTTTGCTTGTCTATGGTTGTGCAGGTTGCTTGGTGGTCAACGACGGTCAACGGCGAGGAGGATCGGGACTAGACTTGAAGAGTTGAGGTCTAGAACGATCGACGATGCCGGGTGCGGTCAATGACTCAAGCGTGACACAAGATGGACAAGGGTGATCTATTGGCAAATCCATGGCGCATGGTGAAGCGGTTTAGGTCAAAAGTTAAAGACGGCGCTTTGCGAAGCGTGCGTGTGTGACCCGTTTGTTAGTGGGCCTTAACGGGAGCCCAATTAAGTCAAACCCTAGAGAGTTCTAGGCCTCCACTATAAATAGGAGGAGGTGCAATGCACTCTCTCTCTCGCTATTTTTCACCTCTTTTGTTGTCTTCAAACCCTAATTGTCTTAGGGGGAGTTGAGGTGGAGGCTAGGGCTTTTCATGGTTTGAGGTGAATTTCGTGATCTTGGATTGACCACTGATCCATGATGGTGTGGGTGTAATCCAGCAACGATCACGTTCTTAATCTATGCAAGGTTTGCTTGAGATAAGTCTCTTTTCGTTCTTACTTTCAATTTCGTGATTTTAGGGCTTTCTTTGATCCGCGAGTTTGTGATTGATTCTTTCACGTGAATTAGCTTGCTGTGATATGTGTGAATCTATCTACAATCATCTTGATCATCAATCACTCACGAACAAGCATTAGGATCAAGTTTTCGTTCTTGCCCGGTTTTAGACCCTCTGTTAATATATTGGCAATTGTTAAGGATCTATCCAAGAATTATCATAATATTCGATTGGAATAGGTCCTCAATAGCATGGAGAAGGAGTGTGCAAAGTTTCATATAATTTGGAGTTGAGAATCAAAAGTTTGACCTAATTGCAACGTCATCTACCGATTTTCTTGCTTCAGATCGGTTCTGGAGTCGGTCGGTCAGACCGCCCGTCATCACCGGTCAGACCGATTTTGGAGCGGTCCGACCGCCAGTACAACAGCGGTCAGACCGCCCATGCTTTGTGATTTTGCAATCTTAGTTGATTTTGTTATTTTGCTTAGGGGATTTAATTGGATTCAATACTAGTCTTCCGCTGTACTGGTATATTGATCTTCATAGCTTCCTAATAGCTATTGGAGTGAAATTGTGTTGAATTCATTATTTGGGAAAAAGTGAGCGTGCTCCTATTCACCCCCCTCTAGTCGCCTTTTCGGTCCAACAAAATGACATATGCATATACCATATATACACCTTGGCTTCTTTGTTACCCTATTTTTAGCTTATCAAAAGCCGAGAACGTCTTTGTTTTCAAGAAGGGGAGGATGATGAGGATATGACCCCTATAGATACAACCATATTTAATATGCTTGCCGTTCCAATTATGAGAGCTTGTATGCTTCACTTAAATTATCAGGTGAGCTCGTTTTTAGGAGCGCCTTTATATTATGTGATGCTACGTAATTATGAAAAAATATATTTGTGCAGCACCACATCACTTTTTGTCTAAGCCAAGCAAGAGTTTGAGCTAGATACGTTTTTGAATCTAATTCGGCCTCCGTAGACAGCACTGACCTTAAACATGCATAACTTTCACATACGTAGTCTGTTAGAGCTCCACGAGTACTTGAGGATCTGGCTTCACCTCCAAATTCCTTCTGTGTGCACCGCAATCTTCGAAAGAACATGTTGTGTTACTTGTTTAGGCCAAATTGGGCCTTGTAATGCTTGGGCCCAGGGGGATGGGGCCACCCTAGGCGGCCCGTACTGTTCACGTAGTACAATTTACATGTGAATAGTCCCATGCATAGTACTACCCCCTATTTTTTAGTTATTGCGGCTTTGCCTTCCCTATTTAAGATGGTCACACTCTTCTAGTTTTTTGGATTTTGTTTAGTTAAAAGTTAGCTTCATTGCAACTTCGTGTATTAGCTTGTGTCGATTAGACCAACCATAATACCACTTTAGCATCCCAACTTTATCAAATATTTCAATCATATTTGCAATTCCAAATTGCTTGTTATCTTGTTTTTGCGTGTTCTTCGATTGCATGCAGGAATAGACCTTCGTGGTCAGGTCGATCGTGCTGCTAGCATAGTCGATAACAATCACAGAGTTGGTTCGTCGATTGCAGGCATATTGGTTATGTGTGATTGGTAATTGAATCATGAGAGTCATCTCCACCAAAATCGAGTTATCGTTCTCATCGAAAGATCGGAACACCCATAGTCGCATCACCTATGCTCAACAGTCGGAAAAGGTGCATTAAATGCTTAAAAAACTAGTCGTTTTCAAGTTTAGTATGGTAATACTGCTGTAAAAACCCGGTATTACCGTTCTGCGGTAGTACCAATATTCTCGGGCGGTATTACCGCAGTCCAATTTAGTGATAATTTTTTACCCCGATGTCGTAATTTAGTGATCTTGTACTCCATTGAAAGCTTATTCAGAGGGCTACACAACCCACCTATTTGATTGATCACAAACACGTTTTATCAAATCAAAAGACACAACTCCAAAGAGCCACTACCATGATCTAACTCTAAAAAATAGCAACAAGCAATCTTAGACCATGCCAAGGGAAAATACATGAATCCCAACAATTTACCAAACACATTTGCAAATTTAGATCTTGCCACAAGGAGTAGGTACATAGACTTCAACTATTTCTTAAACAAATTGGCAAAGTATAGTCACATGCTACAAGTAATAGATGCATGAGGCTCGAATATTTGCAAAACACATTTGCAAATAATAACATCATAGCACGGAGAGCTAGAGCAAGCAAGATTGAGCTATGAACACATGGTGAGACTCAAGGTACTAGATAAGACCCCTCTTAGTAGTACGACAATAATACTATACTAGCAATCCGGTCTTCCGACCAAACACCAAGACTGGTAATTGACTTGCAACACATCCTTAGCCCTAGCTAGTTATACCTTTGCCTTGAGTATCATCTTGAAGCTTTATGACGCACACCTTCACTTCAAGTCCAGATCATTGTCCTGATTTGTATCAACCAATGATGCATCCTTCACGTGTCCTCCATCAATACATGATGAGTCTTCTCTTGACTTAATGATCAACTCATGACATCTCCACTTCGAAATCTATGCATCAATACATGATGCATCCTCTTCGTCAACCTTAACTTGAAGACGATCATTGCATGTTGTCATTTAAAGTCTCCATCACCATGTAACATAACCTGTTCATCAAACTCATGGAAAATGTTAGTCCCACAATATGATTATCATTAAATACCAAAATATATTTGCATTAAATGCTTCTAAACTAGCCGTTTCAGAAAAGTTGTGATACTACCGCCAACTATAAATCGGTACTACCGCACAGCGGTAATACCGCTTAGCTAGATTAGTATTGCCGATTTCCAAAGTATTGAAAAACTCAAGAAAACATCCTCTTTGAAAATAACTTACCGCCATGTAAAACTCGGAACTACCGCATTTCGGTAGTTCCGCTCAAGAATTGCGGTCATACCATTTTGGAATTCAAGAAAACCTCCCAAAAACATGTTCACTAGAAAATACATACCGCCAACTAAATTTTGGTACTACCGACCCGGGGTAATACCGGTCATCAAATGCGGTCATACCGATTTTGGTATTTCAAGAAATGCTTCCCAAAACATGCTCTCTACAAAATACATACCACCATGTAGACTTCGGTATTACCGACCTGCGGTAATTCCACTCATGACTTGCGGTCATACCGATTGTTTCTAGCAGTTTTCCAGAGGTAAGAACTAATGCAATGCATGAACCTTAGCAGATCAAAATGGCACATAAATAGTCATTCAAGCTACTAGCCATGATTCCTCTATTGTCTTTGCATTTCATTACCATGTCATCATTCAAACTCCGGGACTAAGCTGTCAAAACATCTTTGCACACACATTAGTCCCATTACACAAGTACAAATAATTGAATATAAAACAATATGAGTATATATAAACTACACAAGTTTTATATACTCAAATAATATGTTTCAAAGTAGAGATCCCCAATATATGGGGATAAAGAAAATATGGATCAATACCAATGAAACCGAAAATATAGAGTGAACCCCCCTAAATGTGTGTAAACATGAATATGCAATAACAACATATGCACATATTCAAGTTAAACGTTTAGTGGAGTTCAACATATATTTTGGATTCGAGGAATGCAACAAGATATAAGAATATGATGCCAAATACACGCCTCTTTGATTTTCACCTTTACATCCAAATGAGACTAAATAATATCATAGTCAACAAACATGTTAGTCTCACATATAGATTTGCTATTAATCACCAAAACTAAATTAATGAAGCTTGAACTTACACCATCGTTGTAGCTTCATCGCCTCCTTGCATCCGCGTCGGTCGTGCGCCTTTCTCGCCGCCGCCGCCACGCTAGACCTCCTCTGGTGACGCCACCACCACCCTTGGGTTCGCCACATCTGTGGGGTTCCATTTTTCCCCTAGCTTCTCTTCGCTGGCGCTAATGTCGTGCACGAGCTCCAATTTGTTCTCTGGGAAGCCTCTCTGTGCCTTGCTTCTTTTTTTCCTTTGCTTGACTCACTTCCTTGTGGGCCCCTCTTATTATCCACCTCCTTTCATCCCTCTCCAGCTCTCTCACTTGCAGGTGGGCCTTGAAGGTCTTCCTCTCTTTTGCTTTCTTTGAAATAGAAAGAAAATCAGCACAACACGTTCCAATTTATTTTCTCTCTCCACCCATTTTCTTTCATTTCATGTGAGCGCAAACTTCCAGATATTCGTTCTCTTTTATACGAATCCCGATTCCATCGATTCTCATTTCTAAATTTATATAAATTTAGCCCATTTCTTTTTATTCTAATTTTGTGATTTTTATTTTATTTGGATTTTTTGTATTTATTTGGTTATTTTCGCGCGTGTAGATTTCGGCGTTTTCGAAGAATTCCTGGGCCCGTCGGCCGAAGCTATTCAAACCTTCAACAAAGGTATGTCGTAGACCTTTGATCATGTCGTACCCATTTTAATAAAAATTATATTATTTTATATCAACATACATTGCTAGTTTTATAATACCTGCTTTTGGGAGTATTTAAAGTCCTATTCTACATTATGCCTCCTTAAATAATTGAATGGCATATATCATTGGATACCATAGTTGGGTTAATATTAGTTGGACATTATTGTAATACCAACATGGGTGCGTATTATGCCTAGCCATGCTTTAGTTATGAGCTGGTCTCTCGATCACATGTGTTCAATGATGATAAATTTGACTTAATGATATATGGAATTGTGGTGGTGTCACTGTTGATAAAATTTATTATGCCATGGCAAGGGTTGTCATTTGGTCGGGTTGAATGGAAATAATTTTAGACTCAGGCGAATGATTGTGCAAAAAAGGGCGTGCAGAATAAGCACATTGTGGGTTTGTGGTAGACTTGCCTGAGTACCCATTAAGGATTTAACTTTGTGCGCCATTGATCTGGGCCTTACCGTGCAACAACAAGTCTATTTGTGAGGTGGACCTCGCTAAATAATTAACAATATTTTGATTTGGTTGTGTCGTGGTAGTGTGGTTTCTGGGTTCACAGATGGATCCACATGACGCAAGAGGGGGTCGGATCGAGGCGAAACCTTAGCGGGCAAAACTGGGTTAAGACAAAACTTTGTAAAAGCCGTGTGATAGTCTCTCCTTGATTCACAAGTATAAGGAAACATGTATTTTTATCAAGATAATTATCTCTTGTGGGTCAAGCTGTACAACGTCTGCAGGGTGTAAAACTATTCAAATAGTTGTGTCCTCGTTTATGGACAATGCTTGGTGATTTCACACGAGGGGTATATTTTCATAAAAATGTTGTATTGGTGGTTTGGTTTGGAAACGATTGGGAAGTTCGTTGATGGTTCGGAAGTGAACAGGGTTGTTCATGAGTTGTTTCAAAGAACTTGTTTACTTATGTAATTACTCTTTTAAATTAATCTTTTCAACCTACCAAGTGTATTCACTATCAATGTTGCCTTCTGCAAAATAGTCATAAAGCTGTCCTTATTCAAGCCTTGCATGAATACTATTTGCATACATTTTCCTACGACTTGCTGAGTACTTTATGTATTCACAGCTATACGCCATTTGTTGATCAGTCCCCGTAGAAGAACGAGGGAACACATAGTTCTACGCGGAGGAATACTTTGAAGACAATGCGAACTAGGTCACTGTCGGGACCAAAAATACATCTCAGGAACCCTCTGTGAATTCTGAACTAGTCCCAGATCAGTAGCTAGCTCACACCAGAAACAGTGATGAAATACCATCTATTTATTCAATTTAACTAAAAAAGTTCTCAAAATAACAAATAGTAATAATAATTGAACCTTATGGTCAACGTTTACTTAACTTGCCATGAAGGGCTAAAGAAACAAATAAACTCTTGAAGTGGAACGGGAAACTTGGAAAGACCAATCAACATGCTCACAGGCAATCGAGTGGAGAACACATCCTAATATGCGAAACCTTCAGTCCTCCTTCTAAAAGAACTCTTGAACAACTTAGTATTCTTCAACTGATCAAGAAAGGTGTAAAGCCGTGAGTACATAAAGTACTCAGCAAGTCGTAGAAAAATGTATGCAAATAGTATTAATACAAGGCTTGTCAAAGGTTAGCTGTGTGGTTCTTTTGCAGAAAGCAGCAATGACGATAAATACAGTAAATAGATTGAAATGTGTAGTTGAAAAGAATAGTAAATAAGTAAACAATTGCCTTAAAACAACGAGTGAATTCCCCATTCACTTCCCAACCAAACCAATGATAAGTGAATACCCAATTCACCAATCGACATAAACCACAAATTGAATTACCCGTTCACTCAACAAATATTATATTCATCAAGTGAACTTCCCATTCACACTCCAACACATTTTATGAAGAGTTTCACTCTGCAGAGGTTGTATAGCTTTTCACAAATAACACGACTTCTCTAGTTTGTTTGACTTCCGTCGATACCACTGCCTACTACCTTAGGCAAGCAGTCTAGAGCACACGTTAAGCCCTTTATAAAGTTCTGTTTTGACCCAGTTCTCCTTGCAAACGTTTCAACACTAAATATCTTACCGACTAGACATGGCCCCCCTCTTGAGCCAAACACAACCCAAACAGAACCACATCAAAACATCACTAATTAATTGACTAGGTCCGTCCCATCAGACATGTGGTTGTACGGTTAAGACCCACTTCAATGGCGCATAAGATTAAGTCCTTGACAAGTTACTCAGGCGATCATACCATGATCCACAGCGTGTTAAATCCACGCCCTCAATCCACCATCCACTCGTCCGAGTAAAAACCATTTTGTTTAACTAAGACCAATGATATACCCAGTCATGGTACATAAATTTTAACAAGAGTGGTTAACCACCACAATTCTATATATTGTAACTATGCTTGACTAAACATTTGTACGCTACCCATGTTGGTGATACAAATATGTCCAACTAAAATTATCCATGCTAGGGTGACAAATGATTCATGGCATTCAAATATCCAATGGAGGCATAATAACAAGTGGGTGACAGCTAATCCCAAAACAATTTGATATAAAGATAGTATGCAATTGTATAAAACAATATATACTTTGGAAATCATAGGTTCAATATGATCAAAGGACCACGTCTTGCCTTGAAATAGATCCTAGTACTGGTCTTGAAATTAATGTACTCTCCGCTCAAAATTCCCTGAAGAATCAATGTTTATTTGTAAACAAAGCAAATAAATAAAATAAATACAAAACAGAGATAAAACTAACTCTAAAAATTAAATAAAAAATCTCAGATAAATAGAGCTCGAATTTAGATGAATTTAGAAATTTGGATGGACTCAATCGGAGTTCGGATGAAGAAGATATGGCTTTTGGAAGATCAAAACCCCAATAAATTTGGATGAAAATTTTCAATTATTTCTGTATTGAGAATTCTGGATTATGATGGCATGCTGACATCTGCCGTAAAAACAGAATTAAAAGAAATCCCGGGAAAAACCCACAGGGGCTGACGTGTGGGCCCTCGGTCCATAGATCAGGTCCACGCGATCGGTTCACAGGTCTACAGGTTCATGGAATAGTGAACTTGACATGTGGGACCCACATGGTATACACACGGCTCATGGTGAACCGGGCTTACTGAACTTGGATCTAGTTTTAGGGCTCGGGTTGACACGCAAGCGCTGATGCGGCGCTGACTGAGCGACACGCGGGCGAAGGAGGTGATGTGGACACTGAGGTGGCGAACACGCGGATGACATGTCATCTCGACGATGCAGAGGCCCGGGACCCGAGGGCTGCCGACGATTAGCGGCTCTCCGGTGACGGTGGAGGTGACGACGAGATAGAGAGCACGATGAGGATCCCAGAGATATGCTTACGATGGCCGGAGATGGGTAGGATTGGCCGACAGCGAGGTCAATGCCGCTGAGAAGACACGACCTCAACAGATCTAGGGTTCCAGGCATTATTCGGTGAAACCATGGTGACAGGGGCGTAGCTCTCATCCATGCGAACTCGAAGAAGGCGAAGACGAGGCTTCTGCGGCTTTGACGGCAACGGAAGAGGTCATCGGAGTTTAAGGCGGTGCGCTGTTTCTTCAACGGATTTCGATGGCTAGGGTTCTGATCTCAGGTGCTGGCGGTTGGGTATGGGACGCGGAGTCCAAGGGCTACCCTTTCCCTTTTATACGGACGACCAGAGTAGTCCAGGGCGGATATAGCGTGGAAGGTTTCACGCGGCGGCATGGAGAAGGAAAGAGAAATGAGTCCGCTTGGGAGACGACGATGAAGTGGCCATGCAGGACCCATTCGTCAGTGAGGTTGGCTCGGGGTGGAGCGCATAGCAAATGGCTCTGCGGAGACCGACAGGTGGGACTAGCTCGGGAGGAGAGAGGAAGATACAGGCTGCGAGGGAGCTGGGCTGGAAGTAGAAAATGGGTCGGGGAACAGTTGTGGGCTGAGCTGGAGATTTGGCCTGAGGATTAATATGAGATTTTAATAGTTTTTCCTTTTTAGAAATTATAGAAAATGCAAATAGCAAATAGCAAATATCAAATGAACTAAGAAAAATTCTAGAAAATATATGCAAGCACATAGAATCCAAATAAAATAATTTTGACAATAGTTGATGTTGGAATTAATCATATTAAATTGTTTTGCTTTTGAATGTCCATATTAAGATTTATTTTCATTCAGATAAAACTTTGGTGAACTTTTCTACAGAACTAAACTACTCAAAAAGATTTTTAAACTTCAGAAAAAATTGGGATGTTACAGTCGCGCTCTCCACTCGAATGTTGTGGGCATGTCGGATGGCTACCACAAGTTTATTTTTATTCTGCTAGAAGTTTACCTTTTGTCGTTAAGCCCTACGTGGCAAACTCTATAAAACCTTGACCATAAGGTCTTTTTCCTACTAAGTAATATTAATTTTTCTGTTTCTTTGCTATTTTGTTGTATGGATATTATTTCATCGATGTTGCAAACTGTGTGGACTAGCTACTGATTATGGGACTAGATCAGAATACACAGAGTGTTCAGATTCGGTGATCTGGGTCCCGATAGAGATGGTATCAGAGCCATGTCGTCTATAGGTCGCAACCATAGTTAGCATGGTTGTTTTAGTCAAAAATTTCAAAATTTATTTTATAAATCAAACCAACCGATGGACAATATTAGTTATTCTTCTCTCATCTTGTTCTATTCTTTTCTCATCTTATTCTAATATTTTCTCATATCATTCTTAGGCTACTATCTCTTATCTTTCCTGGATTCTCTTTTCAAATTTAAATTGATCTTTCTCACTTCAGTAATCTCTATAGGATCGAGCCTTCGGTGATCAAGCGATGGATGTTCTGGAAGTTTCAAGATCTACCGTTTGTATCAAACATACACGCATGCATAACGATTGAGATTATATTCCATTTAACCTTTTCGGCTTGGTCGCACATGTCATAGACTAGTAACATTTAAAATCTGATAATTAGTGCTAATTAGCATTTTAATCCCTCGGGCCCATTGGCAGTGTGAGAGGGAGAGCTACACTCATGGCCGAGTGCCAGGCTCGGGAAGGACAAAAATGGATTCCTCTCTCGACGGCGATGCCACCGGGTGGTGGTGGAGGCCGGAGAGATGACCGGAGGTGGAGCTACGCTTACGAGAAGAGGCAGAGCTTCTCGGGCTTCAGGGTGTTTGTGCGATTGAGGCAAATCGACAACAAAAGAATGCGTGCATTGACTTTGGATGGTCGTTACAACGCTACAAGCAACCAAGTCTCTCTCTCTCTCCCGTCGCTCACCGCACCTGACCGCACATGTCAATTGCACCAGAGCCATGTGTGACGTCAATTCACCCGAGCTGTAGCCGCTGACGAGAGGGTCCCACCCGATCACTGTTTATCTTCTCTGAGTTAGGGACGGCTTGGATTTTCTCCACTGCGGGCCTTCCTTGGAGTGTGTGCTCCGGACTCTCTCAGCCACCCGACTATAAAAGGGGAGGTAGCCCTTGCCCTTTGAGCCAAAACCCTAGCCCTAGCCGCTGTAATCACCGAAGAAGTAAAGTTGCCACCGAGAACTACGTCGAGATCCTCTTCCCCCGTCGGTGCACTTGAAGATGTGTTGTCTCCACCATTGAGTTGCAAGGCCCAGATCTACATCCCTGTGACCTCCACTTCGCTGGAGTGTTACCGGAACTCAAATCCCGTCGAGCCCGAATCTTTGCCGCCGCGTTGACCTTACTGCCAGCCAACTCTGTTGTCTCCTTGCACCAGTGAGTACACCGTCGGGATCGCTAGAGCACCAGCTACCTATTCCGCACCTCCATTCACCTCGTCGTGGCCCAGATGTGGATCCCGCAAGTCACCTCAGCCATTCACCTCTTACTTGGTCCACGGTAAACCTAGCCTCTACCATGGGGTCCCATATGTCAGATCTACAGTGCCATAGACTCGAGAGCCATAGACCCCTGAGTCAGATCCGTGGACTTGGTCCATAGACCAGAGGTCCCACATGTCAGCCATTGCTTCATATTTTTCCTGATTTTCTTTTAATTATGAAATTATTGTTGATGTCAGGATGACATAATAATTTAGAATTTTATTCAGAAAGAAAGTTCTGAAAAATCGAAATAGTAATGTCTTTCTCTTTTTCTTTGATTTAATTTTTTTGAGAGCCCGTTCTTCCTCATACGAATTTCGATTGAGCCAATTCAATTCTAAATTCATTTAAATTCAAGCTGTACCTCTATGAGATTTTTATTTATTTTTTGGAGTTTATTTGTTACTTTGTTTTGCATTTATTTATTTTTCACTTTCACTTGCGAGTAGGCGTTGATACTTCGGGAGCTTTTGAATGAGAAGAAGTCAATCAAGTTCAAGGCCAGTACCAAGACTTATTCCTAGGCAAGCTATATCTTTGACCATTTTGAACTCAGTTTTTGAAAATTACCTTGATTCAAATTATTGCATTTGACTTTAAGTATTTATTTAGATATTTTGGGATTGGCTATACACAATTTGATTATATCCACTTTACCTATTGTATTATCATGATCTTTTGTCACCCTAGATTGGTTAATTATTGGTTGGAGTTATCATAACACCCATGTGGGTTGGTTAGATACGAATAGTCTCCTTAGCCATGCAACGAGTCATTGATATGATTTGAGTTGCAAATATAAACTTGACCAAATTATTATGGAACCTTTGTAAAACTAAGAAATTTCTAAAAATTATGAAATTTCTCAGAGGGGTTACTAAGATGATGTAGAATTTAGAAAAAATGTTTCCAGAGGATGATCACAAGATTTGACTAAAAAGCTTTGAAGTCAACAACTTTGTCGAAAGAATTCTAGAAATTCAAATAACAAGAAGGATGCACCAAAAGTTTTAAATATCCTCAAAATCAAACATTTGAAACACCACCCATAGCTTTGGGATGTTACAAAACTCCCCTCCCCCTTACAAGAATCTCTTCCGAGATTCCGCCAACTAGATAAAGAAGGATGGGTAGTCTGCACGCAGGCGATCCTCCCTTTCCCAAGTTGCTTCATCCTCGGAATGATTTGTCCCCTGAACTTTAAGGAATTTGATGGCACGATTCCTCATTCTTCGTTCAACTTCTTCAAGGATGCGAAAGGGACGCTCTTCGTAGGTCAAGTCTTCTTGCACATCGAGATTATCCAAAGGAGCTTCCTCGGTTGGAATGCGAAGACACTTCTTCAATTGGGACACGTGGAAAACATCGTGAATACCATCAAGTGCAGCGGGCAATTCCAACTTGTAGGCAACCACTCCTTTCTTCTCAATGATGCGGTAAGGTCCAACATATCGAGGAGCTAGTTTGCCTATGACGCCGAAACATCGATGACCCTTCAGAGGAGAGACTTTGAGATAAACAAAGTCATTAGGCTCAAAGCTCAACTCACGTCGGCGACGATCCGCGTAGCTCTTTTACCTTGATTGAGCCGTACGCAGTCGGTCTCGAATCAACTGAACTTGACTTTCGGGCTCATTGATTGAGTCTGGGCTGAAGAATGGTCTTTCACCGGTTTTCGACCAATTCAACGGGGTTCTGCACTTTCTCCTATATAAGGCCTCAAATGATACCATGCCAAGACTAGCTTGAAAGCTGTTGTTGTAGGAGAACTCTGCGAACAACAAGTATTTCTCCCAATTCTTCCCGTATGAGAGAACACAAGCACGGAGCATGTCTTCCAATACTTGCTTGACTCTTTCAGCCTGGCCATCGGCTTGAGGATGATACACAATGCTAAAGGAAAGACGGGTTCCCATAGCCTCTTGTAAACTATGCCAAAACCGGGATGTAAAGAGTGATCCACAGTCAGAAATGATCGTCTTCGGTATCCCGTGCAAACTCACAATGCGGGATACGTAGAGTTCTGCCAACAGACCAACACGAATACCGGTTCTCACTGGTAGGAAATATGTCACTTTAGTTAGTCGATCAATGACAACACATATGTCATCATTTCCCTTAGAGGTACGGGGTCGACCGGTGATGAAATCGATGGCGATAGAATCCCACTTCCATTCAGGCACGTGCAAAGGTTGAAGCAAACCCGCTAGACGTTGATGTTCAGCCTTCACACGACGACATACGTCACACTCGGCAACGAACCGTGCGATCTCTCGCTTCATTCGGATCCACCAAAATTTCTGACAGAGGTCTTGATACATTTTTATGGTACGGGATGGATGGACAAAGGAGAATCGTGGGCTTTGCGAAGGATGCCATTCCGAAATTTCATGAACTTCGGAACAACAAGGCGCTTTCCGAACCATAAAACACCATTGTCATCTTCTGAGAAGTACTTGGTTGTTCCGCTCTTAATATTCTGCTTGATTCGGCTCACCCCTTCACTTGTTTGCTGAGCAATCTTGATATGATCTTCTAAGGTTGGTCACACAACCAAGGCAGTGAAGGAACCATGCTCAACCACTCCCAAGTTGAGCCGCTGAATTTCTTCATGGAGGGCGGGCTGCTGCTCCTTGAGCATCAAGGTATTGCAATAAACCTTGCGACTGAGAGCATCGGCAACAACATTAGCCTTGCCCGGGTGATATTAGAGACCCTGTAGGACCGGAAAGGCGACTAGGGGGGGTGAATAGGCGCTTTCAAAACTTTCTCGCCTAAATCAAAACCAACACGTACTTTACTCCTTTAGCTATGAGAGCTAAGAAGTTCAGTGAGCACACAACGGAAGCCTTGTGTTGAATTTGATAAGCCCCTCAAGCACACGACACAAAAGGAGAAAAGAACTCAAAGTTCTTCACTGGACACGGGCGGTCTGACCGGCTACCACGGGCGGTCGGACCAACAGTCAAGCGATCGGACCGGCAACTAACCAATGGTCGGACCGGTGGGCGGCGGTTCGACCGCCAACCCAGCGGTCGAATACACGGGCGGTCGAACCGCCGTTGTAAGGCCGGTCGGACCGGTAGAGTCCAGTACTGAAAAACTCCACCCAAATCCAAAACGAAATTTGATCCAACTTTTGATTCAACCAATAAAACTTGACCAAATTTCTAGCACACCTCCCTAATGATATTAGAGACCTATTTCTAGCGACGATCCGTCAGATCCACTTCGCAGAATCGATCTCTCGAGATTTTAACAAAGAGGTGCTCAAACCCTAGAAATGAGAAAAACTTGATTCAAGACTTGCTTGTGGGGGTTTGATGATCTAGATGACTCTAGGAGTAATCCCACACATCAAAGCAAGGTAAAGTAGGCCAAGAGACCAAGCATGAACCTTTGAATCAAGGAAGCACCAAAAACATCCAAAAGAGAGAAGAACACAAAGGGAGCAATTGATCTTTCAATTAAGCATCACAAGATTGTTCATCCACAATAGATGCTTACAAAGCCTCTCCACCAAGGAGGGCAAGAGCTCAACAAGGAGCACACTCCAAACCCTAGTTTTCCTCTCCTCTCCTCCAAACCCTAGAAAAGGAAGAAGGGGCTAAATGAATGCTTGCTTTGTTTTCCACCTCTCCCCTTCCTATTTATACTAGAAAGCTAGGGTTTCCTTTTTGGGTCACTTACACATGGGACCCACACACAAATAACTCTTGAAGCAATCGCCTGCTTCACCACGTGTAGGTTGATCAGCGGTTCTCATCGCGTCGCCAAGCCTCTCTTGTCCGAATCCCATCGGAACCTCCCGAGACTCGCACCGATATCCGCACCTTTGATCCAACCAAATTGTTTGAACCACCGTTCGATCCATCTTGTCCATTCTCGCACTGCTTGAGTCACACAACCTCACCCGGTATCCCCGATCGTTCGGACCTCGGCTCTCCAAGCGTAGTCCCGATCCACTCACCGATTGGCGTCGTTGACTGCAAGCAACCCGCGACAATAGACAAACAAACCGCTTCCGGAACAAGTTCTTCACAACTTGACCCACGTCGATTCCGCAATGCAATATACATCAATAAAGCATTGAAGTTCATAGAATAACACACTCAGAACAAACTCAATGCAACACTTGGCTCACTTCAGGATCGCCGGTCTGATCCCACGTGGGCGGTCCGACCGATTCATCTTGATCGGACCGCTCCCACAGCAACGGGTCGGACCGGTCCAAAGGACTTAGCCAAAATTCAAGCGAGAAATTCAAACCTTCCGAAATTTCAATCGAATAGAACTTTTGTTGGGAGCTCCAAAATGATGGGACCACATCCAGAGACTCCCTCACTTGCCTACACAACCTATTTTTGGCCCACTCCAAAATCCCAAATTTGTTTTGGCGGTCGGACCGCCAACATGGCGGTCGGATCGCTCCACAAGCGATCGACCGCCCGGCACCACCGATCGAGCGCTTGAAGGCTTCGACACCTTGGAGCAAACCCGAAACGCGAGATTTTGCAAACCATCGACGCCATTGCCAATTGACTCATCATCACGAGATCGTGCACATATCCTCACGATATCCACAATCTCCCCTTGATGAACACATTGGCAATTTTCAAGAAAATGTGGTTTTTCAAATTGAAAAGTAAAATTAATCGTTTTTGCATAAAGGCACAACTTGGTCCATAAGCAACAAAAAGCCTAGGAACCACCAAGGCGGCTTGAATAGTGTAAGCAAGTGAGATAAGGCATTGAAAGCACAAAAGGATTCAAATTCGTAAAGTAGCCAAAAATCTCACTAAGGTCCATTTGAAAGACAAAATGTTCTATTTGACCTTTGATCATTGTGAGTATTCTTCAATTGCAAATCAAATAAGATAAGACAATGAAATCCAGAAACTCAACTCACCATGATCACAGATTTTCAAAAGGTTCAAAATTTTTATTTTATGAAGTTCTTTTATATTAAACCTTGAGTATGAAACCAAAAGCTCCAACAACATTAACATCATTTTCTTCACAATCTTTCTCCCCCTTTGACAATGAATTCATCAAGATGCATGAAAAAGAAAGAGCATGAAGGAATGACTTTATTTTTGAGCCTTAGTAAAAAGGAGCAATGACCATTATACATGTAGACAGTACAAGTATTATACCAAGCCATATAAGGAGAAGACGCTATATTCAATCATGGCAAAACGTGTACTGCAAAGCTAAAACCAAGATAGCAGAAATCTGAGATTAACAGAATTGCAATCATGACAAGTTGCTCAAAATCATAGATTCACCCAAAGCAACCAAAACTGAGTCAAGCCATGTCTATAAGTAAAAAGAGACTCAAAACAAGAATTGAGGCATTTTGAGCATTAAGAAAATTCTTTTGAAGCAAAAGCTCAAGCACTTAGCCCTTTTGGGCAAATTTTTCTTTTTCTTTCTCCCCCCCTTTTTTTTTTGCTGTGCTAGATCTCAAGCCTTGCCGCGACCATCTCAAGCGATAAGCTTAAGAGAATGATCTAGGTCATCCAAAACTCCCCCTGAGTTCATGCCTAGTGCAATGGCAAGCCGTCTCATGAGAAAGGATTGGTGAGATCAGTTTTTTCGCACAGAAAATCTCATTTTTCATTTGCTTGACTTAGTAAGATAAAAAGCTCATTTTTCAACTCAGAATAAGTTCAAGACTCAATTCAACTTGTAAGACATGGCGAGAATCATAAGTGGATCACTAGAGCAAAACTAGTCACAAGATCCAACAAGACATGATTTGATTCAAATTTCTCACAGATATAAAGCTAGCAGGTCAAAAGCTAAGCCACACACGAAGAGCCATAAAAGAGGTCTAGCAGACTATCACTCGATATGACAAGGTATAGAATATGAGAGTAAGTCATACAAGGATAATAATCAAAGCTCCACTGATTTTAATACACAATGCAAGACAAATGAAATGAAACATGCATTATGATACAATGAATGCAAAAAGAGCAACTTCCCCTCAAAACAGCCCATTAGGACTAATAACTCCTAACTCTCCCATAAGCGAAAACGCGAAGAGTCAAGAGCCTTAGTGAAAATATCGCAAGTCGTTGCTCGACTCTACAAAGTGAAGCACAACATCACCTTTCTCAACATGGTCTCTCGAAAATGAAATCGAATGTCAATGTGTTTAGTCCTCGAATGTTGCCTTTGGGTTTTGGCAATATTAATTGCAGAAGTGTTGTCACAGAAAAGAGGAACACTTCCCAAAGATAACCCATAGTCCCGCAGCGTGGATAAAATCCAAAGAACACGAGAGCGACCAGCGGCGGCTACATACTCGACCTCGGTAGATAGGCAATGTAAGACCGCTCTAGAAGACCAAGAAACAAGAGATGTGCCCAAGAAATGACAAGTGCGAAGTACTCTTCCTATCAACTCTACACCGTGAAATCAAGATCGAAAATGCTCGAATTGAAAGAGCCAAGAAGAAGAATACGAGTCCAAAATCAAGCGTATCTTGAAGGTACACGAATATGCGGCGTCTTGCTTGACGATGAGAAGCACGAGGAAGCTCGAAGCGAGCGCATGGACATACGGCGAATTGTATGTCCGGCCTCGTATTTGTAAGATAGAGGAGGAGCCAATCATCTGCGGTACTCTTACGGTCCACGGACTCTCCATCCTCATCGTGGTCCAAAGACGGTGGTTGTTGCAATGGGAGTAGACATTGGCCTCCGCTTCCCATATTGAAGCGCCAAGAAGGTCCTTTGTATACTTACTCGGTGAGCGAAGGTGCCTTCTTTCAGTTGCTTGATTTGAAGACCAAGGAAGAATGTCAGCTCTCCCATCATGCTCATCTCAAATTCACTGCTCATAGAATCTGAAAATCTAGACACCAAAGCATGAGAGGAACCACCGAAAATAATATCATCCACATATATTTGAATCAACAAGAAATCACTGCCATGCCTGAGAGTGAACAAAGTTTTATCAACCATTCCCATTTTGAAATCATTTTCAAGCAAGAAACTCTTAAGCCTGTCATACCAAGCTCTAGGAGCTTGTTTCAATCCATACAGGGCTTTAGAGAGTTTAAAAACATGGTTTGGGAATTTTTGATTTTCAAAACCAGGAGGTTGCTTGACAAAGACCTCTTCTTCTATGAAGCCATTCAAGAAAGCACTTTTAACATCCATTTGAAAAAGCTTGAAACCCTTGGATGTTGCAAATGCTAAAAGAATGCGAATGGCCTCCAATCTAGCTCTTTGGAGCAAAGGTCTCCTCAAAGTCTAAGCCCTCTACAGGAATAACCTTGAGCAACAAGTCTAGCCTTATTGCGAACAACCAATCCATCCTCACTTTGCTTATTTTTAAAAACCCATTTTGTTCCAATTACATGAGAATCAGAAGGTCGCTCAACTAAAGACCAGACTTTGTTTCTTTCAAAATTTTCAAGCTCTTCATGCATGGCATTGACCCAAGAGGCATCAGACAAAGCATGGGTGATATCTCGGGGTTCAAAAGAAGCGACAAAAGCGTAATGTGCATGGGAATCGGAAGAAATAAACACAGGCGAGTGACTCGCTCTTGAAGATCCCCAATCATCTGCTCAGAGGATGTTGTCATTTGAATGCGAAGAGGTGCTCTGGTGCGTATGGCCTCTACCCCATGTGTTGTGGAGGTAGGAACAGAGTCACTCGGATCGTCGGTGGGGATAGGAGGCGGTGCTCGGTGACATCAAGTAGTAGTAGCAGCTCTCCACCCTCTCGGAGGTAGCAGGAGGATGGTTTGAGTCTTCATCCTCGTAATCATCATCGGCGAAGATGCTTTCTTGATTTTCGAAACCTGTACACAAGCATCGGGTCTAGTACGGGACTAGCCTCATCAAAAGTGACTTCGCAAGTCTCAACAATTTTGTTAGTATCAACATTAAAAACACGATAGCCACGAGAATGAGCGGGATATCCAAGAAATATGCCATCAAAACATCTAGACTCAAATTTATCAAGATTGCCATGTTTAAGAATGAAGCACTTGCAACCAAAAATCTTGAAATGAGAGACCTTTGGAGAATGACCAAATCTAAGCTCATAAGAAGTCTTCCCAACCACAGATCTCAAGAAAACCCTATTGGAGATATAACAAGCAGAGAGATCGCCTCATTCAAAATCTCCTAGGAGTAGAATGCTCATCTAGCATGGTCCGAGCCATCTCTACAAGGGTTCTGTTCTTCCTTTCTACAACACCATTCTGTGAGGAACTCTAGGAGAAGAAAAGCGATGCTCAATTCCCTATCGTAGCAGAAGGTAGAAAAGAAGAGTTCTTGAACTCGTCCCATTATCACTCCTAATGGCTCTCAAAGCTCCGGTATATCAACAAAGACAATTCTAAGGACCAAATCTTTAAAGAATCCAAATGCTTCGTCCTTAGAAGCAAGAAAATAAACCCATGAATACAGAGTAATCATCCACAACCACCAAAGACATACCATTTCCCACCGGTGATGAACTCTAGAAGGACCAATCAGATCTAAGTGAAGAAGTCTGTCCTGGTCCATCGGTCATTACCAAAGTAAGAGGTGGGTGGAAGCAGACACCATCTTACCATGTCTCTGAGGTGAGCACACAAGATCTCTGTGACCTTGACCTAGGCAAACCTCTAATCAAGTCCTTGCAATCGACTCTAGACAAATGATCAAAACCTATATGCCCAAGTCTACGATGCCACAAAACAAGGTCATGAGAATCGAGGCTACAAGACATCTAGGACTGGAAACAGAAGAAATACTGAAATTTGCACAGAAGATCTTCTCAAATCTGGAGATCTCAAAAACAAGCTCACCTGAGGAATCTAGAACTCTGCACTCACCTCTCTTAAACCTCACTTCTAGACCCTCATCTAGCAGCTGAGAAACAGATAGAAGATTATACCTCAGCTTACTCACCAAAGCGACGTCTTTTAACATGAACTTGTCGTTGACGCGCACAGTGCCCTTTGCGATCCACGGTCCCGTAGAAGCATCCCCAAATGTAATCAATTCATTTCGGATGCGTGTGAGGAGGAGAACCATCTAGAATCTCCGGTCATATGTCGAGAACACCCGGAGTCAACAAGCCACTTGTCCTCCTTCCTCGCACGACGGACCTAAAAGGCACAATCAGAAAACATCCGTGCCTCAGTACTGGGGTTAGTGATAAATGAACGAGGAATCCAGTACTGAGAAGCACGATGTCTGGGAGCAGCAGTAGAAATAGCTGAAACATGATCAGGAATAAAATCATAAGAATGCACATGAGAACCACCTAGACCTCTCCGAAACGATCTACCAAAAGATCGATACTCCCCCTGTCTAGGTGCTACAGGTGTCTCTCCTCACGATGTCCTAATCCAACATCCCGCCTAGACCCACCAAAAGAGTCTACAAAGTTCTCTACAAATCTAGCCCTATGTGTGGTGCGATAAACAGGCTGCCTAGCTCTAGAGACTACATCTGGAGAAGGGACTCCTCTAATGGATCTTAGGACGCTCATCCTCTCTTTTCTCTCAAGTTTTGCTCTCCGGAAGGTAACTCAACAGATGGCCTTCTTTCTTGCAGAAGGTGCAATGGTACTGGACCTTTTGAGGGGTCTGTACAGAATGAGTGGAGGCACCTTTCTTACCAGAAAGAGTTTGAGCAAAACCACCGGATTTGAAAACAACCCCAGATGGCTTAGGAGGTTCTAGCTCAAACAAACCATTCTTCACAACTCTAGCAATCTTAGGTGGGTTTTTCTTGGAATGCTCTAGGGGGTTGAAACCTAGACCACTATTTTTCACGCTCACCTTGGATTGATCAAGAATCATGTTGAGTTTCTTTTTCCCACTTGAAAATTTCTCAAGAGTCACCTTGAGGTAATCATTCTCTTTCATTAACTCCTCACATCTAGAACACTTGCTAGACTTGATTACCTCATTGCGCTTACTCTTAAGAAGGGCCACTTCCACTTTGAAGGCCTCACAAGACACACAATAGGATTCACGAATCCTACTCAATCGCTCCTTAAACTTGACTCTAAAAGCCTCTTGTATCGACTAACCATGGTTTCAACTTCAAAGATTCAAAACACAAGAGTTAGAATCAATAACCTTTTTAGAAGCAGTAAAAGACATGGATCTTTCAATTTTAGCCTTTTCTTCCAGGGTCTTGTTTAAGGCTTCAATTTCAATTGTAAGCTTGGGACAATTTTCACAAGATGCAACTCTAGAGTAAATCAATGTTTCATCATCTCTTGCATCTTAATCCTATTATCCTTACAATGAGAGCATGTGTGACTAGCATCAAACTTTTGCAATTCTTTTAAGGAACTATCCAATTTTAATTCTAGCAAAGCACAATTAGAGCAAGTTAAAGGGATAGCTTCCATGGCAGTCACATCAAGAGGAATGACATCTAAACAAGCGAGATCTAGACTTGAAAGATTCTAGTTCATCGAGAGCATCTTTTAGTTGATTTGTGACAGAGGAATGAGCAGATTTCAAGCTTGTCAAATCGTTAAGCAAGCTAGTGCAGGAATCACAAATATCAGCAGGATTGATAGATTTAAGCCTAACAACTTCAAGATTCAAGTTATCAATCATAATGTCACGCTTCCTAATCATTTTTACTTGCTTATGCAATTTCATTCAACAAGCACCAAAGCCCTTTTCATATCGGCAATAGAAGGGCATACCTCATCGGGATCACTGAAGGATCCTCATTGTTGGAGGAGTCATTGTCGTGGCTGTTCTTGGCCATGAAACACATGCTTGGGGTGAAGTCATGCGCCTTCTTCTTGCCACGAGAATCACTCTCGTCGTCCTCCGTTTCGAGTCCACATCGCTCATATTTACATTCTCAAGAGCGGCAAGGACCCGGTGACAAACTTCCGATAGTTTGTCTTCTTGGGTTTTGCATCCTCTCCGGGATGTCTTCTTGTCTCCTTCTCCTCCTTGCCCTTTAGCACAGGGCACTTGGAGCGAATGTGGTTTGGCTCACCACATTCAAGCACGTGATAGGTCCACTCCTCCTCCTATTTCTCACCTTGTTATACGCTCTTGTGAATTTGGTGGAAAGGAGGGCTAAGTCATCCTCGGGCAATTTCTCAAGTTGCTCATCACTCAAAGAATGTAAAGCGAGATAATGAAAAGCCGATGAGCTACAATCAAGAGAATCGGAAGAGCAACCCTTGGATTTGTCGATCACTAAAGCCATCGACTGTCTTGGGAGACGCGAGATAAAGTCAATCTCATGCGTCTTCAACCTCGAGTAGAGCTTATCCATGGTAAGCTCACTCATGTGATGTTGTCATTGATGGAAGTGATCTTCATACCCTGACCTTCACATCAAGAGCACCCGAAGTGGCGTGTATTTTCGCACTCGAGAAAATATCAAGTCAACAAATACGGAGATCATGAAGAATTTTAGAGAATCTTCCCACACTCATCCAAAGACTCACGGGCCTTTGTTCGATCTTCGAGTAAACCTTTTGAGTGGTTTCGTCTCACTTCCTTGATCGCATGGACCCTTCGTGATAATCACAAAGTGTCGCGGATCTCGTGAGCAGACCGCAAGTGAGCAACACGCTCAAACTCGGATCGACTAAGGCCTTGGATCAAATAATTCCGAGCCTTCTTTGTTGGCCTCCACATCCGGAGTGATCGTATCGTCATCGGTGGCACGACATAAGGGTTTTTCACCTTTAGCCAAATAGCGTGCCCTTGAGCCTCGATATACGCTTGCATACGAGCCTTCCAGTATGCAAAGTCAACTCCCTCAAAAATGTGTGGCTTGGTTGAGTACTTGTCAGTCGCCATGGCTCCAAAGACCGGTTAAGATCTATAGAAGAGAGCTAACCAGGCTCGATACCACTTGTAGGACAGGAAGGCGACTAGGGGGTGAATAGGCGCTTTCAAAACTTTCTCGCCTAAATCAAAACCAACACGCACTTTACTCCTTTAGCTATGAGAGCTAAGAAGTTCGGTGAGCACACAGCGGAAGCCTTGTGTTGAATTTGATAAGCCCCTCAAGCACACGACACAAAAGGAGAAAAGAACTCAAAGTTCTTCACTGGACACGGGCGGTCTGACCGGCTACCACGGGCGATCGGACCGACGGTCAAGGAGCGGTCGGACCGGCAACTAACCAGCGGTCGGACCGGTGGATACGGTTCGACCCGCCAACCCAATGATCTGAATACACGGCGGTCGAACCGCCGTTGTAAAACGATCGGACCGGTAGAGTCCAAGATCAAAAACTCCACCCAAATCCAAAACGAAATTTGATCCAACTTTTGATTCAACCAATAAAACTTGACCAAATTTCTAGCACACCTCCTAATGATATTAGAGACCTATTTCTAGCGACGATCCGTCAGATCCACTTCGCAGAATCGATCTCTCGAGATTTTAACAAAGAGGTGCTCAAACCCTAGAAATGAGAAAAACTTGATTCAAGACTTGCTTGTGGGGGTTTGATGATCTAGATGACTCTAGGAGTAATCCCACACATCAAAGCAAGGTAAAGTAGGCCAAGAGACCAAGCATGAACCTTTGAATCAAGGAAGCACCAAAAACATCCAAAAGAGAGAAGAACACAAAGGGAGCAATTGATCTTTCAATTAAGCATCACAAGATTGTTCATCCACAATAGATGCTTACAAAGCCTCTCCACCAAGGAGGGCAAGAGCTCAACAAGGAGCACACTCCAAACCCTAGTTTTCCTCTCCTCTCCTCCAAACCCTAGAAAAAGGAAGAAGGGGGCTAAATGAATGCTTGCTTTGTTTTCCACCTCTCCCCTTCCTATTTATACTAGAAAGCTAGGGTTTCCTTTTTGGGTCACTTACACATGGGACCCACACACAAATAACTCTTGAAGCAATCGCCTGCTTCACCACGTGTAGGTTGATCAGCGGTTCTCATCGCGTCGCCAAGCCTCTCTTGTCCGAATCCCATCGGAACCTCCCAGAGACTCGCACCGATATCCGCACCGCCTGATCCAACCAGCTGTTTCGAACCACCCGTTCGATCCATCTTGTCCATTCTGCACCTGCTTGAGTCACACAACCTCACCCAGTATCCCCGATCGTTCGACCTCGGCTCTCCAAGCGTAGTCCCGATCCACTCACCGTTGACGCCGTTGACACGCAAGCAACCCGCATGACAATAGACAAACAAACCGCTTAGGAACAAGTTCTTCACAACTTGACCCACGCCGGTTCCGCAATGCAATATACATCAATAAAGCATTGAAGTTCATAGAATAACACACTCAGAACAAACTCAATGCAACACTTGGCTCACTTCCAGTGATCGCCGGTCGATCCGCCCACGGGCGGTCCGACCGATTCATCTTGATCGGACCGCTCCCACAACGGCGGTCGGACGGTCCAAAGGACTTAGCCAAAATTCAAGCGAGAAATTCGAAACCTTCCGAAATTTCAATCGAATAGAACTTTTGATGGGAGCTCCAAAATGATGGGACCACATCCAGAGACTCCCTCACTTGCCTACACAACCTATTTTTGGCCCACTCAAAATCCCAAATTTGTTTTGGCGGTCGGACCGCCAACATGGCCGTCGGATCGCTCCACGGGCGATCGACCGCCAAGCACCACCGATCGACCGCCCGATGCTTTGCGACTTTGGAGCAAACCCGAAAACGCGAGATTTTGCAAACCAATGACGCCATTGCCAATTGACTCATCATCCTGAGATCGTGCACATATCCTCACGATATCCACAGACCCATATCATAATCTTTGATCAATTCTAACCATCTTCTTTGCCTAAGATTTAGATCTGGTTGGGTGAACAAATACTTTAAACTTTTGTGATCCGAATACACCTCACAACGATTACCGATGAGATAATATCGTCAAATCTTCAGTGCATGAACCACTGCAGCTAATTCCAAGTCATGGGTTGGATAATTGAGTTTATGAGGCCTCAAATACCTTGATGCATAACCCACTACCTTGCCCTCTTGCATAAGAACGCATCCGAGTCTTTGATGAGAAGCATCGCAATAGATATCGAAGCTTCGGTGGATATCGGGAAGAACAAGAATTGGAGCGGTGATCAATCTTTTCTTGAGTTCATGAAAACTCTTCTCACAATCAGCGGACCACACAAACTTCTTGTCCTTCTTGAGCAACTCGGTCATTGGCTTCGCGACGTTGGAGAAATTCTCAATAAAGCGACGATAGTATCCCGCTAAACCGAGAAAACTATTCACTTGGTTACTGACTTGGGCTGACCCTAAGAGAGCACATCGCTGACCTTGCTGGGGTCCACGGCTATGCCTCCCACTGAAAGAACATGGCCCAAGAATGCTACTTCCTTCAACCAAAACTCGCACTTGCTAAACTTCGCATAGAGCTGCTGTTCATGCAGTTTTCCCAACACTAGCTTCAGGTGTTCAGCATGCTCTCCATCATCCTTCGAGTAGATGAGGATATCATCAATGAATACCACCACAAACTTGTCCAAATACTCAATGAATACCATATTCATAAAATTCATGAAAAGAGCAGGAGCATTCGTCAAGCCGAAAGACATGATTGTACACTCGTACGACCCGTAGCGAGTAGAGAAAGCCGTCTTTGGAATATCTTCAGGCCTGATTCAGACTTGATGATAGCCCAATCTCAGATCAATCTTGGAGAATACCCGAGCTCCGGTCAATTGATCGAAAAGGTCGTCAATCCGTGGCAACTGGTACTTGTTCTTCACCGTCACTGCATTCAACGGACGGTAATCAACGCACAAACGTAGAGTCTTATTTTTCTTCTTCACAAAGAGTGCAGGACTGCCCCAAAGTGATGAGCTGGGGCGGATGAAACCCTTCTCTTGAAGTTCACCCAGTTGCTTCTTCAATTTCTCCAATTCATTCGGAGGCATCTGATAGGGACTCTTAGAAATCGGGGTGGTACCAGGTAGTAACTCGATGTCCCGGACCGGAGGCATTCCAAGCAATTCTTCGGAAAACATGTCCACAAAGTCACACACTATGGGGACTTCATGAATCTCCATAGCCGACTTCGCTTCAAGTGCACAAAGATGCGGTTCTTGCAGCTTCGGCGAGATTCCAACTTGCTCGCCGGGTGAACTTGTGAGGGAGATGAATTTCTTAACACAATCGATTTGTCCCGAGTGTTGGGACAGCCAATCCATGCCAGATATCACATTCAAATTCGCTGAATTGAGGAGGATAAGATTTGCCAAAAACCCCACTCCTCCAATCTCAACAGAAACATCCCGACATTCACTTTCAGCTCTCATTTCCTACCCCGGAGAACGAATAATCAAAGGAACATGCAAAGGAACAATGAGAAGATCACTATATGCTTTGTGATAGGCTGTCCTGCTTGGTTCTATCGTGCTACGTGCTCTACTTGCATTACCACGCTCTACCTGCGTTACTGATGAGGATATCCCTATCAACACTGCTGAATTTACTTTCTTTGTAAGAACGCACTAATTGGTCCTATTACTCGAGTTAGGGTTAAGCTACTTGCATAACAGGTGAATTTGCTCCGTACTAAGTTTAGCTGACTTACATGAGAATTGGTTACTACCTAATGCATATATCTTATGTATTTTCAGGTTTGACAAAGAAGTTGTATGGAAGACTAAATGGGTGAAGAAAGCCAGAGCCAAATTAATGGAGGAGAACCATGGAAGATCAAGAGAAGTCACTTTAAGTTGTCACGACCAGGTTCGTTATCGCAATCAGGTCCACGATCAGGTCCGTTGCCACGACCAGATCCACGACAAGGCCCACGACTAGGTCTTGATCGAAGGTTGTAGTCGTGCAGGGCAGCGAACGTCGGTCGGAGTCTACGACCAGATGCCGCCATGCGGCATTAAAGGGGAATGTCTAAGCAGTCTAAGACTTAGAGAAAGAGTCTCATAGCATACAGTGCAAGCCCAAACCGAGTGGAGGTCCAAGCGTAAACAATACTCGGTGTGAACAGTGCGTTACGTGAATAGTAATTCCAAATTACAGTTTGTTTCAGCATGTGCAGCCTACCCTAGTCCATGCGTGAGTCGTGAAGGGGCGCCATAAGTATCCTTGCCCCCTCCTTTGTATCCCTTAGATCATATTTTATTCAAAAAAATAACATATTACTTTTCAGCACTTATTATTCTCCTAGGGTTAGCTATTGCAACCAAAATCTAGAGAGGAGAATTGGGTGTTCTTCGCCGTTGTCCTTGCTCGTCCTTGTGGATTGGGGGAGCATTGCATCCACTTGGTGGTCTCGTGGAGATTCAACATCTAAGCGTGTGGTTGGGCGAGTTTATGTGTTGCTGTGGATTTCATGGGAATATGTTACAGATCTTAGGATGATGTGACAATTGGCAATGGCGTTTATGGTTTGTAGTTTCACGTGTTTTCGACAAAGCTACAGGTATTCTGGACAGGGGCGGTCCGACCGGTCCTTGCACGGCGGTCCGACCGGTCCCAAATCGGTCGGACCGGCCATGTGGGTGTAATCCATGATGGCGTGGGTGTAATCCAGCAACGATCTCGTTATCAATCTATGCAAGGTTTGCTTGAGATAAGTCTCTTTTCGTTCTTACTTTCAATTTGGTGATTTTAGGGCTTCCTTTGATCCGCGAGTTTGTGATTGATTCTTTCACGTGGATTAGCTTGCTGTGATATGTGTGAATCTATCTAGCATCATCTTGATCATCAATCTCTCACGAACAAGCATTAGGATCAAGTTTTCGTTCTTGCCCGGTTTTAGACCTTCTGTTAATCAATTGACAATTGCTCAAGATCGTTCCAAGAATTATCATAATATTCGATTGGAATAGGTCCTCAATAGCATAGAGAAGGTGTGTGCAAAGTTTCGTGAAGTTTGGAGTTGAGAATCAAAAGTTAGACCTAATTGCAACTTCGTCATCGGGCTGTTTTTCGTTTCGAGCTCACGGTCGATCGCCCCACACCGCAGGTCGACCGATTTTGGTGCCGGTCCGACCGCCCACACCAGAGGTCGATCGATTTGGTGCCGGCCGACCGCCAAGATAACTGTGATCGGGCCGACCGCCACCGTTAGATTTGATTCTTCTTGATTTTTGTCGCATTGCTTAGGGGTTTTAATTGGATTCAATACTAGTCTTCCATTGTCTTGGTATATTGATCTTCATAGCTTTCTAATAGCTACTTGGAGTAAAATTGTATTGAGTTCATAATTTGTGAAAAAGTGGCGTGCTCTATTCACCCCCTCTAGTCGCCTTTACGGTCCAACAAGTGGTATCGAGCCCGGTTAGTTCAATCTTGATCTTAACCGGTCACTGAACTTTGGCGATGGATAGATTCTCTACAAAACCGCATATGTTCAATGGACAAGACTATGCATATTGGAAGAATCGTATGCGATTATTCCTTGAGAGCGAGGACAAGCTATATGGGACGTTGTTCGATCCGCTCATTATTCCCGAGGTTAAAACTCACATTCGTGGTTCTTTTGGCTAACAACAACAAGGCCAAGAATCTTTTATATGGTGCGCTTGGTAGACAAGAATATGATAGGATTTGCAATTTTATGATTGCAAGACGAGATTTGGAACACCCTCGAAACCTATCATGAGGGTTCGTCCCAAATTAAGAAAGTGCGCCAAACAATCTATAAGCGTGATTATAACAAATTTGAGATGCGTCCTGGAGAGAGCATCGATGACATTTTCAGTCGTTTTAATAAAGTGATTAATCAAATGAAAGCTGTTGATATTGAATATTCTCAATCTGAAAATGTCACCCACCTCTTGGCTGCAATCAACTCCAAGGAGTGGGAGATGAAGGCTACTGCTATAGAAGAGAATGTTGATCTTTCGAGTCTTACTTTAGAATTGCTTAATAGTAAACTCAAGACTCATGAAATTAAAAGAGTTGATCATCCCAAGAAAGACAATTTAGCTTTGGTAGCAGATCCTCTCAAAAAGGTTTCTAATGATTCTTTTGAATCTTCTTCTGGATTTTCATTTGCTTGCTTATCTGCGATTTCTAAGGAGGAGCTTGAAAATATTCCTGAGACAGAGTTAGCTCTTTTAGCTAAAAAATTCACACGGGCTTACAACAATGTGAGAAATAAAAAGAGAGGTGGTCCTGTTACTTACTATGAGTGTGGAGAGCTTTACCACATCCGGGCCAATTGCCCCAAGCTAAAAGGTAAGGGTAAGCACAGGGAGGAGAAGACAGCTTGCAAGAAGCCTCATGAGAACAACTCTGAGTATGATGCTGTCAAGCTCATAAAGGCCGCTCACCGGGTCCTTGCCGCTTTTGGAGAGCAATCCATTAGCGATGTGGACTCCGGGAGCGAAGAGGACAAGAAAGGGAAGGCCAAGGACTTCACCGGCATGTGCTTCATGGCTGATACCGACGACATTGATAATGATGAGGTATCTTTTTCTTATGATGAGCTTTCTGCTAAATATGATTCTATAGTTGAGCAAGTGCTTAGTCAAGATGAAGCGCTAGAATTTGTCATGACTAAAAATAAGAAACTAGAGTCAAAATTGGTAAATGAAACTAGAACTTGCAAATGTTAAGACTCTTGAACTCGATGAATGTTTATCTTGTCATGCTATGCATTGAAATTACCAATTTACAATCTGCTCATAATATTGCTTTACAACAACTTGAAAATGCTAGAACCGAGTTAATTGAAATTAAATCGCTCCTTGTGAAAAATGCTTAGAGTCTAGCAAGTTGATTGCTTCGATGTGATTGATTCTAGCCCTTGCACTTCATGCTTAGAAAAGAACGTGAAATCAAAGATATCTTAGAAGTCGCTAGAGTCAAATATGCTAAGCTTAAGGACAATATTGAAAATACTACTTGTGCTTCATGTTCCGCTCTTAAGCTTGAAATTGCTTTGTATAAGGAGAAATCAATGGATAAAACTTATGATGCTTGTGTTAACTTGAGAAAAGAAAATGCTTACCTTCATGATACATTAGAGAAATTTTCTAAAGGTAAAAACAATTAAACATGATTCTTGACAAGTCTAAAACTCCTTATAAGAAGCAAGGTTTAGGATTCAATTCTTTTCAAGACAATTCAAACCCAAAAGTCATTCAAGTCTTGGAAAAGGTTTAATTGAATTCAAAACCCAACTCGCAAAAACATCTTTTAAATCTGCAGGTTTTGCCCAACCTTGTATTAATTCAAATGGTGCTTCTTCTAGTGGTACCAAGTACCATTGCACTTATTGCAAGAAAAGTGGGCATTTGATTGAATTGTTGGCGAGGTTGAAAATAATAGGAAAAATCTTGATAGAATTTCATTCAGCAACCTAGAGCTTTTATGAGACATGGTAACACCGAAAGGAATAAACTCGGATTAGGATTTTCTCACATGCTAATCATTATGTTTCTACATATCCTAATTCTCATGTTCTTGATCATCGGTCCGATTGGTGCTCACCGGTCGACCGTTTTGGTCGCCGGCCCGACGGCCAAGACAACGCGGTCGATCGCCTGTGATGATTTAATTCCCATGTTAACTTAAACATTGCTCATAACAAAATTTTAGATGAAATCAAGGATAACACTACGCTTTGCATACTACTCGCAGACGTGTGTCTCAAGATCGGGTTCCCAAGTCTTGTTTAACTAACCCTTGATGTCGAGACACATCGTTCTTCCGTGCCTTGATTTTTCGTGATTGCCGCGAAAGAGGAAGAGCACATGCTTTGTCGACTCTGACTATTCACATCATATTACCAGAGACTCAAGATGGTTCATCTCCTTCACGCGGTCGACGGGTTTCAAGCATATCCGAGAACTTCCCATCGCCAGGCCGTTAAGCTCTTATTCAGGTACTTACACTCTACTCTCTTTGTATGGCATTTGATATTCCTGTTCTTTATCCTTGTCCATTCGGGGGTTTTTCTTATTCTGATTGTGCGGGCTGTCGGCTAGATAGGAAGAGTACCTCAGGCGCTTGTCACCCACTAGGCACTTCTTTTGTCTTTTGTTTTTATCCTCACCAAATCTTTATACCCAACTAGGTTTGCCACCTTGAGAAGCGAGTTAGGGGTTATTTATCCTTATGGGTTGGTTTGAGGGGGAGTTCGATCTTTTCTGGTCTTTCTTTGTTCTTTTGATCTTTTATTGTTCTTTTTCTGGACTTAGTGATCTTTTTGAACTTTTTAGGTTTTAGGCTTTTAATTGCATCTCATTGTGTCATATTGCATTCATATGAAAAATCCAACAAGTGGTATAACAACAAGTGGTAACAACAAGTGGTTACATCAAGTGGTATGAAAAATCCAAAAAGATGCATTATAATATAAGTTTTTCTGCTTATCTTTTAAAATTGATGGAGCTTTGCCTATTACCCTTTAGAGCTTTTGTATTTCAATTCTTGCTCAATGTCATGTCTAGTTCTTTGACTTGCTAGAATTATCATGCTTTTACATGTGTAGCTAAGTCTTTGCTATATGAGCTAGAACCTTTTAAACAACTCGAATTAAGAAATTGCTATTTGTGGATGTTTTAGCGAGTTGTAAATTAGTGCTCCTCTTGTGACATTGGCCTGCTGTAATTGCTTTGTTAGCTCTTTGATCTAAAATTGACCATTACTTGAGCTTTTGTGTTCTTGAGATTCTAAACTGCTCATGTGAAAAATGAAAATCAAGATTGTCTTATGCTTAAATTGTGCCAAACTATTCTTACGAGACCGCTTGTCAAAAGACATGAACTTGGAGATAGTTTGATGAACGACGATCTCATGGGGATCGCTTGTCGAAATGACATGAACCTCAAGATTTGTCGCCTAGTAGAAGCTTAGAAAGAGTTTGTGGATGACTCCTAGTCCGGGATCTTCTTTACTAAGATATACCTTTAATCAACTTCGGTGAAGCTTAGGATGAGTTTGTGGATGGCTCCTAGTCCAGATCTTATCACTAAGTTAGATCATTAGTCAACTTCAATATTCAATGCAAATGAGAAAAATATTGACAAATGGGCGTTTACAAAATATTGAGCAAAATGATTCAATACGGGACTTGATTGACTCTTAATGTGGTCTTTGTTAGATTTTTGATCTCACTTTGACATTTTGACATGGCCAATTTCACTTTAGGATCCATGTTGATGAACTTGCTGAATTTGAAGCGTTGCTTAAATTGATCAAATTTACTGCTTTACTTTTGAGCCTTTGTGCTTAGCTTTGATATATATGTCTTACCATGATCTTGCTAGCTATTACTCACAGCTTGATATGTCGTTTGTGCAATATTAGAGATACTAGATTGTTCTTTTGGGTAATCTCCAAAGCTTCTTGTAATCAAAATTGAAAAATACAAAAATGAAGCCACTCCATTGCACTTCATGCATACCCTGCTTATGCTTCTTTTATTTTCGCTTCTTTCTTTATCATCTATTGGTTATCTCTGGACGAGAGGAAGGCGTGATTCCTTGATGAATCCATTGTCAAAGGGGGAGAAGATGTGTTAATTAATGAGAAGATATTTCTTTGGGAGAAGATGTGTTATATTTCTTTGCTATTTTTATTTGGAGAAGATGTGTTAATGAGAAGATATTTCTTTGTTGGGGGAGAAGATTAAACAAAGGGGAGAAATTTTGAGATATATATATATTTGTTTTACAAAGGGGGAGTAACTGAAAAGTTGAAAGTTTTTGAAAATCGAGGATCATAGTGAGGGGGAGTTCTTGAGTTGCATTCTTATTGTTTATTGAATATTCTGAACTTGAATTGCATTCTTTTATCCTCACAATGATCATAGGTCAACTGAACAATTGTTCTTTCATATGGACCTTATGTGAGAATTTTGACCCTTTTCTGGAAATCAAAGTTTTTATGCTTTCTTTTGCCTTGTCTCACATGCCTATACTATTCTGATGCCAGCTTGGTCATTTTCATTGCTTTTTCTTGCTTATGGACCAAGTTGTGCCTTTGTGCTAAACTGCGAGTAAACTCGCTTTCAAACCTCTTACTTACATTTTTCGGATAATTGCCAATGTGTTCATCAAGGGGAGATTGTGGATTTCATGGGAATATGTTACGATCTTAGGATGATGTGACAATTGGCAATGGCGTTTACGGTTTGTAGTTTCACGTGTTTTCGACAAAGCTACAGGTATTCGGATGAGGCGGTCCGACCGGTCCATGCATCGGCGGTCCGACCGGTCCCAAATCGGTCGGACCGGCCATGTGGGGCGGATCGGACGGCGGTGACCTAAAAGTGTTCAAAACGAGTGGGCCAAAAATAGGTGTTGTAGGCAAGTGAGGGATCCCAATGCACTTGGTCTCATGATTTTGGAGTCTCCAAGAAAAGTTCTATTGGTTTAAAGTTTCAGTAGGTTTCGGATTTTCAGGGGTTAAAATTCGGCTAAGTCCCAAGGGGCGGTCCGACCGACTCACAGGGAGCGGTCCGACCGGCTCACCTGGAGCGGTCAGACCGGTAATGGCTTGAACGTCGGCCAACTTCGTGGCGATGTTGTTTTGTTAGGTCAAAGTCATTGGTATCGTGGCATATGGTTTGCATGATGCATGTTTTGACTAACATGGGTCAAGTTGTGAAGAACTTGTTCCCGAATTCGTGTTTGCTTGTCTATGGTTGTGCAGGTAGCTTGATGGTCAACGACGGTCAACCTGGCTGCCCCACCTGGCTCTTTTTTCTCCCTCGCCTTTTTATGTTTCAAAACCCTAATTGTCTTTAGGGGAGTTGAGGTGGAGGCTAGGGCTTTTCATGGTTTGAGGAGAATTTCGTGATCTTGGATTGACCACTGATCCATGATGGTGTGGGTGTAATCCAGCAACGATCTCGTTATCAATCTATGCAAGGTTTGCTTGAGATAAGTCTCTTTTCGTTCTTGCTTTCAATTTGGTGATTTTAGGGCTTCCTTTGATCCGCGAGTTTGTGATTGATTCTTTCACGTGGATTAGCTTGCTGTGATATGTGTGAATCTATCTAGCATCATCTTGATCATCAATCTCTCACGAACAAGCATTAGGATCAAGTTTTCGTTCTTGCCCGGTTTTAGACCTTCTGTTAATCAATTGACAATTGCTCAAGATCGTTCCAAGAATTATCATAATATTCGATTGGAATAGGTCCTCAATAGCATAGAGAAGGTGTGTGCAAAGTTTCGTGAAGTTTGGAGTTGAGAATCAAAAGTTAGACCTAATTGCAACTTTGTCATCTGGCCGCTTTTTTCTCTGCTCGAGCTCACGGCCGGACCGCCCCACACCAGAGGTCAGACCAATTTTGGTGCCGGTCCGACCGCCCCACACCAGAGGTCAGACCGATTTGGTACGATCGATCGCCAAGATAATAAATGCATCGACCGCCACTTCTGTTAGATTTGATTCTTGCTTGATTTTTGTCGCATTGCTTAGGGTTTTAATTGGATTCAATACTAGTCTTCCATTTGTCTTGGTATATTGATCTTCATAGCTTTCTAATAGCTACTGGAGTAAAATTGTATTGAGTTCATAATTTGTGAAAAAGTGACCGTGCTCCTATTCACCCCCCCTCTAGTCGCCTTTACGGTCCAACAGTTGCAGGTTGTTGCATTGGCATCGTATTGGTTTCATGCGATTCGCTGGGCTACTCGAGTTATCTTGATCTTACGTCGAGAAGTTAGGGCAACCAGTATCATCTTGGTATCATAGCTCCATTGACTCATAGGATTTTATCTAGCTACCTTAAATTTTCGTTTTCAGTCTTATACACAAAACTCCAAAAAATTTCCTTTTAGCCTTTGTGTTCAATCTGAAATTTCCGTGAGTGTTGCTAGGTTTGTATCCATTGGATTTGTGTTTAGCTTGCTGATCTTAGGGTTTCCTTTGCGCTACTTTTACTCTTGTCGTTCCAATGGTATAAACCGATCTAGTATTGGTTTAGGTCATTCTAGTTGTGGGCATTAGGGTTTGTTGCAACTCGTGTCCTATTTGGGCCGAGTACTACTCGCATACCCTAATTTGAGTTTTCTATTCGATCTCTTGGCCGAATCAAAGTGGGTTTCCGAAACCGAATTTTGACACCAAAACCGAGAGGTCATTGCACCAGGAAGTCTTTTCGACTACCTGGTCGGGGGAGGTTCGACTATGCGACTACCTGGCCGGAAGTCTTCGACTAACTAGTTGGAGGAGGTTCGACTACACTACTGTAGCAGTCCGTTTTTCTTTGAAAACTATCTCATCCTTTGTGGGAACTTTGAATCTGTTAAGACAAGCTCTTTGACTTGCATAGGTCTGCATACATAATATTTCTATACTTGCGATTGTGAAATCAAATTTGGGAAGGAAGTGTTTGCTCATTGATTGTGCTCCTTGTTCGAACGGCCATAGTATATAAAAAAGAGAAAGAAAGAAAGAAAAGAAAACAATCAAGAAAGAAAGGAAAATCATATTCAAGTTGGCCGAACCATAATTGAGCTTTATACCCCCATTGGTTATCTATTATCATGCAATCTTTTGCGCTCATATCACTTGTGCAATTAGCTTGTGTCTTTCTATAACTTGTACAATACGAGCTACTTTGTTCATCACTTATATCCTATTAGCTCACTCTTTGATTGCATTAAGTTCCAATAGCCTTGCGTGTGAGTTGCTTTCTTCATCACTTATACTTTGAGATCAGCAACTAAGCATTCAGTTTAGCTTTGATATTTACTTATCATTACAATATCAAGATTTCATATTGATAGGATATACACTTTACCCTCCAAGCTTCACATATATACATTATTTGTACAATTCTTCAACTGTGAACTCGCTTAACCATCACCTTGGTATAATCTCCACACTACCAAAGTGCATGCTACTTTGCTTTTCAGTAAAAGGTAAGTAAGAACTTTGGTGGTAAGAAAGGGTGAGGTTGAGAGAGAGATTTTCATACATATATACATAGCTCTTTGTCTATTGTTATTTTTGCACAACTAACTATGTGAGGAGCAAGTCATAGCATTGTTGATGAGTTAGAAGGTGATCTTAATGCGCCAGTTACTCGCTTTTAATATCAAGCTTTACGAGGCACATTAAGGCAGGAGTTTGAAGTGGGAACTTTGGTGTTGGAGGAGAGATATGATAAACTCCAGGGGGAAGTGACCAACTCGGTCCAGGATCTTTAGATTGACATGAATCAACAACTGCACGTTTTATGCACCATTGTGGTGGCTGATCTCGTTCGTGAACTTCGACCACAAGATGAAGCTAATGTGCACAACGATGGCTATCCACCACAATTTGATGAGACTGATGTAGAGATCGTTGCACGTCTTGCTCGTGAAGCTCAAGAACACCGTCACCGTGTGGTGGCGCAAGCTATTCGGCCACCATCACCTGGGCGTGGTGCGGGAGGTATGAATTATGGTCCAAGGAGGGGCCATGGTTATGGAGGACGTGGTGGAGCTGCATATGACATCGACAATGACTTCTACAAGCACCACAATGACGGTTACTGTCGCTGGGAGCACAACGACGAATAGAAGTTTGGTAAATTGAATTTTTTTTCTTCTATATCTAAGTTTACAGGTGGTACTGACACGGAGGAGTATCTCACTTGGGAGCTCAAGGTCGACAAGGTATTCTGTTTGCACAACTACTCCGAACAAAAGAAGCTAGCAATGACATCACTTGAATTCGATGGTTATGCACTCGTTTGGTGGGAACAAGTTCAGAACCAAAGGCGCGAACATAGAGAGCATCCTATTACCACATGGGAAGAGATGAAGCATCAAATGCGCACACAGTTTGTCCCTACACATTACAAACATGATCTCTTTGATAAATTGCAGCACTTGAAGCAAGAAACTCTTACGGTTGAGGAGTACTACAAAGAGATGGAGATGGCCATGATTCGAGCAAACATACATGAACAAGAGGAGCAAACAATGACGAGGTTCTTGTTGGGGTTGAACTATTCCATCAAGCGCATCACTGAATTTCAGTCCTACAATAATATGGTTGAATTGGTGCATCAAGCGACCAAAGCGGAACGCCAAGTGCAGCAAGATGCTAAAGTAACAAAGGGATCATCTTTCACTTCCTGTTCAGCACCTACAGGAGGTAAACCTAATCCCCATTTTGGTTCATTTCGTGCTAACATTTCTAGTGCAAGTGTTGTTCCTAGTTTACGTACTGCACCAAGTGTGAAAGAAGTTACTACTCCAAGTGCCAAGAAGCTCCCGATGCCTAGTGCTACTTCTTCGGTAGGATCTACCACAAAGAGTAATGCCATTCAATGTTTCAAGTGCTCGAGGGCATGGTCATATTGCTAGGGAATGTCCAAATAACCGCACCATGCTTGTCACAGACGAGGGAGATTATGATTCCACGAGTGAAGATGCCACGTGGTGATGGTCCTTTCAAATTGCTCACTAAGATCAATGATAATGCTTACAAGTTCGAACCTCTGGGTGATGACTATGCAGTGAGTACTACGTTTAATGTTGTTGATTTATCACTATTCTTTGGATCAGTGGACATAGAGTCGAGGGCAACTCCTTTTCAAGAGGGGAAGGATGACGAGGACATCCCTACCAACACTACTGAATCTACTACTCTTATCAAGAACACACCAATTGGTCCTATTACTCGAGCTAGGGCTAAGCTACTTGCACAACAGGTGAATTTGCTTCTTAATGAGTTTCGCTTTGACTTACATGAGAATTGGCTACTACCTAATGCATCTATCTTATGTGTTCTCAGGTTTGACAAGGAAGCTGCATGGGAGACTAAAGTGGAGAAGAAAGCCGGAGCCAAAGTAATGGAGGAGAATCATAGAAGATCAAGAGAAGTCACTTTAAGTTGTCACGACTAGGTCCATTATCATGACTAGGCCCATGAGCAGGTCCGTTGCTACGACCAGGCACATGACCAGGTGTAAAATCGAGGTGGCCGACTAGAGGGGGGGTGAATAGGCGGTTTTAAAAAACTTTTGGCTCTAAAACCAATATATAATGCGGAAGCTAATAACGAATTGGTTTTGCACAATTAAAACCTAAATAAACTAGGCTCAACTAAGTGCACCAACAATACAAGGGAGCAATCATACAAAGATATATAAGCAATTAAAGCTTGTAATGTAAATTGCTCAAAGTAAAGCACAAGTAAAAACAAGATGACACGATGATGTTTTATTGTGGTGTTCGGAGACTTGCCGGTCTCCCCTAATCCACGTTGAGGTAAGCCCAACCACGTTGGACCGGCTCCACTAATTAAGCCAACACCTCCGAGGCAAGTCCAACCACTTGGACCGGTTCCAAATCGAACCAACACCTCGCTCCACTATGTTTGCTCTTCCTCCACTCCGGAGATGGCGAGCACCAAACCACTCACAAACACGTCGGGTCTTCTCACAAGCTTCTTGAGAAGATCACCGCGCACGACGCCTCCACGCCGTCTAGGTGTCGGCAAACACCAAGAGTAACAAATCCAAACTTTCACTTGAACTAATCAAGTGTCAACGCTCACGTGGATACACAATCCACTACCTAAGGCAACAAATGCACTTAGGATTTACTCTCCAAGCTCACCAAGTGCAACACATGCACATAGGAGATGAGAGGCTTGCTCTTAGCTCAAGAATGAGTATAGCACTCAACAATAGCACCAATAACCTCTCTCAACCGGCCAAGGTGGATATATATAGCCCACACACAAAAACTAGCTGTTGGGAGAAGATTCCCACAAATCAGCATAGGGCCGGTCTGACCGCCAACCAATGGCGGCCGGATCGCTTCGATGCGCCAACGGCTAGAAAACTAGCTGCTGGGCCTTCACCGTCGGACCATCACAAATCGGTCGAGCACTGGCCATCCGATCGCCTGATAGAAATTTGGCTAAGTCCCAAAACAGATGCTCTCGAATAATCGTTCCGCACCAACCCCGAAACTTCCTCATATCGAAAGTTTCGTTTTCACAAGGGCGGAACTTCCAGACAGAGATTCCAAGTTAAAGCAAATCAGTCCGACCGCCCAACACATGGCGGTTCGACCGATTGGCCACCGGTCAGACCGGTCCACGCCGTCGGTCTGACCGGCATACCACAGAAGCAAAACACATTTGCTTCACTTCAAATGGCGAAACATATTCGCCCATTTGAGTACAATTCCAACAAGGTTAAAAGATGATATTCTCAGCTAGTTGCAAAATACATTTGCCAATATTTTAGAATACTCATCACAAGGAATAAGGTACATGGATTTACACTATTTGCAAAACACATTTGCAAACTTAAGTCACATGCTACAAGGGTTATTATGCATGAGCCTTGACTATTTGCAAAACACATTCGCAAATAAATAGCATCATGCCTAGATGAGCTAGAGCAATCATATTAAGCTATCAACACATGACTAACTCAAAGTACTAGTTAAGACCCCTTTTAATAGTACGACAATCCTATACTAGCAATCCGGTCTTCCATCCAAACACCAAGACCGGTAAAAGACTAGGAACACATCCTTAGCCCTAGCTAGTCATACATTTACCTTGCATCTTCTTGAAACATGATGACGCACATCAAAACTTCAAGTCTGGGTCATTAACTCGATAATCATCAACACATGATGATTCTTTGCTTGACCTCCATCAACACATGATGGGTCTTCTTTTGTCTTGATGATCAACTCATGATCATCTCTTCTTGATAAGCATCAACTCATGATGCATCCTTTACACCAAGCTCTTGACTTGATGATCAACTCATGATCATCCCAAGTCTTCATCATCCTGGAACATAACCTATTCATCCAACTCATGAAAAATGTTAGTTCCACAATATGATTATCATTAATTACCACACCATACCATTAACTCATAATGGTGGGACAAGATACTCAATCTTTCCCTCTTTAGTAATTGATGATAACCATTTCAAACACAAATAAATTTGATTTGATAAAGGCAACATAACGTGAGTATATATGAACTACACAAGTTACATATACTCACGACATGAGTATGTAAGAACTACACAAGCTCTATTTACTCAAAACATGAGTATACAAAAACTACACAAGCTCTATATACTCAAACGGATATGTTTCAAAGTAAAGATCCCAAATATATGTGGAAGAAGGAATATAGATTAATACTAATGAAACCACAAAATATAGAATGAGCTCCCCCTAAATGTGTGCATACACATATGTGTAAAGAGAATATATGCACATATTCAAGATATACTTATGGTAGAGTTTTTCCTATATTTTGGATCCAAGGAATGCAACAATATATATAAGATTAAGTCGAAAGCATACCTCGTTGAATTTCACCTTTATATCCAAATGAGACTATACATGATAATACTAAACAAGAGAGTTAGTCTCACAATTAGATTTATCATTAATCACCAAAACACTCCATTAACTCATAATGACAGGTCTAGATCTTTCACCAGGTCTTGGCTGAAGGTTGTAGTTGTGCAGGATAGGGCACGTCGGTTGGAGTCTATGACCAGATGCCACCATGCGGGTCCACGACCAGGCCCATGATCAGGTTATGGCCGAAAGTTGTAGTCGTGCGCAGGCGGTGGAATGTCTTGGTCTGAGTCACGACTGATGCGCATCTTGGCGCTAAAGGGGAAGGTCTAAGCAGTCCAAGACTTAGAGAGAGAGAGGCCCATAGCACATGGTGCAAGCCCAAACCGAGTGGAGGCTCAAGATGTGAATAGTACTCAACGTGAACAGTGCGTGACGTAAACAATAATTCCGAATTAGAGTTTGTTTCAGCATGTGCAGTCGGCGTGAGTCGTGGAGGGGCGCTATAAGTACCCTTGCCCACTCGTTTGTATCCCTTAGACCACGTTTTATTTAAGAAATAACATATTGCTTTTCAACACTTGTTTTTCTCCTAGAGTTAGCTATTACAACCGAAATCTACAGAGGAGAATTGGGTGTTCTTCGTCGTTGTTCTCGCTAATCCTTGCGGACTGGGGGAGCATTGCATCCACTTAGTGGTCTCATGAATTTTTGATATTTAAGCGTGTGGTTGAGCGAGTTTATGTGTTGCAGGTTGTTGCATTGGCAACGTATTAGCTTCATGCGATTCGTGAGGCTACTCGAGTTATTTTGATCCTACATCGAGAAGATAGAGTACCCGTATCGGTTACTATTATTGTTAGTTCTCTTGTGTTGTGATTCTTACAACCCACAGCGCGTACATGACACTGGAGTGCAAACACAACATAGGTATATCTTCTACATCACACTTTGTATGTAACTGATGCAATAGTTAGCATTCATATCCCTATGCCTACCCTAATACAACTACTATGTTTTGGTCTCAGCCCATAGGATGTATGTACCACACTTAATTTCACTCGCAAGAGGCTTTTGAATGCAGCATCTTCGAGCCAGGTAAAGAAAGACGCCATATTTTCCTCTCAGGCTTGATTATACGACAATTTCATGCACATATAACATGTCCATAAAAAAAAAAGATAAAGAAATATTCTTCGTTCTGTCATACTACTGCACACAAGAAAAGGTCTACGATTATTTCGCTACCAAGCTATGCGTCTCCACACACACACACACACACACACACACACACACACACACACAAATTCCTCCATGATGCCTGCTCCAAAAGAAAGGTTTCATCAGACGACACAGACAGTCCACCTGAAACTCTTCTGAACAGGTCACAATCCGCAAAGAAAACTATTCATGCTATCTTACAATTTGTTATTTCTATTCGTTGTCGTTTTGTCCTATCTCACTTACATTTCACTGAAATAATTTTGATACGCTCCCTTACTGTACTCGAGATAACAGCTCAGTACGAATCACTGAAAAAAAAAACGGAAACTCTGCATTTTTGAAAAACTGCTGTACTCATATCTATTTAAAAAAATATATAAACACACCAACATTTTTAAAGCTTTCCATACCTATGATTATGTTTTTCAGTTCTGAACAATCTGCTAATTTCTGTAAATTATACTTTCGTAACAGCAACTAAAGGTTGCCAATTATAGATTATATCCTTTAAAATCCGCCATACAATCATCTCTAAAAAAATATCCATCTAGAAAAGCTTCCGTTTTACAGTCTTTTACTGTATATGATTATGAAGTTCGGCTGTACAAACTGCTATATAATCTGTACTATGAACACTATCAACAATCATACATCCTGAGATGCAATAACAAAGCATCAATATGTCCTGTAAACAGACTCTTTACCACGAACTTTATGACAACATCATTCACTATGAAAGCAGCTATATAATATTGAACATTACATTGGAACACACTCATATTTTTTTCCAGTGTAAAAGATTAATTGCCCCATCTATACGTACAGTTTTCCTACCGCTTGATGTTCTATTTTTCCTAACAGGTCATCGTATGAAGCGTGTGTTTTGCTTGTCGCGTGCACGCCTACGTTACAGTCCACATCATCGTATGAGACGTGTGTTTTGCTTGTCGCCCGCATGCTTACGTAACATACTACGCACCGTGTAACTAAATCGGCAAAGCATGTAGTTTGCTTTGCTCAGAATTCTATCATCTTAATATGTATGTTTCCTATCCTACGGACTCTAGAACGACATCAACATGTTACCCTTTTCAAACCCTCGGCAAACAATACTTAAGCATGCTCAACTTAATACAGGGCGTCAGCTCTACCTGCTCTTGTATATTTTTTTATACAGCTATCGCAGTTTCTCTTATGTTGTATCAGGTTTGCTCTAGCTGTGCGGCTTACCAACTATCCTAACCTTTTTGACTCATCGTTGCATTGGTTATGCATTCTGTCCGTATCAATTTGTGACCATTCTACTGTCTGACCTATAGCAGGTTCTAAAACCTAACGAAAAAACTGATAGCTGACAACAGATTATAAACATAAATACTCTATTTGTTTTAGTTAACATAACCATAGCTGTGTTATATTATTGTGTCTATCGCCTGCATCTCTATGCCTTCTATCACTGACGACTCTGTAGTACCAACTAGTATATTTTAAACGACTAACTGGAATAGAATAAGGAAATCAGGAATTGGAATTGGGTTTGATGAATATCTCCTGTTTGGATTGCCCAATGAATTGAAATTGGATCTGGGCCCAATGCCACGATATTAGCAGATATAAGAGGGCTGGCCACTCCAATTCAGGCGAAATCGGCCTCCTACTCGAGTCACTCGACCTCCTCGACTTCATCTCCCTCTCTCGACTTCCTTCTCTGCCGCCACCATCGCCGGTGAGATCTCGACGAACGCTATCGAGCCTTTGCCTGCTGCCGACTGCTTTCCAAGCTTTGACACCCCCTTTCTTCTTCATCTCCGATGCCCCGTGGAGAGCCGCCACCGCCAGCCATGTCGACCTGCAACCCCGCCGGCCCCGTCGACATGCGCCGTCGACCTCCACCACCAAGATCCAGTGCTGCCACCACCTCTTCCCCTTCTTCCACATCACCGGCGGCGCCCGGTTGACCTCCACCGTCGAGATTCAGCACCGCCGCCGCCGCCACCGCTTCCTCTTCTTCCTCACCTCCACGGTCCACCGCTGCCAGCGCTGTCAAGATGTGCCGCCCCCAGGTCCCCGATGACCACCGTCTCCACCGCTGTAGGTATGCTTTTTACGTTTGGATTTCTCAAAGTGTGCAACCAAACAACAATTGGAATTGATTTGGATCCAATTTCCATTTCAACAATTTCCTTCAAAACCAAACAAACGAATTTGAATTGCAGCCCATTTCCACTTCCACTTGAAATCTAATTGGGACTCCATTTCCAGGAGTCCAATTCAATTCCACAAACAAAACGGACCTAAGGGAAAATGAGCAGCTTGATTTTGTAGCAACTCTTCTAGGCCCAAATCAATTCCTTTTGTGGCTGCTTCATTATCCTAGTTTCCTGTGCACAAACAAAAAAAGAAGCTCAAATGAGACATGGGGGATTCAGGTGAGAGCAATAATCAATTAATTTAAGTGCTAAGAATCTGTATTTGCAACTTCTTAACACAAATCGACAATCCTTGTGTACAGAAAAAAAATCCATACCCGAAACCTGAACAGAACAAATGTTATAAATGCGGTCAAACAATAGCTGTAGCATGAGATGATATCGGGAGAAACATGGGTAGCAGAGTCACAAAAAGAAGGAATAGGCTAGATTGTTCAGCTGTATAGGATTTGTGATATAGTAAGCTAAACAACAGGAATCTAAATGCATCAAAACATACACAGCCTGGATAGGACACGGCACCAAGAAAACAACAACTGGGCCTCAAAATCTTTATGTCCAACTTCAGAGAGAAGCAAACATGAACATGTTGCCTTCAGTACAGGTATGATTAAGCAGTATGCACAAAAAAGCCCTAAACCATACGTGATCACCTGAATAGCTAAGAGAAGATGGTTGATTAGTGACGCCATAGCAGTAGAGGCCTCAACAAAATTACCTTAGTCTCTGTTTTTCCTAGAGAAGTAACAGATAAGACATCAATACTATGCTATCTATACCCCTCAGGGATAACGGACCCAAGGAAGAAGTTTTTGAAAAGAACTAAGCTCAGAAATTAATTCAATATCAATATACTCAAAGACAGTTGAAAAAACAAAGGCAAAAGACAGACGATTGACCTGTAGTCTTCCTATAGTATTCACTACAACGACATAAATTCCCTTGCATATTGCATCCACCACAGCATTGTCGACAATTTGTGGATGACTTCATTCAAGTGACAAAACCAAGAACTGACACAAGTAAACAATTGCCTTAGGAATTGTTTGTTTGGAACAAAAAGAAGCTTCCCCCCTGCCTGTATCCTTGTTCTTGGGATCCCTCTCGTCCTCATTGTAAAACAATTTTGATATGAAGTCAATTAGAGTTCAAGGTGGGCTCCTGCCCTCCGTTGCTTCTTCTAAAAAAAGAAGCTTGGCCTACAACAAAAGGGGATGATCTGTTGGACTTTTGAATGTATTATGCACTCCTACAAACTTCTCGCTTAATTATACTAAGTAATATGATTAGTCACAAATGACACCTGATTTGTATCTGGGATTCAAAAGTTGCGGAAACTACAAAAACGAATCCCGGTAGCCTTACAGAAAACCTATTGAAATATTGAGCAAAACAAGCAGTGGCATTGTAGGAACTAAAATTGAAGAGACGATGTAGCTTGACGAACAAGCAATAAGTTGGGGGGGGGATCTAACACGGTCCAGTAGGACATCTAGGCAACGCGCTATCCCCATGTGCCCATGTGTGCTGGCGGCAGGGTATCACTGGCTTGCTGCTACAGGGATGCAGGGTGGAATTGCCATCACAGTAGGAATGAATGCTATTTTTGTTGTTGCTACATTCATGAATTTATGTGAGCCAATGTTGCACCGATCATCGTTATTAAGGCGGTAAGGCGAGGCGACCCAACCCCTTCACACCTTTTAAGTGCTAAGACGCGAGACGAGGCGACACTTTCCACACATCCTAAGGCGAGCACATATGTAGGCAATGTAGGAATCTAACAAATAACCACATACGATCTTAACTCAATAACATAACAAGGAATAAAAATAAAAAAAAGAGCAGATTTGGGCTGTCCCAACCTGGCCCATACCTCTCCCTCACACTGCTACTTAGTGCTCAATCTACCCTAACTCCCTAACTCTCTAAGGCTCCCAAGCAACCGCCGCCTCCAAGCTCCCACCACGTCGCCTGCTGGAAAGTTCTTCCTCTCCTATGGCATCATCCCAATTCCACCCATTTCATCCTCCCTGCTGCTTCTCTCCCGCAATGCCACCTCCTCCTTGCTCCTCCTCCTCCACTGCGCCACCGACAACTAGGAGCTAAGGCCTAGATCTTCCACAACGCCACCTTCTTTGTTGCTCTTCTGTCTTCTCACCGACGACCCGAGTAGCCCGATGCGAAGCCTTGACCCGGTGGTCTCGGCCTTCTCCCCACATCCCCGCCTCCCCCTCCCTCCCGGCCTCCCTTCCATATGTCTGAGGGGGAGTTCGGGTCGCCGCCGGGAGGGGGATGCGGGGATGCTAGGATGTCGGGAGAAGGGAGGGAGGGGGAGGCCAAGAGGAGGGGAGAGCAGAGCGAAACAGAGGTATCGAGCAGAGAGGAGGGGAGAGGAGGGTGTACCTTGCTGGGCGACGGGCGATGGGGAGTTGGGCGACGCCGAGACAGCAGCGGTGAGATGGAGGTGACGTTGAGATAGGGAGGACTGCAGGATGCTTACTTGATGGGCGATGGGGATGGGCTGGAGAGGACGCCGAGACGGGAGTAGCGACCGACGAGATGGAGGCGCCGCCGCCGCGTGTTCCAGGTGAGTCTTTCTTCGGCTCTTCGCCCTCTCCTCTTTCCCCCTCTCTCTCTAGTTTAGTCGTGCCACTCGTGCGCTCCTCCTCTGCCAAGGCATCGCCTTGAGCCTTCCCGACGCCATAGCCCGCCCTGCCAAGGCGTCACCTTGAGCCTTTCCGATGCCATAGCCCGCCTTAGCGACGCCTTCAGGACGCCATGGTACTTAGGCGGACGCCATACGTGCGCACCGCAAGGCAAGCCGACGCCTTGACCCACGCCCACCTTGGAAATTCAGACCTCAGAAGAGGCTAGACACATTGAGTAAATCACATATCTATCTTGGAAAAGCTTTCATTGCATCCTTCACCTAAAACAACCAGAAAATGGTCAAAAGAATCCAACCCAGAGAAAAATCAGCTTTTATCATGGAAAAGGCAGACATGTTGTGAACAAATAGCAAGCACTTCTCTCTAGACAAAATTAATGCACCTCCAGTTCTAAGAGACACTGCCCACATTTACTAATACATTCATCCAAATTTATATAAAAGGATTTTCCTATCTAGGTATTGTTCCAGACCATGAAAAACTAAAATGTGAGTAAGACTTGGAAAAGCAGCAAAGAAGAGAAGTCACACCACATAGTGCCCAAAATATCATGAGAACAGAACAATCCTGTTTTATATGCTCTTTATCCATAACAATGGAGCAAAAGTTACAGCATCCTCATTTTGTCATTACATTGTAATAACAGAGTAAAGAATGGATTTAACCAGAAAAGTGAAGAAACATGCAAAGGAACTTTCATTAAGTTACGTACTGCCCATGGACCATTGTGAAGGTTGTGAAGGAAACATAAAGGAAATTTGAAGCTAACCAGAAAATATGCAGGAGGTTGAATAAACATGATGATGCTAACCCAGGACCAGAAAATTTTGAAGCTAGCCAGGAAATTTAAGAAACATGCAAAGGAAATTTGAAGCTTTCCTCAAGTTAGTCATTGTAAAGGTTGAACCATCAAATATGTTCCACTTAGATGATAGCAACAAGACAGTATGAGTTTTAGATTGCATTCAAACAAGACAGATCGCTAACCCGTTTAGAAAACATATCCCTATAGTAGAAACATGCACACCATATTTCAATGCAAATTATGCAATAACACAACATGATGTCATCGTGTCATAAACATAATCTACATGTTTGACTTGTTTAAGTGTTTTATGTACAGCTATGGTGATAATTTGATCTAGTTGGTGATAGGAAACTGTGGCTGATCGTGGTGCATTCCAGGCAGGAAGTGTGGAAGAAACCCATGAAACATACTCTTAAATTCAGTCTTAGAGAACAATTGAAAATGCTATAAAAATATGATTTGGCATACAGAGAGGTACAACTTCCTAAGGTGATCAAATTGGCTGAATGTTCCTAAAATAAGACATTTGCTACATTTTCTTATCCTAGAAAATGGCCACCAGTCCCACAATGGAGTTACTACTGCAGTGAGTAACCAAATATAGCTGCTACATTGAAAAAAGTACACACCTCAAGATACTACACTACTAAGTACTCATAACTTGCTTTGCAAAAGAAAAAAATAAAATAAACAAGGACTGCTTTTGCGCTGTGACGATCCTAATTATCCCAATTTTGATTCTAGACAAGCATAATTCTCACATTCAAAACTAAAGGGGGAAGAAAATTCGAATTTGAATCACATGCCAGAACAAATCTTAGTTTCTCACTACCCTAATTTGGAACTCTAGGCCACAACAACTCACACATTCCAAACTCAAGGGGAAAGATAACCCGAATTACAGTTCCCAAGTCAACAAAGAAAGCAGTATATGCTCTCAACACAAATAAGCGTCAAATTTACAATACATAGCGATGAATTGCTCGTGATGGCAGAACAGACGCTACAAACGCTAACTTCCCCATCATATCAGATTCCGATGCATCTAAATCTGAGCTAAGTTAACCTTATCGATGTTTCTTAGTACTAAGGAGCAACGTTTTCATACCCCATCTTCCTAAAAATTGTAAGAACAGGAAGCTCCAAATTGAGCCCAGCAGTGGCTCGCACAACAAAGTGCAGGCGTACCTCATCATATTTCTTATGATCAATAAGAAAAATCAACACAATCAAGTAATAGTATATTCCAATCTCTGGTAGATCATGTCTGATTGAAACTTGAGCCGCTGGAGCTGCCATATCAACATCCATTTCACCCCCATTTTCCTAAAAATTGTAACATCATATGAATGTCAAGAACCTCTGGACGAGAAAAGACATCCAGATTCAAATATTTAACTCCTAAACACCGAGTTCAAGACTACCAAGTATCAAACAAGCATAAGAACAAGACCCTAGCTTGACATGAACTTCAAATTAAACAGTGAAACTTATTTGCATAGTAAGCAATTGCTCAAGGCTCGAAATGCATCACAAATACAGTAACAGTTGCTTGGAACAATGATCTGGCATGAGTTCCCATTTCCTTCTAGCAATGGTAAGCAATCACTCGAGGCTCGTGTGAGTAAGGCAAGCAATCCTGAGGTCATGCATATACCGGCTATGGAACTATAAATTCATTAAAAGCACAAGTTAAAACATAGAAATTTGGCAACAACTTACCCCAGCCTCATTGAAATTGCACTCATTCTGCAGCCCAATGATCTTCGCAACCTGATGTGCATAATCCTCCACACCGTCGGCCATATGTGCGTCCGACGAAATGAGAGCTGGTCCTCCTGCACCATCATCCTACAACAATCGGAATTCGGAAACCTCCAAATTCACAACCAATCCACTACCTCAAAATTTCCCAAAAGAAGAATTTATTCACACACCTCTTGAACAGGCTCCCCGACGAGAACTCCTGCCCGCTAATCCGCACGCTGTCCTTTCAAATGAACCCTTTGCCGCTCGGTCACCGCACGGGGATTCGGTAGCTACGCGGCGATGCGACAAGGCACGCGGCCTTGCCCTTGCCCAGTCAGCCAGTCGCGGAGTTGCCCAGTCGCTCAGAGCCTCGCCACTCGCCGTCTGCCAGTCGCCCAGCCTGAGCCTGAGCTTGAGCCCGGCTCGCGGGCTCGATCGCCCAGCCCAGATGTGGATGTCTCCATCCTTAGAGTAGCGCGTGTGGCGCGGTGCGCCGCCTCACCTGGTCGCCCCGCCGGCTGCTGGCCTCGTAGTCGGAGGTCGGAGGCTCAGAGCTCGCCCTCGGAGCTAGAGCACAGGAGCAGGAGTCAGGCGAGCAACGGAGGCACGAAGCGTTAGAGCAGAGCAAGCCACCGCCTGTGCCCTGTGAGATCGAGAGACGAGAGATTAGCTGATTTGGGATTTAGGGTTTGAGGTCTGGCTCTGAGGACTGAGGAAATCAGGATACGGGCGAGGGCGTTGCGGCGGCGCAGTGACGACGAGTGGGGAGCGGCACGGATTGGGGGAAGGGACGGAGCGGGTGGGGGGGGGTAGGGTGGGGAGGGGGGAGGAAGAAAGGAAGGGAGGCGGGCCGGGGGGCAGGGGGGAGGGAGGAGGAAGGAAGGAAGGAGCGAGCGGATTGGGGAAGGGACTGAGCGCGCTACTGGGTATGGGGTGGGTGGGGAGAGGGAAAGGGAGAGAGAGGGGGAGGAAAGAAGGAAGGGAGCGGTAGGTCGGGGCCGCGGGTGGGGAGAGGGAGAGGGAGAGGGAGGGGGGAGGGAGGAAGGGAGCGAGCAGGCGACGTGTGTGAGTGGAGACGACATGCGCGAGGGGTGGACGCTACAAGCATGAATATACAGCTATAATAAAATATTTATTATTCCGAAGTCGGAAGTTTGGTTTTTAAGGGCGCGCCGCGACTCCCCTAAAAACCCATTTCATTCCGCGAGGGCGCGTCGCGACTCCCCTCCCACCCCCAAACCCTGAGCGCTCCCTCCCTTCGTCGCCCCTCTCCGCCTCGGGGGAGAACCCTACAAATAGCGCCCCCCGCCCGCTCGCCCGCCCGCCCCCGTCTCCGCCTCCCCGCCGCAGCGTATCTGTGCCGAGCTCTCCCCTGCCCTGGCCCTGCCCACGGCGCGGACGCGCTTCGTCGCGAGGTAATGAACGATCTCTCTTCTCGATTCTCCCACCATTTCGGTCCTGTTCTCGTCGCGGTTGGCCGATTTGGAGGGTGGGTGGGTGGGTTGCGTGACGCGGCTGGCGCAATCGAGCGGCGGCGTGTCCATGAGGCCAGTACTCGGTTCTTACTCGCGGCTAGGGTTTGTGCTCTCCCGGGGTGGTATTCAGTTCTTTGGTGGGGGGGGGGGGATTGTTTCAAAATTCTTTGCGATGGAGTCCCGATGTGAGTAATTTTCTGCTTGTGAAGATGGATTACCATTTCTGGGGTTGTACTTTGTTCTTTTGGTGTTGTTTCTGGAGCTAAGGGTGAAGAACATGCTGCGATTGCTTCATATTTTCCCATCACGGGTTGGTGAGTTTAGTTTATCATGTTGCGAACCTGCGATAGAGACGTGTGTGAACCGATTTCTCTGTAGTCCCTGTTTTTTTTAAACGCAGAATTAAGTCGCACCATCTTTTTTTTTTGGCTGGTAATGATTTTCTTGGGTTATTTTGGCGTCTAATGATTGATCCTCTTTTGCTCGCAGAGCTGATTAGTTTTCCCTTGTTGGGATCACAGGCTTAGGTATCCCTGAAATGTAAACTGCGCTCTGATTAGGTCAAATATGTGCCTTCGCTTGTTGGTGCCTTTTATTTGCACATGTATGATTTCTAGTTTTTTTAATAGACGCTAGTGCAGTACGTCTGTATTTATTTTCAAGGATGCCCTTGCAGTTTTGAGTAAATAGTTTTTTGGGGCTATTTGTACTAGTTCTAGAACAAAGGAATGACAGGTTATGCTATTTTTCTTGAAAGAATATAAATTTTCTAAATGCATCTACTCTGGAATATGCCCCTTTGATTGGTTTTAGACTCATGCCTCTTGGATGAGAAAACATGTGGTATCATCTCTGTTGGAGTTGGTTATCCGTGCAGTAGTGCCTAATCTTGACATTGTTTTGTTCAGGATTAAATAAGAAAGATCACTGTGGCACAAAGCTTATCATGGGATACACCCCCCTTTGATTATTCCACTCAAATTAGTCTCTTCTTTCCGTTGATCATGTAGCTTGCTTCTTTCCATAGAATCGTTGGTCATGTTCTTTGCGTCAACATTTTTAAAGCCTGAACTTTATTAGCTGAGCTAGCAGGTACTTTGGAAAGCATAGATCCTGGCTACTAAACTTCCATGTGGAATTATGCTGAACCATTGTCAAATGGATGAAATTTTTTATCACTCTTGGGGGTGTATATTTTACTACTTGGTGACATTACTTACGTGAATGCAGCAACAGATTGTTTGGAAAAGCCCAAATCTCTAATTAGCAAATGGCAATTTAAGACTGGAAGAAAAATTTCCTAGTGGAATTCATTGTCCAAATGAATGAAAGAATTGAGTTTTTTTTTTGGAAAAGCTAAATCTACTTAGCAGATACGACACTTTTAAGTTGCAGGAATTAATGAATTAGATATGCAGTAGTGGCCCTTATGATTAATATTTATTTGTGTTTTCGTCTGCTATTCCTGAGTATCATGATCATGAAAGTGAAAAACTAAAAACCATAACAATTTTCATTTCTACCACCTTTTTTTAATGTCAGATATTGATATTGTGTTTGAATTTTGTCTTTGCTTTCCAATGTTTTGCTCTGATAAGGAAAAATACTAAGTTTTTTTTCTTAACTAAATTTTGTTGTTGATAAATTTCTCTGCAGATTATTGTAGGATGTTAATGTGGGCTGCTTAGTGAAGATGGTGGCAGATAATGGTAATGCAAAGCCAAGCTCTGGAGGATCTGGAGCCTATATTATCAATCTTGAAAACTTCAGTAGGCGGCTGGAGGTGTTCTATGACCATTGGAATGAACACCAATCTGATCTTTGGGGCGATGCTGATGCTATTGCGGTTGCTACACCACCTACTTCTGAAGATATTCGGTATTTGAAATCCTCAGCTTTGAATATCTGGCTCCTCGGATATGAATTTCCAGATACTATAATGGTCTTCATGAGGAAGCAGATACATATCTTATGTAGCCAGAAAAAAGCTAATCTTCTTGAGACACTAAAAAAGGCTGCTAAGGATGCTGTTGATGCTGGTATTATGATCCATGTGAAGCCTAAGAACGGGGATGGTGTAGATTTAATGGATGACATTCTACGTGCTGTTTGTGTGCAGTCAAAATCAGACAGTCCAGTTGTGGGGCACATTGCAAAAGAGGAACCCGAGGGTAACCTGCTTGAAACATGGTCAGAGAAGTTATCTGGATCGTCAGTACAACTTATTGATGTGACTTATGGATGCTCTGAGCTTTTTGCTATGAAGGATGCTTTGGAGGTAACTTGCGTGAAGAAGGCTGCTTATCTTACTTCATCTGTGATGAAAATTTTTGTGGTTCCAAAACTGGAGAAGATAATTGATGAGGAGAGGAAAGTCTCACACTCTTCATTAATGGATGATACAGAGAAGGCTATTCTCGACCCTCTTAAGGTGAAGGTGAAGCTGAAAGGTGAGAATGTTGACATATGCTATCCTCCGATATTTCAAAGTGGAGGAAAGTTCGATCTCAAGCCAAGTGCCTCTAGTAACGATGATGATCTGTACTATGATTCCGCAAGTGTTATCATTTGTGCTATTGGCTCGAGGTACAACAACTATTGCTCCAATGTTGCCAGAACATTTCTAATCGATGCTACTTCTACACAGAGTAAAGCGTATGAGACCCTTTTGAAAGCTCATGATGCAACTATTGCAGCGTTGAGACCGGGTAACCAGATGTGTGCTGCTTATCAGGCTGCAGTCAGAGTGTTCGAGAAGGATGCCCCTGAACTTATCCCAAATTTAACAAAATCTGCTGGAACTGGGATGGGCCTTGAATTCCGAGAATCTGGTTTGAACCTGAATGCCAAGAATGATCATCTGATCAAGTCAGGAATGACATTCAATGTCTTGCTTGGCTTGCATAATCTCCAAGCAGATACTAGCAATGATAAGACCAAGCAGTTCTCTTTGCTATTAGCTGATACAGTTATAGTCAGTGACAAGCCAGAGGTCTTAACGGCTCCTTGCTCCAAGGCAATCAAAGATGTTGCCTACTCATTTAACGAAGAGGAGGAAGATCTTCCCAGGCTGAAGGCAGAGCAAAATGGCCATAAGGCATTCCCATCCAAGACGACACTTAGGTCAGACAACCAGCAGATGTCCAAGGAAGAACTTCGGAGACAGCACCAGGCTGAGCTTGCCCGTCAGAAGAATGAAGAGACTGCTAGAAGGCTTGCTGGTGCTAGCTCTGGTCCCAATGACGGACGGGATCCCACAAAGGCTACAAATGAGCTTATTGCATACAAGGATGTGAACGATGTGCCATTCTCAAGAGAGTTGATAATTAAAGTAGACCAGAAGAATGAAGCTGTCCTCTTACCTATATATGGCAGTATGGTTCCTTTCCATGTTTCTACCGTTAAGAGTGTAACAAGTCACCAGGATAACCGCACGTGTACTATCCGTATTTTCTTCAATGTGCCTGGAATGCCATTTGCTCAAGACAATAGCAATATGAAATTCCAAGGTGCAATCTACTTGAAAGAGGCAACATTCCGCTCTCAGGATCCACGACATAGTAGTGAAGTTGTTCAGCAGATTAAAACCTTGAGGAGGCAAGTTTCTTCACGGGAATCAGAGAGAGCTGAAAGGGCAACTTTGGTTACCCAGGAGAAACTTCAGCTGGCTACAAATAGGATGAAGTTTATGAGGCTGCCTGATCTGTGGATACGGCCCGTGTTTGGTGGTCGTGGAAGAAAGCACACAGGAACTCTTGAGGCCCATGTGAATGGTTTCAGATATTCCACTTCCCGATCCGATGAGCGCGCGGATATCATGTATGGGAATATTAAACATGCCTTCTTTCAGCCAGCAGAGAAGGAGATGATCACGCTCCTGCATTTCCATTTGCGCAATCACATCATGGTTGGAAACAAGAAGACTAAAGATGTCCAGTTTTATGTTGAAGTTATGGATGTTGTTCAGACACTTGGTGGCAGTAGGAGATCAGCACTTGATCCTGATGAAATCGAAGAAGAGCAGCGTGAGAGAGATCGGAAGAACAGAATTAACATGGAGTTCCAGAACTTTGTGAATAAAGTGAATGATCACTGGTCACAACCACAATTTAAGGGCTTGGATCTGGAGTTTGATATGCCACTTAGAGAGCTTGGGTTCCACGGTGTTCCATACAAGGCATCTGCTTTCATCATCCCAACTTCAACATGTTTGGTTGAGCTGATTGAGACTCCATTCCTGGTGGTTACCCTGAGTGAGATAGAGATTGTTAATCTGGAGAGGGTTGGATTTGGTCAGAAGAACTTTGACATGGCTATCGTGTTCAAGGACTTCAAGAAGGATGTCCTCCGTATTGATTCCATTCCATCAACGTCGCTTGACTCAATCAAGGAGTGGCTTGACACAACTGACCTCAATTACTACGAGAGCAGGCTGAACTTGAACTGGCGCCCCATTCTGAAAACCATCACCGATGACCCTCAGAGGTTTGTTGATGGTGGTGGCTGGGAGTTCCTGAACATGGAGGCAAGCGATTCTGAATCAGAAGGCACTGAGGAGTCAGATCATGGCTACGAACCATCTGATGCTGAGCCCGAGTCAGATTCAGAGGATGATGATTCTGAGAGTGAGTCTCTGGTGGAGTCAGACGAGGATGATGAGGATGATTCTGGAGAAGAGTCGGAGAAGGGTAAGACATGGGATGAGTTGGAACGGGAGGCAAGCAATGCGGATAGGGAGAAGGGTGCAGAGTCAGACAGTGATGAAGAGAGGAGGCATCGCAAGGTGAAAACCTTCAGTAAATCCCGCCCACCAGAACGCAGTAGCTTCAAAGGTCCGCCCCCAAAGAGGCCAAAGTTCAGGTGAATGGCCCCCTTGGGAACCTCTTGGTGTCTCCCTAAATTTGCAATATTGGGAGTAACAGTGTTACAGGAGTCGTGTGGATCATTCTTCTGGGATATTATGTAACTAGCTGCACTAGTTAAGTGTCAATTTAGGTTGAAGAAACAGTTTCTCTCTTGGTGTACCCCGTGGTACCTGAAGCGCATCAGTCTTTTATCCTGCATACTATCTGGACTTGATAACAAGCATCTACTGTATCCTTGCTTGTGTGATTTGTTAGAGCCGTAGCCACCAGAATGTACAGTATAATAGCAATGTTGATTGCTTTCTTGCCGAGCTACTCCATTCTTGTGCTATGCTACTACCTGTCCCTAGTTCATTTGTGCAGCTGCGCGTGCGCCCTTGATGGCAAAGCGACACGATTAAGTTGGAACTGACGGGTTCATATGTATGACCAGTTGGTCTCAGAGCGTGTTCCATTTTCTTTCTTCTTTATTAAAAAACAGAGAGAGAAAAGAGCCGGCTGTGCGTGCTCCAACCCAACATGTCGAGGGCGAGGAGTGCAAGTGGAACAGCTGCACCTGGGTCGTGGGCTAGACAAGACAGCAATGGGAGCCATGCGTCTGCCTTGCCCCCCCTTGATTGAGCGATACTTCTGATGTCTAAAACCCTCTTCGTGCGTCCAACATCCAAACTCATGTTCACATCATTATCTTCTCCCATCACCTTGCCTCTGGTTAAAGCATTCCATCGTAATTTGCCATGGTCCCAAGGAAAACCGCCATACACAACGTGACAGGGTAACACACGCAAACAGAGAGCGTAATCTCGTCAACATGACCAATGGATCGCAGCACAGCCACTGGATGGAGAGAAATCGAATGAATATTACAAAAGAGGAGAAAACTCAAAAAGGATTCTTCCTATAGGGGTACTGCTATGATTCTGGTAGACCGACAATAACATGAACAAAATTATTACAAAGAAATACAACAAATCACGCTAAACTGGCGTCACACCTCTACAAAAGGTAAAAACTGCAAATCCTACTCACTTGCATGCAGAAAAATAGCAAGCACGACTCCCGACAGTGCTCGTAAAAACAGGCATCGGTCTTGGCATCAGCTCAGGCAACATGCAAGCTCACTTGATGATGCTTTGCTTTGTGCCTGAAACATCGTTCAGCAAATCCGCCACAGTGGCTGACTTTGCGACTGCATCAACCACAGACAGCTCATCACCCTGTTACCAGTGCAGTAACAACATCTGCAGATACTCCAGTGCTCAGTTGGACAGTTGTGGAGTGCTGATCACTGCTAACTTCCACAGCATTTACCAAATTGTTGGTGTCGGAACTGGATATTTCACTTGCTTCGTCTGTATTCAGGAAGAGACAGACGGCAGCACAGTCATCAATCTTAGAAGTGGGGAACCGTATACGCCAGGCACGGTGAGCTGATTCGACTAGAAACCGTGCTGCAGAGGCCCGGGAAGTGGCTCTGCTGATGATGCTAACAACCTCGGTGTTTGACAGCACATCCCACACCTACAGTGAGCAAATAAGTTAGGTAATTATATCACATAGCCAAAAAAAAGGTCCAACTTAGGAATATTAAAGAAATGACATGGTGTAACTCAAAATCTGCTCACCCCGTCGGTCGCCAACACAATAAATTCATCATTTTCAGTGATGCGGTGATAGAAGACTTCAGGCATAGAAATTAGACCATAATCCTTTAGACAGAAGTCTCCAAATGCCCTAGCCATGGCCAATCCAGGTGAATTGTGCTTTGGAAGCCAAACACGAGCAACCTCTGGCTCCTCAGGAAGTGCAAATATTCTGCCCTTGCGTTTCCTGATTCGCTGTGCTTCGCCTGAAAAAGAACAATGTCATTACGTTCATAACAACTGGCCTGTGGGGGAGCATCTAGTAATCTTGATATATAATACTTCATGCAAAGTGTACAATAAGAAAAGAAAAGGCACACTTTAACACAAGAACTGCTGCTACTTTTGAGGTATGGCATTTAATTGTTTACTGTGCAGCAGTACTTGGCCACTTGCTGCTAGAGCAACATGAAAATATTTGCCGTCATACTCGTATATATACAACTGACCTAACATGAATATCTTGCCAAAATGTTGCCAAAGCACTGTTCGAACTATGAAAAAACTTGGGAATGATGTCAATAAACATCTCTAAACACTCCTCCAAAGTCCAAACAAATTTTCGTTTACAAGTATTAGAAGAGGCTAATTGCTCAGTAGCACTACAAAGGATTTGGAAATTGGAAAATTACACTGGTATCTTACTGAGAAGTGAGAAGTGACCCTAGGACCCATCAGCCTTATATTGGATGTCATTTTCCAATTTGCACATCTTTGTAATGTTATTGAGCAGTTTTTTTCTGTGTTAGAAATACAACCTCTGATCACAAATTCTGGATCATTTTTTTTTTACTTTTTCACAGTCTGATGGTTGCCTGGGTGCAACTTTGACCTTTACTTTTTTATTACAACATATTTTAGAAGTTTAAGAAAAGTATAATACTGTCAAAAGTATTTTTTTTACAACTCTACTCGTTATTTTCATGTAAATAATTTAAACATTTAGAAAGATTTTCCGGTCAAAGACCAAAATGTTTGAATGCATGCTTCCCACAGTGAAATGTTTTTGAGACATGAGGTATTCAGTCTGTTTTGAACTGCCAATACAAAACAAAACTCGGAAAAAACGAATAATTAAAGTGCACGTCAACTCTCAGTGGTTTCCCTTGGTTATTTTGTTGCTATTCGCAAATCTCAGTCTACATGATTCTGCCAGCTTTTGTCACTGGATTTTAGCATTACTCCATGTGAACACTCGAACCAACAATTTAATCAGCAGCAATACAGACACACATGGTAGAACTATGAAATACAGATGCTTCTTTAGACTTACAAAAACTTACAATAAGCGAGTCCATTGCCTCCCTCCAAAATAAACAAATTGATCTACCCTGATAAATAAGCTAAGCTCATACAGATTAAATAATCAAATTCCTTTGGTTGTTACATGATAAGAAATTATGCTAATTACTTCATAGCTTAAGATATAAAAATGTCACATAAGCAAGAGATGTACAATGGTCCACAATACTACTGTTCACCCTAAACTGCATACGTGTATTGCACAAAACAAGGCTGACAAAAGTCAATACATCAACAAGACAATTAGGGAAAGAGAGAAGCAATAAACACACAAAAGTAAGAAAGGAACTACAAAACATACTTGGAATGTCTGGTTTGAGATCAACTGTCAATTGGACAGCAACGAGCTGATTATCTTCATCTCTAGTGCCTAAGACAGCTCTCGAGTCCCCCAAGTTGCTAATTATAAGATTGCGCCCCTACACAGTTAGAAACAGAGTACAATCAATATACCAGGTATGTGTCTGTAAGATATAAAATTGCTTATGGCATTTGGTTCAATTACCTGCTTGAGCACTGCAACTGTTGTAGTTCCACTGAAAAAACAATCGATATTTTTATGTAACTTGAGATCCCTATCCATTACATGAAACGCCCTCAAGAAAGAAGTTCTCAATGCTGTGAAGATCTCCGGGTACTCCCCATTCTGCTCAGCTCCAGTGGAAGTGGTTGTATCTCCTCTGCTTATGTGTTTAGGCGAACCTACTTCATTTGTGTCGCTCTTCATGTTGCTAGTGGATGTCTCTCTATTCTCATCTGTCCCCAAGTCCGCACCAAACTTTATGGGCAGAAGATCTCTCACTCTCTTAGCAACCAAATGGCCGTAAGGTCCATGACCATCAAAAACACCACAAAAAATGGTATCATCTCTTGAACAGAAGTTCTGGCCACAAGTAAAAATAGTTCATCAAAGTCAATCATATCCTCTGGAGGAACAACAGCAACAACACATTTTACATGTTAAACAATAGACTGAACAGGGATGTGGCAAATGGTTGATTAGCATGGAATTAGCATTTGTTATTACCCATTTTCCAATATCCCTTTAAAGAAGCCCGTGTGCATTTTGTAAGAGACTACTACAGTTGTAAAATTATGCAAGTTCAGCAAACTGCCTAGAAAACTCTTGGAAGGTAAATAAGCTCCACAAAAAATGAGGTAGGAACGGTATATGTGGCACACACTGGACATGCTGCCAAATTTGTAATCAAACATATGGAAAGGGAAGGAAGGGGCGTCAAGCAGGTAAGATCATCCAGCAAGGAGAGGATAAAAAACTACGAATGGATAAGGATACGAATCATGTGGAGCCCCTCCAACCCCCAAGAAGTATTCCAACTCAATACCAATCGTTACACTTGAATTAAACTAGCAAAATAGAAACTCTCTACCAGTAACATCCGATGGCAATCCATGTCACAAAAATAGACTTCGAGTCAAAGTTCAGTTCTTGCAGGCTATTGGATGGTATGGGTACGTTGTTTCCGCAAGCTGCGTAACTCCTAAGAACATACACTTGAAGTGCCCGAATGAAACAGTTTGTTGAGGTGAACATCACGATCAGCACAATTCTGACAAAGCAAATCTGGATCAAAGCAAGATAAATTTAAACCACAACTAGAATCATGTTGCTTATGGCTTACGGAGATCTAATCAAGTAACAGTAACACTAGTACAGCAAGAAACACATGGCACAAGAATTGCAAGACATGTACAGAGAATAAAGCAGGAAAATAATGGTGTTTGCTTTACCTCCCAGACGATCATAGCGTCCTGGTTGACGCCCTTCTTGCCCTGCAGCGTGTACAGCGACGCGACGGCGCAGGCGCCATTGCTGGCGATCCTGCCGGGGACCGCCCTCAGCTCCGCCGCGAAGAGCCGGCCGTCCGCCGCCCCCGGGACAGCACCGGGCAGCGGCGCCGGGCACGGCTGCCTCTGCTGCCGCGCGGCCCACGTGACGCCGAGCGCACGCATCACTCCGAGCAGGCAGTCGAGGAGGTCCTCGAGGCACCGCCCGCCGCCGGCGCCTCCTCCCCCTCCCCCGCCCGCGGCCCTCGAGGAGCGAGACGTGACCATGACGACGCGTGTGGCGACCGCGACCGCGACCGCTACCAGGCGCTGCTGCTGCTGCCGCCGCTCCCCTCCGCCGCTAGGCCGCCGACGGCTGGTGCCCGACCGGCGCCCCGCGGCGGCTTCCACCATGCACCCGCGGCCGATCCGCAGCCGGTGCCGCGCGCCGCCCCGCCCTCGGCCTCCTCCTCTGCCCGCCGGTTAGCTCCCGTCCCCGACGCCGACAGGGGAATAGCCTGCCTGCCGTTCTTGGCACAAGAACTGAAGAAAGGGAGTGGTGGGACTGGAAGGCAGGCAGGCTCACACGCGAGTTACTAATTAACCCGGGATGGACAAATAAGGGGCGTTATTATATCCGCACAATGCAAACAACAAGCCAAGAACGCGGGCCAAGGCAACCAATGCTCTCTCTCCTCTCTCTCCTCTCTCCAAAAGAAAGAAAAAAAAAGAAAGAAAGAAAGAAAAAGAGCAAGGGAATGAGGTGGTTAAGAAACGAGAGGCCTTAACGACGAACTGCTAATTGATTAAATTATTAACCAGAGGAGCCTGTGAATCGTAGGAGTAATAACACAAGAGGACGAGGCTGCAAGGGTGGCTTTCTCTGCCTCTCGCCCTCGGACTCGCAGCGCGGAGGAGGGGAGGGGAGGGGAGGGGGAAAGCGGCGCAGCCTGGGGGTCGAACCGAATCCCACGAGGGGAAACGGGGGAGCGTAAAGGGTAAAATGGAGAAAAAGACCGGAGGACGCGAGAGGGGCGCAGGCCGCCCGGGGGGGTTTCGGTTTTTATTGCCCGCTGCAACCTTTCTCTTCCTCTTCGTTCTTAGAATTTTTTTTAATTAAAGGTAGTCTCTTCTAAACTTTATTCTCAATTGTTATATCTTTAATCACGCCATAGTCCGTAGTACGATCAAACTGTATTATTACGCAACTGACCACGGTGTTATCAAACTGTGCTGTCACGCTAAGAGTAGCATGACAGAACTTAATCCAAAAATGGACACATCCAAAGGGGTTGTTGGCATAACAACACAGTTTAGTCACACTATGGTCGGTGGTGTGACAACACAGTTTTGTCACACTGTGGTCGGTGGCGTGACAGGACAATTTGGTCACGCTACGGGTTATGACGTGATTAAAGGGGTCAGAATTGAAAATAAAATTAGGAAGATGTTATCTTTAAAATAAATTTTTTTAAAAGGATTAAAAAAAGGCTCGTTTCTACCACGCGCAACGCCTGCAAAGGGCAGACAGCGACGTCTTGGTAGGACACTGTCGGGACCCAAAATTTCGATTCAGGACCCTCTGTGTTTAATGCACTAGCCCAGGATCACGCTAGTGCACACAGTGTTAACAAAGATGGAAATCGATCCATACAAGCGAATAGTAACATAAACGAATAACTTTGATTAATAAATAATGGTTTTGACCTTAAGGTCGAGTTACAATTACTGAGCCACACAGGGCTAACAGAGAAAATAAACGACAGCGGAAACGAAAAAGGTAGTGGCACCCCATCGATTCACCACAGGCAACCGACTGGGATCAAGACCTCATGATTAGGCACCTTCAATGTACTCGTCCTCAAATGCTGGTGAAGACTCCTCCTCTGCTTGATTCGTCAAAACAAGCGTGAGTACACACCGTACTCGCAAGCCACACCACAGAGATGCAAAATGTATATATGCTGGCTTTTTACAAGGGAAGGTATTTTGTGGCTCTTTTGCATAAATGCAACCTTTGCAATTTAATACAATTAATAGATTGAAAACAGTAAAACCAATAGACAATAATAATCTTAATGCTTATTTCACCAAGACACACACAACTGACAAAGTTATTCACATAGCTAGGTGATTTAATCACATGGCTCCCTTCCCACACAGTTTTATGAAAAATCTACCCCTAGTGTGAAATCCCCGAGCATTGTCCATGACCGCGGACGCGGCTATTCGAATAGATTAAGTTACACTCTGCAGAGGTTTGTACACTTTACCCACAAGACACACTTAGTGTAGCTAACACTAAGCATAACAAAGCATTTCAGATACCTTATCTTACTACGCTAGGCCCGTCTCAAAAACAGCATGTGGTCGTGACAGAAGCTCGGTTCAATGACGCAGGTGAGGTCCTTAATTGACCAAGGCAAGACTTCCAGCTAACCAAACCACATAGACACACAGATTAATATTTTTCACACAGTCCACCCTTTCACACAGTATCCACCCCTTGCCTCAGTCCAAATCCTTTTGCCACCCTGGTTGATTTAAGTGCAACATATGCCACAAAGACATATAGTACACACAGTTCGTTCACACAGTTTCATATTCACTTAGTCAAGTTATAACAGCAGTATACATGACAAGTGATTCGTGGCATGGCTAAGCAATCTAATACGCAACTAACCAACCCACGTTGGTGCTACAATATTTACCAACTAAATATCAACTAAGGTGACAAGGAATCAGGACATAGTAATTAACAAGGATGGCATAACAATTTGGGATTAACTACTGCACCCAAAAGCTTTTAAATAAATACTTGAATTAAGATGCAGTAATTTGAATTAAATTACTTTTATAAAACTGGGAAGCAAAATGGTCAAGGGTATAGCTTGCCTTGGAATAGGTTCAGGTGCTGGTCTTTGTCTTGGAAAGCTCATTCTTCCTCAAACCTTCCAGAAGTATCGTCGAAGTCTACTCGTAACGAAGCAAACAACAAGAATAAATAAATAACAGAAGCAAATAACTCCAATAAAATAATTAAAAATCTCCAATAGATAGATCTTGATTTTATACAAATTTAGAAATTTGAATGGATGGATTTGGAGTTAGGATGCAAAAGTTATGAGGTTTCAAAGTTTGAATCAAAAGAAAACCCTAAAAATAGGATTTCTTGGAATTCGAATTATTTCTCAATAGAAAAATCGGATTATTGCGCAAGCATGACGTCGCGAAGGATTTTCCGAATTAAAAGAATTAAAGAATTAATCGACATGTGGGACCCACATGTCGCTGACCTTACCACACGGTGGACCAAGTCCACCGAGCCACCGACCGTGGATGGGGTCGAGGTGGCGCTCACGCAAGACATGGCGCCGACGCGCGCCACTGTGGATGACACGCGCGCACTGGCCGAGGTGGCAGTGACATGGACGGCGCAAGACCGACCCGAGGGTCCCGTGAACGGCGCGGCGAGTTAACGGCGATGAGTGGTACAGGAGGTAGAGGGAACACGAGGGTCTCGAGGTGTGCTCACCGGTGCTCAAGGACGAGCGAAGGCCACGTGGCGAGGCTTTGGCGGAGGAGGAGGTACGGCTCGACGGCGACGGCGTTAGAGGGCTTCTCCGGTGGCGAGGTGAGCACCGGCCGCGGCGTTACTGGCGAATCCAACGGTGGCGGCTACGACGACGCAGAGCGACGGAGGCGGCGCAATCGAAGCTCAAGCCGGTGTCGGCGGTGTTGGATCTCCGATCCGGCGAGCACAGGCGAGAGAGGAGTGGGTGGCGGCTTTGGGATGGGTGACGCGAGGGGCGCCTGGGCTGTCCTTTATAGGGCCCGGGAGGTCCGGCGGCGTGGGCGTGGAGGTCGTGGGCGGCGGTTGCGGCCGTGCGCATGCCCGCGAGAAGAAGGAAAGGAGGGTGGGGTTCGTGGCGGCTGGCGCGAGTCGTGCGCGCACGCGGAGGAACGGGAGGTTGGAGGCGCCGCGCGGGCTTCGGCGTTGACCGCCATGGCGGTTCCATGCAGCGCATCCGCTGCGAGAAGAACGCGGCGAGGACGAAGGCGGTGGGGTCCACTGGCGATGAGACGGGAGGCGAGCAGCGCAGGCGGCGAGATCGCCGTCCGATCCGGATCGGACGGCCACGAGAGATGGGTTGATGAAGTGTTGTTGGGCCGAGAAATTGCCCAACGATCGCTTGGAGATTTAAATTAGTTTTTCCTTTTTAGAAAATAGCAGAAATTCAAATAAGCAATGGAAAATAGCAAATGATCTTGGAAAAATTCTAGAAAATTCTATAAAATATAACCAAGCATATAGAATCTAAATAAAATAATTTTGGCAATTGTTAATGTTGGGATTAAGCATATTAAATCGGTTTATCCTTAAAGTCCATATTAAGCTTTTTAAATTAATATTCAAATAAATCCAAATGGTAAATTTTCTTACTACCATTATTTAAAAGATTTTTAAAGCTCTGAAAATTGGGATGTTACAAACCTTCCCCCCTTAATGGAATCTCGACCCCGAGATTCAGGCTAGCTAGAGAAAAGGCTAGGGAACTCGGCTTTCAACTCTTCTTCACGTTCCCACGTTGCTTCTCCTTCTGAGTGGTTACTCCACTAGACTTTGCAGAAACGAACGGTCTTGCTTCGGGTGCGGCGCTCTGCGACATCCAAAATCTTGACCGGCTGCTCCTTGTAGGTGAGGTCTTCTTTTAGTTCAATCGAATCCAACGGTGCTTGTTCTTCTGGCACACGAAGACACTTCTTCAGCTGTGAGACGTGAAAGACATCGTGTACTCCCGCTAGCGATTGTGGCAGCTCTAACTGATAAGCCACTTCTCCACGGCGTTCCAAAATCTTGAACGGACCAACATACCGAGGGGCAAGTTTCCCTTTGGCGTGGAACCTTTTCACACCTCCGAGGGCGAATCGAAGATACACAAAATCTTCGACTCAAAAGCGAGATCACGACGACGATTGTCGGATAACTCTTCCGCCTCGACTGAGCTATCTTTAATCTCTCTCTGATCATGGACACTTGCTCTTCTGCTTCTTGAATAATATCCGGACCAAAGATCAGACGCTCAGCCGGTTTCGACCAGTTCAACGGGTTCTCTGAGCACGACCATACAAGGCTTCAAATGGTGACATTTGTAGACCGGCTTGATAATCGTTGTTGTACGAGAATTTCGCATATGGTAAACTCTTATCCCAACGAGTAGCATTCGCTAGCGCATGAGCTCAAAGATATCCTCTAATATCGATTAACCCTTTCATCCGTCCATCATGTCTGGGATGATACGCAGATCTTGAAATTGTGTGAGTCCCCAAGGCTTCATGTAAACTCGCCAAAATCGGAGGTGAATCGAGATCCTCGATCCGACACAATCTTCTTAGGTACACCATGCAAAATGACGATCTTTGACATGTACAGCTCTGCCAGACGATCTCCTGAGTAAGTGGTTTTGACTGGTAACAAATGGGCAACTTTAGTCAGACGATCCACTATTACCCAAATCGAATCGTAACCCGATTGAGTCTTGGGTAAACTAGTAATGAAATCCATTCCGATTTCTTCCCACTTCCATTCCGAATCTTCAAAGGTTGCACATGCACCTGCCGGCCTCGATGCTCGCTTTAACTTTTGACACACGTCGCACAAGGCAACGAACTCGCGACTTCGCTTCAGATTTGGCCACCAAAACTTATTCTTAACATCTGGTACATCTTAGTACTACGTGGTGAATCGAATATTTTGAGTCATGGGCCTCCTTCAAAATTAGTCGTCTCAATCCATCAATATCTGGAATGCAGATACGTCTATTGATCCACAGTATGTCTTGATCATCCACTGTGAAGTCCTTGAACTTCCCTTCTGTCATCTTTTTCTTGATGTCGGAGAACTCGAGTCTTTCTACCGAGCGAATCTGCTTCTCCAAAGTAGATTGCACTTCCAGATTTGCCATGAATCCTTTAGATACTACTTCTAGCTTGACACGGAATTCCTCTTGAAGTTCGAACAAAGCTCTTTCACTTCCAAAGCATTGCGGTGGCTCTTACGGCCAAAGCGTCGCAACGACATTGGCTTTACCAGATGGTAATGGATTCCAAGGTTATAATCCTTTATCAATTCTAGCCATCTTCTACGCCTCATATTCGATCCGATGAGTGAAAATATATTTCAAGCTCTTATGATCTCAGATATACCTCGCAGCGATTCGATGAGGTAATGACGCCAAATCTTCAAGGCATGCACTATCGCAACTAATTCCATATCATGGGTGGGATAGTTCTCTTCATGCGCCTTAATCGCTTTGACGCATAAGTTTACGCTCTTCCTTCTTGCATCAGGACACATCCTAATCCTAGACGCGAAGCATCGCAATAGATATCGAAATCCTTGCGAATATCTGGCAAAATCAGTACTGGGGCTGAAGTCAAACATTTCTTCAATTCTTGAAAACTTTCTTCACAAGCTGGGGTCCAGGTAAACTTTTTCTCTTTCTTCAACAATTGCGTAAGAGGTTTAGCAATTGATGAGAATCCTTCAATAAAACGGCGATAGTATCCCGCCAATCCCAAGAAACTGCGAATCTGAGTGACAGTCTTGGGCTGTTCCCAATGTAGTACTGCTTTAACTTTACTGGGGTCAACGGCTACTCCTGCAGCTGTCATCACATGACCAAGAAAATCCACTTCCTTTTTCCAAAAATCACACTTGCTAAACTTAGCATACAACTGATGCTCTCTGAGCTTCTCCAGAATTAATCTCAAATGCTCGGCATGTTGTTCTTCTGACTTTGAGTAGACCAAAATATCATCGATGAATACAACTACAAACTTGTCCAGATACTCCATGAATACCTTATTCATCATGTTCATGAAATAGGCAGGGGCATTGGTCAGACCAAAGGACATGACTAGGAACTCATAATGTCCGTACCGCGTTGAGAAAGCGGTCTTAGGTATATCCTTGGGACAGATCTTCAACTGATGGTAACCTGATCGCAGGTCGATCTTCGAGAACACTCCGGCTCCTTTCATTTGATCAAACAGATCATCTATCCGGGGCAATGGATACTTATTCTTAATAGTGACTTCATTGAGAGACCGGTAGTCGATGCACATTCTCATGCTTCCATCCTTCTTTTGACGAACAAAGCTGGCGCTCCCATGGCGATTTAACTAGGCCTCACAAAACCTTTCTCCAACAGTTCTTCTACTTGTTTCTTCATTTCTACTAGCTCATCGGCTGGCATCCGATAAGGTCTCTTCGAGAGTGGTGCTGTCCCTGGCACTAGATCAATGACAAACTCGATGTCACGATCTGGTGGCATTCCTGGTAACTCTTCTCGAAACACATCCGATACTCTTTGACGACTGGCACATCTTCCAACGCGACGGTCTTCAGGCTATTGACTAGCAGATGTCCATTACGCACTGAGGTAGATAGGAACTCCACTTTGTTTCCTTTTGTATCCTCGATTGTAACGGCTCTTTGGCCACAATCTAGCACGGCTTTGTGCTTGGTTAACCAATCCATGCCAAGGATGACATCTATGGTTTGGGTGTCTAGAACAACCAGGTTAGCTAGAAACTCAACTCCAGCTATGAGTAACTTAGCCCCTAAACAACCTGTTGGACCGAAAAGGCGACTAGAGGGGGGAGGGGTGAATAGGAGCACGCTCACTTTTTCAACCACGATTAGATTCAACACAAATTTCACTCCAATAGCTATAGAAGCTATGAAGATCGATATACCAGTACAGCGGAAGACTAGGATTGAATCCAATCAAAACCCCGAAGCAAAACAACCAAAAACAACCGAAACTGAATTTCCTAAGTGTGGGGCGGTCTGACCTCTATTCAAGGGCGGTCCGACCGGTCCTATGGGCGGTCCGACCTCGATGAGGCGGTCCGACCTCCACCGATGAACAAATGAAATCACCGAAAACGGTTGCAAATAGATGTAACTTTTGATCTACAACTCCAAACTTGATGAAACTTGGTACACACCTTCTCTAGGATGTCAGGAACCTATTCCAATCGAAGATCGTGAAGATCTTTGGAAAAGTTCAGACCTTTTTCAGTTTGAGAGGTGGAAGGTTTGAAACCGAGTCAAAACGAAAACTATATCGAAAAACTTGCTCGTGGGTGATTGATGATCAAGATGATCTTAGATGTGTTCCCACATGTCACAAAGACAAGCTAGATCATGCAAAGAAATCAATCAAAAACATGCGAATCAAAGAAAGACTCAAAATCACCAAATAGAGAGAAGAAGGGCAAATGAACTCATCTTGAAGAGAACTCTTCTTTGGATTGATTTGATAATGTATCGACATGACCACTCATACGGATACGCATGGACACAAGATCAAAACATCTCTCTCTCTAGAACCCTAATCTCCACTAAACCTTCCCTAAGCACTTAAGCCAAAACTAGGGTTTCAAGCATGAAAGGGTTGAGGGGGTGCAGCCACCTCCCTCCTCTATTTATAGTGGAGACTTAAACCTTCTAGAAGAGTAACCTAATGGGCTCCGTTAAGGCCCAAAATAAACGGGTCACACACGCACGCATCTTGAAGCGCCGTCTTCATCTCCTCTTGACCTACTCCGCTTCTCCACGCCATCTTGCGCCGCGAGTCGTCAAAAAGTCACCAAGGCGGTATTGGTATAATTACCAAAATACCCTTCTCGATCTTTTCGCAAAGACCGAGTCCCATCTTTGTGAAGCACCTCCCATGCTTCGCCACGTGTAGGTTGATCAACGGCTCTCAACATGTCGGCAAGTCTCTCCCATCGGCTCCCACCGTAACCACCATGGCACTTGCACCCACCCCCGCCGCTTGATCCAACTGGGCCGCACCAATCGCCTGTTCGGTCATCCTTGTCTATTCTCGCACCACACTTGAGTTCATTGACCTCACCCGCATCGTCGATCGTTCGAACCTCGCTCTCCAAGCCTAGTCCCGATCATCCTCGCCGTTGACCGTCGTTGACCACCAAGCCACCGCACAACAATAAACAAGCAAATCGAATCGGGAACAAGTTCTTCACAACTTGACCCACGTTAGTCAAAACATGCATCATGCAACACATATGCATGAAACCCATGACTTTGACCTATCAAAACATCATCGCCTCGGTTGGCCGATGAACAAGTCGAACCGTCGATAGCCCCTCGGGCGGTCGATCATTACTTCACGGCCTCGACCGCCACCACAAGGCGGTCGGACCGCCAGGACTTAGCCAATTTTCAACCCTGAAAATCCAAACCCTCTGGAAACTTTAAACCAATAGAACTTTTGCTTGGGAACTCCAAAATTATGAGACCAAGTGTATTAGGATCCTCACTTGTCTACAACACCTATTTTTGGCCCGACCCATTCGACCATTTTGGTCACGGCCGGTCTGACCACGCACATGGCCGGTCCAAGCCGATTTGGGACCGGTCGGACCGCCATGCTATGGCCGGTCGGACCGCCCCTGTCCAGAATGCCTGAACAGATCTGAGACTTTGTCGAAAACCCGTGAAACGACAAACCGTTAACGCCATTGCCAATTGTCACATCATCCTAAGATCTGGAGCATATCCCCATGATATCCACAATCTCCCCCTTGATGAACACATTGGCAATAATACAGAAAATGTAATTTGAAGGTTTGAAAAGTAAAATACTTTCGTTTTCGCACAAAGGCACAACTTGGTCCATAAGCAAGAGAAAGCAATGGAAATGACCAAGTGGCATCGAATAGCATGACAAGTGAGATAAGGCAAAAGAAAGCATAAAAACTTTGATTTCCAGAAAAAGTCAAAAATCTCACTTAAGGTCCATATGAAAGAACAATTGTTCAATTGACCTTTGATCATTGTGAGGTGTAATAAATGCAATTCAAGTTCAGAAGAGTCAATAAGGCAATAAGAATGCAATTCAAAAACTCCCCCTCACTATGATCCTGAGTTTGAGAAAATTTCAAATTCTCCAACTTTCTCCCTTTGTATAAACTTCCCAACATTGAAAATATCTTCTCCCCCTTTGACAATGGAGTCATCAAGGAATCACGCCTTCCTCTCATCCAGAGATAACAATTTGCAGAATGAAGAAGGAAGCAAAAAGAAGAAGTATGCATGAAATGCAATGGAGTGGTTTCATATTGTATTTATCAATTTTTGATTACAAGAAGCTTTGAAGATTACCCAAAAGAGCAAGTCAGCATTTCTAATATTGCACAAACAACATATCAAGCCTGATAGTGCTAGCAAGATCATGGTAAGACATATATAACAAAGCTAAGCATAAAGGCTCAAAAGTAAAGCAATGGATTTGATCAATTTGAGCAAAGCTTCAAATTCAGCAAGTTCATCAACAGGGATCCTAAAATGAAATTGGCCATGTCAAAATGTCAAAGTAAGATCAAAAATCTAACAAAGACCACATTAAGAGTCAATCAGGTCCTGTATTGAATTATTTTGCTTAGTATTTCTTAAAAGCCCATTTGTCAACAGTTTTCACATATGCATTGAATATTTGAAGTTGACTAATGATCTAACTTAGTGACAAGATCCTGGACTAGGAGCCATCCACAAACTCATCCTAAGCTTCGACCAGAAGTTGATTAAAGGTATATCTTAGTAAAGAAGATCCTGGACTAGGAGCCATCCACAAACTCTTTCTAAGCTTCTACCGGGGCGACAAATCTTGAGGTTCATGTCATTTCTGACAAGCAATCCCCATGAGATCGTCTGGATCATCAAACTATCTCCAAGTTCATGTCATTTGACAAGCAGTCTCGTAAGAATAGTTTGGCACATTTTAAGCATAAGACAATCTTGATTTTCATTTTTCACAGAGAGCGGTTTAGAATCTCAAGAACACAAAAGCTCAAGTAATGGTCAATTTTAGATCAAAGAGCTCACAAAGCAATTTCGACAGGCCAATGTCACAAAAGGAGCACTAATTGCGCAACTCGCTAAAACATCCACAAATTGCAATTTCTTAGTTCGAGTTGTTTTAAAGTTCTAGCTCATATAGCAAAGACTTAACTACACATGTAAAAGCATGATAATTCTAGCAAGTCAAAGAACTAGACATGGCATTGAGCAAGAATTGAAATACTAAAACTCCAAAGGGTAATAGGCAAAGCTTCATCAATTTTAAAAGATAAGCAGAATATCTTATATTACAATGCATCTTTTTGGATTTTTCATACCACTTGATGTATTTTTCATATGAATGCAATATGATACAATGAGATGCAATAAAAAGCCTAAAAACCTAAAAAGTTCAAAAATATCAATAAGTTCAGAAAAAGAACAATAAAAGATCAAAAGAACAAGGTAAGATCAGAAAAGATCGAACTCCCCCTCAAACCAACCCATAGGGATAAATTACCCCTAACTCGCTTCTCAAGGTGGCAAACCTAGTTGGGTCTAAAGGTTTGGTGAGGATATCAGCCAATTGACCTCTGATTCCACAAAATGCAAAGACAATATCACCCTTCTCGACATGGTCTCTAAGGAAGTGATAGCGAATGTCTATGTGCTTGGTCCTAGAGTGTTGCACAGGGTTCTTAGCAATGTTAATAGCAGAAGTGTTATCACAGAAAAGAGGAACACTAGCAAAAATTAACCCAAAGTCCTTAAGAGTGGACACCATCCACAAAATCGACTACTGACTAGCGCTAGGCTACATATTCAACAAGATGGATTGTGCAATGTAAGACCGCTTCCTAGAAGACCAAGAGACAAGAGACGTGCCTAAGAAATGACATGTACCGAAGTGCTCTTCCTATCTAGCCTCTGACCCATAAAATCGAATCGAAAACCCCGAATGGACAAATGAAGAAGAGCAAGAATACCAAATGCCATCTTGGAGAGTAGAATGTAAATACACGAAGATGCGCTTAACGGCTTGGCGATGTGAAGTCCTCGGTGGACGCTGAAACCTCTCGCAGAGGCGCATCGCGAAGTGGATGTCCGGTCTTGAGGCCGTCAGTCTGAGGAGGGAGCCGATCATGCTGCGGTACTCGCGTTGATCCACGGCTTCCCCTTCCTCATCTGGATCCAAAGCAGTCGAAGTCGCCATGGGAGTGGCGATCGCCTTGCAGTCACCCATATCAAAACGCTTGAGAAGATCCTTGGTGTACTTCGTTTGATGGATGAAGATCCTTCCTTGCATTGCTTGATTTGCGGCCTGTAAAGTAGTTGAGCTCGCCCATCATACTCATCTCAAATTCCTCGGACATGGTCTCGTAAAACTGGAAACAAGAGCATGAGAGGAACCACCAAAGATAATATCATCAACGTAAATCTGAACAAGCAGGAAGTCATTGCCATGCCTAAGAATGAATAGAGTCTTATCAACTTTTCCCATTTTAAAATCATTCTTAAGCAGAAAGGTCTTAAGTCTATCATACTGTGCTCTAGGGCTTGCTTAAGACCATACAAGGCTTTGGATAGCTTAAAGACACGATCAGGGTGCTTGGGATCCTCAAAGCCAGGGGGTTGCCTAACATACACTTCCTCTTCTATAAAACCATTCAGAAAAGCACTCTTAACATCCATTTGATGCAACCTAAAACCTTTAGATGCGTGAATGCAAGCATGATGCTGAATGGCTTCTAATCTAGCAACAGAGCGAAGGTCTCATCAAAATCTAACCCCTCAACTGGCTAAAACCCCGAGCTACCAACCTAGCCTTGTTTCTAACCACGAACCATCCTCATTTTGTTTATTTTTAAACACCCAACAGTACCAATTACATTATGACCACTAGGAGGTTCTACAAGGTTCAGACTTTATTTCTTTCAAAGTTCTCTAACTCCTCATGCATGGCATTGACCCAACTAGCATCAGATAAAGCATGTGATATATCTTTGGGTTCAAAAGACGCTACAAATGCAGAGTGAGAGAAAAGACTCGGATCATGATACCTGGAGCGAGTGACTCGCTCATGGAGACTACCAATCATCTGATCCGAAGGGTGCTGCTTCTGGATGTGCAAAGGAGCGCCTGGGGGAGATAGTATCTCCTCAACCTCCGCAGGTACTGCTGATGAAGAAGATGCAGCAGGAGCCTCAATTGGAGGTGAAGCAGTCGTAGCAGGTTCTGGAGCTGGAATCGGAGCATTAGCAGCAAGTGGAGGAGCATCATCAATTTCATCCTCATCTTCCTCAACAAATATGCTCTCTGTCACCTGTAAGTCACCTGAAATATCGGATCTAGCTGCAGGGCTAGTCTCATCAAAAGTGACATTGCATGTCTCCTGGACAATGTTAGTTTCAACATTAAAAACCCGAAAACCCCTCGAATGAGCAGGATAACCTAGAAATAAACCATCACAAGTTCTTGATTCAAATTTATCTAGGTTCCCTGTCTTGAGAATAAAACACTTCGATCCAAAGACTCGAAAGTGCGAAACTGAGGGTTTTCTGCCAAAACGAAGCTCATAAGAAGTCTTGCCCAAAGACGGTCTCAGAAAGACACGATTTGAAATATGGCAAGCTGTAGCAATAGCTTCGGCCCAAAACCTCCTCGGTGTGCTATACTCATCTAGCATCGTCCTAGCCATCGAGACTAAGGTCCTGTTCTTCCTTTCCACAACGCCATTTTGTTGAGGGACGTGTGGAGAAGAGAACTGATGCTCAATACCGCGCTCAGCACAAAAAGAGGCAAACGAGGCATTCTTGAACTCCGTGCCATTGTCACTGCGGATTGCTCTCAAGGCACCAGGAAGTTCAGAAGCCAAACGAAGAACAAGATCATGATAATGATCAAAGACCTCATCCTTCGAAGCAAGAAAGAACACCCAAGAATATCTCGAAAAATCATCGACTATGACAAGAATGTACCAATTGCCACCGATCGATCCGAACCTAGCGGGACCAGCGGTATCCATATGAAGCAACCGTCCGGTCAGTCGGTCATGACCATAGTCAATGAAGGGTGTGAGGCGGCAACTTGCTTGCCATGCCTACGAGGAGCACATCTGACATCTTTGCGACTTTGAGTTTAGGCAAGCCTCTCATGAGATCAAGGCCGCTAACTCGTGTCAGATGATCAAAACCAATGTGCCCCAAGCGTCGGTGCCAAAGCCAGATATCAGAAGAAGATGCAACTAAACATTTGAGAGATCCGGCAAGAGATTCAGAAAAATCAGCTCCAAATATTCTACCAACTCTAGAAATTCCAAAATGAGCTCACCAAAAGAATCAAGCACCGACAAGCGTTCTTCTTAAATCTAGTCTCATAGCCATCATCGAGAAGTCGAGGAGACGTAAAGGAGATTGTACCTTAGCTTGGACACAAGAGCGACATCCTTGAGAATGAACCTGTCGTTCACCCTGATCGATCCAGTTCCTTCGATCCGCCCTTGTGAATCATCTCGAAGGTGATGAAGTCATCACCGTCGCCGCGTGAAGGAAGTGAACCATCTAGAGTCTCGGTCATGTGGCGTGAGCAGTAGAGTCGACGAGCCACGTGTTCTTCCTCCTTCCGCGACGATCCACGAAAATCAAGGCACAAAAGATCGATGTGTCTCAACATCTGGGGTTAGTTAAAATAGACTTGGGAACCCAAGATCTTGAGACACATGTCTGCATGAGTAGTATGCAAAGCGAGAATGAGTGTCCTTGATCCTAGTTGAAGTCCTATCATGAGCAATGGTTACAAACACATGAGATGCATTCGTCTAGGAACATGATGATGATAAGCATGTGTAGTATATCCTAGACCGGGTTTCTTCTTCTTTTCATGACCATGTTTCACACAAGCTCTAGGTTGATGAAATAAAGTTCTAGCATGATTAGCATTTTTCAACCTACGCCAATGAACTCAACTAAATGTCCACTTTTCTCGCAATAGGTGCAATGGTATTTTGTACCTTGGGAGAAGCACCTTTTGACTCAAAAGAAGGTTGGACAGAACTGCAGTTTGAAAGCAATTTTCGCGAGTTGGGTTTTGAATTCAACTAAGCCATTTTCCAAGACCTGAATGACCTTAGTCTTGGATTTGTTCTGGGCAGAGTTGTATCCTAAGCCTTGCTTCTTAGAAGGAGTTCTAGACTTGTCAAGAATCATGTTTAATTGTTTTTCTCCACTAGAGAATTTTTGCAGTGTGTTCTCTAGATAAACATTATCTTTCCTAAGATCAACACATGATTGACAAATTTTAGGTTTATTAACCTTTGCAAGCTTCTCCTTATAATTAGCAATTTCAAGCTTAAGAGCAGGACATAAAGTACAATTAGCAGAATTAATACTGTCCTTAAGCTTGGCATATTTCTCTCTAGCTGCTTTTAAAATGTCTTTAATTTCACGTTCATGTTCTAAGCAACGAGAGCAAGAGCGAGACTCTACTGGTTCAGAAACATCCAACTTGCTAGACTCTAAGCATTTAAGACATGGAGCAGATTTGACCTCAACTAGCTCAGTTCTAGCATTTTCAAGTTGATGTAAAGCAGTATTAAGAGCAGATTGCAGTTTAGACAGTTCGGAGTGCAAAGCATGGCAAGATGAACATTCATCAACGTCTAGACTCTTAGCATTCACAAGTTCTAATGTCAAATTTTCAACTTGTGACTCTAGATCCTTGTTCTTAACCATGATGAATTTTAAAGCCTTATCCTGACTAAGCAATTGCTCATACATGTTCTCGCATCTAGCAGAAAGGACATCATAAGATAGGGATACCTCATCATCATCATCGACGTCGTGAGTCGACCATGAAGCACATGCGGGTGAAGTCCTTGGCCTTCCCTTTCTTGTCTTGAGGTGGCTCCTCCTCCTCCTTGTCCTCCTCGCTCCCAGAGTCCACATCGCTCAAGGATTGATCTCCAAAAGCGGCAAGGACCCGGTGAGCAGCCTTCATCAGCTTGGCAGCATCAAACCTTGATTTGTTCCCTTGAGGCTTCTTCCAAGCTGGCTTTCCCTCCTTATGGTTACCCTTACCCTTGACTTGGGGCGATTAGCGAATATGGTAAAGCTCACCACACTCGTAGCAAGTCACAGGGCCACCTCTCTTTTTGTTTCTCACATTGTTGTAAGCCCGTGTGACTTTCTTGACTATGAGGGCTAGCTCGGGCTCAGGAAGACTCTCAAAATCCTCTTCACGAATTGTGGATAAGCAGCAAGAGAAAACCCAAGAGGACTCGGAAAAACCATCGAAGCTCTTGAAAGAGGATCACTACCAAAGCCATGCTATCCTTATTAGGAAGACTACCTCTCTTGATCTCATGAGTCTTGAGCTTACTATAAAGCGGCTCCAAGGTGAGAGTAGAGATCGGCGTTCTCCTCTATGGCGGTAGCCTTCATCTCCCACTCCTTGGTGTTGATTGCAGCCAAGAGGTGAGTGGCATTCTCAGATTGAGAGTACTCAATGTCAATAGCTTTCATCTGATTGACAACCTTGTTAAAGCGAGTAAAAACGTCATCGATGCTCTCGCCAGGACGCATCTCGAATTTGTTGTACTCTCGCTATAGACCGTCTGGCGCACTTGTTTAATCTGGGACGATCCTCATGGTAAGTTTCGAGGGTGTGCCAAATTTCATGTCTTGGTCGTAAGATTGCAAATCCTGTCATACTCTTGTCTACCAAGCCCAGCATATAGGAGATTCTTTGCCTTGTTGTTGTTAGCCAAAAGTATTGCCGAAGCTTGCGTGGCAATCTCAGGCAAAACGAGCGGAGCTCGAACAACCTCCCATATAGCTTGTCCTTCGCTCTCAAGGAAGACTCGCATGCGATTCTTCCAATAGGCATAGTCGAGCCCATTGAAGACATGCGGCTTTGTCGAGTACTTATCCATCGCCAAGTTCAGTGACCGGTTAAGATCAAGATTGAACTAACCGGGCTCTGATACCACTTGTTGGAACGAAAAGGCGACTAGAGGGGGTGAATAGGAGCACGCTCACTTTTTCAACCACGATTAGATTCAACACAAATTTCACTCCAATAGCTATAGAAGCTATGAAGATCGATATACCAGTACAGCGGAAGACTAGGATTGAATCCAATCAAAACCCCGAAGCAAAACAACCAAAAACAACCGAAACTGAATTTCCTAAGTGTGGGGCGGTCTGACCTCTATTCAAGGGCGGTCCGACCGGTCCTATGGGCGGTTGAAAGATCTAGACCCACCATTATGAGTTAATGGATTGTTTTGGTGATTAATGACAAATCCAAATATGAGACTAACTCTTTTATCAAGTATCATCTTTATGTAGTCTCATTTGGATATAAAGGTGAAACACAACGAGGTATGCAATCGACATCTCAATTTATATAATGTTGCATTTCTCGGATCCAAAATATAGGATTGAACTCAACCTTAAGTTAAACTTGAATATGTGCATATGACCTCATTACACATTTGTGTATGCACACATTTAGGGGGAGTTTTATCCTATACTTTGTGGTTTCATTAGTATTGATCCATATTCCATTTTCCACATATACTAAGGATCTTTACGTTGAAACAAAACCTTTGAGTATACAAAACTTGTGTAGTTCGTATATACTCATGTTATGAGTATATAGAACTTGTGTAGTTCTTGTATACTCATGTTAGAGTATATATATAACTTGTGTAGTTTATATACTCAATTGTTCTCTCATTTATCATCATTAAATTTATGAAAATTTAAGTGGTTATCATCAATTATCAAAGAGGGAAAGATTGAGGTATCTTGTCCCACCATTATGAGTTAATGGTATGGTGTGGTAATTAGTGATGATCACATTGTGGAACTAACATTTTCCATGAGTTGGATATATAGGTTATGTTCCAGGATGATGAAGACATTGGGATGATCATGAGTTGATCATCAAGTCAAGAGCTTGGTGTAAATGATGCATCATGAGTTGATGCTTATCAAGAAGAGATGATCATGAGTTGACCATCAAGACAAGAGAAGATCCATCATGTGTTGATGGAGGTCAAGTAAAGGAATGCATCATGCGTTGATGCAAGTGAAGAATCGGGATGAAGAAATCATCATGAGTTGATGATTGTCAAAGTCGGGATGGAGAGATCATCATGTGTTGATGATGTTCAAGACAAGATCCCGAAGTGAAGAAATCATCATGAGTTGATGATTGTCAAAGTCAAGGACCGGACTTGAAGTGTTGATGTGCGTCATCAAGCTTCAAGAAGATGCAAAGGCAAAGGTATGACTAGCTAGGGCTAAGGATGTGTTCCTAGTCTTTACCGGTCTCGGTGTTTGGTTGATAGACCGGATTGCTAGTATAGGTTTGCCGTACTATTAAGAGGATCTTGACTAGTAGTTTGAGTTAGTCATGTGTTGATAGCTCATTATATTTGCTCTAGCTCATCTATGCATGGAGCTATTATTTGCGAATGTGTTTTGCAAATAGCCGATGCTCATGCATTCAACCCTTGTAGCATGTGACTTAAGTTTGCAAATGCGTTTTGCAAATGGTGTAAGTCCATGTACCTTTTCCTTGTGGTATGATTCCAAAAGTTGGCAAATGTGTTTTGCAACTTGTTGGGAATCTTGCTTGTGACTCTTGTTGGCATGGCTTGTCAATTAGCAAATGTGTTTTGCAATTGAAGTTGTTGAAAAGCCATTTCGATTTCGTCGGGAAAATCGGAAGTTCGGTAGTTTAACGGCGGAAGTTCCGCTTTTGACCGTCCGATTTTCCGCGGCTTGATTTTCCAGAGAGCGGTGGTTTAGGACTTAGCCGATTTTCCAAGTGCGGAAGTTCCGAGTGTATTGAGCGGAACTTCCGATTTATCGGATGCTCGAAATCCGTGGTTGGTTTTTTCAGAGAAGCACCATTTTGGGGACTTAGCCAAAATTGAAGTGCGGTAGTTCCGCTATGTGTTGAGCGGAACTTCCAAGAATCGAACTTCGATAGTTAGTTGGCGGTAGTTCGGACTAAAAATCAAGCGGCTAGTTTCTCGTCGACATAGCCGTTGCGGTGCCTTTTCTCTCTCCTGCGGTAGTTCCGGCCTTTGTACGGCGGAACTTCCGATTGTCCTGATTTTTCAGGGATTTGTCTCCCAACGGCTAGTTTTTGTGTGTGGGCTATATATAGCCACCTTGGCCGGTTGTGGGAGGTTGCTGAAGTAGCTTAGAACTATTGTGAACTCTTTGTGAGCCTCTTGAGCTAAGAGCAAACCTCTATTCTCTTTTGTGCATGTGTTGCACTTGGTGAGATTAGAGAGTAAACCCTAAGTGCATGTGTTGCCTTAGGTAGTGGATTGTGTATCCACGTGAGCGTTGACACTTGATTAGTTCAAGTGAAAGTTCGGATTTGTTACTCTTGGTGTTTGCCGACACCTAGACGGCGTGGAGGCGTCGTGCTCGGTGACCTTCTCAAGAAGCTTGTGAGAAGGCCCGACGGTTGTGAGTGGTTTGGTGCTCGCCATCTCCGGAGTGAAGGAAGAGCAACCACAGTTGAGCGAGGTGTTGGTTCGGTTTGGAACCGGTCCAAGTGTTGGACTTACCTCGGAGGTGTGTGCTCATTTGAGGAGCCGGTCCAACGCGGGTTGGGCTTACCTCAACGTGGATTAGGGGAGACCGGCAAGTCTCCGAACACCACGGTAAAACATAATCGTGTCATCTAGTTTTTACTTGTGCTTTACTTTGAGCAATTTACATTCTTACTTTAATTGCTTACATATCTTGTATGATTGCTCATATTGTATTGTGTTCATATTGTCGGTGCACTTAGTTGAGCCTAGTTGATTTAGGTTTTAATTGTGCAAAACCATTTGGCTATTAGCTTCCGCATTTATATATTGGTTTAGCGCGAAAGATTTTTAAAACCGCCTATTCACCCCCCTCTAGTCGGCCACCTCGATCTTACAAGTGGTATCAGAGCTTGGTCTCTCATTTATTAGACTTAACCGTCTAGAGAGTAAAGGATGGCAACTAGAGATTTAGTGCACCTAGGTGAAGCACCTCTATTTGATGGCACAAATTATGCTCATTGGAAAATCCGCATGTCTTGTTATTTTCGGGCCATGAGTCCAAAAATATGGCGGATTGTAGATGTTGGCTTTTCTCCTCCATTGGATCATCTTGCTCCAACAATTGAGGAAGAGAAAAGCTTACATCTCGACGCTCAAGCAATTAACGGTTTATTTAGTGCTTTGAGTGTAGAGATGTTTGATGAAGCGTGCAATCTTGAGAGCGCTCATGCTATGTGGACACATTTTCAAGATAAATATGAAATGTCCACACCTACTAGTGATGATTGCACACAGAGTGGACATCGGAAGAAGAATGTTCATCTTCTAGCTCAGATAATGATGAGTCCACAACTCCTCCACATCAACTCATTGCTTCATGGCTAAAGGTAATGATGAGGTAAACGAAAATGAAGAACCCACCTATGATGAGTTGATGGAAATGTTAGAAGACTTAAATGAATATCTTGGCAAGGAGAAGTCAAAATTCAAAGTCTTGAAGAAAGAATTTCTTTCTCTCAAGGATTCTTATGAAGAGCTAAAAGAAGCTCATGAGACTCTCCTTCTCAAGGATCTTAATAAGTCCAAGGTGGATATAGGCATTACATGCAAGTTATTAGATGATATGCCATGCATAGTTCCTACATCTTGCATTTCATCTAAAGTTAGCATATCCACCTCTTGTGATGATTTAATTGATATGCCTTGTTGCTCTAAAATGGATACTCCTATTTCCTCGATATCTTGCAAGACTAACATTGTAGAGGAAAACAAAGAGCTCAAGGCCCAAGTCAACAAATTAAAGAATGACTTGGAAAGAGGCCTAAAAGGAAGGCCACTCTTGACGATATATTGAGCAAGCAAAGACGCTTGCAAGATAAGAGTGGAATTGGCTTCACTCCTAAGAAGAAGGAGACAAGCAAGACTAGGCACAATGCAAGACACACGAAGAATGTCAAGTGCCATGGATGCAATGGAAAGGGCCACTTCGCCTCAGTGTGCCCAAACAAAGTGAATGACAAGAAATTGTCATCAAAGAAGAGGCAAACCGGCAAGGAGCAAGTAAAGAAGGTAAAAGATGAATACAAACTTGAACTTGCTATAATTGTAGGAAAAGGGACATATGAGTAAGGATTGTCCCAAAGGTATCACTCCTAAGCCCATTATTTATAATGATCAATATTTGCTTAGGAAGGATATTAATGGCAATGTGTTTGCTAGAATAGTTAGTACACATAAAACTGATGCTAGGGCCATTTGGGTGCCCAAATCTATTGTGACTAACATTCGTGGACCCAACCTAGTTTTGGGTACCAAAGCGCTTAAATAATGAATAGGTACTTGGAAAGGCATTGGATGTTTGGCTCATATGAAGAGGTGGACGGATCACCATATGCAAAATTGGAGCCAAGCCTAAGGATAATCATGTCGTATCATAAGCCAATGCCATTTCGGTAACAAGTACTTACATTGAAGTATCTAGCCCCTTATGCCTTGTGTAGGTTGCATTTCATGAAAATTATTTTAAAAAAGGGTGTTCTTGCTCTATGTTCATAATGTTCTTTATTAATCTCTTGAGCAAGATGGATGTGGCACATTAAGGGGGAGTGCTAAATCATAGTCATGTATATCACATCCCTAAGTGTGCCCAAATTGATTAAGTGCTAGTATTGTTTTTCAAAAATAAGCCTTTTAGCCAAAAGTCAAAAATTTCATAATTATTAGTAATTCTTTGAGAAACTAGTTGCAAAAGGTATACAAATGTTTTTCAAAGATTTACCAAAGGTTTTGGCTTTAGAAAAACCTACTTTAAGTGAAAATAAGTTTATGTCCAAAATCTTACATTATGGTATCTTGTTTTTGACATAAACTAGATTTTCGTGTAAAATCTATTCTAAAAGGAATTTGAAAATCTTGACAAAAGAAAAATCCTAGAGTTGGTTATTCTAAACATTTTTGGTATTCAAAGAATCTCCAAAAGACCAACCTAGAAAAAGTTATTTGATTTTGAAATTCGTCCAAAATCCTACTTTGACCTAAGTGGTCACTTTCTAGCACTTAAGTGAGTTTTCCATATGAACCGAAATTATTCTTATGAAAAGGTTCAAAATGGTATTTATGACTCATACACAAAATTGGATGCTTTAAAATCAACAAAATGTTCTCTTTGAGTTGTTTTGATTAATTTCATGAAGATGAGGCTTCTTTTGCAAAATCAAAACTAAATTCATAAAAATTATTTTCTTGGATAGACATTAGTCTTTTTAATGTACAATGATCCTGAATGATATTTATTTGAGTGCAAAACTAGGATCATTTGCATAAAAATCAAATTCCAAGATCTTTCTGAAGTGTCGGGATAATCGGAACTTCAGGCATTCTATGTGCGGAACTTCCGTTTTTCCGTAACGTCCGCTGTTGATTTGCGGAGCTTCCGTTTTCAGCTCTCTTCCGAAGCGTCAGGAAAATCGGAGCTTCGGTACTCAGTGCGGAACGTCGTAGTCCGAACTTCCGCTTTGAAATGCGGAACTTCCGCTTCCGTGGTGAGAGACTTTATTGCTGCGGTTCCTCCGCTTTATCTCTCTCCACTCACCGCGATCTCTCTCTCCCGAGCCCCTCTCTTCTCCAAATACTCCACCGAAACTCTTTGATCCTCTTGGTTTTTCTTCAAATCTCAACCGACAATTGCTTCTCCAGGGTTCAATCACTCCATTCCTCAAGGTATTTCCAATCCCCTTTGGATCTATGCCTCTCATGAACCCTAGGTTTGAGTTTTTGGGGGAAAATGAAATGTGGATGAAATCTGTGGTAGATTCTTGGGCAAACTAGTTTATTCAGTATTGTATGATGTTTATGCATCGATTCCATGGACTCAATCCATCAAAATACTGAAAAATCAAAATTTATCATTGCCCTAGAGTCAGTCCAGGAAAATCGGAACTTCCGCTGTTGAGAGCGCGGAACTTCCGCATGCGGTAGTTCCGGCGTTCAACTTGCGGAGCTTCCGATTGTCCTGACATAACCTGAGAATTTCATCTTCTTTTGATTCAATCTTTGACACTTCATCCATTGTTGTTCTTGAAGATGCCGAGGATGAAGATGGCAGTCCCAAAGCACTATTCAGATGCTGGCGCATCTTCTTCAAGAAATGAGGAAGAATCTGAAAAATCAGAAGATAGTGGATCAGGAGAAGAATCTGAATATGAATCTGATGAGGAGTTAGGTGAACCGGAAGAAATGGAAATTGATCTTAAGGGACTCACAGCAGACGACTACACTATTCTTCGGGATAAAGATCAATATTCACTTCGTGAAATTGCGGCGACCCTCGTTTTCATACCAAGTTTCAAAGACAAGTCTATGACCTCTTTTATGGACCATCCAAACCATTTGCTGATCACAAGTACATCAATTGGTCCTATCTAAACGGACTTGACAGATATGAGGGTACATACAGGCTCTTTCAGCGAGCCGGAATTCATAACTTTGTGGCAATAAAATGCAATTATAGTGATGAGATCATCCGACAGTTTTATGCCACAGTATGCATTCCTCTAGATTTTTCTCACTCACTGGATGGCAGAGGCGTGAGGTATTCTTGCACAAAGCGCTTTTGAACATGCATTGAATATCCATCAAGCGAATATGAGAAAATCTATGATGGAATTCTCCTCTTTTCACTGGATGAATTTTATGACACCACACAGAGATTTGTCCCTGGTAAGATCACAGGACTTCTTCCTATTCCCAGCTTGGTAAATAGGATCATCAATCATACCATGTTACCTAAGAGTGGGAATTATGATGCCATTAGAGGACATGTTTGGAATATATTGGAATGCATCATGCATGGAAGAAAGTTTGATGTTGTGGATGTTATTATAAGGGAGATAGCAGGAACAAAGAATGATCGAGTCAAACGGATAAACTTTGCACCTTACATTATGGCTTTGATCGTTAAACAAACTGGATATAATGGAGCTTTACCTTCAGCACATAAAGCCTATAAACCAAGAGAAGGTCCTCCAATCCCTGCCAATCTTAGGCGTGCTCAGTGAAGTACACGAAGCCGCACCTCCTATTCTTCTTCTTTGCTCCTCCACAAGGTATAGCCACTATGGATCGATTTATGCCACCTTGTTGGAGATGAGGGCATCCGGGATACCTTCGAGGCGACCACTTCTAGGCTGGATGCGTTTGAGGCGGCCACCTTTGCCAGATTGGATGCTTTCCAGGAGGCGACCACTTCCAGGCTCGACGCCCACTCGGCCAGCCTTGACGCGCTTTCAGCCAGATTTGCCGAACAGTTTCCTCCACCTGTTCATTTTGGACGGCGTCGCTTTCGCTCTCCTCCTGGCGGTCCTCCTGCTGCTCCTCCAGTCGATCATCCTCAAGACCCTCCTGCTGAGCAGTAGCCGCTTGTTCTATTTAGGTCATTAGACCTTGTATGCAAAAATTGTAATATCTTATGACTACCTGGCTGTATGACTCTTATTGTGGCTATGCTATCTTTTGGTACTCTGTGTGAGAACATGTTTTTTTTATGTCATGATCTATGTTTGCATGAGATATGGATGAGATGTGATTATAAATGAATATTTTTTGTGGCTGATTATATCTTTTCATCTCCTGTCGTGGATGTCCTCTTTACAAGAGAAATTACATCAAAATTTTCATGGAAATCTCTCACAAGCATTGTTCTTTATGTTCTCTCAACATAGTTTGTAAAAATTGTTAAAAAGAGAGGTTATCTATATTTCTTTTCAAAGGGGAGGTTAGTTGAATATGTTTCAACTATCATTTCAAGTGGTTCTCAAATATTTTGATTTACAACGGGAGAATGTGATGATCAATAGGTTTGTAACCTATCTTTGTTTCTCCTCTCATATCTTGAGAACAAAATTCCCCCTTGGTCATATAAGTTCAATTCATACTTTTTGTGACCTACCTCATTGTTTTTGCAAGTGGTATTGATTTGCAAATACTCTTTTTGGCTAAGATTTGTCTTGTGTTTTTGGGTGATTTATGCCAAAAGGGGGAGAATGTTTTTATCAATACTCATTTGGATGTTTGATTTGTTTAGACATGCCAAAAGAGGGAAAGGAAAATGTATGCTTTACCTGTGTAAGGGGGAGAATGTTTTCATATGCATTTTGTTTAATAAATGCTTTATGTTTCACCTCATATGATGCATAGACATAGTTCATTAGTTTAAAATTCTTTTCTTATGTCTATGAATATCCAAATGTTGTTATTGATAATGGATTTGTCATCAATCACCAAAAAGGGGGAGATTGAAAGATCTAGACCCACCATTATGAGTTAATGGATTGTTTTGGTGATTAATGACAAATCCAAATATGAGACTAACTCTTTTATCAAGTATCATCTTTATGTAGTCTCATTTGGATATAAAGGTGAAACACAACGAGGTATGCAATCGACATCTCAATTTATATAATGTTGCATTTCTCGGATCCAAAATATAGGATTGAACTCAACCTTAAGTTAAACTTGAATATGTGCATATGACCTCATTACACATTTGTGTATGCACACATTTAGGGGGAGTTTTATCCTATACTTTGTGGTTTCATTAGTATTGATCCATATTCCATTTTCCACATATACTAAGGATCTTTACGTTGAAACAAAACCTTTGAGTATACAAAACTTGTGTAGTTCGTATATACTCATGTTATGAGTATATAGAACTTGTGTAGTTCTTGTATACTCATGTTAGAGTATATATATAACTTGTGTAGTTTATATACTCAATTGTTCTCTCATTTATCATCATTAAATTTATGAAAATTTAAGTGGTTATCATCAATTATCAAAGAGGGAAAGATTGAGGTATCTTGTCCCACCATTATGAGTTAATGGTATGGTGTGGTAATTAGTGATGATCACATTGTGGAACTAACATTTTCCATGAGTTGGATATATAGGTTATGTTCGGGATGATGAAGACATTGGGATGATCATGAGTTGATCATCAAGTCAAGAGCTTAGTGTAAATGATGCATCATGAGTTGATGCTTATCAAGAAGAGATGATCATGAGTTGACCATCAAGACAAGAGAAGATCCATCATGTGTTGATGGAGGTCAAGTAAAGGAATGCATCATGCGTTGATGCAAGTGAAGAATCGGGATGAAGAAATCATCATGAGTTGATGATTGTCAAAGTCGGGATGGAGAGATCATCATGTGTTGATGATGTTCAAGACAAGATCCCGAAGTGAAGAAATCATCATGAGTTGATGATTGTCAAAGTCAAGGACCCGGACTTGAAGTGTTGATGTGCGTCATCAAGCTTCAAGAAGATGCAAAGGCAAAGGTATGACTAGCTAGGGCTAAGGATGTGTTCCTAGTCTTTTACGGTCTCGGTGTTTGGTTGATAGACCGGATTGCTAGTATAGGTTTGCCGTACTATTAAGAGGATCTTGACTAGTAGTTTGAGTTAGTCATGTGTTGATAGCTCATTATATTTGCTCTAGCTCATCTATGCATGGAGCTATTATTTGCGAATGTGTTTTGCAAATAGCCGATGCTCATGCATTCAACCCTTGTAGCATGTGACTTAAGTTTGCAAATGCGTTTTGCAAATGGTGTAAGTCCATGTACCTTTTCCTTGTGGTATGATTCCAAAAGTTGGCAAATGTGTTTTGCAACTTGTTGGGAATCTTGCTTGTGACTCTTGTTGGCATGGCTTGTCAATTAGCAAATGTGTTTTGCAATTGAAGTTGTTGAAAAGCCATTTCGACTTACGTCGGGAAAATCGAAGTTCCGTAGTTTAACGGCGGAAGTTCCGCACTTTGACCTGTCCGATTTTCGCGGCTTGATTTTTCCGAGAGCGGCGGTTTAGGACTTAGCCGATTTTCCAAGTGCGGAAGTTCCGGAGTGTATTGAGCGGAACTTCCGATTTATCGGATGCTCCGAAATCCGGCGGTTGGTTTTTTCCAGAGAAGCACCATTTTGGGGACTTAGCCAAAATTCGAGGTGCGGTAGTTCCGCTATGTGTTGAGCGGAACTTCCGAAGAATCGGAACTTCCGATAGTTAGTTGGCGGTAGTTCCGGACTAAAAATCAAACGGCTAGTTTCTCGTCTGACATAGCCGTTGCGGTGCCTTTTCTCTCTCCTGCGGTAGTTCCGGCCTTTGTACGGCGGAACTTCCGATTTCCCTGATTTTTCAGGGATTTGTCTCCCAACGGCTAGTTTTTGTGTGTGGGCTATATATAGCCACCTTGGCCGGTTGTGGGAGGTTGCTGAAGTAGCTTAGAACTATTGTGAACTCTTTGTGAGCCTCTTGAGCTAAGAGCAAACCTCTATTCTCTTTTGTGCATGTGTTGCACTTGGTGAGATTAGAGAGTAAACCCTAAGTGCATGTGTTGCCTTAGGTAGTGGATTGTGTATCCACGTGAGCGTTGACACTTGATTAGTTCAAGTGAAAGTTTGGATTTGTTACTCTTGGTGTTTGCCGACACCTAGACGGCGTGGAGGCGTCGTGCTCGGTGACCTTCTCAAGAAGCTTGTGAGAAGGCCCGACGGTTGTGAGTGGTTTGGTGCTCGCCATCTCCGGAGTGGAGGAAGAGCAACCATAGTTGAGCGAGGTGTTGGTTCGGTTTGGAACCGGTCCAAGTGTTGGACTTACCTCTTGAGGTGTGTGCTCATTTGAGGAGCCGGTCCAACGCGGGTTGGGCTTACCTCAACGTGGATTAGGGGAGACCGGCAAGTCTCCGAACACCACGGTAAAACATAATCGTGTCATCTAGTTTTTACTTGTGCTTTACTTTGAGCAATTTACATTCTTACTTTAATTGCTTACATATCTTGTATGATTGCTCATATTGTATTGTGTTCATATTGTCGGTGCACTTAGTTGAGCCTAGTTGATTTAGGTTTTAATTGTGCAAAACCATTTGGCTATTAGCTTCCGCATTTATATATTGGTTTAGCGCAAAAGATTTTTAAAACCGCCTATTCACCCCCCTCTAGTCGGCCACCTCGATCTTACAGCGGTCCGACCTCTGATGAGGGGCGGTCCGACCTCCAGCCGATGAACAGTGAAATCAGCCCGAAAAACGAAGTTGCAAATAGATGTAACTTTTGATCTACAACTCCAAACTTGATGAAACTTGGTACACACCTTCTCTAGGATGTCAGGAACCTATTCCAATTGAAGATCGTGAAGATCTTTGGAAAAGTTCAGACCTTTTTCAGTTTGAGAGGTGGAAGGTTTGAAACCGAGTCAAAACGAAAACTATATCGAAAAACTTGCTCGTGGGTGATTGATGATCAAGATGATCTTAGATGTGTTCCCACATGTCACAGCAAGCTAGATCATGCAAAGAAATCAATCAAAAACATGCGAATCAAAGAAAGACTCAAAATCACCAAATAGAGAGAAGAAGGGCAAATGAACTCATCTTGAAGAGAACTCTTCTTTGGATTGATTTGATAATGTATCGATTACAGCCACTCATACGGATACGCATGGACACAAGATCAAAACATCTCTCTCTCTAGAACCCTAATCTCCACTAAACCTTCCTAAGCACTTAAGCCAAAACTAGGGTTTCAAGCATGAAAGGGTTGAGGGGTGCAGCCACCTCCCTCCTCTATTTATAGTGGAGACTTAAACCTTCTAGAAGAGTAACCCTAATGGGCTCCCGTTAAGGCCCAAAACAAACGGGTCACACACGCACGCATCTTGAAGCGCCGTCTTCATCTCCTCTTGACCTACTCCGCTTCTCCACGCCATCTTGCGCCGCGAAGTCAAAAAGTCACCAAGACGGTATTCAAGATAATTACCAAAATACCCCTTCTCGATCTTTTCGCAAAGACCAAGTCCCATCTTTGTGAAGCACCTCCCATGCCGCCCACGTGTAGGTTGATCAACGGCTCTCAACATGTCGGCAAGTCTCTCCCATCCGGCTCCCACCGTAACCACCATGGCACTTGCACCGACCCCGCGCCGCTGATCCAACCATCAAGACCAATCGCCTGCTCGGTCATCCTTGTCTATTCGCACCACACTTGAGTTCATTGACCTCACCGGCATCGCCGATCGCTCAACCTCGGCTCTCCAAGCCTAGTCCCGATCATCCTCGCCGTTGACCGTCGTTGACCACCAAGCCACCGCACAACAATAAACAAGCAATCGAATCCGGAACAAGTTCTTCACAACTTGACCCACGTTAGTCAAAACATGCATCATGCAACACATATGCATCTGAAACCCATGACTTTGACCTATCAAAACATCATCGCCTCGGTTGGCCGATGAACAAGTCGAACCGGTCGACCGCCCCTCGGTCGGTCGACCGCTTGGCTCCGGATCGACCGCCACCACAAGGCGGTCGGGCGATCGCGTCAGAGGACTTAGCCAATTTTCAACCCTGAAAATCCGAAACCTCATGGAAACTTTAAACCAATAGAACTTTTGCTTGGGAACTCCAAAATTATGAGACCAAGTGTATTAGGATCCCTCACTTGTCTACAACACCTATTTTTGGCCTGACCCATTCGACCATTTGGTCACGGTAGGTCCGACCGCCGCGACATGGCGGTCCGACCGATTTGGGACCGGTCGGACCGCCATGCTATGGCGGTCGGACCGCCACATCGTAATGCTCGAACAGATCTGAGACTTTGTCGAAACCCGTGAAACGACAAACCGTTAACGCCATTGCCAATTGTCACATCATCCTAAGATCTGGAGCATATCCCCATGATATCCACACAACCCATATTAGAACTTAGCTCTGCTCCAGGCGACTGGACTAACAGAGTACGCTTAAGATGCATAACTTCCAATTTATTATTGGTTGCAAAAACTCCAGAAACAAACGAATGCGAAGCTCCAGAATCAAACAGAAAGGAAGCAGGTACTGAATTTACTAGGAACTTACCCAAGACAACCACGGTGCTTCTGGGCTCCTTCAACCGACGTGATTAACACGACCTCTGACCACTGACTGAGGTGTTCCTCCTGGTTGACTGGTTCCCTGAGAAACTCCTTGGTTGTTCTGCACTGGGGTCTTGGCAGGTGTTGCTCCAAGGTTGAAGCGAACTGGAGTGATAGTTCCCTTCTGAGGACACTGATTAGCGAAATGCCCTGGCTGACGGCAATGGTAACACACTCTTGGTTCATTCTGACGATTGTTGTTTCCTGGGGTGGGGTTGACTGGTGTAGGGTTACGAGAATTCTGAACAAAAGGACGAGGTGCTGAAGGCGGTGCAGGTGTCCTGAAAGAACTCTGTGGCGGGAAACGATTAAACTGCTGTGGCACTATCCTTGCCCTCTCTTTGTTGTGGTGGTGGCTTCCTGTTTGAATCATCCTACGCTTGCGGTGATCCTCCAGCTCCTTGCGTTTGTCCTCCATAACCAACGCCTTGTTAATCAACTCCTGGAAATCTGGGAAGGTGTGGGCAAGCAGATTGACTTGTAGTCCTGAGTTCAGACCCTTCAAGAATCGACTCTGGCGAGACCTGTCAGTAGCGACGTCTTCTGGAGCGTAGCGAGCTAGCTGAGAAAACTTGTTCAGGTAGTCAGTCACTGACATACTCCCTTGCTTGAGAGCGCGGAACTCGTCCTTCTTCAAATCCATAATGCCTTCAGGTACATGATACTGGCGAAAAGCTGCGGAGAATTCTTCCCAGGTGATATTCTGCGGTGCTCCATGCGGCGCAAGCAGGTTTTCCCACCACTCGCAGACTATGCCTCCATCTGATGGGTGGCATACAAAACCTTCTCATGATCGCTGCATTGGGTGATCAGCAGCTTCCTCTCAATCACGCGAAGCCAATCATCAGCTTCCACTGGCGAGACATGTCCGGAGAAAGTTGGCGGACGGGTCCTCATGAACTCAGCCAATTTGGATGGTCCCTGATGACCATGAGCAACTGGGGCTCCTCCCTGATGATGGTTGTGGTTGTTGTTGTTGTTCATGGCTGCATCCGTTCATCATGGTGTACATCATCTGCGTCTGTCTTTGCTATGAAGGCTCCAAGTTTTGTAAGTCAATAGGAGGTGCTTGGGGTGATCTGCTCTCGAGGGGTTTGCTCATTTCCTTCGATCCTCGGGCTCCGGATCCACTTGCGTAGTATGGCGAGTCCGAACCATCCGTGAGGTTCCATGGGTTAGATAAGGTAGAGAGCACAAGGTGAGTTAAGAACTAGGCAGGGATAGATTAAACCCAACAAACACTGACTCAAGAAACTTGAATGAAATAATCTTCATTAATAGCTTAATAGCATTTGCAACAATGCCTAAGGGCCTTTGTAGCTCATACTTGCACACAGAAAATGAAACGAACCTAAGCACACAAGCTACGCCTAAAGGGCGACTGAAAGGAAGCGGCTAAGCTCGACTAAACTGGAACTTAGACGAACTACTCGAGAAAGACTCCAAAGCCACGGCGACGCTCCTGCCTGGTGTAGACTCTGAAGTGAGCTGGCATCCTCGCGAACTGGTTCTGATGCCCCGGGACTGGTGCAGCAGGAGCATGCGTGCTGGGTGCAGGTGCAGCTGGCTCCTCCGGCTGTGCAACCTCTACTGGATCCTCTAGAATCTCCTCTGGGTCTTCCTCGACTTCTTCTGGCTCTTCCGGATCTTCCTTTTGATCATCTTCGAGCTCATGCTGACCGTAGAGAGCTTGCTTTAGGACGGCGATCCTTTCCTCGGCTTCCTCCCAGGCCTGATAGGCGCACCTTAGCTCGGTGGCGGCCATCTCCAGCGACTCCTCCCGGCGGTGTGAGAACTGCAAGATGCACCATCTGTGGCATGGCCTTCCCGCTTGTAGACTAAGGCGCAGATGTCTCCCCTGAAGCAGCTCTGGGATGATAGCGGAAAACGGTGTGTTGCAGCTCTTCAGCGTAAATGTGGCAGACTCGGAGCAAGGCCAGTCGTGATGACTCCTGGATTCCTTGCGTGAAGGTGATCCTCCTGACTGAGATGTACAAAGGCTGGCTGCCTCTAGTGTTCCTCCTGGCGTAGATTGTCAGGCTGCATACTATACCACGATCCCGTCCGTTGACCATGTACTCACCGCCACGGTACATCAGGCGATCGAAGCCTCAAGTGTCTCGCAATACCTTCCACGACTCTGCGGCAAGTCCTCCGTTGCGATCTCCGAAGGTCTGAAGGTAAGGCATCTGTCAAGACAGACAGGAGGTAAGAACCACGTTAAACAGCGGGGAGAGTAAAGAAATTATAGCAATAGATGAGTCGAGAGAGATATAAGAGGAGTTAAGCAATTCATTTAGTCTTGCAAGTTAAATTTTCTTCTAGAAAATAATTTGAACACTCGAACGGCCAATCTAACTAAGGTCTAGACCTACAGTCCGTATGGCTCTAATACCACTTTTGTCGGGACCCAAAATTTCGATTCAGGACCCTCTGTGTTTAATGCACTAGCCCAGGATCACGCTAGTGCACACAGTGTTAACAAAGATGGAAATCGATCCATACAAGCGAATAGTAACATAAACGAATAACTTTGATTAATAAATAATGGTTTTGACCTTAAGGTCGAGTTACAATTACTGAGCCACACAGGGCTAACAGAGAAAATAAACGACAGCGGAAACGAAAAAGGTAGTGGCACCCCATCGATTCACCACAGGCAACCGACTGGGATCAAGACCTCATGATTAGGCACCTTCAATGTACTCGTCCTCAAATCTTTGGTGAAGACTCCTCCCGCTTGATTCGTCAAAACAAGCGTGAGTACACACCGTACTCGCAAGCCACACCAGAGATGCAAAATGTATATATGCTGGCTTTTTACAAGGGAAGGTATTTTGTGGCTCTTTTGCATAAATGCAACCTTTGCAATTTAATACAATTAATAGATTGAAAACAGGTAAAACCAATAGACAATAATAATCTTAATAGCTTATTTCACCAAGACACACACTGACTGATGTGTTATTCACATAGCTAGGTGATTTAATCACATGGCTCCCTTCCCACACGCTTTATGAAAAATCTACCCTAGTGTGAAATCCCGAGCATTGTCCATGACCATGACGCGGCTATTCGAATAGATTAAGTTACACTCTGCAGAGGTTTGTACACTTTACCCACAAGACACACTTAGTGTAGCTAACACTAAGCATAACAAAGCATTTCAGATACCTTATCTTACTACGCTAGGCCCGTCTCAAAACAGGCATGTGGTCGTACAGGAAGCTCAGTTCAATGACGCACAGGGTGAGGTCCTTAATTGACCAAGGCAAGACTTCCAGCTAAGGTCCTCAAGGACGAGCGAGGCGGCCGGCGGCGAGGCTTTGGCGGAGGAGGAGGTACGGGCTCGACGGCGACGGCGTTAGAGGGCTCCTCCGGCGAAGGCGAGGTGAGCACCAGCTTCGCGGCGTTACGGCGAATCCAACGGTGGCGGCTACGACGACGCAGGAGCGACGGAGGCGGTGCAATCGAAGCTCCAAGCCTTCGGTGTCGGCGGCGTTGGATCTCCGATTCCGGCGAGCACAGGGCGAGAGAGAGGGAGTGGGTGGCGGCTTTGGGATGGGTGACGCGAGGGGCGCCCGGGGCTGTCCTTTATAGGGCCCGGGGAGGTCCGAAGCGGCGTGGCGGCGTGGAGGTCGTGGGCGGCGGTTGCGGCTTCGTGCGCATGCCCGCGGAGAAGAAGGAAAGGAGGGGTGGGGTTCGTGGCGGCGGTGGCGCGAGTCGTCGGCGCGCACACGCGAGGAACGGGAGGTTGAGGCGCCGCGTCTGGCTTCGGCGTTGACCGCCATGGCGGTTGCTTGCGGCGCATCCGCGCGGAGAAGAACGCGACGAGGACGAAGGCGGTGGGGTCCACCTGGCAGTGAGACGGGGAGGGCGAGGCGCGCGCGTGCGGGCGAGATCGCCGTCCAGTCCGGATCGGACGACTCTGAGAGATGGGCGGATGAATGGTGTTGGTAGGAAAAATTCGCCCAACGATCGCTTGGAGATTTAAATTAGTTTTTCCTTTTTAGAAAATAGCAGAAATTCAAATAAGCAATGGAAAATAGCAAATGATCTTGGAAAAATTCTAGAAAATTCTATAAAAATATAACCAAGCATATAGAATCTAAATAAAATAATTTTGGCAATTGTTAATGTTGGGATTAAGCATATTAAATCGGTTTGTCCTTAAAGTCCATATTAAGCTTTTTAAATTAATATTCAAATAAATCCAAATGGTAAATTTTCTTACTACCATTATTTAAAAGATTTTAAAGCTCAAAATTGGGATATTCTGAGCATACGCATGAACGGTATCCGGCCCATTTTCCTTACGAGTACGGTGTACTCATCTGCATTTATGTTTTCGCTAGTGTTTTGTGTGGGTATAGGGCCCAAGTGAAATTTGGGCACTATTGCCCTCGGTCAACCAAAATTCTAAATATAGCCCCTATCCCCTAAATTCCAAATCTAGCCCCTTCTCCCGTGTGGTACGCCTAAGGTCATGAAGAAGATGGTAGCTGCGCCAGTGGCCCAATAACTTCTTCTTTGCACCTGTGGTCACAAAGACTGAGCCACCACATGCCGGCTTATATTTTTTGCATTCAATTTAGAATTTGAATTTTTATTTCAGTTTGAGTTTGAACTCAATTTAGAATTTGAGCGCGAATTTGGTTTGTATTTGTTTTCAAATTCAAATTTTTGCAAAGCATGGATTTTCAATTTTGTTTGGGCAATTGAATTTGGATGTCTAAATTATGAATTGAGCTCATGGTTTAATTTAATTTGGGCTTGAATTGAGGAATGATTTACAATTTTAAATTTAAATTAGAGAATTTCGATTCTCGATTCATCCTTCCAATCCAAATTAATTTCCTTTGAAATTGAATTGAGCTCATGTTTTTGCTTGTAAAGAGACAAGCTTTGAAATTGAATTTTAGCTTTGATTCAGGTTTTTCTTGAATTAGTTTTAATGTAAATTCTCCCTTGTTACCATATAGATCATCATTTTAGATTCGTCGTTTTATTCAAATTGATTTTGTCAATTGTATTTCTTTTATTGAATCAATTTTCAAAATTCAATTCCAGAAAAAGCCCCAAATAAAACTTCAGTAATATCTAAGTGTCAACAAGATGCATCAAAAGTTTGTAAATTTTTATATTTTAATGCGATGGAACTGCCACACAAAATTCAGGATGTTACACATTGATATACTACACTCGGGTCTGACTTCAATCCGTCTTTCATGCACTATAAATCCCATAAACTACCATACTGAAACAAGTTAGATTCTTTATCGGATCATAAAAACCTACTTTTTGAAGATCTTTTCCTTTTCTTGGAGATCGAGCATCAATTGCAACGATTTAATAGATAGCTTATTGGGATAGATGTAGCTAAACAATGCCCCCTAGAAACGTATTGGAGGTTTTCCCCTCGTACGGCTCGAGAAAAATTATTTGAATGTATGTACACTTGTAGAACACATTTTGTTGAACTGATACATATTGCATCCTGAAAAAATTAACAAGCGTGTGCACTGTGTGGTACAACATGAGGCATAAGGATGGACATATGGTAAACACCGCTGATGAAAGATGCGTAGTTGTGAAAGGCGTGAAGGCTGCTGTCGAGCGTCGAACTTTTGAGGTAAGGTAATATACATGCATTTGTGGAAAAATATTTTTGTATCATTAATTTTCATATCGTTACGTTTGGATCATTCGTTTTCATATTGTCACGACGTCCAATTTTTGTACGAGGCTTAGAGATTAAAAATGTACTCGTGCTGATGAAATCTTTCGACCAAAGGTAAAGTGCGAGGCACGGAACCATAAATACATTAGAGTCCGCAGACAGAAGCACATTGCACGTGGTCAGATGGTATGATGGTTCGGCTAATTGGTTTATTCATCCTCACTACTACTATAGTACACTACGACACAAGCATTCAGACCATGTACGTATACATGCCTTTAGGAGATAGCATTAACATGGTGGGTAGGACGGTTGACTACTACGGAATGGCCTGACCTACTGCGTGGACCGGAGCTATTTGCCCTTACTTGCGAGCTTGACGTTGCACTCCTCGCCGACCGCCTTGGCCTTGGCCGTCATTTCCCCCTTTCTCTAGCGCTCCATCTGGCGAACCTCGCGCTCCTTGTGTCTGCACGTCTCGAGATGAGTTTGCGTCTCTCGCCGGATACACTCACTGTGCTCTTTATTGCGGCGCTCCTCTCTCTTCTCGCGGTCCCTCTTAGCATCCCACTCCTTGTAGTCGAGACACGACTGGTCGTGTAGGTCGATCCCTCAGTTGATCCACTTGTGGGAGCCACACAGCCGATCCGATGACTACGAGTAGATGAGAGAGGTTGTTAATGCGTACTTTGAAAGGGAAATGGTAGGGAAACATACTGTAACCGATCCTTATCGACTGCCGATAGCGGCCCGAGTCCCAACGGCGGTCGGGATAGTCCCAGGAGTAGTTCGTGCAACCCTAATAACACATGCCCAGGCTGAGGTGCTCCTTGAATTTGAAGAACTTGCATGTGTCCCTGCACCAATAGAGGTGTGGCGTCTTCCCCTCAGGCGGGTGTTGTGGCAAATGCTCGGTTGGAATGTTCAAGGGGTTGCTGCTACAGGGGGCGTCATTGTGGGAGGTGCTCTCCTAGCATGCTCTATTTGTTCGTCCCGGGCCGCAACACTCCTTGCGAGTTTACGGATCTCGTCCCACTAGTTCTCCATCTGAGCGAGATTGTATTGAAATCTTGATGTAGGAGAACCCGCTGTGGAAGGGGTAGTATTTATATGCAGATCTGGCCCTACGAACATGGTTGAATTGTAATCCAGTTGAAGGAATTTTGCGTCCTCAAGGCAGCGGCCCTATGGAGGACAGCCCCACAGAGATGAGTTAGGGCGGATGAAACCCTTCACTAGAAGTTCACCAAGTTGCTTCTTCAATTCTTCCAATTCATTTGGAGGCATCCGGTATGCTCTCTTTGAGATCGGGGCGGTACCGAGCAACAACTCGACGACGAATTCAATGTCTCTGATTGGCGGCATCCGAGGCAAGTCTTCGGGAAAGACATCGGGGAAGTCACACACCACTAGTATTTCATGAATTTCCGGAGCCAGCTTCGCTTCAAGTGCAAAGAGATGCGACTCTTGCAATTTTGGCGCAACTCCAACTTGTGTGCCGGAGGAACTTGTGAGGGAGATGAATTTCTTGGCACAGTTGATTTGTTCCAAATGTTGAGAAAACCAACCCATGCCAAGTATCACATCAAAACTAACTGATTGGAGGAGGATAAGATTTTCCAAAAACCCTACTCCTTCAATCCCAATAAATACGTCCCGACACTCGAGTTCAGCTCTCATTTTCGATCCCGGGGAGTGTATAATCAGAGGAACATGCATAGGAGAAATTTTAATATCACCACTTGCAGCAAAGGATCGTCATATAAAAGAATGCAAAGCTCCAGAATCAAATAAAACTATAGCAGGACAAGAGTTGACAAGAAGCGTACCCAACACGACGTCGGGTGCCTCCTGCGCTTCCTCGGTCGAGATATGGTTGACTCGACCATGAGCAGTCTTCTGGAATGGTTGGGTCACCTTCTAAGTTGGGGGATGACCACACCCTTGCCCTTGCGTTTGCCCCTGATTAGGGCGAGTGGCTGTTTCGGCTTTCACAGGGCAGGTGTTGGCGTAGTGTCCCTTATTATGACAATAAAAACAAACGACCTCGGCGGTTGGATTGCGGAGGCCTCCTTGCTGTCCCGTAGATGCACGTGGTTGAAACACGGCCTGCGAAGGGCGAGGTACAAACGTCGGTGGCCTCGTTGGTGGTGGAGCTTGAGGATAGGGCACCGGGACTTGCCTGAAGCGGGGAGATGGATGGCTACTCCATGATGATCTCTGCGCCTCCCACTTACGCTTGCGGGATTCGCCAAGTGCTTTCCTCTTGTACTCAACAACAATGGCCTTATGAAGTAATGTCTGAAAATCAGGGAAGTCAATGATAGATAGCTTGTTCTGCAGCTCCTCGGACAAGTCATCCATGAACTTTTCCTGCTTGGCGGCGTCAGTGGACACATCTTCTGGAGAATACCGAGCCAAGTGATTGAACTCATGTAAATACTCCGTCACAGATTTACGCCCTTGTTTAAGCAACAAAAACTCATTATGTGGATATCGTGGGGATATGTACATGATCTTAGGATGATGAGTCAATTGGCAATGACGTTGTTGGTTTGCCGAATCTTGCATTTTCGAAAAAGCTTCAACGTTTATTCGGACCTCGGTGGTCGGACCGCCAGATTGTCGATCGGGCTACTGTGGGTAGTCCGATCGGTAGAGGTGGTGGTCAGACCGGCCGTGTGGCAGTCCGACCAGTAGCTCGGGCGGTCTGACCGGCCAGGGCTTTTGAGTGAGTTTGGAGCTAGGCTAAAAATAGATTATGTAGGTAAGAGAAGGGAGTCTTCTGCATGTGGTCTCATATTTTTTGTAGCTTCCAGTCAAAAGTTATATTCATTTGAAAATTCCAGAGAGTTCTCGGATGTCCAGGTGGAATTTTGGCTAAGTCTTTTCGAACGGTCTGACCAGCTCATAAAAATCGGACTGACCGGTTGGAGATGGGTCAGACCGGCCAGGTATGGAGGTCAGACCGGTTTCCACTTATTCGTCGGCCATCTTGGCAGCGTTGTGTTTTGATTATGTCTAGTGCATGAGTTTCAATGGTTTAATGTTGCATATTGCATGTTTTGAGCTAACGTGGGTCAAGTTGTGAAGAACTTGTTCCCGGAGACGATTTCTTGGTCTATTGCTGTGCAGGTGACTTGCAGGTCAACGACGGTCAACGGCGAGGAGGATCGGGACTAAGCTTGGAGAGCTGAGGTCCAGAACAATCATGGATGCTGGGTGGAGTCATGTGACTCAAGCATGGCACAGAATGGACAAGATGGTTCGAACGGGCAGTTTGTTGTAGCTGGTTGGATCAAGCGGTGCGGGGGTCGGTGCAAGTGCCTTGGAGATTCCAATGGGATTCGGATGGGAGAGACTTGCCGACATGATGAGAGTCACTGATCAACCTACGTGGCGAAGCAGGCGATTACTTCGACTGTAATGCGTGTGTATGTGTCCCGTGTGTATTGGGCCTTAACGGGAGCCCATTAGGTGAACTCTTCTAGAACCTAGGTCTCACTATAAATAGAGGGGTGGGGGGGGGTTGCCAAATAGCCCCCAAGCACTTCATTTGTAAAAACCCTAGTTTGATTTAGGGTTTGGAGAGGAGAGGAGAGGCTAGGTCCTAGAGAGGTGATTTGTGTTTGTGCTCTTGGATTGAGCTCTTGTCCTCCTTGAGGTAGTGGATGTAACTAGCAACATCTTGAATCAATCTATGGATGCTTGTTCAAAGATGAGGCCTCTTGTGTTTTCTTGTCTCTTTTGATGATTTTGGTGCTTTCTTGATCTGGTTGTTTTTGGTTGGTCTCTTGACCTCTTTTACCTTGCTATGATGTGTGGGAATACTTCTAAAATCATCTAAATCATCAACCCCCCGCGAGCAAGATTTGAATCAAGTTTTTCGTTTTGCTCAGTTTTGAACCCTCCTTTGGTAAAACTTAAAAAAGTCAAAACTTTGACGTGTATCTGGACGATCGTTGCTAGGAATAGGTTCCAGATATCCTTAAGGAGGTGTGTTCCAAATTTGGTCAAGTTTCATCAGGTAAATCAAAAGTTAGACCGATTTTCGTTTTGGTTTTGGGTTGTCTGCAGAGGTTCTGGACAAAATCGGTCAGACCGATTTCACAACGGTGGTCGATCACAGTAGTAGTCGATCCGCTTGATTAGCACCGCCCCGACCGCCTTGATGAGTTTAATATCCACATTTTTGGGTCTTTTACTTACGGGGTTAATCGGATTCAGCACAAGGCTTCCTCTGTGCTTCTACTAATCTTCTTAGCTTTCATAGCTATCGAAGAAAAGTTCGTATTGAATTTGATTAAGATGAAAATCAAGAAAGCGTCTATTCACCCCCCTCTAGTCGCCTTTCTGGTCCTACAAGTGGTATCAGAGCCCGGTTAGCTCTTCTCATAGATCTTAACTGGTCTTTGGAGCCATGGCGACTGACATGTATTCGACCAAACCACATATTTTTGATGGAGTTGATTTTTCTTACTGGAAGGCCCGCATGCTGGCCTCCATCGAGGCTCAAGGGCACGCAATTCGGCTTAAGGTCAAAAATCCTTATGTCGTGCCAGCCGATGACGATGTGATCACTCCAGATGTGGAGGCAAATAGCAAGGCTCGAAATTTTCTGATCCAAGGCCTTAGTCGATTTGAGTTTGAGCATGTTGCTCATTTGAGGTCTACTCATGAGATCTGGCGGACTCTCTGTGATTACCACGAGGGCTCCACTGCGATCAAGGAAGTGAGACAGAACCAGCTCAAGAAAATATACTCCAAGATCGAGCAAAGTCCTGGTGAGTCTTTAGATGAGCTGTGGGGAAGGTTCTCTATGATTCTTCATGATCTTCGAGCTGTTGACCTTGTTTTCTCTGAGTCTGAGAACGCAAGCCAGCTTTTGGGTGCTCTTGTTGTGAAGGTCTGGGGAATGAAGATCACATCCATCAATGACAACACTGTCATGAGTGAGCTTACCATGGATAAGCTATACTCGAGGTTGAAGACGCATGAGATTGATTTCATCTCGCGTCTCCCCAAGACAGAGTCGATGGCTTTAGTGGTCGACTCATCTAAGGGTAGTTCATCTGATTCTTTGGATCTTAGCTCATCTGGTTTTTCCTTATCAGTTTTGCATTCTTTGAGCGATGAGCAACTAGAGAAACTACCTGAGGATGATTTAGCCCTCCTATCCACCAAATTCTCGAGAGTTTACAACAAGGTGAGGAACAGAAGGAGAGGTGGCCCTGTCACATGCTTTGAGTGTGGTGAGCCAAACCACATTCGCTCCGGTGCCCCAAGTCAAGGGCAAGGAGGAGAAGGACTCTGAGGAGTCCTCAAACTAGGGATGCTGAAACCCAAGAAGACAAACTATTGCAAGTTAAATCACCAGTCCTTGCTACTCTTGAGAATGTTAACATGAGCGATGTGGACTCGGAGACGGAGGACGACGAGGATGACTCCCGTGGCAATAAGAAGGCTCAGGACTTCACCGACATGTGTTTCATGGCCAAGGACAGCCACGACATCGACTCCTCCAACGACGACGATTCTTTCAGCGATCCCGATGAGGTATGTCCTTCACTTGCTGATATGAAACGTGCTTTGGTTCTTACTGAATAGAAACTGCATGAGCAAGCTAAATTGATTAAGAAACATGACACTATGATTGATAACTTGAATCTAGATGTTGTTAGGCTCAAATCCATAAATCCTGATGATATTTGTGATTCCTGCACTAGCTTGCTTAATGAATTGACAAGCTTAAAATCTGCTCATTCCTCTGCCGCGAATCAATTGAAAGATGCTCTTGATGAACTAGAATCTCTCAAGTCTAGTCCTGTTTGCATGAATGCCATTTCTCTTGATGAGACTTGTGGATTTCATGGGGATATGTTCCAGATCTTAGGATGATGTGACAATTGGCAATGGCGTTTACGGTTTGTCGTTTCACGTGTTTTCGACAAAGTTACAGGCTTACTGGACAGGGGCGGTCCGACCGGTCCCAAATCGGTCGGACCGGCCATGTGGGGCGGTCGGACCGGCGATGACCAAAGTGGTCAAAACGAGCTGGGCCAAAAATAGGTGTTGTAGGCAAGTGAGGGGATCCCAATGCACTTGGTCTCATGATTTTTGGAGTCTCTGGTAAAAAGTTCTATTGGTTTAAAGTTTCCAAAAGGTTTCGGATCTTCAGGGGTTGAAATTCGGCTAAGTCCCAAGGGGCGGTCCGACCGCTCATTGTGGAGCGGTCCGACCGCCAAGCTGGCGGTCCGACCGCTCACTGGAGCGGTCGGCCGAGATTGACTTGAACGCCGCCAACTTCGTGGCGATGTTGATTGGTTAGGTCAAAGTCATTGGTATCGTGGCATATGGTTTGCATGATGCATGTTTTGACTAACATGGGTCAAGTTGTGAAGAACTTATTCCCGAATTCGTGTTTGCTTGTCTGTGGTTGTGCAGGTTGCTTGGTGGTCAACGACGGTCAACGGCGAGGAGGATCGGGACTAGACTTGGAGAGTTGAGGTCCAGAACGATCAACGATGCCGGGTGAGGTCAACGACTCAAGCGTGACACAAGATGGACAAGGGTGACCTATTGGCAAATCCATGGTGCATGGTGAAGCGGTTTAGGTCAAAAGGTTAAAGACGACGCTTTGCGAAGCGTGCGTGTGTAACCCGTTTGTTAGTGGGCCTTAACGGGAGCCCAATTGAGTCAAACCCTAGAGAGTCTAGGCCTCCACTATAAATAGGAGGAGGTGGTGGCTGCACCCCTCTCTCTCGCTGTTTTTCACCTCTTTTGTTGCTTGCAAAACCCTAATTGGTTTAGGGGGAGTTGAGGTGGAGGCTAGGGCTTTTCATGGTTTGAGGAGAATTTCGTGATCTTGGATTGACCACTGATCCATGATGGCGTGGGTGTAATCCAGCAACGATCTCGTTATCAATCTATGCAAGGTTTGCTTGAGATAAGTCTCTTTTCATTCTTACTTTCAATTTGGTGATTTTAGGGCTTCCTTTGATCCGCGAGTTTGTGATTGATTCTTTCACGTGGATTAGCTTGCTTTGATATGTGTGAATCTATCTAGCATCATCTTGATCATCAATCTCTCACGAACAAGCATTAGGATCAAGTTTTCGTTCTTGCCTGGTTTTAGACCTTCTGTTAATCAATTGACAATTGCTCAAGATCGTTCCAAGAATTATCATAATATTTGATTGGAATAGGTCCTCAATAGCATAGAGAAGGTGTGTGCAAAGTTTCGTGAAGTTTGGAGTTGAGAATCAAAAGTTAGACCTAATTGCAACTTCGTCATCGGTGTTTTTTTTTGCTCAGAGCTCGCGGTCAGACCGCCCCACACCAGAGGTCAGACCGATTTGGTGCCGGTCCGACCGCCCCACACCAGAGGTCAGACCGATTTGGTACCGGTCAGACCGCCAATATAACAGCGGTCAGACCGGCCAGTCTCTGTTAGTTTTGATTCTTGCTGATTTTTGTTGCATTGCTTAGGGGTTTAATTGGATTCAATACTAGTATTCCGCTGTACTGGTATATTGATCTTCATAGCTTCTTCTTAGCTATTGGAGTGAAATTGTGTTGAATTTATTATTTGGGAAAAAGTGAGCGTGCTCCTATTCACCCCCCCTCTAGTCGCCTTTTCGGTCCAACAAGTGGTATCAGAGCCCGGTTATTCAATCTTGATCTTAACCGGTCACTGAACTTTGGCGATGGATAAGTTTTCTACTAAACCGCATATCTTCGATGGGCACGACTATGCCTATTGGAAGAATAGTATGCGCGTCTTTCTTGAGAGCGAGGGATAAGCTATTTGCGATGTTGTTAGAGCCCCGCTGGTTATTCCTGAAATTGCTACACCTGCTTCTGCAATTCTTTTGGCTAACAACAATAAGGCTAAGAATCTTTTATATGGTGCACTTGGTAGACAAGAATATGATAGAATTTGCAATCTTTCAATCACAAGATGAAATTTGGAACACTCTCAAACATATCATGAGGGTTCGTCCCAAATCAAAAAGGTGCGCCAAACAGTTTACAAGCGTGAATACAATAAATTCGAGATGCGCCCCGAGAGAGCATCGATGACATTTTCATCGCTTTAATAAAGTAATTAATCAAATGAAAGTCGTTGATATTGAATATTCTCAATCTGAAAATGCCACCCATCTCTTGGCTGCAATCAACACCAAGGAGTGGGAGATGAAGGCTCTTGCTATAGAGGAAAATGTTGATCTTTCAAGTCTTACTTTAGAATTGCTTTATAGTAAACTCAAGACTCATGAAATTAAAAGAGTTGATCATCCCAAGAAAGATAATTTAGCTTTGGTAGCAGATCCTCTCAAAAGGCTTTTGATGACTCTTTTGAATCTTCTTACGGATTTTCATTTGCTTGTTTATCTGCTATTCATGAAGAGGAGCTTGAAAGTATTCTCAACAGAGTTAGCTCTTCTAGCTAAAAATTCACACGGCCTACAATAATGTGAGAAACAAAAGAGAGGTGGTCGGTGACATGCTATGAATGTGGTGAGCTCAATCATATCCGCAAATTGCCCCAAGTCGAAAGGTAAGAGCAATCATAAGGAAGGAAAGCGACTTGGAAGAAGCCTCCTTTCAACAAATTAAAGTATGAGGCTAATAAGCTTGTGAAGGCCGCTCACCGGTCCTTGCCGCTTTGAGGATCAATCCTTGAGCGATGTGGATACCGGGAGTGAGGAGGACAAGGAGGAGGAGATCCTCAAGGCAAAAAGAAAGGGAAGGCCAAAGACTTCACCGGCATGCGCTTCATGGTCGACATTGACGACATTGATGATAATGAGGTATCTTTTTCTTATGATGAGCTTTCGCTAAATATGATTCTATAGTTGAGCAATTGCTTAGTCAAGATGAAGCATTAGAATTTGTCATGACAAAAATAAGAAATTAGAGTCAAAAATTAGCAAACCGAAAGTAGAGCTTAAAATGCTAAGACTCTTGAACTCGATGAATGTTTATCTTGTCATGCTATGCATTCAGAAATTTCAAGTTACAATCTGCTCATAATATTTCAGACAACAATGGCGGTCCGATCATTGGTGGTCACCGGCTCGATTTTGGTCGTGGTCCGACCGCCAAGACAACGCCGTCGACCGCCATGGACAGCTTTAAGTCTCATGTTAATTTAAACATTGCTCATAACCGAATGTTAGATGAAATCAAGGATAGTACTTCGGTTTGTATACTCCTTGTAGACGTGTGTCTCAAAGATCTTTGGATTCCTAAATCTTGTTTATCTAACTTGAAGATTGAGACACATCGTTCTTTTGTTCCTTGATTTTCGGGACTACCGTGGAAAGGGGAAGAACACGTGGTTCATCGACTCGGTGTTCACGCCACATGACGGAAACTCAAAATGGTTCACCTCTTTCACGCTGGCAACAGTGATGACTTCATCACCTTTGGAGATGATACACAAGGGCTAATTGAAGGAACAGGATCAATTAGGGTGAACAACAAATTCATTCTAAAGGATGTCGCTCTTGTGGACAAGCTTAGGTATAATCTCCTTCTGCTTTCTCACTTCTTGATGATGGTTATGAGACTGCTTTTAAGAAAAATGCTTGTCGTGTGCTTGATTCTACCGTGAGCTTGTGTTTGGAATCTCTAGAGTTGGTAGAATTTTTGGAGGTGATTTTTCGTAATCTCTTGCCGGATCTCTTAAATGTTTGCTTACATCTTCTTTGATTTCGGCTTTGGCACCGACGTTTGGGGCACATTGGTTTTGATCATCTGACACGAGTTAGCAACCTTGATCTCATGAGAGGTTTGCCCAAACTCAAAACTGCCAAGGATGTCAGATATAGCGCGCTCGTCGGCATGGCAAACAAGTTACCGCCACACCCTTACGTGACTATGGTTATGACCGACGGACTGTGACAGCTTGCTTCATATGGATACCTGTTGGTCCCGCTAGAGTCCGTCATCGGTGGAAAATGGTATATTCTTGTCATAGTCGATGATCTTTCTAGATATACTTGGGTTTTCTTTCTTACTTCAAAAGATGAAGGTTTTGGTTATTTTCATGACCTTGTTCTTCGTTTGGCTTCTGAGCTTCCTGGTGCTTTGAGAGCGATTCGCAGTGATAATGGCACGGAGTTCAAAATGCTTCTTTTGCTTCTTTTGTACCGAGCGTGGTATTGAGCATCGCTTCTCCTCTCCACACGCCCTCAACAAATGGCGTGGTGGAAAGGAAGAATAGGACCTTGGTCGAAATGGCTAGGACGATGCTAGACGAGTATAACACACCGAGGAGATTTTGGGCCGAAGCTATTGCTACTGCTTGCCATATTGCAAATCGTGTCTTTTTGAGACCTTCTTTAGGCAAGACTCCTTATGAGCTTCGTTTTGGTAGAAAACCCTCTGTTTCGCATTTTTGAGTTTTTGGATCAAAATGTTTTATTCTTAAGACAGCAACTTAGATAAATTTGAATCAAGAACTTTTGATGGGTTATTTCAGGTTATCCCGCCATTCGAGGGTTTTCGGTTTTTAATATCGAGACTAACATTATTCAGAGACTTGTAATGTCACTTTTGATGAGACTAGCCCCGAGCTAGATCTATTGCTGAGATGATTTACAGTGACAGAGAGCATTTTGTGGAGGAAGATGAGGACGGTTAATATCATTCCTTCATCTGCTCATCAAGCGCCCATATTGATACAAGAACTCGCTACGCCTACTTCACCTTCGATTGAGGCTCCGCTGATCTTCATCATCGCAGTACTGCGAGGTCGAAGAAAGCAGATCTCACCCGGCGCCCACTTCGCATTCAGAGACAAAGATCCTCGGAATGATAATAGGTAATCTACATGAGCGAGTCACTCGCCTGTATAATGATCCAAATCTCTACTCTCATTCGGCTTTTGTTGCTTCTTTTGAACCCCGTGATATATCACATGCTTTATCTGATTCTAGCTAGGTAAATGCCATGCATGAGGAGTTAGAAAATTTTGAAAGAAACAAAGTTTGGAACCTAGTAGAACCCCCTAGTGGTCATAATGTTATAGGAACCCGTTGGGTGTTTAAAAATAAACAAGGTGAGGATGGTTCTGTGGTTAGAAACAAGGCCAGATTGGTAGCTCAGGGTTTCAGCCAAGTTGAGGGGTTAGATTTTGATGAGACATTTGCTCCTGTTGCTAAACTAGAAGCTATTCGTATTCTGCTTGCATTTGCTGCATCAAAAGGTTTTAAATTATATCAGATGGATGTTAAAAGTGCCTTTTTAAATGGTTTCATAGATGAGGAAGTGTATGTTAAGCAACACCCTGGTTTTGAGGATCCTAAATATCCAAATCGTGTTTTCAAGCTATCTAAAGCATTGTATGGTCTTAAACAAGCCCCTAGAGCCTGGTATGATAGACTTAAGACTTTCTTGCTTAAAAATAATTTTGAAATGGGTAAAGTGGATAAAACCCTATTCATTCTTAGACGTGACAATGACTTCCTGCTTGCTCAAATTTATGTGAATGATATTATCTTTGGTGGTTCCTCTAATGCTCTTGTTTCGGCTTTTACGACACTATGTCCGTGGAATTTGAGATGAGTATGATGGGAGAGCTTAATTACTTTTGGGACTTTAAATCAAGCAATGCAAGGAAGGAACTTTCATCCATCGACGAAGTACACTAAAGATCTACTAAAACGCTTCAACATGGGTGACTGCAAGTCAATTTCCACTCCCATGGCAACCTCGACTGTTTTGGATCCGATGAGGAAGGAGAAGTCGTGGATCAACACGAGTACCGCAAGCATGATCGGCTCCTTCTCGATTTGACGGCCTCGAGACCGACATTCACTTCACGGTATGCCTTTGTGCAAGATTTCAGCGCCTCCGAGAACTTTCCATCGCCAAGCCGTTAAGCGCATATTCAGGTATTTACACTCTACCCTCTTATATGGCATTTGGTATTCCTGCTCTTCAGCTTTGTCCATTAGAGGTTTTTCAGATTCTGATTTTGCGGGCTGTCGGTTAGATAGGAAGAGTACCTCAGGCACCTGTCACTTCCTAGGCACTTCTCTTGTATCTTGGTCCTCTAGGAAGCGGTCTTACATTGCACAATCCTTCTTTGAAGCGGAGTATGTAGTCCGCTAGTTGTCAGAGCTGATTTTGTGGATGACGCCCACTTTGAAAGATTATGGGTTAAACTTTGCTAGTGTTCCTCTTTCTCGTGATAACACTTCGCTATTAATATTGCTAAAAACCCAATTGCAACATTCTAGGACTAAGCACATAGACATTCGCTTTCACTTCCTTAAAGATCATGTTGAAAAAGGTGATATTGTAATGCACTTCGAGAGTCCAAGCTCAATTGGCGGATATTCTTACCAAGCCTTTAGATCAAACCAGATTTTCCTCCTTAAGAAGCGAGTTAGGGTAATTTATCCTTATGGGTTGGTTTGAGGGGAGTTTGATCTTTTCTTATCTTTCCTTGTTCTTTTGATCTTTTATTGTTCTTTTTCAACTTAGTGATCTCTTGAACTTTTTAGGTTTTTAGGCTTTTTAATTGCATCTCATTGTGTCATATTGCATTCATATGAAAACTCCAACAAGTGGTTACAACAAATGGTATGAAAAATCCAAAAGATGCATTGTAATATAAGATTTTCTCGCTTATTTTTAAAATTGATGAAGCTTTGCCTATTACCCTTTAGAGCTTTTGTATTTCAATTCTTGCTCAATGTCATGTCTAGTTCTTTGACTTGCTAGAATTATCATGCTTTTACATGTGTAGCTAAGTCTTTGCTATATGAGCTAGAACCTTTAAACAACTCAAACTAAGAAATTGCAATTTGTGGATGTTTTAGCGAGTTGCGCAATTAGTGCTCCTCTTGTGACATTGGCCTGCTGTAATTGCTTTGTTAGCTCTTTGATCTAAAATTGACCATTACTTGAGCTTTTGTGTTCTTGAGATTCTAAACCGCTCATGTGAAAATGAAAATCAAATTGTCTTATGCTTAAATTGTGCCAAACTATTCTTACGAGACCGCTTGTCAAATAACATGAACTTGGAGATAGTTTGATGAACTGACGATCTCATGGGGACCGCTTGTCGAAATGACATGAACCTCAAGATTTGTCGCCTTGTAGAAGCTTAGAAAGAGTTTGTGGATGGCTCCTAGTCCAGATCTTCTTTACTAAGATATACCTTTAATCAACTTTTGGTCGAAGCTTAGGATGAGTTTGTGGATGGCTCCTAGTCCAGATCTTGTCACTAAGTTAGATCATTAGTCAACTTCAATATTCAATGCAAATTAGAAAAATGTTGACAAATGGGCGTTTATAAAATATTGAGCAAAATGATTCAATACGGGACTTGATTGACTCTTAATGTGGTCTTTGTTAGATTTTTGATCTCACTTTGACATTTTGACATGGCCAATTTCACTTTAGGATCCTGTTGATGAACTTGTCAATTTGAAGCATTGCTTAAATTGATCAAATCCATCGCTTTACTTTTGAGCCTTTGTGCTTAGCTTTGATATATATGTCTTACCATGATCTTGCTAGTATTTGTCAGCTTGATATGTCGTTTGTGCAATATTAGAGATACTAGCTTGTTCTTTTGGGTAATCTCCAAAGCTTCTTGTAATCAAAAATTGTAAAATACAAATATTGAAGCCACTCCATTGCACTTCATGCATATTCCTCTTTATGCTTCTTTTGTTTCTACTTCTTCCTTTATTCTATATTTATTATCTCTGGATGAGAGGAAGGCGTGATTCCTTGATGAATCCATTGTCAAAGGGGGAGAAGATGTGTTAAATGAGAAGAGAAGATGTGTTAATAAGAAGATATTTCTTTGTTGGGGGAGAAGTTTATACAAAGGGGAGAAACTGAAAATTTGAAAATTGAGGATCATAGTGAGGGGGAGTTCTTGAGTTGCATTCTTATTGTCTTATTGAATATTCTGAACTTGAATTGCATTCTTTTATACTCACAATGATCATAGGTCAATTGAACAATTGTTCTTTCATATGGACCTCATGTGAGAATTTTGACCATTTTCTGGAAATCAAAGTTTTTATGCTTTCTTTTGCTTTGTCTCACATGCCTATACTATTCTGATGCCAGTTTGGTCATTCACATTGCTTTTTCTTGCTTATGGACCAAGTTGTGCCTTTGTGCGAAAACTGCGAGTAAACTCGTTTTCAAACCTCTTACTTACATTTTCTGGATAATTGCCAATGTGTTCATCAAGGGGGAGATTGTGGATTTCATGGGGATATGTTCCAGATCTTAGGATGATGTGACAATTGGCAATGGCGTTTACGGTTTGTCATTTCACGTGTTTTCGACAAAGTTACAGGCTTACTGGACAGGGGCGGTCCGACCGGTCCTTGCACGGCGGTCCGACCGGTCCCAAATCGGTCGGACCGGCCATGTGGGGCGGTCGGACGGCGATGACCAAAGTGGTCAAAACGAGTGGGCCAAAAATAGGTGTTGTAGGCAAGTGAGGGATCCCAATGCACTTGGTCTCATGATTTTGGAGTCTCTAGTAAAAGTTCTATTGGTTTAAAGTTTCCGTAAGGTTTGGATCTTGGGGTTGAAATTCGCTAAGTCTCATGGGCGGTCCGACCGCTCATTGTGGAGCGGTCCGACCGCCATGGGCGGTCCGACCGCTCCACCCGAGCGGTCGACCGTGTATTGACTTGAACGCCGCCAACTTCGTGGTGATGTTGATTGGTTAGGTCAAAGTCATTGGTATCGTGGCATATGATTTGCATGATGCATGTTTTGACTAACATAGGTCAAGTTGTGAAGAACTTGTTCCCGAATTCGTGTTTGCTTGTCCGTGGTTGTGCAAAGTTGCTTGGTGGTCAACGACGGTCAACGGCGAGGAGGATCGGACTAGACTTGGAGAGTTGAGGTCCGTAACGATCAACGATGCCGGGTGAGGTCAACGACTCAAGCGTGACACAAGATGGACAAGGGTGACATATTGGCAAATCCATGGTGCATGGTGAAGCGGTTTAGGTCAAAAGGTTAAAGACGGCGCTTTGCGAAGCGTGCATGTGTGACCCGTTTGTTAGTGGGCCTTAACGGGAGCCCAATTGAGTCAAACCCTAGAGAGTCTAGGCCTCCACTATAAATAGGAGGAGGTGGTGGCTGCACCCCTCTCTCTCGCAGTTTTTCACCTCTTTTGTTGCTTGCAAAACCCTAATTGGTTTAGGGGGAGTTGAGGTGGAGGCTAGGGCTTTTCATGGTTTGAAGAGAATTTCGTGATCTTGGATTGACCATCGATCCATGATGGTGGGTGTAATCCAAAGAACGATCTCGTTATCAATCTATGCAAGGTTTGCTTGAGATAAGTCTCTTTCGCTCTTGCTTTCAATTTGGTGATTTTAGGGCTTCCTTTGATCCGCGAGTTTGTGATTGATTCTTTCACGTGGATTAGCTTGCTGTGATATGTGTGAATCTATCTAGCATCATCTTGATCATCAATCTCTCACGAACAAGCATTAGGATCAAGTTTTCGTTCTTGCCCTGTTTTAGACCTTCGTTAATCAATTGACAATTGCTCAAGATCGCTCCAAGAATTATCATAATATTTGATTGAATAGGTCCTCAATAGCATAGAGAAGGTGTGTGCAAAGTTTCGTGAAGTTTGGAGTTGAGAATCAAAAGTTAGACCTAATTGCAACTTCGTCATCGGCTGTTTTTACTGTTTCAGAGCTCTACGGCCGACCGCCCCACACCAGAGGTCAGACCGATTTGGTGCCGGTCCGACCGCCCCACACCAGAGGTCAGACCGATTTGATACCGGTCAGATCGCTAGTATAACAGCGGTCAGAACGACCAGTCTCTGTTAGTTTTGATTCTTGCTGATTTTTGTTGCATTGCTTAGGGGTTTAATTGGATTCAATACTAGTCTTCTGCTGTACTGGTATATTGATCTTCATAGCTTCTTCATAGCTATTGGAGTGAAATTGTGTTGAATTTATTATTTGGGAAAAAGTGAGCGTACTCCTATTCACCCCCCCTCTAGTCGCCTTTTCGGTCCAACAAGACTGCTATAGATGCTATCCCTTTATCTTACTCTAACTGTACTTTGCTTGAATTAAAATTGGATAGCGCTATGAAAGAATTACAAAAATTTGATGCTAATCACACTTGCTCTTACTTTAAGAATAATAGGATTAAAATGAAAGAGATGACAGAAATGGTTCTTTACTCTAAATTTGCATCATGTGAAAATTGTTATAAGCTCACAACTGAAATTGAAGCTCTAAAAAAGACTCTAGAAGAAAAAGCTAAAATTGAAAAATCTATGACCATTACTGCTTCCAAGAAAGTTACTCTACCTGTTGTGTCTTGCATGCTGAAGTTGAAACAATTGTTGATAAGATACAAGAGGCTTTTAGAGTTAAATTTAAGGAGCAGTTGAATAAGATTAGGGATTCCTATTGTGTGTCTTGTGAGGCCTTGAAAATTGAAGTAGCTCTTCTTAAGAGTAAGTATAATGAGGCAATCAAGTCTTTAGATCTGCCAGTTTTGCCCAAACTCTTTCTAACAAGATAGGTGCTTCTGCTTCATCAGGTCAGACCCCTCAAAATGTCAAGTACCATTGCACCTTCTGCAAGAAAGACGGCCATATTGTTGAGTTCTGCTTCCGTAGAGCCAAGATTGAGAGAAAAGAGAGGATGAGCGTTTTGAGAACCATTAGAGGAGTTCCTTCACCTGCTGTAGTCTCTAGAGCCAGACAACCTATTTTTTCTACTAGACATAGGCCTAAGGTTCTTAGAGGACTTCGTTGACTCTTTTGGTGGGTCTAGGCAGCATTCTGGTTTAGAATATCGTGAGGAGAAACCACGGGTAGCATCTAGACAGGGGGAGTACTGATCTTTTGGTAGATCGTTTCGGAGAGGTCTAGGTGGTTCTCGTGTGCATTCTTATGAATGTGTTCCTAATCATATTGCTGCTGCTTCTACTGTTGTTCTCAGGCATCGTGCGACTCAGTACTGGATTCCCAGATCTTTTATCACTAACCCCAGTACTGGGGCGCAGATGTTTCCTGTTTGTGCTTTTTAGGTCCTCCGTGCGAGGAAGGAGGACATATGGCTTGTTGACTCCGGGTGTTCTCAACACATGACTGGAGATTCTAGATGGTTCTCCTCCCTCACACGTGCATCCGGCAATAAATTGATTACCTTTGGGGATGCTTCTACCGGGACCGGGACAGCCAAGGGCACTGTGCGCGTCAACAAGTTCATGGTTAAGAACGTCGCTTTGGTAAGTAAGCTGAGGTATAATCTGCTATCTGTTTCTCAGCTGCTTGATGAGGGTCTAGAAGTTAGGTTTAAATGTGGTGAGTGTAGAGTTTTAGATTTCTCGGGTGAGCTTGTCTTTGAGATCTCCAGGTTTGAGAAGATCTTTTGTGCTAATTTCAGTATCTGCTCTGCTTCCAATCCTAGATGTCTTGTAGCCTTTGATTCTCATGATCTTGTTTTCTGGCATCGTAGACTTGGGCATATAGGCTTTGATCACTTATCCAGGGTCAGTTGCAAGGATTTGATTAGAGGTTTGCCTAAGCTGAAGGCTATTAGAGATCTTGTGTGCTCGCCCTGTAGACATGGTAAGATGGTTTCTGCATCTCATCCACCTCTTACCTTAGTGATGACTGATGGACCAGGACAGCTTCTGCACTTAGACACTGTTAGTCCTTCTAGAGTTCAGTAAGCCGGTGGGAAATGGTATGTACTTGTGATTGTGGATGATTTCTCCAGGTATTCATGGGTTTATTTTCTGGTTTTTAAGGACGAGGCATTTGGCTTCTTTAGAGAATTGGTCCTTAGACTTGCTGTTGATCTTCCTGGAGCCTTGAGAGCCATTAGGAGTGACAATGGGACAGAATTCTAGAATTCTTCTTTTTCTACCTTCTACACTGATAGGGGAATTGAGCACCAATTCTCTTCTCCTAGAGTTTCCCAGCAGAATGGTGTTGTAGAGAGGAAGAACATGCCTCTTGTAGAGATGGCTCGGACCATGTTAGATGAGCATTCCACACCTAGGAGGTTTTGGGCTGAGGCGATCTCTACTGCTTGTTATATCTCTAATAGGGTTTTCTTGAGATCTGTGATTGGCAAGACTTTTTTGAGTTTAGATTTGGTCATTCGCCCAAAGTCTCTCATTTTAAGATTTTTGGTTGCAAGTGCTTCATTATTAAACATGGCAACCTTGATAAATTTGAATCCAGATGTTCTGATGGCATATTTCTTGGATATCCTGCTCACTCTCGTGGCTATCGTGTATTTAATTTTGACACTAACAAAATTGTTGAGACTTGCGAGGTCACTTTTGATGAGGCTAGTCCTGGTACTAGACCCGATGTCATAGCTTACATTGTGTTCCTGAAATTTGAGAAAGCATCTTCGTCGACGATGACTCTGAGGATGAGGACCCAATCCATCCTCCAGTCACATCTTAGATGATTGGAGAGCCTGCTTTCACTACTCCAGCTTCCGCTGAGCAGCCTCCTATCTTCACCGATGATCTGAGTGGCTCTGCTCGTACCTCCACAACTCATCGTAGAGGCGGTTCGCACTGTGAGCTCCTCTTCACATTCGGCGACGGCATCCACCTGAGCAGATGATTGGGGATCTTCAAGAGCGAGTCACTCGCTCTAGGTTTATTTCTCCTGATTCTCATTCACATTCTGCTTTTGTCGCTTCTTTTGAACCCCGAGATACCACCCATGCTTTATCTGATGCCTCTTGGGTCAATGCCATGCATGAAGAGCTTGAAAATTTTGAAAGAAACAAAGTCTGGACCTTAGTTGAGCCTCCTTCTGATTCTCATGTAATTGGGGCAAAATGGATTTTTAAAAATAAGCAAAGTGAGGATGGGTTGGTTGTTCGTAATAAGGCTAGACTTGTAGCTCAAGGTTATTCCCAGGTAGAAGGCTTAGACTTTGAAGAGACCTTTGCTCCTGTAGCTAGATTAGAAGCCATTCACGTTTTACTAGCATTTGCAACATATAAGGGTTTTAAGCTTGATCAAATAGATGTTAAAAGTGCTTTCTTAAATGGTTTCATAGAAGAAGAGGCCTTTGTCAAGCAACCTTCTGGTTTTGAAAATCATAAGTTCCCAAACAGTATTTTAAACTCCCTAAAGCCTTGTATGGATTGAAGCAAGCTCCTAGAGCTTGGTATGACAGGCTTAAGAGTTTCTCGCTTAACAATGATTTCAAAATGGGAATGGTTGATAAAACTTTGTTCACTCTCAGGCATGGCAGTGATTTCTTATTGGTTCAGATCCATGTGGATGAATGTGGATGATATCACATTCGGTGGTTCCTCTCATGCTTTGGTGTCCAGATTTGCAGATTCTATGAGCAGGGAGTTCGAGATGAGCATGATGGGATAATTGACATTCTTCCTTGGTCTTCAAGTCAAGCAACTGAAAGAAGACACCTTTATTCACCAAAGTAAGTACACAAAGGACCTTCTTCGGCGCTTTGACATAGGAAGCAGTAGGCTAATGTCTACTCGCATTGCCACAACCACCGTGCTGGACCTTGATGAGGATGGAGAGCCCGTGGACCAGAAGGAGTACCGCAGTATGATAGGCTCCCTCCTCTACCTCACTGTGTCGAGGCCGGACATACAATTTGCAGTATGTCTATGCGCTCGCTTTCAGGCTTCCCCTCGTGCCTCTCATCGTCAAGCAGTACATCACATCTTCAGGTACTTTCAAGATACTCTTGACTTTGGACTCTGGTATTCTTTTTCTTCTGCTCTCTCTATTCGAGCATTTTTAGATGCTGATTTTGCGGGGTGTAGAGTGGATAGGAAGAGTACTTCTGACACTTGTCATTTCTTATATACATCTCTTATCTCTTGGTCTTCTAGAAAACAGGTCTTACTTTACATACCCACACCGAGACCGAGTATGTAGTCACAAACCAAGAGTTGCTCTCAGGTTCTCTAGATCTTATCTACTCTTCGGGACTATGGGTTATTTTTGGGTAGTTTTTCTCTTTTCTGTGACAACACTTCTGCCATAAACATTGCCAAAAACCTAGTGCAACATTCTAGGACTAAGCATATTGACATTCGATATCATTTTTTAGAGATCATGTTGAGAAGGGTGATGTTGTGCTTCACTTTGTTGAGTCTGAGCAACAGGTTGCAGATATTTTCACTAAACCTCTTGATTCTTCTCGTTTTGCTACCTTGCGGGGAGAGTTAGGGGTTGTTAGTCCTCTTGGCCTGTTTTGAGGGGGTGTTTGCTCTTTTTGCATTCATTGTATCATAATATATTTTAAAATTCATACAACTTGTATTGTAATATAAACTTGTGGAGCATTGATTATTATCCTTGTATGGCCTGTTTTCTTATTTTATACTATGCCATGTCTTGTGCTAGCCTGCTAGAGTTCTTTGATGGCTCTTCGTGTTTAGCTTAGGCTTTGGCATGCTAGCTTTACTATCTATGAGCGAATTGAGTCTGTTGGACCAAAAAGGCGACTAGAGGGGGGGGGGAGGGGTGAATAGGAGTACGCTCACTTTTTCAACAAAGATAAGATTCAATACAAATTTCACTCCAATAGCTATGTAAGATATGGAGATCAATATACCAGTACAGCGAAGACTAGTATTGAATCCAATCTAATCCCCGAAGAAAAACAACCAAAATCAACACGGGCTAAAATTCTAAGTGTTGGGCAGTCTGACCTCTGTGTTAATGGCAGTCGGACTGGTCACCTTGGGCGGTTTGACCTCCAGTCTGATGAACAGTAAAAACAACCCAAAAAATAAAGTTACAAATAGATGTAACTTTTGATCCACAACTCCAAACTTGATGAAACTTGGAACACACCTTCTCTAGGATGTCAGAAACCTATTCCAATCGAAGATCGTGAAGTTACGACCTTTTTCAGTTTGAGAGGAGGATGGTTCAAAATTGAGTCAAAACGAAAACTAGATCCAAAAACTTGCTCGTGGGTGATTGATGATCAAGATGATCCTAGATGTGTTGCCACATGTCACAGCAAGCTAGATCATGTGAAGAAATCAAGCAAAAATTCATGAATCAAAGAAAGACTCAAAATCACCAAATAGAGAGAAGAAAGGCAAAGAGACACATCTTTGAGCAAACTTTCTTTGGATTGATTTGATAGGGTTTGGGTTTATAGCCACTCCATCAATGGAGCACAAAGCTCAATCCAAGAGCACGAAATCAAATCAAAATTCTCTAGAACCCTAACCTCCACTAATCCTGTCCCTAAGCCAAACTAGGGTTTCAACAATAATAAAAGGGTTGAAGGGGGTGCAGCCACCTCTCTCCTCTATTTATAGTGGAGACTTAGACCTTCTAGAAGTTTAACTTAAATGGGCTCCCGTTAAGGCCCAACACAAACGGGTCACACACGCACGCATTACAAAGCGCCGTCTTCAACACCTCTTGACCTAAACCGCTTTCTTTGCGCTGCCTTGCGCCGCGGATTGGCAAAGGTCACCAAGGTGGTATTTGGTAAGATTACCAAAATACCCTTCTGGTCCTTCTCCAAGACCCACCCATCTCGCGCTGGCACTTCGCCGCTTCCGCCACACGTAGGTTGATCAACGGCTCTCTCCATGCTCGGAAGTCTCTTCCATCCGGCTTCCACCGAAACCACCATGGCACTTGCACCGACTCCCGCGCCGCTGATCAAACCAGCCGCACCAATCGTCTGCTCGGTCATCCTTGTCTATTCTGCACCACACTTGAGTTCATTGACCTCACCCGGTATCCTTGATCATTCTGGACCTCAGCTCTCCAAGCCTAGTCTCGATAATTCTCGCCGTTGACCGTCGTTGACCACCAAGCAACCTGCACAACAATAGACAGGCAAATCGAATCTGGGAATAAGTTCTTCACAACTTGACCCACGTTAGTCCAAATATGCATCATGCAACACATATGCACTGAAACTCATGACTTTGACCTTACCAACAAACAACGCCGCCACGAAGGCTGACGTTCAAGTGACAATCGGTCCGACCGCCCCTCAGGGCCGATCGAACCGCCAGCCTTGCCAGTCGGACCGCCAGCTATAGGCCGGTCCGACCGCCCGAAAGGACTTAGCCGATTTTCAACCCCTGAAAATCCAAAACCTACTGGAAACTTTAAACCAATAGAACTTTTGACTGGAGACTCCAAAAGTTATGGGACCAAGAGCAATAGAATCCCCTCTCTTGTCTACACCCTCTATTTTTGGCACAGCTCATTTTGACACATTTGGTCACAAATGGTCCGATCACGCCATGGTCGGTCCGACCGATTGGGACCGGTCGGACCGCCATGCTATGGCCGGTCAGACCGCCTGTCACCTGATAGTTCTGAAACTTTGTCGAAAACACGTGAAACGACAAACCGTTAACGCCATTGCCAATTGTCACATCATCCTAAGATCTGGAGCATATCCCCATGATATCCACAGAATCAAAACATGACTTGTTGTATCTTGTGACCAGTTTTGCTTGAGTGATCCTTTCATGATTCTTACCATGTCTTCTAGGATAAGCTGAGTCTTAAACTTTTTGAGCTGAAAATTGAGCTATGTTAATTCTTAAATCAAGCAAATGAAAAATGCGCTTTTCTGTGGGAAAAAACTGATCTCACCAATTCTTTCTCATGAGACTGCTTGCCATTGCACTAGACATGAACTCAGGGGGAGTTTTGGATGACCTAGACCACTCTTTTAAGCTTCATGCTTGAGATGGTCGAGGTAAGACTTGAGATCTGGCACAATGCTAAGAAAACAAAAATGTTAATTGGTTGAAGCTTAGGAGGCAGTTATGGATGGCTCCTAGTCTAGGACTTACTTTACTAAGATAAAATCAATCATTTTCATCAAAATGCTCAAAGTGAACAATTTGCTTCTTAATTGAACTCATAATGCTCTTCATTGACTCAGTATGGCTTATAGACATGACTTGACTCATTTCTGGATACCTTTAGTGAAACTATGATTTTGAGTAACTTGTCATGCTATTAGTTCATTCAATCTCAGATTATTGCTATTTTGCCTTTAGCTTTGCTGTACATGTTTTGCCATGATTGAACATAGCCTCTTCACATAATATGGCTTAGTGTAATACTTGTACTGTCTTCATGGATAATCTTCATGGCTCTTTTAGCTTAACTTCAAAAACAGTCATTCCTTCATGCTCTATCTTCTTCTTCCATGCACCTTGATGAATTCATTGTCAAAGGGGGAGAAATATTGGTAAAAAGGTTGTTTTAGAGCTTTTTGGAGTCATAGGGGGGAAATGAATTTTCTGGAATTTGGTGATCATAGTGAGTGGGAACTAAATTGCATTCTCTTGGTCTTATTGCATTTTCTGATTTTTATTTGCAATTCTAGAGGACTCACAATGATAAAAGGTCAAATAGAACAATTGTTCTTTCATATGAACCTAAGTGAGATTTTTGTCTACTCTCTGAAAATTGAAACTTTTTGTGCTCTTTGCCTTATCTCACTTCCCTATGCTATTCTGAAGCCAGCTTGGTCATTTCCTAGGCTTTCTATTGCTTATGGACCAAGTTGTGCCTTTGCGTGAAAACTGCGAGTTTTTTACTTTTCAAACCACAAACTTACATTTTCTGGGAGATTGCCAATGTGTTCATCAAGGGGGAGATTGTGGATATCATGGGGATGTGTGCATGATCTTAGGATGATGAGTCAATTGGCAATGATGTTGTTGGTTTTCCGAATCTCGCATTTTCGGAAAAGCTTCAATGTCGTTTCGTGACTCAGCCGATCGGAAAGATCGGGCGGTCGATCGATGCGGCGCCGGCAGCTTGATCGGCAGGCCGGGCGGTCGACCGACCGCAGGCGGCCGACCGGCTCGCAAGGTCCGACCGCCATGGGTTTTGAGTGAGTTTGGAGTTAGGCCAAAAATAGAGTATGTAGGCAAGAGAGGGGAGTCTCCTGCATGTGGTCTCATATTTTTTGGAGCTTCCAGTCAAAAGTTATATTCATTTAAAAATTCCAGAGAGTTCTCGGATTTCTAGGTGGAATTTTAGCTAAGTCTTTTCGGGCGGTCTGACCGGCTCATAAAAATCGGTCTGACCGGTTGGAGATGGGTCAGACCGGCCAGGTATGGAGGTCAGACCAGTTTCCACTTGTTCATTAGCCATTTTGGCGGTGTTGTGTTTTGATTATGTCTACTGCATGAGTTCCAATGCTTTAATGTTGCACATTGCATGTTTTGAGCTAACGTGGGTCAAGTTGTGAAGAACTTGTTCCCGGAGACGATTTCTTGGTCTATTGCTGTGCAGGTGACTTGCAGGTCAACGACGGTCAACGGCGAGGAGGATCGGGACTAAGCTTGGAGAGCGGAGGTCCAGAACGATCATGGATGCCGCGTGGAGTCGTGTGACTCAAGCATGGCACAAAATGGACAAGATGGATCGAACGGGCAGTTTGTTGCAGCTGGTTGGATCAAGCAGCACGGGGGTCGGTGCAATGCTTTGGAGGTTCCGATAGGATTCGGACGGGAGAGACTTGCCGACATGATGAGAGTCGCTGATCAACCTACGTGGCGAAGCAGGCGATTGCTTCGACTGTAATGCGTGTGTATGTGTCCCGTGTGTATTGGGCCTTAACGGGAGCCCATTAGGTGAACTCTTCTAGAACCTAAGTCTCACTATAAATAGAGGGGGGTTGCCAAATAGCCCCCAAGCACTTCATTTGCAAAAACCCTAGTGTGGTTTAGGGTTTGGAGAGGAGAGGAGAGGCTAGGTCCTAGAGAGGTGATTTGTGTGTGTGCTCTTGGATTGAGCTCTTGTCCTCCTTGAGGGAGTGGCTGTAACTAGCAACATCTTGAATCATTCTATGGATGCTTGTTCAAAGATGAGTCGTCTTGTGTTTTCCTCTCTCTTTTGATGATTTTGGTGCTTTCTTGATCCGTTTGTTTTTGGTTGGTCTCTTGGCCTCCTTTACCTTGCTATGATGTGTGGGAATACTCATAGAATCATCTAAATCATCAATCCCCCACGAGCAAGATTTGGATCAAGATTTTCGTTTTGCTCGGTTTTGAATCCTCCTTTGGTAAAACTTAAAAAGGTCAAAACTTTGACGTGGATTTGGACGATCGTTGCTAGGAATAGGTTCCAGATATCCTTAGGGAGGTGTGTTCCAAATTCGGTCAAGTTTCATCGGGTAAATCAAAAGTTAGACCGATTTTTGTTTTGGTTTTGGGCTGTCTCCACAGGTTCTGGACAAAATCGGTCAGACCGATTTCACAACGGCGGTCAGACCGCCCCAGTGAGTTTAATCTGCACATTTTGGGTCTTTTGCTTAAGGGGTTAATCGGATTCAGCACAAGGCTTCCTCTGTGCTTCTACTAATCTTCTTAGTTTTCATAGCTATCGAAGAAAAGTTCGTGTTGAATTTGATTAAGGCGAAAATCAAGAAAGCGTCTATTCACCCCCCTCTAGTCGCCTTTTCGGTCCTACACGTTCTTCAGCTTCATTTGGCCAGCGGGAAAATGAGCCCATCGGAAGGCAGTACGAAACTCCTCCCAGGTGACGGCTCGGTCTGAGGGCTGCATGACGAGAAAATTCTCCCACCAAGAAAGTGCTACCCCTTCCAGCTGATGAGAGGCAAAGAGTGCCTTCTCATGATTTGGACATTGAGCAATGCCGAGTTTCCGATCAACCAAACGCAGCCAGTCGTCTGCATCAAGCGGGTCTTCAGATCGCAAGAAGGTCCGTGGCTGAGTGCGAAGGAATTGTGATAGTCCTTCCCGCTGCTTGTGTCCACCTCCTCCTGATCTAGAGGAGCCTGATAGAACAGAAGTGTTCCGAGCAATGGCCTTGAGAATTCGCATCCGATCCATTTAATTCTACTCGATCTGAGCAAGAACTTGAGCCATGGTGGGTGGAGGCGAAAGTTCCTCATCATGGCCAGCTTGCAGACCTTGCCCACTGCGGGTTCGTCCAGCCATCCTATTCTAGCAAATAGGGTTAGCAACATCACCCATTCAGTAGACGCAAAAGACAGCAGCCGAAGGAACAATCTACTAAAGAATAAAGCGATGTTACCCTGCCGTAAACACATACAATTATTTAACAAGAATAAAACTCCAAACAAAAGCATGAAGACATAAAATTCAACACAAAGACAAATTTTGTCGCATTAGCAGGGTAAGCTAGGGGTACCATTAACACTAGACTTCACAACTAACACATTCAATGAACACCTTAATCTTGAATTGAAACGTATACTCTAGCTTTTGAAAAGAGACGAGGGAGGGAAAACATCTTTTGATAATTCAAATCAGAATCGGGTGAGATCAAGAAGCTATGATAGGTAAGGAGTAAAAATTTGAGAACTCACTTATGTTTTATCAAAGATTTGATATTTAGAAACTAAGTTTTTCAAATATTCTCATGACAACCAAGCTAAGGGTTTCGACGGTCAGTATGGCTCTGATACCAACTTTTGTGAGAGCCGCCGGACGATTTAATTTGTAATGCTTAACCTTTCTGTTGGTCCTAGCATTACTAATAAAATTTCCCTGCTCTCGGTGTATATGTACTTCCTAGAACTGTAGTACACATACACCTTCCAAAAAATAGCATCAATGCCATACACAAGGTATTACTTTACTGAAAATTTCAAATTTTACATATATTCCACATACACTAAGATTTCATGCAAAAGTTACGTCTACAGTGAAAAAAAACACTTGCCAATAGATGGTAGGAACAAAAGCCAACTGGCTGCCTTTACCGACAAGGCAACTGACCGGAAATGTCCAAGCTTAGTCGTCGAGAATGTAGTCAGCCTCACACTCGTTAACCCCTTGGGGGTCAACCCCCTCTGCAAAAAATAGACAATGCAGTTGAGCACAAAATGTACTCGCAAGACTTACGATTAGCAAACCTATACATAGCTACATGCAAGTTTAATTCAATAGAGATGTCAATATAGTTTATTTTTAGTGTAAAGCCACATTTAAATTGCAAGAATGTCATAGATTGAAGGCAACTTGTTAAAACAATTTTCAATTGTTCAAATATCAGTGAGACAACAATTATAAGCACAATTAACATCCTATAGGTGACCTCCCATAGCCACCACATCAATAGCACGAATTGCCCATTCGTACCACCCATTCTCAAGTATTATAAAAATGTTATAGTCTAACTCTTGAAAGTCCTGTCTAAGCGTGTCCATAACTAAGGACGTGGCTATTCGAATAGTTCAAAACCTTCAGGGGTGTACAACTTTACCCACATGTTAAATCGCCTTTTTGCCAAGCTATAGAGCACACTTCCTTAGGTATGCTGGCCAGGCCTTTTTGCCAAGCTATAGAGCACACTTCCTTAGGTATGCTGGCCAGGCTAAGTCATACGAGATGTTTTTCAATATTGCGTATTAACTACGAGTCGCCTGTATGGATAGAAACCCATACGTTGTGTGCGGAATCATTGTAAAGCTCACCAACTACCCCTGGTAAAGCCTTGATAACTACAATACCCTCTGTGGAGAACCTATCCTAACTCCACCCCGCAAACCCAACACACGATCATTTCCTTTTCACACAAACACACACAACCTTATGCGACTCGTGAGCTAACACACGCCAAAGTACTAAGTCAAGAGAGGTCTCATATCCCTCTCATGTGGTTGCAGCTAGAATGCTCGGTTGGGCTTGGACCAGATGTTCGGTCCTTGTTGATTCGGGCACACAATCACACACCCGATTATCACACCATCGTCCATGTGCCCAAATCTAAATCCTTTTTGTTTGCATTTTTAGTTTTTCCAACTATGATACATAAAAGAGTACCCTGACTCAATTAATTAAAATGATGTTGTACTTGACCATCGCCGAAGCGATGATCCCCAGACTACCGTTCTAAGCATGGTTAAGCGACCACAACTCGTATACTAAATATAAAGTGACTAGAGCCCATCTAGTAATCTCTAAATCACAGTTGATATAAACTTAGTCTCAGTGGTAAATGATGGTTATTTACCCACGGTTCAATTAACTATTCAGGTAAACTATCGCGAACTGGGAAATAACTTGCCAACACAGCATGCATACACATAGTTGAAATTAAAATATTAGTGTGCACAAATAATGGGATAAACGTGCATCAAAGGAGAATTGTTTGCCTTGCTATATATAATCTTCTTGCTGCCGAGGATAATGTAATACTCTGAAAATAATAATAATATTAATAATCGCGTCTTAAGGGTCGGAGCGTAATTAATCGAATAGTATTCATAAAAACGTTTTAAGGGCCTGTGTGCAATTAAATTAAAATAGTACATTTAAAAATAGAATTTCAGTTTTTAAGAGCTATATAAATAGTTTGTGGTTTTTCTAGAAACCCTAGCCATTTATTTTCCAAGCCACCGCCGCTTTTTTTTTTTTCTCCCGGGAGCTACGCCACCAACAATTTTTTCGCTGAAGGCCGCTCTCGCTACTGGTGCTTCGCTGTCATTGCAGGCGTAAACACCGAGCTCGCGTGGAGTACCGCCGCCGCCAGACTGTGTCTTCTGTGCCTTAGAGCCGCCTCGCTGACTGCCGACGGAATCTGGCCATTATGCGATTCTTTTCCTCGCCGGTACCGTCATTGCTTCATCGCCGCTGCGGTTGCTGCGCTTTTTTTCCCAAGCTGCACGGCCGCGTTTTCTTCGCTGTTCGCTATTGCCGGTGTCAGATCGCCAACGCCAAGATCGCCGTTGCCATTGAAGCTGGCCGCCGCCGCTGCAAGGCCGCTGATCGCCGCTTCGCTCGCCGCCAGACGCTGAGCCGAGCCGCCGAGACGCTGCGGAGGTTGCCGCCATTGGTGGTTTCCGGAAGCGCCGATTACCGATTGTCGCACGGAGGTCGCGATTTCGCGATTTTCGAGCCGAAGCTACGCCGCGTGGAGGTTAGATTGTTTTCATGCGTAACCTTGGTTAGTTTCGGTGGTTAATTACATTGGCAATAGAGAGGTTTTAGAATTTTCTAATAGAGAGGCCGATTAATGAGTTTGTTTAACCTGCTGTCCGTTGTACGGTTTATTCGGGTACATTAATGATGAATTTTGGAAATCTCATCTACTAGTTAGTTGTAGATAATTTCGATATCTTTCTTTAGCTTATTTTATCATGTCAATCGGACAAGTAGATTTCGAGATATGATTTTCGGAAGACCGCTGTTTTTACGGGTGTCGTCTTTCGGCGCTGTTTTGGTAGACTGTAGATTAAAAATAGTAAATAGCCTAATTAGTGTTTTTGATGTACATGAAAGTTGTAGATATTTGTCCAATGATTCTGTAGGATCTGAGAACACGCATTTTGGTTGAGTAAAACAAAAGTTATGAATTTAGTAAGGCTGCTGTTCCGAAGCGGACAGATCGGCTTTCGGGGCTAAATACGGAGGGGTAGATGATTTAATTAGAAGACCTTGTAATCTAAGAAAATGTGGATAATTTTATGAAGAATCCATAATGGGGTGGTTTGTGGTGATCGGACTTGCGAGTCAAAAGTTACGTTCGTTTTAATACTAAGACCGCAATGGGTAACTATTCGCACCGCGTAACGTGGTATATTTGGGGACGGTAGGAGCGATGTATATTGATTGCTATTCTTGTTGCTGTAGCTTGTATTGAAGTTTGTGTATTTAATATAGAGAGGCGCCGTGTTTGTTGCCATCCGCTAGCCAAATCGTAAGGCCGCAACTAGTAAAGGCAAGTGCATGGTAGACAACGATCAATGATCGATCACTGTTTTCTTTATCTTCTATTACCATTATTGTTGTGCTTTTATTTTGTTTAATTGCAAGCAATGGAATGGTATGGATTTATATTGTTAATGGACATGATGAAAAGTTGGATATGATGTTTATGATGGAGTTTTGCATATTTTGCATACATAAGCATCTTTGCATATGAGCAGGTGATCATGAATGATCACAACTCCACGGGAGTGGAGGAGGTCCCCGATCCTTATGGAGGAACGGGCTTGAGAGTGAATGTTGTCGCGAGCATTCACTCATGCTATACCGGTATACGCGAAAGAAGTGCATGTGGACATATAGATTAGATTTGCATTGATACATGAGATTAATGGATGTGAATCAAATAGAAGTACCTGTGATGTTAATGAAGTTATTGAATGCTGTTGATTTATTATTGTTCGTTGTTTATGGATGTATTTGCTGAGTCATGGACTCACCCTTGCTCTATTGTTGTCTTTAGGTGATCTTCGAAGAGGCCGTAGCTGAGAGCGAGTAGAGCACATGGACATCACATGATCATTTGCCATAATAATCTTTTTATTCAGAATTGGATTACACTTGGACATGTTAGAGGTTGAATAAAGTTTAGGACATCATTTGGACTAGACTATTTGCTTTATTAATTTGGATTCATTGGTTGATGCTATTTTGGACTGTTTACCTGGTTTTATTCCAATTGATTATTTATTATCGTTTGAACCATAAGTATGCATGTTCTTTTGTGATATATTGATATGATTATCATTGTCTCCTTGCTGTAATTTTTATAGTGTGTCGATATTTATTAGTTTAAAGTGTAGAGTGGTGGCATTCTAGGCTCAGTGTTGGGCTGGGGTGTTACAGTTGGTATCAGAGTGGGCTTTAGGTCCGTGGTGAATAGATTAACAACATAGGCAAACTAAAATTGTTAAAATTTGTTTTAGTTTGGTAAATCAACTAAAATTTGCTAATGGTTAACTAACCTAAAATTTGACACACTAGTGCACAGTAGGTTAGAGAGAGGTACGATTATAGTTTTACGCTTCCGTTATGTTGTTTATTGATGGATGAGTTTATGTTGGACCGAAAAGGCGACTAGAGGGGGGGTGAATAGGAGCACGCTCACTTTTTCACAAAATATGAATTCAACACAATTTCACTCCAATAGCTATGATGAAGCTATGAAGATCAATATATCAAGACAAATGGAAGACTAGTATTGAATCCAATTAAACCCCTAAGCAATGCGACAAAATCAAGAAGAATCAAATCTTAACAGGTCGCGGTCGGCCCGACCATTATACGGGCGGTCCGACCGCACCAAAATCGGTCTCGACCTCCGTGTGGGGCGGTCGGACCGGCACCAAAATCGGTCTGACCTCTCGTGTGGGGCGGTCCGACCGGCAGCTCCGTAACAAAAAACAGCACCGATGACGGTTGCAATTAGGTCTAACTTTTGATTCTCAACTCCAAACTTCACGAAACTTTGCACACACCTTCTATGATATTAAGGACCTATTCCAATCAACAATTATGATAATTCTTGGACGAACAAATATCTTTTACGATCTGATTGAAGAAGGTGCAAAACCGCAAAAGTGAAAACTAGATCCAATCGCTTGCTCGTGGGTGATTGATGATCAAATTGATCCTAGATGGGTTCCCACACATCACAGCAAGCTAATCCACGTGAAAGAATCAATCAAAAACTCGTGGATCAAAGAAAGCCCTAAAATCACGAAATTGAAAGCAAGAACGAAAAGAGACTTATCTCAAGCAAACCTTGCATTGATTAAGAACGTGATCGTCATTGAATTACACCCACGCCATCATGGATCGCTGGTCAATCCAAGATCACGAAATTCTCCTCAAACCATAAAGAGCCCTAGCCTCCACCTCAACTCCCCTAAAGACAATTAGGGTTTTGAAACATAAAAAGGCGAGAGAGAGAAGAGCAAGGTGGTGCACCACCACCTCCCCTATTTATAGTGGAGGCCTAGACTCCTAGGGTTTGACTCCATTGGGCCCCGTTAAGGCCCACTAACAAACGGGTCACACACGCACGCTTCGCAGCGCCGTCTTTAACCTTTTGACCTAAACCGCTTCACCATGCATCATGGATTCGCCAATAGGTCACCCTTGTCCATCTTGTGTCACGCTTGAGTCGTTGACCTCACCCGCATCGCCGATCGCTCGACCTCAACTCTTCACGCCTAGTCCCGATTCTCCTCGCCGCTGACCGTCGTTGACCACCAAGCTACCCGCACAACCACGCATAAGAAAACACGATTCGGGAACAAGTTCTTCACAACTTGACCCATGTTAGTCAAAACATGCATCATGCAAATCATATGCCATGAAACCAATGACTTTGTTCTAACAAAACAACATCGCCACGGTTGGCCGACGCTCAGGAGTTACGGCCCGACCGCCCAGTGAGCGGTCGATCGCCCCATGGCCGGCCGGACCGCTCCTCGTGAGCCGGCCGACCGCCTTAGGACTTAGCCAAATTCAAGCTCCCAAAATCCAAACCTTCGGAAACTTTAAACCAATAGAACTTTTCACCGAGGCTCCAAAATCATGAGACCAAGTGCATTGGGATCCCTTACTTGTCTACAACACCTATTTTTGGCCCACTGATTTGAACACTTTTGGTCATCGCCGTCCGATCGCTTCAGATGGCCGGTCCGACCGATATGGGACCGGCCGGATCATTGCAAGGACCGGTCGGACCGCCCCGAGCAAGAAGCTCAGAACTTTGTCGAAAACGCGTGAAACGACAAACCAGAACGCCATTGCCAATTGTCACATCATCCTAAGATCCGAGCATATCCCCATGAAATCCACAATCTCCCTTGATGAACACATTGGCAATTATCCAAAATGTAAGTAAGAGGTTTGAAAACGAGTTTACTCAGCAGCAGACAAAGGCACAACTTGGTCCATAAGCAAGAAAAAGCAATGAAAATGACCAAGCCGGCATCGTAAATAGTATAGGCATGTGAGACAAGGCAAAAGTAAGCATAAAACTTTGATTTCCATAAAGGGTCAAAATTCTCACATGAGGTCCATATGAATAAACAATTGTTCAATTGACCTATGATCATTGTGAGTATAAAAGAATGCAATTCAAGTTCGTAATATTCAATAAGACAATAAGAATGCAACTCAAAACTCCCCTCACTATGATCATCAAATTTCAAATTTTCGTTTCCCTTTGTATAAACTTCTCCCCAATCTTCTCATTAACACATCTTCTCCAAATAAGAGTAGCAAAGAAATATTACACATCTTCTCCCAAAGAAATATCTTCATTTAACACATCTTCTCCCTTTGACAATGGATTCATCAAGGAATCACTCTCATCCAGGGATAACAAATAGAGAATAAAGAAAGAAGCAGAAACAAAAGAAGCATAAAGAGGAATATGCCATGAAGTGCAATGGAGTGGCTTCAATTTTTGTATTTTTCAATTTTTGATTACAAGAAGCTTTGGAGATTACCCAAAAGAACAAGCTAGTATCTCGAATAATGCACAAACAGCATATCAAGCCTGACAGCGCTAGCAAGATCATGGTAAGACATATATATCAAAGCTAAGCACAAAGGCTCAAAAGTAAAGCATTAGATTTTATCAATTTAAGCAACGCTCAAATTCAAAGAAGTTCATCAACAGGATCCTAAAGTGAAATTGGCCATGTCAAATGTCAAAGTGAGATCAAAAATCTAACAAAGACCACAGTAAGAGTCAATCAAGTCCCGTATTGAATCATTTTGCTCAATATTTTGTAAACGCCCATTTGTCAACATTTTTCTCATTTGCATTGAATATTGAAGTTGACTAATGATCTAACTTAGTGACAAGATCCTGGACTAGGAGCCATCCACAAACTCATCCTAAGCTTCGACCAAAAGTTGATTAAAGGTATATCTTAGTAAAGAAGATCCTGGACTAGGAGCCATCCACAAACTCTTTCTAAGCTTCTACCGGGCGACAAATCTTGAGGTTCATGTCATTTCGACAAATCCCCATGAGATCGTTCGTTCATCAAACTATCTCCAAGTTCATGTCATTTGACAAGGCCTCGTAAGAATAGTTTGGCACAATTTAAGCATAAGACAATCTTGATTTTCATTTTTCACAAGAGCGCTTTTAGAATCTCAAGAACACAAAAGCTCAAGTAATGGTCAATTTTAGATCAAAGAGCTAACAAAGCAATTCGACAGGCCAATGTCACAAGAGGAGCACTAATTACGCAACTCGCTAAAACATCCACAAATTGCAATTTCTTAGTTTGAGTTGTTTAAAAGGTTCTAGCTCATATAGCAAAGACTTAGCTACACATGTAAAAGCATGATAATTCTAGCAAGTCAAAGAACTAGGCATGACATTGAGCAAGAATTGAAATACAAAAGCTCTAAAGGGTAATAGGCAAAGCTTCATCAATTTTAAAATATAAGGTAAAATCTTATATTACAATGCATTTTTTTGAATTTTTCATACCACTTGTTGTATTTTTCATATGAATGCAATATGACACAATGAGATGCAATTAAAAGGCCTAAAAATCTAAAAAGTTCAAAAGATCACTAAGTTTAAAAAGAACAATAAAAGATCAAAAGAACAAGGAAAGATAAGAAAAGATCAAACTCCCCTCAAACCAACCCATAAGGATAAATTACCCTAACTCACTTCTTAAGGAGGAAAATCTGGTTTGATCTAAAGGCTTGGTAAGAATATCGCCAATTGAGCTTCTGACTCTACAAAGTGCATCACAATATCACCTTTTTCAACATGATCTTTAAGGAAGTGAAAGCGAATGTCTATGTGCTTAGTCCTAGAATGTTGCAATCGGGTTTTTAGCAATATTAATAGCGTATGTTATCACGTAAAAGAGGAACACTAGCAAAGTTTAACCCATAATCTTTCAAAGTGGACGCTATCCACAAAATTTGGCTACAAAGAACTAGCAAGAAGAACATACTCGCCTCAAAGAAGGATTGTGCAATGTAAGACCGCTTAGAAGACCAAGATACAAGAGACGTGCCTAGAAAGTGACAGTGCTCGAGGTACTCTTCCTATCTAACCGATGACCGCAAAATCGAATCAAAACCTCTAATGGACAAAGTCAAGAGCAGGAATACCAAATGCCATATAAGAGGGTAGAGTGTAAATACCGAATATGCGCTTAACGGCTTGGCGATGGGAAGTTCTCTGAGACGCTCAAATCTTGCACAAAGGCATACCGTGAAGTGAATGTCCGGTCTCGAGGCCACAAATACGTATGGAGCCGATCATGTCATGCAGACTGCTGATCCACGACTTCTCCTTCCTCATCCGATCCAAAACACTTGAAGTTGCCATGGGAGTGGAAATTGGCTTGCAAACACCCATGTTGAAGCGCTTGAGAAGATCTTTAGTGTACTTCGTTCGATGGATGAAAGTTCCTTCCTTGCATTGCTTGATTTGAAGTCCCAAAAGTAATTAAGCTCTCCCATCATACTCATCTCAAATTCCCTAGACATAGTGTCGTAAAAGTCGGAAACAAGAGCATTAGAGGAACCACCAAAGATAATATCATCCACATAAATTTGAGCAAGCAGAAGTCATTGTCACGCCTAAGAATGAATAGGGTTTTATCCACTTTACCCATCTCAAAATTATTTTTAAGCAAGAAGGTCTTAAGTCTATCATACTGTGCTCTAGGGGCTTGTTTAAGACCATACAATGCTTTAGATAGCTTGAAAACACGATTTGGATATTTAGGATCCTCAAAACCAGGGGTTGCTTAACATACACTTCCTCATCTATGAAACCATTTAAAAGGCACTTTTAACATCCATCCGATATAATTTAAAACCTTTTGATGCAAAGCAAATGCAAGGTAATGCGAATGGCTTCTAGTCTAGCAACAGAGCAAATGTCTCATCAAAATCTAACCCTCAACTTGGTCAAACCCCGAGCTACTAATCTGCCTTATTTCTAACCACGTAACCATCCTCACCTTGTTTATTCTTAAACACCCAACGGGTTCCTATAACATTATGACCACTAGGAGGTTCTACTAGGTTCCAAACTTTGTTTCTTTCAAAATTCTCTAACTCCTCATGCATGGCATTTACCCACTAGAATCGATAAAGCATGTGATATATCGCGGGTTCAAAAGAAGCAACAAAAGCCGAATGAGAGTAGAGATTTGGATCATTATACCGAGCGAGTGACTCGCCATGTAGATTACCTATTATCTGCTCCGAGGATGTCGCCTCGAATGCGGCGGAGCGCCCGGTGAGATGTCGTTTCTTCGACCTCCGCAGTATCATTGATGATGATGATGCAGCAGAGCCTCAATCAAGGTGAAGTAGACGAAAGGTGTTCTTGTATCAATATGGGCGCTTCAGCAAGCAGCAGATGAGGGAATGACATTAACTTCGCCCTCATCTTCCTCCACAAAAATACTCTCACACCAGAATCATCTCAGAGTAATTGATCTAGCCTGTGGCTAGTCTCATCAAAAGTGACATTACAAGTCTCTGAATAATGTTAGTCTCAGATTAAAACTCAAAACCCTCGAATGAGCAGGATAACCCAAAAATACCCCATCAAAAGTTCTTGATTCAAATTTATCTAAATTGCCTGCTTTAAGAATAAAACATTTTGATCCAAAAACTCAAAATGCGAAGCAGAGGGTTTTCTACCAAAACGAAGCTCATAAGGAGTCTTGCCTAAAGAAGGTCTCAAAAGACACGATTGGCAATATGGCAAGCAAGAGCAATAGCTTCGCCCAAAATCTCCTAGGTGTGCTATACTCATCTAGCATCGCCCTAGCCATTTCGACTAAGGTCCTATTCTTCCTTTCCACCACGCCATTTTGTTGAGGGACGGTGGAGAGGAGAACTGATGCTCAATACCACGCCAAAGACAAAAAGAAGCAAAAGAAGCATTTTTGAACTCCGTACATTATCATCGCGAATCGCTCTCAAAGCACCGTGAAGCTCAAGCCAAACGAAGAACAAGATCATGAAAATAACCAAAAGCTTCATCCTTTGAAGTAAGAAAGAACACCCAAGTATATCTTGAAAGATCATCGACTATGACTAGAATATACCATTTTCCACCAACCGATCGACTCTAGCAGACCAACAAGATCCATATGAAGCAACCGTCCCCGTCCGCTACCATAACCATAGTCACGTAAGGGTGTGAGGCAAAGAACTTGTTTGCCATGCCTACAAGGCGCACATACAACATCTTTGATGACTTTGAGCTTAGGCAAACCTCTCATGAGATCAAGGTTGCTAACTCACAAATGATCAAAACCAATGTGCCCCAAACGCCGATGCCAAAGCCAAAAATCAAGAAGATGTAAGCAAACATTTAAGAGATCCAAAGAAGAGATTCTCAAAAGTCACCCAAAAATTCTACCAACTCTAGAGATTCCAAACACAAGCTCACCAAGAGAATCAAGCACACGACAAGCATTTTTCTTAAAAATGCCTCATACCCATCATCAAGAAGTCGAGAAATGTAAAGGAGATTATACCTAAGCTTGTCCACAAGAGCGACATCCTTTAGAATGAATTTGTTGTTTACCCTAATTGATCCTGCTCCTTCAATTCGCCCTTGTGTATCATCTCCAAAGGTGATGAAGTCATCACCGTTGCTCGCGTGAAAGAGGTGAACCATTTTGAGTTCCTGGTCATGTGGCGTGAACATCCGAGTCAACGAACCACGTGTTCTTTCCCTTTCCGCAGTAATCCTAAAAATCAAGGAGCAAGAACGATGTGTCTCAACATCGGGATTAGATAAACAAGATTTAGGAATCCAAAGATCGAGACACACGCCCGCAAGGAGTATACAAACCAAGTACTATCCTTGATTTCATTTAACATTTGGTTATGAGCAATGTTCAAATTAAAATGAGACTTGAATCGTCCATGGGCGGTCTCGACCGGCTTTGTGTCAAGGTCGACCGGTGACCAAAACGGTCGACCGGTGAGCACCCAATGGTCGACCGCCACCGATACACATTAGAATTAGGATGTCTAGAAACATAATGATTTGCATGAGATAAAAATCCTAATCCGTGTTTATTCTTTTCAATGTTACCATGTCTCATAGAAGCTCTAGGTTGCATGAATGAAATTCTATCAAAATTTTTCCTATCATTTTTCAACCTACGCCAACAAAGATTCAATCAAATGTCCACCTTTTTGCAATAAGTGCAATGGTACTTGGTACCACTAGAAGAAGCACCATTTGAATTAATACAAGGTTGGGCAAAACTCGCAGATTTAAAAGATGTTTTTGCAAAGTTGGGTTTTGAATTCAATTAAACCTTTTCCAAGACTTGAATGACTTTTGGGTTTGAATTGTCTTGAAAAGAATTGAATCCTAAACCTTGCTTCTTATAAGGAGTTTTAGACTTGTCAAGAATCATGTTTAATTGTTTCTTACCTTTAGAAAATTTCTCTAATGTATCATGAAGGTAAGCATTTTCTTTCTCAAGTTGACACAAGAATCACAAGTTTTATCCATAGATTTTTCCTTATACAAAGCAATTTCATTCTTAAGAGTGGAACATGAAGCACAAGTAGTATTTTCAATATTGTCCTTAAGCTTAGCATATTTGACTCTAGCACTTCTAAGATATCTTTGATTTCACGCTCTTTTCTAAGCATGAAGTGCAAGGGCTAGAATCAAAAACATCAAAAGCAATCAATTTACTAGATTCTAAACATTTTTCACAAGGAGCACTTTTAATTTCATTTAGTTCAGATTTAGCATTCTCAAGTTGTTGTACACAAATATTATGAGCAGATTGTAACTTGGTAATTTGAATGCATAGCATGACAAGATAAACATTCATCGTGTTCAAGAGTCTTAGCAGCTTTAAGCTCTACTTTCAGTTTGCTAATTTTTGACTCTAATTTCTTATTTTTGTCATAACAAATTCAAGCGCTTCATCTTGACTAAGCAATTGCTCAACTATATAATCATATTTAGCGTAAAGCTCATCATAAGAAAAAGATACCTCATTATCATCAATGTCGTCCGTGTCACCATGAAGCACATGCCGCTGAAATCTTTGGCCTTCCCTTTCTTTTTACCTTGAGGGATCTCCTCCTCCTTGTCCTCCTCACTCCCAGATCCACATCGCTCAAGGATTGATCCTCAAAAGCGGCAAGGACCCGTGAGCAGCCTTCACAAGCTTATTTGCCTCATACCTTGATTTGTTGAAAGGAGGCTTCTTCCAAGTCGGCTTTCCTTCCTTATGATTGCTCTTACCTTTCAAACTTGGGGCAATTTGTCTGATATGATTGAACTCACCACATTCATAGCATGTTACCGGACCACCTCTCTTTTGTTTCTCACATTATTGTAGGCCGTGTGAATTTCTTAGCTAGAAGAGCTAACTCTGCTTCAGAATACTTTCAAGCTCCTCTTCATGAATAGCGATAAACAAGCAAATGAAAATCCGTAAGAAGATTCACAAGAGTCATCAAAAGCCTTTTGAGAGGATCTGCTACCAAAGCTAAATTATCTTTCTTAGAATGATCAACTCTTTTAATTTCATGAGTCTTGAGTTTACTATAAAGCAATTCTAAAGTAAGACTTGAAAGATCAACATTTTCTTCTATAGCAAGAGCTTTCATCTCCCACTCCTTGGTGTTGATTGCACCAAGAGATGGGTGGCATTTTCAGATTGAGAATATTCAATATCAACGACTTTCATTTGATTAATTACTTTATTAAAGCGATGAAAATGTCATCGATGCTCTCTCCAGACGATCTCGAATTTATTGTACTCACGCTTGTAAACAGCTTGGCGCACCTTTTGATTTGGGACGAACCTCATGATATGTTTCGAGAGTGTTCCAAATTTCATGCGCAGATTGAAAGATTGCAAATTCTATCATATTCTTGTCTACCAAGTGCACCATATAAAAGATTCTTAGCCTTATTGTTGTTAGCCAAAAGAATTGCGTATGTGTAGCAATTTCAGAATAACAAATGGGCTCTAACAACATCCCAAATAGCTTGTCCTCGCTCTCAAGAAAGACGCGCATACGATTCTTCCAATAGGCATAGTCGTGCCCATCGAAGATATGCGGTTTAGTAGAAAACTTATCCATCGCCAAAGTTCGTTGACCGGTTAAGATCAAGATTGAACTAACTCGCGCTCGATACCACTTGTTGGACCGAAAAGGCGACTAGAGGGGGGTGAATAGGAGCACGCCACTTTTTCACAAAATATGAATTCAACACAATTTCACCCAATAGCTATGATGAAGCTATGAAGATCAATATATCAAGACAAATGAAGACTAGTATTGAATCCAATTAAACCCTAAGCAATGCGACAAAAATCAAGAAGAATCAAATCTTAACAGAGGTGGCGGTCCGATCCCATTATATCTGGTGGTCCGACCGGCACCAAAATCGGTCGACCTCGGTGTGGGGCGGTCGGACGGCACCAAAATCGGTCCGACGGTGTGGGCGGTCCGACCGTGCAGCTCCGTAACAAAGAAAACAACCCGATGACGGTTGCAATTAGGTCTAACTTTTGATTCTCAACTCCAAACTTCACGAAACTTTGCACACACCTTCTCTATGATATTAAGGACCTATTCCAATCAACAATTATGATAATTCTTGGACGAACAAATATCTTTTACGATCTGATTGAAGAAGGTGCAAAACCGCAAAAGTGAAAACTAGATCCAATCGCTTGCTCGTGGGTGATTGATGATCAAATTGATCCTAGATGGGTTCCCACACATCACAGCAAGCTAATCCACGTGAAAGAATCAATCAAAAACTCGTGGATCAAAGAAAGCCCTAAAATCACGAAATTGAAAGCAAGAACGAAAAGAGACTTATCTCAAGCAAACCTTGCATTGATTAAGAACGTGATCGTCGCTGAATTACACCCACGCCATCATGGATCAGTGGTCAATCCAAGATCACGAAATTCTCCTCAAACCATAAAGAGCCCTAGCCTCCACCTCAACTCCCCTAAAGACAATTAGGGTTTTGAAACATAAAAAGGCGAGAGAGAGAAGAGCAAGGTGGTGCAGCCACCACCTCCCCCTATTTATAGTGGAGGCCTAGACTCCTAGGGTTTGACTCCATTGGGCTCCCGTTAAGGCCCACTAACAAACGGGTCACACACGCACGCTTCGCAAAGCGCCGTCTTTAACCTTTTGACCTAAACCGCTTCACCATGCATCATGGATTCGCCAATAGGTCACCCTTGTCCATCTTGTGTCACGCTTGAGTCGTTGACCTCACCCGGCATCGCCGATCGCTCGACCTCAACTCTTCACGTCTAGTCCCGATTCTCCTCGCCGCTGACCGTCGTTGACCACCAAGCTACCGCACAACCACGCATAAGAAAACACGATTCGGGAACAAGTTCTTCACAACTTGACCCATGTTAGTCAAAACATGCATCATGCAAATCATATGCCATGAAACCAATGACTTTGTTCTAACAAAACAACATCGCCACGGTTGGCCGACGTTCAGTAGTTCTGCCCGACCGCTCCAGTGAGCGGTCGGATCGCCATGGCCGGCCGGACCGCTCCTCGTGAGCGGTCCGACCGCCTTAGACTTAGCCAAATTCAAGCTCCCAAAATCCAAACCTTCGGAAACTTTAAACCAATAGAACTTTTCACCGAGGCTCCAAAATCATGAGACCAAGTGCATTGGGATCCCTTACTTGTCTACAACACCTATTTTTGGCCCAACTCGATTTGAACACTTTTGGTCATCGCCGTCCGATCGCTTCAGATGGCCGGTCCGACCGATATGGGACCGGTCGGACCGCCGTCTGCGGCAAGGACCGGTCGGACCGCCCGAGCAAGAAGCTCAGAACTTTGTCGAAAACGCGTGAAACGACAAACCGTAAACGCCATTGCCAATTGTCACATCATCCTAAGATCCGGAGCATATCCCCATGAAATCCACAGTTTATTTTGAGCTTTGAGCTCATTGTGTATTGTTGATTGTGGTTGATAGCTATGCCGAGGGGTAGAGGACGGGTCGTGGTGGCCGCGTGGTCGTGGAGGTCGTGGCCGTGGCGAGGTTCCGTGGAGCCACCTCCCCTGAGTGATTGAGTCGATGGTCGAGGGGGTTTTGTTGACCCGCCTCGGCTGGGGCCCAAGATGAGACCCTTTCTTTGAGAGAGTTGGTGGGAGAGATCCGTGCTCTTCGTCAACAAAGCGGATATTTGGTGGGAGGTCGTGTTGTCTTCGAGGACCGCCACTCAAGGTCCGATCACTTGGGAGGATTTTGTAGATCGGTTCAAGGGAAGTTCTACCCTATTCTTTTGTTGAGAAGATGGAGGTTGCCTTGACGACCTTTGCTCAGTGGGAAGAGGTCTATTGTTGAGTATGAGGTGAGTTCAACAACTTGGTTCGCCGTCCCTTCAAAGATGTAACGATGATCTTCGAGAAGGCCAAGAGGTTCCGCTGGGTCTCACCTCGAGTACCAGATGTGTTGGGAGCTACTCCACTTTGCGACTCACACTCTGTTGTAGAGCAAGCTAGGGCATGGAGTTGGAGATGCACTCACAAAGGCGCAAGCCTCGGTGGATCGTAGCTTCGGTGGTGACCAAGAGGAGCTCTAGTGAGGGAAGTGGGTGCATTCGACCCTTTCAAGAAATTCAAGGAGGACCGCAGATCTTTCAGTCTCTAAGGCCGAGGCCGTTTCTTCTTCGTCGCCTCGTCTGTTGTGTACTCGGCTCTTCGTCTGCCCTGTAGGCGGGGCATGCTTTGCTTTAAGTGCGGTGATGGACACCGCGCTGCTGAAAGTGCTCTTGGACGGGTGATTGCCGTCGGTGTGGCCGACCGGTCACAAGGAGCGGTGTGTCGCGTAACCCCGCTTAGCGTGATCAAGTGGGAGCTCGTGCCATCTTCTTCTTGATGGGTCCGCCGAGGATCTTTCCGGATGATGATCGCTCCAACGATGCCATTTCCTTGACTTGGGCGCCCAAGAGGGTACTATCGGCGGCCGCCACCTTCAAAGACCGCTTCAGTTGCACGACCGCTTTACTCGCACCGCCACAAGAGATTGTTGGGGCTCGCCGCCCGCATCGTCTTCTTCGCCATGGCGCCACTCGAGTGTACGCCATGCCCACAGTGAGTCCGCGGTCGCCCCGACGTGGTGACAGTACCTTGCTTGTAGATTCGTTTGATGCTTTAGTCCTTTTTGATTCGGGGGCTACCTTTTCGTTTGTCTCAACGGCGTTTGCTAGGAGAGCGAACTTGAGTATGCAGTGGATTTCTCAATCAGTGTTGGTTAGTTCTCCTGGGGGTATTATTGCTAGCTCTCTTGCTTGTCCCGGTGTTCTATTATTATTGATGGGGAGAAGTTCACGGCGAATTTGATAGTTATTCAAATGGAGCCGTTCGACGTTATCTTGGGTATGGATTGGTTGCACTCTTATCGAGCCGTGATATCTTGTTTCTGTAGAACAGTCTCTGTGCAGACCTCGTCTGGAGAGACTTTGACCTTTCAGGGGAGTGCGCCTCCGCGCTCTCTTTCGATGTTGGTCGGAATGTTTCCGGGTCAGCATGCAGTGAAAACTGGGCTTCTTTTAGCTCTTGCTGAGAAACCGAGCGTGGCTTCGCAGATTGAGGAGATTCAAGTGGTTAGTGATTACCCAGATGTGTTTCCGGCTGAGCTTCCGGGTTTGCCACCTACGCGAGACGTGGAGTTTCGCATTGATCTTGTTCCGGGCACTCGTCCCATCTCGATGTCTCCATATCGATTAGCACGTCCGTTTCAGGACGAGTTGAAGAAGCAATTGGATGATTTGTTGGCTAAAGGTTTGATCAGGCGTAGTGTATCGCCATGGGGAGCTCCTGTTCTATTCACTGAGAAGAAGGATGGGAGTTGGCGCATGTGTATTGATTACCGCGCGCTTAATGCGGTCACAATCAAGAATAAATATCCATTGCCCCGCATTGAGGACTTGTTTGATCGGTTGAATGGAGCTCAAGTGTTCTCCAAGATCGATCTCCAGTCAGGGTATAATCAAATCCGTGTGCGTGAGCAGGATGTAGAGAAGACTGCTTTCTCCACCAGGTATGGGCATTATGAGTATAAAGTTATGTCTTTTGGATTGACTAATGCACCTGCCATTTTTATGGAGACCATGAACAACATGTTACACGGATATCTAGATGACTTCGTGGTGGTGTTCATTGATGATATTCTTATCTATTCCAAGACCAATGAGGATCATGAGCGTCATTTGAGGCTGGTTTTAAAGACTTTGAGAGAGCACAGATTCTATGCTAAGTTGAAGAAGTGTGAGTTTTGGATTTCAGAAGTGGGTTTTCTGGGTCATGTGATTAACCCTCAGGGTATTGCTGTTGATCCTGGTAAGGTCTCCACAGTGGTGGATTGGAAGAGGCCGACTAATGTGAAAGAGGTGAGGAGTTTCTTGGGTTTGGCTGGTTATTATCGGCGTTTTGTGCAGGATTTCTCTATCATTGCCAAGCCGATGTCTCAGCTTACTCAAAAAGGTGTGAAATTCCAGTGGAGTGAAGAGTGTGAGCGTGATTTACGATTTTGAAGGACAAGGTTGGTGACCTCTCCTATTCTCACTCTTCCCGAGCCAGTGGAAGCGGTTTCACGCCTTTTCAGATCGTCTCGAGTGGGTCTTGGCCGTGTTCTCATGCAAGACGGTAAGGTGATTGCTTATGCGTCGAGGCGGCTAAAGAAGCACGGCGTAATTATCCCACTCATGATTTGGAGTTGGTGCGGTTGTTTTTGCTCTCAAGATTTGGAGGCATTATCTATATGGCGAGCCTTGTGATATTTTCACGGATCACAAGAGTCTCAAGTATATCTTCACTCGAAGGATCTGAATTTGAGGCAAAGGAGGTGGTTGGAGTTGATTAAGGACTATGATCTTACTATTCAAGATCATCCGTGCAAGGCCAATGTTGTTATGATGCTCTTAGTCGCAAGGCGACTCCTGCTACTCTAGATTGCCTCATTGCTGATTTTGATCGCATGGGTATATCTTATTGTTATGCGGGCACATCACATGTTGAGACTCAGTTGATTCTTGAGTCACTATTCCGCACTGCAAAGGGAAGCACAACAGAGTGACCGGTTATTACAGGAGGTTAGGAAGCGTCTGGATGAGGGTGAAGAGAGTGACTTTAGCATGGACGATTCTGGTACTTTGAGGTTTAAAGGCCGCCTTTGCGTGCCACAAAAAGGCGGAGGTCAAAGATGATATCTTGAGGGAGGCACATCGCACTCCATAATCGCTCATCCTGGTGAGACTAAGATGTATCGAGATCTCAAATGAAATTTTGGTGGAAAAGAATGAAGGTGGACATTGCTAACTATGTGGCTTCTTGTGGTGTTTGTCGCCAAGTGAAAGCCGAGCACAAGCGCCCCGCAGGTTGTTGCACCTTTGAAGGTACCCATGGCCATGGGATGATATCTCTATGGACTTTGTGGTGGCGTTGCCTCGCTCGCCGCGAGGAAGGATGCGATTTGGGTAGTGGTGGATCGATTGACAAGTCGGCAAGACTTTATTCCTATTCGCAGGACAAATTCAATGAGTGATCTAGCTCCTATTTATGTGCGTGAAATAGTAAGGCGCATGGTGTGCCAAAGACCATCATTTCGACAGGAGGGCCAAGTTTGTCTCCAAGTTCGGGAGAGTCTGCAGAGTGCATTGGGCACACAGCTCCGCCTTAGTACAAACTGTTTCACCCATGCATGATGGGCATCAGAGCGGACTATTCAGACTTTGGAGGACATGTTGCGATCTTGCGTTTTGTCTTGGAAGGGTAGTTGGGAGGACCAGTTGCCACTTGCAGAGTTTGCTTATAATAATAGTTACCATTCCAGTATTAGAGCCGCACCATTTGAGGTTCTCTATGGACGGAAGTGCAGATCGCCGCTTTGTTGGGATGCAGTTGGAGAGAAGTCAATTTTGGGTCCGGACTAGATTCAGAAGACCGTTGAGCGTGTGGCCATGGTGAGGCAGAATCTGCTAGCAGCTCAGAGCAGACAGAAAAGCTATGCTGATTTGAGGAGGCGTGACTTGGAGTTTGCGGTGGGTGACCAGGTGCTCTTGAGAGTGTCTCCCACTAAAGGTATTGTTCGGTTCGGTACCAAAGGGAAGCTTAGCCCGAGGTACGTTGGACCGTTCCCGATTATTGCAAATATTGGGAAGTTAGCTTACCGCCTGGACCTTCCTGAGTCCATGCGTGGAGTTCACAATGTGTTTCACGTCTCGATGCTGAGAAAGTTTTTGAGAGATCCAGAGCATAAGATTTCATTAGAGCCGCTGACTATTGAGCAAGATCTCACAGTTGAGTCGCGTCCGGCGCGCATTCTGGAGAGGTCGGAGCGAGTGCTGAGGCACAAGACGTTGGTATACGTTAAGGTGCTGTGGACGCATCAGTCTGAGAGAGAGGCGACTTGGGAGTTGGAGTCTCGCATGCGCGAGCTATATCCGGAGTTGTTCACGTCGGGTACATGTTGTTTTGTTGTTTAATTTCAGCTGTGCAGTTTTTCTTTGAGTAGAACGGCGATGTAGAATTCGGGGTCGAATTCCGTTAAGGGGGGTAGAATGTAATACTCTGAAAATAATAATAATATTAATAATCGCGTCTTAAGGGTCGGAGCGTAATTAATCGAATAGTATTCATAAAAACATTTTAAGGGCCTGTGTGCAATTAAATTAAAATAGTACATTTAAAAATAGAATTTCAGTTTTTAAGAGCTATATAAATAGTTTGTGGTTTTTCTAGAAACCCTAGCCATTTATTTTCCAAGCCGCCGCGCCGCCAGTTTTCTTTTTCTCCTGGGAGCTGCGCCGCCGCCACCAACAATTTTTTCGCCGAAGGCCCGCTTGTGGCTACTGGTAAGCTTCGCTGTCGTGCCAGCGTGTAACACCGAACTGCGCGTGGAGTGCCTTCTTCGCCGTGACTCGGTGCTTCTGCGCCAGAGCCGCCTCTACTGATCTGCCGACGGAATCTGGCATTGCGCTACGATTCTTTTCCTCGCGTCATTTCTTCTTGCATCTCTTCTTTGCCGTCTGTTGTTGCGTTTCTTTTCTGCTACCGCTGCATTTCTGCTTTTCTGCGTTGCTCGCTATTGCCGGGTCGATCGCTGAACGCCAAGATCGCTGTTGGCTGGAAGCTGCTGCCGTTGCCACCGCCTTTGGCTGATCGCCGCTCTCGCTGCCAGACAGAGACGCCGAGCCGAGCCGGCCGAGACGCTGTGGATGTTGCTTTTGCCGCGTGGTTTCCGGAAGCGCCGGTTACCGATTGCGCGCGTGGAGGCTGCGACCTGGCGATTTTGAGAGAGCTACGCCGCGTGGAGGTTAGATTGTTTTCATGCGAACCTTGGTTAGTTTCGGTGGTTAATTACATTGGCAATAGAGAGGTTTTAGAATTTTCTAATAGAGAGGCCGATTAATGAGTTTGTTTAATCTGCTGTCCGTTGTACGGTTTATTCGGGTACCTTAATGATGAATTTTGGAAATCTCATCTACTAGTTAGTTGTAGATAATTTCGATATCTTTCTTTAGCTTATTTTATCATGTCAATCGGACAAGTAGATTTCGAGATATGATTTTCGGAAGACCGTTGTTTTTACGGGTGTCGTCTTTCGGCGCTGTTTTGGTAGACTGTAGATTAAAAATAGTAAATAGCCTAATTAGTGTTTTTTATGTACATGAAAGTTGTAGATATTTGTCCAATGATTCTGTAGGATCTGAGAACACGCATTTTGGTTGAGTAAAACAAAAGTTATGAATTTAGTAAGGCTGCTGTTCCGAAGCGGACAGATCGGCTTTCGGGGCTAAATACGGAGGGGTAGATGATTTAATTAGAAGACCTTGTAATCTAAGAAAATGTGGATAATTTTATGAAGAATCCATAATGGGGTGGTTTGTGGTGATCGGACTTGCGAGTCAAAAGTTACGTTCGTTTTAATACTAAGACCGCAATGGGTAACTATTCGGTACCGGCGTAACGTGGTATATTTGGGGACGTGTAGGAGCGATGTATATTGATTGCTATTCTTGTTGCTGTAGCTTGTATTGAAGTTTGTGTATTTAATATAGGAGAGGCGTCGTGCTTGTTGCCATCTGCTAGCCAAATCGTGCGTCGCAACTAGTAAAGGCAAGTGCATGGTAGACAGCGATCAATGATCGATCACTGTTTTCTTTATCTTCTATTACCATTATTGTTGTGCTTTTATTTTGTTTAATTGCAAGCAATGGAATGGTATGGATTTATATTGTTAATGGACATGATGAAAAGTTGGATATGATGTTTATGATGGAGTTTTGCATATTTTGCATACATAAGCATCTTTGCATATGAGCAGGTGATCATGAATGATCACAACTCCACGGGAGTGGAGGAGGTCCCCGATCCTTATGGAGGAACGGGCTTGAGAGTGAATGTTGTCGCGAGCATTCACTCATGCTATACCGGTATACGCGAAAGAAGTGCATGTGGACATATAGATTAGATTTGCATTGATACATGAGATTAATGGATGTGAATCAAATAGAAGTACCGTGATGTTAATGAAGTTATTGAATGCCGTTGATTTATTATTGTTCGTTGTTTATGGATGTATTTGCGCTGAGTCATGGACTCACCCTTGCTCTATTGTTGTCTTTAGGTGATCTTCGAAGAGGCCGTAGCTGAGAGCGAGTAGAGCACATGGACATCACATGATCATTTGCCATAATAATCTTTTTATTCAGAATTGGATTACACTTGGACATGTTAGAGGTTGAATAAAGTTTAGGACATCATTTGGACTAGACTATTTGCTTTATTAATTTGGATTCATTGGTTGATGCTATTTTGGACTGTTTACCTGGTTTTATTCCAATTGATTATTTATTATCGTTTGAACCATAAGTATGCATGTTCTTTTGTGATATATTGATATGATTATCATTGTCTCCTTGCTGTAATTTTTATAGTGTGTCGATATTTATTAGTTTAAAGTGTAGAGTGGTGGCATTCTAGGCTCAGTGTTGGGCTGGGGTGTTACAGATCACTCTCGTACGTACCCAAATTGTCAAAATCTATCGATCGAGCAAAACAACGAATAAGAACGAATAACACCAAAATAACTGAAACTCAACTTCATCCAATCATGTATACATAATAGGTAGAGTAGGATTTTACAAGGATTTTAGGTGAAAATTTTAGTCCAAAAAGAATTTATTTGAATTTTCTAGGAATTTAACCAGTTAAAGGCATAATTGCACAGTTAAATTAATCACCAACATTTTCTAGAACATCAACATAAATCAAACTTATTCCAAGATAAAGTATAGGAAAAATTAGAATTAACAAAATTAATTTCACTCTATTTGGAGTTAAGATGAATTACTTATGAATTTTTGAAGTTTAAACCATTTTCTAATGTAAAAATAGTTCCTTTTAGTTATTATCTCAATTCCACATTTTTCTGGAAGAGAAGCATACCAAAATTCTATTCCATTTAAAAGTACACTACAATGAAAACCAACAAAATTGGTTTAATTCAATTTGGAGCTAATTTGAATTAGTTATGAATTTTCTAAGTTTATTTTAATTTTTAGTGCAAAAGTAATTCATTTTGGAATTTCTAAAAGCATTAAATACATTTTACACGCGCAGTTGCCTAGCCACGGTCACTGACCGGTGGGACCCGACGAGGGTGTTGACTGGGTCAGCTTTGACCCAGCCTCGACTGAGGTGACGTCAAAGGCGTACTCTTGGAATACGTCTTCGTTTTATAAAAATGTAACTTAAATTTAAGCCTAAAAGAAATAGGCTTCCCCAAACTAGAAAACGTACTTCTCGCTTTTGCGCAAACACCTAACCGGCCGGCGGATCGGCGGCGTTCGCGTGCGCGGTGGCACAACCATGTAGAGGATCTGGCGAAGCAGAGACGCTCTGGTCTCGAGAGTGATACCTCCAGGTGCGCAAGATCCTCGCAAACACAAAGGCAGTGTTGTAGAGACCTGAGGAGACCGACGGTGAGCTGGCCGCAGCTGGAGGCGGAGACGAAGACACGACCCATGTGGAGAAGACACCTCGAAGGACGAGGAGGCTCGGGAAGATGCGCCTTGGGTTCGCCTTGGCTCCAGGAATGAAGCGCTCAAGGTCTTGACTTGAATGGAGGTCGGAGACGACCGGAATCGAGGCGGCGGCGGTTGACCGTGCTCGGAGAAGAAAGCGTCGCACACCCTCGACATTAATCCATACCAAAATTAATTTGGCCCGAATGCTCAGTGAGTTAATGCGATGACGATGGAGAAGACGGGGAGGGGAAAATTCATCGTAACGCCATTGAGCTATGCGGCCATGGCCCCCGGCCGCGAGGACGATGATGTTGCTCCCGGCGATTCAGTACACGACACGGGCTGGGACCGACCAAAATGGGCACGACACGAATAGAGGAACTCAGTGGTGCGATCGCGGGCTCGAGGGCAACACTGAGGCGGCGGCGCTCACCTCAGTTCGTTCTCCAACCAAAAGAGAGAAACAGATGGAGAAAGCGAGAAAGAGCGAAAGGGAGAAGGAGGATAGGCTTGAGAAGTAAATGAATTCCCGGCGATGCTTCGAGAGCGGTCGCAGAAGCTGGAGGTGGCGTGAGTGGCAGCGTGACACGCATGCGCAAGCGCCAGCGGCGCGAGGATGATGACGGCTCTGACAGGTGGGGCTCGTTCGTCAGCAGCGGCAATGAAGCGGTGCGACCCCGATTTTGACTTGGGTTCGGTAGAGTGACACGGTCGAGTCCAGCCAAGTCATGGTGGTCCGATCGGAACAGTGAATCCCAGTCTGGTCGAAATTAGGGTTTGAAATTGGATTTGACTGAAATCAAACTAGTTTGACAAGGCTATTTGGAATAGAAATGAAATTATGAAAATTTTGTGGGTGTTCTCAGGTTCATATAGGACTTACAAAAATTTTTCGGCCACTGTTCATTGTCTATTTGCCAAAAATAAATTCTTTTCAAAATCAGCGTTAGAAACTAGGTTAGGATTTTTATGAGGTCAATTGAACTTCTAAAAATTTGTGAAAATTATATTAATCCATGATAACTAAACTAGTATTTTACAAAATTATTTTTAGAGACTTTTATACACACATTTTTCTGAAATCAAATAGAAACTTGATTTGAAGTCAAAAGTTTGAAATTTAAGGCTAACTTATGAGTTTTAACAATTTTTTTGAAAAACTCAAACTTTTATACATTTGAAACATAAATCATAGGTTGTGTTGTTACAAAAATCCCAGTGCCATTCTCTGCATAGCTTCAGTCTAAGAGACCCCCCAAATGAATCAATCATACGTAAGATCGATTCTGGATCACCGATAGTTGGCGCCGGCCGTGGGGATCTTCCGGTGATTTTGTGTCAACAAATTCTCTTTTTTCCTAATACTTCCATGGTAGGAGAGTGGAACGAGGAGAATTGGTTCGACTTGGCCAACCACGCAGACATCGACATGGATGTCGGCTTCGACTACGAGCTGAGTATCATTTCATCCGATGGTAATGCCGCCTCCAGAGTTCATTCGCCAGATCCAGTAGACCATGCTACCGATGGAGTGGAGGAGGGATCCTTTTCCCCCACAACAGTACGTCCAATTGAGGGACCAATTTCCTCAGAGGGCAAGGGTCTATCCGACCACAATTAGGACGACAACCAGGCAGGCTCACAACTTGACGAGGGTTTCCCATATGAATGTTCGAGTTCGCCTGAGGCAGTCCTACCTAGCGAGACAAGTCTCTCTATCTTGGCCTTTTGCGACCTGGTTGTCTCGATATCCAAGAACCATTCCCAAAAGCGCTAGGTGGCTTAGAGTTCCTTTTTATAGCTATTGATACATTCACAAAATGGATTGAAGCTAGACCTTTGACTAGGATAACAATGGAAGTAGCAAAAAGGTTCATAATGAGAAGCGTGATTACTCGATTTGGTGTTCCAAGTCGCATAATCACAGATAATTGTAAGTAATTTTCGAGCGTAAAATTCTAAGAATTTTGCAACTCTGGGTACCAAATTTTCTTATGCTTCTGTTGCCCACCATCAAAACAATGGGGCAATCGAAAGAGCGAATGACGAAATAATGTAGGGAATCAATACTCGAGTCTTCGACCAGCTTATCAAGCGCTCGGGGGTTTGGGTACAAGAATTACCCTCAGTATTATTGGTAGTTCGTATGACTGCTAGTCGGGCTACAGGTGAAACACTTTTTCCCTATTTTTTGGTGCCGAATCCATGCTTCTACCAGAACTAAAGATAAGGTCGACAAGGGTCGAAACTTTCAACGACTCTTTCCAGGAACAACTTCGAGCATATAACATCAACCTACTCGAAGAGAAGAGAAATCAAGGCTTAATCCGTTCAGCAATCTACCAACAATACCTGTGCAAATACTATAATCGTAAGTTTCAACCTCGCAGCCTTACTATAGGTAACTTGGTATTGAATACGATTCAATCCTAGTCTAATAGGAATAAACTTTTCCCCAAGTCAGAAGGTCCTTACACGGTGGTCGAAGTTATGCGACTAGGTTCGGTATATTAGCAATGGAAGATGGCCGAGTACTCTCTAATTCTTGGAATATCGACTAGTTATGCAAATTTTATGTGTAACCAACCATCCCAATAATAAAGTATCAGGCTCTTTCTATCTTTATTGTCTTACATTGAGTAGTGCTTTGATAATTTTTTTTAAACACCCAGTCTTTCTTTATTGATGGTAACATCACCTAGTCGAAGTCTTTCCTCTCTCAACATGGTCTTGCCCACTAGAAGGAACTTCCTAGTGTCGACTCACTCCTTACTTTTGCTGCCGACACAAAGAGCTCGGGTTCAACAAACATGGTTGAAATATTTTCAAGCCAACTCTTCTCACCTTAGTTTATTTCTTCATTTATTTTGAAAAATACTCTAAGCAGAGTACACTTTCGTAATTTATTCGACTACTTTTGATAAACTCGATTCGTTACAACTGGTCGGAGAAAGACACAACACCTAGTTGAAGTCTTTTCTCTCTGCATGTGGTCTTATCCACTAGAAGGAACTTCCTAGTGTCGTCCTATTTCTAACTCTCGCTACTAGGTTACACCTACCGAGTCCACTGGAAAAGGTTGAACGAATTTTTAAGGTACTCTAGACGTCTGTCTAACTCAAGTTGCCGCTCTTGATTTGATTAATCTGGTCGGAGAGGGTAACATCACCTAGTCGAAGTCTTTCCATTCTGCACATGGTCCTGTCCACTAGAAGGAACTTCCTAGTGTCGACTTGTTCCTACTCTTACGACCAGTACATGATAATCGTTATTGAAAACTATAAGTTAGCCAAACCTCTTTTTTTAAAGAAAACCCTTTTCACACTATTTACTTAGTTTATCTAAATAAACTAAGCAAATAGTCGGGGGCTAGGATAAAGTTATTAATATGACTTCAATTATTAGTCTTAATTTCTTTTTCCATTCATTATCTTATGAGTTACTAACTACTCGACAAGATGATTTGCAGGAAAAAGCGGATATATATTCATACTAAAAAAGCTTGTCTTTACAAGTTTCCTACCGTAAACTACTATGAGGAAGAAGATCCAATCTGCATCTCCTCTGCGATTTTCTGGCTAACTGACTTGACTTCTGCAATTAGATGATTGGCCTCTACTGTAGAGCAGTCGAAATCGGCCTCAATTGCTTGAAGATCAAGATTATGGTCATGAGCTTTGAGCTTTGGCAAGGCATAGCTCACTGCACTTTCGACCGCCTCTCTAATTGAGTCAGCCTGGTTGGTCCTTAGAGTGGTTATCAACTCTTGCAGGTTTTCGACTTGTTTTTCAATAGCACTCGTATGAGTGATCATGATGTCTTCAAGAGGAGTGACCTCCATAGCACCAAGTTCTCTGAGTAAGTTGTTGAGAAGATAAATGTTGTCTTGAAGATTGATCTTCGTTGACTTCCTCTCCTCCTAGTTACGAGTTGAAAGTCCCTGGAGTTCTTTTATTTCGACTGCTTGATCTGTAAATAGTAAGACTAGTTAGGACAATACCTCCCAAAGGTTAGTTAGCAAAACTGGTCGGAGGTAAAGATTTTCTTACCTAATAGTCGAATGTCAAGCTTATTGACTTTGTCATCATGGGAGGCAGCACTCTTTGCGCACTGCTCTTCCCACGACTTAATACTCTTTTCTTTTTCTTTGTTGATACGGGTACGCTCGTTGACGACCGGGGTCTTTGATTCGACCTCAATCTGAAGTTTACCCATTTCGACATCTTTTTCTATCAAGGGAAAAGAGTTAGAAGAAGAAAATAATGCTAATTGTATAAGCAGTCTTAAGTTTAGCACTTACTGTTTATCTCATTCGGCAACTCATGAGTTGCATAATTAGCCTCCTGAAGCTTCTTCAGCAGGTCTTCTTTTTCCTCCTTTAGCTTCTTCCTTAGGGTGAGGAACTCGGTTATGGGACCTAAAAGCAGGAGACCCCACAATGAAAGCAGGACCAAAGATATCAGAAAAGAAGTTGAGGTACTCTTCTTCTTCTGATTCGGTGATGGCAGCTTCTTCTTGAGGACTGGGGGGAACGTCTACGACGACTTCCTTCCTAGCACAGTGGTTGGATGATCCGTCACTTTGGCCAGATGCCTCTACCGCACCATGTGTCATTTTCGCCTGTCTCTGCGTCTGTGGTCGCAGTCGCTTTGGTAGCAACAACTTCTTCCACCACAGGGATAGTGCCCGATCCTTCGAAGACTTCCGCTGTCGTTCCTTCAACTGCTGAAGAAGTAGCAGCGGGCTTCTCTGTAACATCCCAAAAATGGATTTGTGTTCAAATGCTAGAAAATCAGGAGAAATTAAAACTTTTCCTGCATCTTGAAGTCCTTGATCATTTCTGTAATTCTGGTAAAGGAATTATGGAAATCAAAATCAAAATCCTCAATTAACTCCAACCAAAAACCTCCTTGGCAAAGATCTGGTGCCAAACCCGTGTAAACATTTTCCCTGAGTTCTAGGGAGGCTGGGTAACACCTCTGAATTATCTCATGATTTTTAGAAATTATTTGGTAATTTTTGGGGCAAATCAAAGCTTGGTCAAACCCTAATTCACACCTTCTGAAATTTCTAGAGAAAAATACAGTGCATAAAAATCTCTGAAAATTTTATGAGAGGTTCCTCCTGCAGTCAGCAACCTCTAGTTAAAGTTTCATAATTTTTGGAGCTTGTTTGCTACCTCAAAAAAATTCCTCAAAAATCAGTGTTTAAATTTAAACCCTAACTAGTTTTCACTGTTCCTTGGGTTCGAATCGGACTCGGGCTCGAGCCACTTGACTCGGCCCAGTCAACTAACTGCACCGCCTCGGTCGTTTGGGCGCGAGGGTTGTGCGTCGTTGGATCGGCATCGAACGGCCCACGATCGCGTGAACGTTCGGACCATCTGAGCGCGCTGATTCATTTGAACCGCTGGATTCTAAATCAACGGCTCACGATCGCGTGAACGTTCGGACCGTCCGAACGCCTCGCGCAACGTGAACCGTAGGATCCAAATCAACGGTCCAAGATTAAGTGAGCGTTCGAATCGTTATAATCACCCCGTTCGATTTGAACCGTTCGATTTCAATCCGACGGTGGATGAGTCGTCTCCTTCCTCGGGCCGGCGCGGCGTCGAGTCAAGCAATGGCGTGAGAGGAGAAGCGCCGGTGTGGAGTCACCTCGTGGTCACCTTTAAACGGCTATCTCTGCGCGCATTAAATGCCCGTCGTGCTCCTCCCTCAGAAAGTCCATGGTTCAACTGCTCCCGTCGCTCTCAAGTGCTCTCATGGCAGTATTGACCGAGGAGAAATATCGCCGTTGCTCTCTGCCATTCTCAGCTATTTAAGCTCCATTGCTTCACCCTTGGCTTCCTTTAGCACTTCCGCAACTCCAGCTAGCACTCACGAGCTTGGTTGAGCTGCAATTATTCAAATCCATTCTACGCCATTGTTGAGTTTGGAGCTTGGTGAAGGCGATGCACAGGGTTCTCTCCTTCCAATTTTGCTCCCTCTGCTCCACCTTTACTCTCTGAAGCTTAACCTCACTCAATTTGGTTCTTTTCGTTCGAGGTTGGATTGAATTTAGATTTCCCATTTTTACCGAAATCCTCATTCCTCTTCACCGTAGCAGACTCGACCCTTTTCGTGCATTCTCGTGCTCGAGTAACTTCTTATTAGTCCCTAGTTGCTTGGCACCCGCTTCCTTAAACCGCAGCTGAGCTCATTTGCGTTTTTCGTTTTCGGTCATTTTGAGTCATCTCGGTCATCTCCGGCTTGCCGGCGTTCTAGACCGCCGCAGCCAAAATTGTTGGTACCTTTGGGTGCGCAAGGTTGTTAGGAACCCATTTTGGGCATTTGCTCGCACCGCCGCGGCTAGAGTCGCCGGTGACGACCTCTCTTCCCCGTCGTTTTGTCGAATGAAAACAGGGGCGAGTTTTTGAACGTGAATCGAGGTGGACCGTCGATCCTTAGATCTACGGCCCAGGATCGCGCGAAAGTTTGAATTAATCGCACGCCCTAATCATTGGACCGTTGGATCCAAGATCAACGGTCCCGATTCGAGTGAACGTTCGGACCGTCCGAAAGGTTCGATCCGTGTGGACCGTTGGCTCCAAGATCAACGGTTCCTATGCGTGTGAACGTTCGGACCGCCCGAACGTCCTGATCCACGTGAACCGTTGGATCCAGATCCAACGGTGATCGTTTAGGGTTTGTGAATCGCGCGTGCGCGCGTTATCCCGTGGACTTGGACCGTTGGATCCGAGATCAACGATCCAAGTTCGTCCACGTCGATTTAATTTCTGATTTTTCCCGAAAAGATTTTTTGTCAACTGAAAAATGTGGTAACTTGTAAAATGCATAACTATTTCATTTTAATTCCTTTTCGGTTGATTCAAATTTTGTTAGTTATATTTTTAACTAAACTTTAATCTAAAAATGATTCTAACCCCTGTATATTTCTAGAAAATTTCACTAAAATCATTGCTTAGGTACTGTTTCAATGTTAAGAGCTGAGCAAAATTGTTTTTAGCATAACTTTTGCATTAAGAATCCAAATCCATTGGTTCTTGTTGCATTAGTTCATAAAAATCATGCTCTTTCTACTGTAAAAATGTGAGAGCTTTTTGTTGAAGTTGACTGTTGGATCTTTTCGGTTTCTTTTGCCTTATTGGTTCTTTTTGGTTCTTTCGATAGGATCCGAAGAGCACGATAACACCGAGAGTGATCCCCAGCAAACAAAGCAACTTCAATCAGGCAAGCAGTTTGATCATGTTAATCCTATTATTTTTCAAGTCTAATATATTGATTTCAACTTGTATGTATGCATTGCTATTTTGTTGTTAAATTATGGTTAGTATCCTATAGTTGCATAATCTGTAGGAATTGGTTATCCTCTACTACCATGAGCCTAGGTTATTTACTGTGATTTGAGTTCGATGGATGAGCTCTTGTCACTTAGTAGATTACAATTGAAATTGCTTAGAAATGCTTAGTTTGGTAGTAATTCAAGCGATCATCGATTTTAGTCGATGATCTTGATCACACATTTATTTATTATTCCATTATGTCCAGCACTTGTGCTTTGTTACTTTGTAAAGTCAAAAACTGAAAATAAAATTGTTTTAGACTTGGGCACAATGGTATGTTGGTGTGATCTGTTGGTGTGAATGGAATGGTGCCTAGGTCATCAAGGACCGAGTTACTTGTGTCACTAAGCCAGCGCTTATGCGTGCTAACCACGCGAGAGGATATGGGACCTCTCTTGACTTAGTATTTTGGCGTGTGTTATCTCCGAGTCGCAGGAGGGGTTGTGTGTGTTGTGTGAAACATGATATGTGTTCTTGTGTTGGGTTTGCGGTGGTGGAGATTCCGGATAGGCTCTCCACCTCGAGGAGCATTGTAGTTGTCCAAGGCTTTACTTGCGACGGGTAGTTCACCGAGGCTTTACAATGACTCGACACAACGTATGGGTTTCTATCCATACGGCGGCTCGTGGGGTAATACACAATATTGGAAATGTCTCGTAGGACTTAGTGTCTTCAAGCACACCAAAGAAAGTGTGCTAATAGCTTGGCAAAAGGCGGTCGGCATGTGGGTACATTGGTACACCCCGCAGGATAAAACTATTGAATAGCCTCGTCTAGGTTATGGACATGCTTGGTAAGGTCGTGCAAGAACTAGACTACAACCTTTTAAATTAAAATTTGACATGGTTGGCATGAATGGGTAATTCATGCTATTGTTGTGGTGACTAATGGGTTAGTCACTTCGGGATTGTTGTTGTCATCTATCTCTTTGTTATATCGTTGTCATTTGTGATTATTTGAACATTAAAAACAGAGTTGTTAATTACTTTCAATCTATTACATTATTGCAAATGGAAACTTGCTTTATGCTAAAATGAAACATACTGACCTCCACTTCAATGAGCTTGCATGTAGTATATGTACAGTTTGTTATTCCACATGTAAGTCTTGCGAGTACATTCAAAGTACTCACCGGCTTTTCTTGCCGCTTTGTTCTGAGGAAGAAAGTGAGCCCCAAGGGCCTCACTTTTGCGAAATGTCTTTGTGGATTCGACGACTAGCTTGGCGGTCGGTCGGTTGCCTTGTGGGTTAAAGGCACTTGATTGGCTCTTTTGTTGTAGCCATCTTATGGCACTTTTGCTTCATTGTTTAATTATTGTTGTCTCTTTTATTGTTTGGGTTGGCCTCTCTTTGTAATGACTCGGTTTAATATTATTAATACTACATTACATTACGTGTTTGGTTCTATGTGGATGAATGGAATTGATACATAAATTTTGTGATGAGGTGTGTATACTGCACTCTGGGAAGTATACATGTCTCAAGTCTCGGATTATCTGCTTTGTGATGCTAGGACCGAATGGATGGTTAAGCATTACAAGCTGGATAAACCGGGGTCTCACATTCTCGACAGAAGCGTCCTTGGAAATTGGAGAAGTCGGTCTAAGACCACAAAAGAAAAACCATTCAAGATTGTAGAAAGCTAAAAATAAATATTATTATTATGCTTTTGACTTTTTACATATCTTGATTCTTTGGTCGTGATCTTGAATTTACAAGAAACCTTCCCGAGGGAAGATTTATTTTGCTTCTTCTCATCGACCACGTCTGGTCGATGTTCGAGTTGAGGAATAGAGGTCGCTACGACCACGCCTGGTCGTAAGTCTTGAGTGAGAATTGCCACTCCTTGAGCCTCTTGACTCTCCTGATGGTCGAGACCTATCTCGACCACCCTAAGAGCAGCACTTTCCTCGACCACAGGCCCTGCTGGCACAGTAGTTTTCTTCACAAAAGTTATAAAGCTCTTCCAGTTCTCCTTTTTTAGTTGCTTGATAAAGCCACGAGAGGTAGAAACTATGAAAGTCTCGTTGTCATATTAAAAGGGTACCTTGGTCTTTGGGGCTTTATGTTCAAGCGCTTCAGTCGCTTCGACCGCCTCTGCTTTTTCTTACAGTAGCCATATCTGCAGCGAATTTCTTAAAGGGCCTGGTCGATGTAGCAGAGCTTGAGCCTATGCCTCCCTTGTCGGCGACCCTCACAAGGTGATGCCTTTTGGCCGGAGGAGCCTTGCTTTCCTCCGCACCTGTCCTGACGACCATCAATTCAACCTTTTCGTTGTCTTGACAGTCTTCCATGCCTACTTTCTGCAGAAATCAAAAAAAGAAATTTTACTAAGTGGTTGTATTCTACCACCATCCCCTGGTCGTAAGTTCTTCTACGACCAGTATCTAGTCGTAAGTTTTTATACGACAATCCCCTGGTCATAAGTATTTCTATGACTATGAGATCCTAAAGAAGAAATCAATCTTTGATTACCTTTAGGCGTTCCATCTTATCCTTTGTGGACAAGGCCGTCAGGATTTGAGGAGCCACCACAATGGGTGGCGGGGATTTATCACAAACGAGCTAGACTCGAGTGTCAATTTCCGCTTGTGGGAGATCTGTATGGGTAAGTAAACTTTCAATAGCTAGGCTCGAAATCAACAGAAAAGTTGAAAATTCGTTTACCATTCACGCAATCCCTAGTCAGATCTTTCGGCCCCGAGTGCCTCCATATGGGATGTGCTAGTTGTGATGAAATCCTTCACCACGTGTCATTCGGTAAGCCCCTCTTCCTTCAAGTTTGTTATGACTTGAATATAGAGGGCGATCCGAGGAAGAAATCTTCTCGGCAGCCTTCCCTGCGAAGGAGAGGCTGTCCTCACTGGTTGTTCCATAGTAAAACCACTTCTTTTTCCATCCTGGCAATGATGACCGGGTGAACATCTAAATGTACTCATTCGACTTCCCGTTGTGGAGCTTTAGACCACAGCTACCGGCGATTCTCGCTATTCTGGTCATCCCGTAGAAATACTGAAATAGCTCCAAGTTAGTTGGAATTCCCAGGTAGGCCTCACAAAAGTATACAAACACACCAAACATCGTGATGGAATTGGGTTCAAGGTTTACCAATTCCACTCGAAGGTGCTCAAGTATGAGTGTGAGGAAAGGGTGAGCAGGCAATCGAAGGCCACACTCACAGTACACCTGGAAGATAGGAATTTGGCCAATCTACCCTAATGGTCAATGTTGTCCCGAATCTTCAATCCAGTTCACAGGTTCCTTTTGCGGAATCTTCTCGGCGGCAACCAAGGCTTCTATCTTCACCTCATCCATCTCCGATTTAACCCAACTAGAAGTGGCTCCGACCATTTTCTCTAAGTACGGTTAATTTGGGTTTGGAAAGGTTTGGAGGAAGGAGGCGATTTGGTCGGCGACGGAGGAAGCGAGAGCTTGATGAACAGTTGGGGCAAGTGGAAAAATTGCCACCTATTCGGGAACCGCCCCAATGGACAGGACTGTGAGAGTCGATTGGAATTCCTAAATCTGCCTATTCGAGAAAACGAGTATGTCTTTACACCTCAAGTGAAACTACCTTCTTGGCCAAGTATTTTTCTGGTCAAATAAAATACCAGTCGAATAGGTTTTACTTCCGATCACCATACTACGACCACCCTATAGTTGTAAGATTTTCTACGACCACCTTGTAGTCGTAAGATTTTCTACAACCCTCTTTACAAGTATGTTATTTTCACTTGAAGCTGGGGGGCTAGACGACGATGATCTAATAATCCTCATTTTATTCATTTATATATATTTCTTATTATAGATAGCAATATCTTTACACTCCTCGTAAGTATACCCCTTATCCATTAGGGAGAAGGTCGTAAGCTTTTATGTGACCATCCCCTAGTCATAAGTTCCTCTACGATCAGTCCCTAGTTGTAAGCTTTTCTATGACTATTCTTTGGTCGTAAGTCCTCCTACAACTAGTCTATAGTCGTAAGCTTTAAGATCAAGGAGTCTTCTTTACCATGTTTAGAGATATGGGGTAGTTAATTACGCTGTTATTTCCTTGAATAACTACATGATTAATCTCTCCATCCTGATGATAACCGCCTGACGACGTGGGGACGTTACTACTCCAGCAATAATCTCCAGTAACCGCTTCATCATCTGAAGCGTTGAGATGCCCTTTGGACTGGAGAAACCACTGCCGTCTTCGAGCACTATATAAAGGGTGGAATCAGCAGACGACAGAGAGGAGTGGAAGAGAGGGAGAAGCACAATCTAGAGCACAAGGCATCATGCATTAGTCTTCCTCTTGATTGTAAACATCACACTCAAACAATACACACAGGAATAGAGTTGTTATTCTCTCAGCAGAAGACCCGAATCTGTATAAAATTCTAGTGTCATTCTCTGCGTAGCTTCAGTTTAGGAGACTCCCCGAATCAAACAATTATACGTAACATCGATTTTAGATCACCGACACCCTTATTTTTCATATGGGAGAAGCTTAAAATATTCAGTTGTAAACCATTCTACGACTACCCTATTTGGTCATAAGATGATCTACAACCATCTAATGGTCGTAAGCCTTTCTACGATCACCCTGTATGGTCGTAAGATGTTCTATGACCACCTCACGGTTGTAAGCTTTTCTACGTCCAGGTCAATTAGGACCACCCTATAGTTAGCAATGTCTACGGATATGTGGACCTAATTGACTAGGGATTTTTATACGTTGTGTAGATCAATACAGAACAGTTAATATATGCCTATCTTTGATGATATTTGCCAGGTGACGTGGGGTATCATCTATCTAACAATAACTTCCATCAACGTGCGTAGTACACCAAACGTTGAGGCGCCTCTTGGCCTGTAGTAACTGATACCCCTTTATGCGCTATATAAGAGTACAAGTCAGTAGACATTGGGGCAGATGGGATGAGACATTAAGCATTAGTTTTCTTTCTGATTGTAAAGAGCATAGTCAATACAACAACATAGGAGTAGGGTTGTTATTTTCTCGTAGAAGGTATGAACTTGTCTAAATTCCTATGTTATTCTCTGTGTGATTCTAATTTTAGGAGACCCTAAAATATTCATTTGTAAGATTGATACTAGATTATCGACAATATGTAAAATAAACTTGGAGAAAAAAAAACAAAGTAATTTGGCTGGTTGGCTCGCCACAAAATGTATGGCTTATAATGTTATATCGAATCTTAGTTATAATTAACTTGGAATTTCCAAACGTGTGTGCAAGATTGAGGTGAATGCGTGTAAAGATATGGATAATGTAGATGACGGCTAATGAAGCCAAAAGTTGTAGTTATAACTTTCAGGAAAAAAAATGTGGGTGTCTCGCTTAATTATGCCGATTAGGTCCATGCAGGCGTAGGTACTTTAATGGTAGAAACATGAACCTGGGTGGAGTACGATGACATGCTGAAAAGTTGTTGAAAATGATTCTTATGTCGGTCCAAAAGTCTTACTTGACTCTTTTTTTTTTTTCTAAAATTTTTAGACTACAAATAAAAGGAACGTAGTTATGATTAACTTGGATTTGAACAAAGTGGTCGGGTGTGCAAGATTGAGATGAACGAGTGTAAGGATAGAACGATGTGGATGACATCTAATACATCTAGAAATTGTAGTTTGAACTTTGCACACAAAATATGGGTGTCACGCTTAATTATGCCAATTAGGTCCATGTATTTGGTGGTACTGTAGTGGTAGAAATATGAACCAGTCATTGTTTGGAGATTTTATAGAAAGAAGAGATCAGGAATGGAATGGTAGGATGTACCTGAGACGCAAGAGAGAACTTGACCGGCATGAACACGGTTACGTAGACAAAGGTGAAATGAATGGCGAGAGGCTAGTTGATTACACAGACAAAGGTAGGATTAAGAAGATTGATTATTGCTCTCAAAATAAAACTTGCTAATATATTCAGACCAGTTCAAGCAAATCATCCAAAATTAACTTTGCTATACACATAAACAAAATCTACCAAGATACTATCAACTGTGATGTAGAACATCAAGTATATCAGAATGTATAAATTGCATGCTCAAAACAATACATAACAACAGGTAATCTAACAGCTCAAGGCACAATCTATACACAATATCATATCCAATTGCATTTGTGACATCAATTCATCATATAGCAATTCACGAGACCACAAAAAATCCTTTACCCACTGCCAATTTGCCATTGAACGCCCCATATGAACCAACACTAAGCACAAAGAGTACCCCAGTAGCATCACATTTCGCAGGAGCACTTGACACACTAACAGTAGCATCCCCATCCTTCACCAACATCCATGGTATCACAGAGCAAACGGAGGGAGTAGTAGAGGGGAAGTATACCAGTGCAACGAGGCAACCGTGGTAGCAACCCACCTTCATCAAATCATCACAAGGCCTCCATTATTTTCATGCATAGGCAGCATCAACCCACATCCCAACATCATTCACATGTGCATGCATATTAGCCAACAACACATCAGGAAGAAATCAAGCTAAACATTAAAAATGAAACTCATAGTAGGGAAAGCAAAATAGCAAGAAAGAAAAGGGGGGGGAGGGGACCGAGACGGAGTGGCGGCACCATGGCGCCAAGCTGAGCGGGGGCGAGCCAGGCCGGGGAGCCACAAGGGCCGCACGGGTAAGACAGAATCACCGCAGCTACCAAGGCTACAATGTAGGAGGCGGGTAAGACAGGAGCCAGGGGTGCACGGGCGGGCAAGCCAAGCAGGCCGCGCGCATAGGAGGGCCGGAGGCGCAGAGGAGAGGCGCGGGCAAACCCTATAGTCCGAATATATAAAAATATGGTTGGACATCACAGATAGCTCTAAACTAGAATCGTTTGTGATATTATCTTTTCACAGACGGTTTTAAACAGGAACCGTCTGTGAAATATATACATCATAGACGGTTCCAATAAATAACCGTCTGTGATAATATACATAAATACAAATTCACACATATGACACATTCACATATACATAAATGCAAATTCAGAACATATGGCACATAAACATGTATTACTTGTTTTCCACCAGTTAGTAATGCTGTCATGTCGTTATACCGAGACCGTTTACATATATAGAAGTCAATAAATACAAATTCAACCATTTTTTTTATTTTTTTATTTATATGTGGCCAAACAGCGTGGCCAGTAGCTTCTTGCAAAGATTAAAAAAGTAGAAACCTAAATAATCAAAGTTGTTCTAGTGGTGGAGGCAGCATGCTATCTCATCTTCAAAACCGTAGGCGTCGATGTGACATCGGATGGTTTGGGATCATCAAATGAAAGCCTGAAATTTACCCACCCGCTGACACACTCGTTCGAGTGTCTCCCGAAGAGCCTCTAACTGTTGAATCAAGAAGAATTGAGCCCATAGGCTCTCTTCCCTTGCTTGAGGGGACTCGACAAGGTCGAATCGGTCACTCGTCGCCTCGATTAAGCAGTCCAAGGGATGGCAAGCCTCCTGGAGATGTGCAATATTGTTGTGGAGGACCACGTCGACGACGAGGTTAACTCGACGAAAGTGGGAGATCACCTGGAAGACGCGACGGAGGTGGATATCAAGACAACAGAAGGTGGCCGTCACCTACTCCGGCAAATCCTCGGACAGAGGAGGAAGGACAACGTTGACTGACCTTCCACGGCATCCGCCATCGCACGACCAGAAGAGGTGCTCGACAATATGGCCGTGTAGGCCATCAATCTTGGTGACAAGGAAGCATCCTTTCCTTTGACATATCCTTCTTCTTGAAGCTAGTAGTCTTTTGAACTATCATCACATGATTAGAACTTTTCTTGATGCTCTCCTCAGCACCCTTAAGCATACCATGCAACTCAGTCATTGATTTCTCCATGCTATTCAAATAAAAATTTAATATGACAGGTTCAAAGCTCGTAGGGAGTGATTGGAGAATCACATCAGTAGCCAACTCTTGGCTAGGGAAATTCAAGCTTTCTAAACTCTCAATGTGACCGATCATTTTGATCACATGAGGGTGATCGAGTTACCTTCTAAGAGTCTACAAGGAAACAATGCCTTAGTGGTGTTAAACTTCTCTACCCTTGCTTGATTATAAAATAAACCCTTCAGACCTACAATCATATTGTAAGCGTGTGTGGTCTGATATTGCTTCCGAAGCTTAGAGTTCATGGTCGCAAGCATTAGGCAGTGCACATCAATTGCGTAATTACAATGCTTCTCGTTAGCATTCTTATCACCACGAGGAGCATCGACACTCGGTTCCTCGGGATAGGGACCCTCTAGAATATATTCATTCTTTTCTTGTTTGAGAACAATTCTCAAATTACGAAACCAATTAATGAAGTTTGTACCATTCAGTTTTTCTTTCTCAAGAATAGATCGTAAGTTAAAGGTAGGTGCAGAAGAAGTAGTAGGTGACATGATCTACAATAGAAATATATGCAAAGATTCAACACTATGTTTATGTAAGATCTTCTATTAGACACTCATGTTGGTAGTCGTGTTCGATCAGTCTACGACCAGCTCGTATCTCCATACAACTAGTCTGGATCCAGTTGTATCATCATACGAACTGGTCTGGACTCGATCGTATCACTATACGACTAGTCTGGACTAGGCTGGATCTGGTCGTATCACTATATGACCAGTCTATACTTGGTCGAACTTAATCATCAATAGTCAATAAAAGATACTCCTACCATATGTTCTAAACCATGTTTCCCTCAAACATCATATAGTGAGTTCAAGATCCAAAAAATCATTAAGTCCTAGTAAGCTTTGGCATCACTGCTAGAAACCTAGTGATTTTAGGTAGGCAACCTCTTACTAATTATATCACATATGACTCTTATCTGCTAGGCGACATCTCTATGCCCCGAAAACCAATAGTACTATGCTCCATGGCCCAAAACCCTTTTGATAGCCTTGTCAAGTTAAACCAATACTATGCATATAGGTGTCCCACACCCACCCCATCTTATTAAGATAGTCAATGGCACTCTACTTTGGCAGACCTACCAATTAACGATCAAAATCGTGACAGGCACAACAATTAGAAATGCATTAAATTAACTAAATTTTTCTTGAGGGATACTATTCTATCATGTTAAAACAACTAATAAAAAAATATGATCAAATAGCATGACAAGAATAAACATCCACAGATAATCAAATTAAACTGTGAAATAGTGTGACCCTTATCATATCGATCTCCATCACCATGTTTCCTGTCCTTCGACCACATTCATCTACTAAGAAATTACTCCTAAAAGCTGGTAATGAATTACAGACGAGAATATCAAGCATCACATGTTGGTACACAGACGGTTATACAATAATATGTAGCTCGATGTCTATCTCACAACATGACACACGGGCCGTGAGAAATCCATTCATGTATCACATACACAATGGGACATACTATTCACATCAAGCCCTGCAAAAATGTGTTATGCATAGAATCTAATTCTATTAGGTGACATCAACACATAATACCAAATAACGCAACTACAACCACGGCGGTCCTGGTAGTCAGTTAGAGGGTAGGGTTCGAAGGGGGCAGCGCCCTTGAAAAGCTTTTCCGGGACATCAATCTTATTCACCTATCCGAGTCTCAAAAATCATCGGATTAATCATATTAACTCTATTCTGAACCAATCTGATCACTGCCTTGATATGACCACGCACTGCGGAATACTCCGGTGGCGGAATTCCGACCAGTAGGAGTATCATGCAAGACAGTCGAAAGCAAGTCGAGTAAATAATATGGTCCTTTTAGCTCATACATCCTCGTAAACCCATCTACTATCGCCGAACACTGATCGATCTCATCGACCAGTGTCTAGACCGTTCCATCCATATGAACCGATCTAGGTTACCAGACCCGACCAGTAATAGATTCAATCTACTACTGCCACCTATCCAGTACATACGATTGATCTAGATCAAAAACTATGCAGGATGGCTCTGATACCACTGAAGGGATACGGGTAGGCTACGCTAGCTGGCAATTCAAAAATTCTACGACATAATCCAGGATGCTAGGCAAGCAAGAGATCACAGATCGTTACCACCAGACGCGCAATGCAGCAGAAGAAGAGTTGGAGCAGCCTGATGTAGTCGATCATCCAACTTAGTTGATCGTTCAATGTAGTCGATCATCCAACTTAGTTGATCGTTCAATGTAGTCGATCGCCCAGCGTAGTCGCCGCCGATCATCTCCTCCAGCAACCGATCTCTTTCCTTGCAATGTCGCGGATTGTCCTCGAGTACAACAACAACCATAGTAGCGCCTCTACGGTATCCACACTTCCAAGGTAGGAACACCGTACGGCGGTGTGCTAGCACCAAGTCGCACGGGACAGCTCTCTCAAGAAGATGGCGGCTAGGGTTTGGAGCAACTCACGTCAACTCTTGTCGTGTGTCTCCTCTGTTACCTCTCTCTCTTTTCAACAGCCTCAAGTATCTCCTTAAATAGTGCCCAAGACGGATCCTATCCGAACATGTTTGACGAATCGTATCCATACTGGTTTGTTCCAACCCGTTAAGTGTGTGACCCTGTAGGTTCATGCAAAATCAATTGTGACTCAGAAACTCCTTTTCGATCACGAGTCGTCGGCGGCACCTAGCAGGACATAAAGATTCCCGAATAGACACGAATTATATCGAACGAACCTTAATGCAATATTATCTACTCCTTACGACCAGGTTTCGACCAACTCATATTTGGTCTCGACCAGTTCATAACTCCTTACGAATAGGTTTTTACCACTTAGTGACCATGTTCGACCAACCTATGACTAGATTGTATCTCCATATGACTAGTCCGTATCTGATCGAACTGAACGACCAGCTCGTGTACTCTCCTTTTGGCTCATGATATCTGATCCATGGATTGTTCAATACATTCTTGATGAAGTGTCGGATGACTTCATGTGGTCGAACTCTATGACCACCAGTGGCATGGCCATGCACTTTCCTTATCCGACCACATCGAGGGGCCTAGATACATCTCTCCTGTTATGTTAGGAAAGACAAATCCCATATATGACCAGTCACATTCCTTCGCATGTTTCATAGCATACTCAAAAGCTACCTTTATGACTATCCGGTTATGGAGTAACCTTTGGCAACCCCAAATTGTACTCTTACACATGTAGGAAACTATATATACTGATATCAGGTCTAAGGATTATATATCATCAATGCTCGAGACCAACTGATGACACATGAAATCATAACAATCTCAGCAGTGTCCCAAGGTGGGTCAATCCAACACAATGTTCTCTAACATGTGTTCACATTATTGATTCGATATCTATATATCCATGACTGGTGAAACATGGTCATCAATCAATACATATGCTGGTCAATATAGTCACTAGTGTTTCGACTAGTGACTTTCGGCCAGGGATACATTTAGAATGACATCATCATAAGTTAAAAGAGCTTCACCAACAAGTCACATACTCGTTAATCTTTACAACTGATGATTCATTCAAGGAACATAATAATATTTATTCAATAACTCATAAACATAGATGTGATACAATCATCTCTATGATTGTCTGTAGGGCATATCACCAACAATATTATCACATACGATTATAATAAAAAACCGTCTGTGAAGTCTACAATTATCACACACGGTTCGTGTTCAGAACCGTCTGTGATACTTCACAGACGGTTCTCGACATGAACCGTCTGTGATATTACCTCTACGAAAGTTACGAGCTCGGCCAAGATGTCTGCACGGTAGCTAAATAAAAATAGTCGTGATTGTATTTAATGCGAGCGGTTTTGGTTAACCGTTTGTGATAAGCAAATCGATATTAACCTTTTTGTAGTAGTATACTCGTTGTCCCGGTGATAAAACATCCATAAATTTTTGCTTTTAGACTCCAAATATAGCAAACTATATATTTCCAAAATCTACAAGAATTTTTTTTATAATTTCTTAGTTATGCTAATCCTATGATTTTGCCATCTATTTCCCCGTTTTCAACCCCGAAGGTGATTTTGGAACTTCACAGAAGAGTCGATTTCACAATTTCATAACTATTTTTCTACAACTTGGAAAATAGTAAACCATACCACTTTTGGAAACTACATAGCATTATCTAACTAAACTTAGTTATGAACACAATTTAATTCTACAATCTATTGCACGTAATTAAGCAATCTACACAACTACTTTCAATGACGACGGAAAACTGGACATCAATGCTCCCGAGGCTATTACGCTTCAACCGCTCATCCAAATCTAATGCTCTTGTACTCTATGGAAAGGTTACAAAATTGTATACAACTTTTGTAATATGGCAAAGCCATGAAACTAGACAGAGATACCAAAAAATCCCTCGCAAGGTTCTGAAGTACAATTAACTGAGCTAGGGCATCCCAAAACGTCCAAACCCCTTTACCAAACTAATCTAAATCTTGAATAAATATCAATCTAAGATCAAGGAAAGCTTAACCAGATCATTACCCATAAAAATTGGATGAGGAACACGGATGGACCACCAAGCCCTAATTTCCTTCTTCCTTCTTCCTCTCCTCCTTCCTATTCCTTACCTCCTTCCTTGCTAATCCTTCTACCTTTCTCTAGAGGGCACCCCTGGGTCCTATTTAAAGGCAAGGGGGTTGGAGGATCGTGATTTGGACATGGTAGGGTTGAAAACAACCGTCATTGAATTTGATTCGGAGTACACATCGAATTCGAGTCGGTGTTCTACTTTCCTTGTTTGCAGCAAACCTTCAAGAGGCCATAACCTCCTTCCTTGCTAATCCTTCTACCTTTCTCTAGAGGGCACCCCTGGGTCCTATTTAAAGGCAAGGGGGTTGGAGGATCGTGATTTGGACATGGTAGGGTTGAAAACAACCGTCATTGAATTTGATTCGGAGTACACATCGAATTCGAGTCGGTGTTCTACTTTCCTTGTTTGCAGCAAACCTTCAAGAGGCCATAACTTTCTCTGTCGAACTCGGAATTGAGTGATTCATTTTTTCCCTGTTTAGTTAACGCAGAGGACTTCAACGTTTTTTTTTGTGAAATTTTTCTTAAAACATCGTATTCATTGCCAAATCTGTCTTGTAAGTTGATTCTATGGCTAACTCTTATTCTCTGTGCAACTTGCCTTGCGGGCTCCATATCTCATATGTCAGGACTCCAAATTAGGTCAACAAGGACTCTAAATTGGACTCCACGAAGATATTTACAACTTTGTAGTTACGACGTTTTTCCAGTTGAAGTCGTTTCAGTAGCAAAAATCATATTGCAAGACTATAGACAGATTCTATCCCGTTTCTTGGCGTGGCAAATATGAAATCTCTTAATCTGCTTCTCTTTTGCTTTTCTTTCTTCGAGAATTATATGGAATCATCTGGAAGCAAGAGGTGAACGGCTAGAGTAGCAGGGAGGTGCGGTTGGGTAGAGGCAGGAGCAGGGGTGGCGCAGCTAGAGTTTGGGTTTGGTCCCCCTCCTCTCCTTTTATTGGGTGGCCCGGCCCTCCTCTTGCCGAGTCCAAGGTGGCACTACTACAGAACAGACCTTTGGTCCCGGGCCTAAAGGGCCTCTAGTCCCGGTTATAGAGCCGGGACTAGGAAATCGGGACTAAATGTCTCACCTTTAGTCCGGGTCCCGTGCCGGGACTAAAGGTCGATTTTAGTCCCGGTTGGTAATACCAGTAGGGACTAAAAGGTCCACTGGTTGAGCCACGAGGATGGCCCTTTTAATCCCGGTTGGTATTACCAACCGGGACTAAAGGTTTTTTTTTTCTTTTTTGTTTCCATTTCAATTCATTATTGATTTTGGTTTTAAAATTACATTAGGTTTTCAAATGCGTATTCTTCGCTGCTAATATATGTATACGCCCACATATAATTTAGTTTGGAACATTATTACACACAAATAAAGTATGAAACTATATATATTATGGAGCTATATATATGTATAATATATATATATATATATATATGCACATAAAATTTACAACATTATTCATGCATCCTTGGTATTTACAACACAAATGTTGTCCTCCACTTAAATGTCATACAAATGTTAAATCTGGTTTGGCTTCAATTGTTCATCTGGTTAAAGTAGAACTCGGTGTCGGGCTTGAGGACATGCTCATTAAGAAATCTGCGATTGTCTCTTGAATTCTTTGAGGCGGTCCATATCCAACACTGTTCCTTCAACCATATCTCCTTCAATTTGCATTAAACGAAAGAAGTATTAATATACATAAGATTTATTTAATAGCAACAAATAAATAAAATGGATTTATTATATATACTTGTTACGCACTTTCTCAGATCTGTAGATGGGTTCTTTTGCATACACCATGAGGAACTCGCAAACGTAGTATCCACACAAATTGTTGCCGGTGGTGCCAGAGAACCCATTGACGATATAAAAGATTACTCGTCATCCCGCGTGAGTCAAGCATGATAAGGTAAAGATGCGGGAGCTAGTACAACTTACATCCAATCGGTGTGGATCGAAGTGGCGCTTTGGATCCGGACGGTGTAGTTGAACGAACCAAGCCCAAACCCCGCCTAATAATTGGATCGTTAATTAACTATTGCGAGTTAAAGAGCAGAATAAATATTTAAAGATCGGGTTACCCCGGATAATGTCTATCATATCTTGGTAATCTTCTGCGGTTTTCTCAACGAGTCATAGATTAGCAAATGACCGTCGGAGAGATCGAAGACAATCAAGATCAAATGAAAGTTGATTTGTTTATAGAGTCAACATATATATCTTTATGTTGGATTGAGTAAGTAAAGTAAAATGTGCACACGATAACAACACTCACCCAAAGTTGTAGGGAAGAGTATAAATCTTTTGTTCTTTTGGTTGATCAAGAACCTCCGAAATTCCTCTCCGCTTGAGGTCTCCATTGATCGTAGGGAGTGTTTGGGTCCTTGAATACGATATATGGATCAACGAAACCAATGTTCTTGTCGTTTCTACGTGTGAGGTCTCTCATCATGTCTCTGCATATGTATAGACATGCTAGCTAGTGTGAGGATAATTACTTATACATATACATATGCTAGAGTGAGATTATTAAAAGAAAGAATCACGCATGCATAAAAGCGGTGATGAGAGATTTGTCTAGAGCGCTCATGTGGCATATTTGGTGTAACTCATTAAACTGAACCATTATAATGTCATCGCCACGGAAGTAATGATGGTTTCTAATTTTGACGCAAATATAGTCATCCGCTTTTCTGCGACACGCCGCCATGTACCACTTGTTTAACAAGTACATTTGTGTACGAAGTTCCATGAGCTTCTCAGGGTTGTATAGACTCTTGCCATATACATATTCCTTCTTCCAATGATCAACTTCCGGAGCACTTTTGATGTGTGCTCCGCCGAGCATTTGGGAAATGCTTAGACCAGTTTCATGAAAAATTCATCAAGTTGATCCAAATGCACATTTCGTATATCTGTTCTAGCACGTTCGTGTTTGAACCATATTCATTCCCAATAACTAGCGGGGGCACTGATTGTTGTGATTGTTCCCCGAGCTGTGCAACACCCTTCCGTGCTCTCTTCTCTTTCTTCTTCGCCTCCTCAATTGACTTGGTGAGAGTGCGGTCATAGTCCGATAGTGGCGAATCCTTACGAGCATGATGTAACTTTTTCTGGTGAGCGTCCACCCTTTGCCTTAGAACTTCTGGACGTACGAAGAAGTACGGCTTCTCAGGGTTTCGCTTCGCTTCACTTTTAGCCTTGACTTTCGCAAGAAACCGCCCACATCTGTTTCATCAAGCATCTATTTCCTCGCAGTCTTCTCATAGGAAAGTTTCGCTGCCTTAGAAATAGCCGGTGTTCTCCCGAGGCTTTCTTCTTGGCGCGGTAGGGCCGACGCCTGCTTGTGGGGTGCGCCTCTTCTTTGGCAGAGGGGCGGTGGCGGCGTTGGAGCCCGCCGTGGAGGCGATGGAGCGGCGGTGGCGGCGTTGGAGCCCGCCGTGGAGGCGATGGGGCGATGGCGGCGTTGGAGCCCGCCGTGGAGGCGATGGGGCGGCGGTGTCGGCGTTGGAGCCCGCCGTGGAGGCGATGGAGCGGCCGGTGGCGGCGTTGGAGCCCACCGTGGAGGCGATGGGGCCAGTGGCGGCGTTGGAGCCCGCCGTGGAGGCGATGGGGCGGCCGGTGTCGGCGTTGGAGCCCGCCGTGGAGGCGATGGGGCGGTGGGGATGCACGTGTCTTCCACTTCATTGTCATCGCCGCAACACCGTGACTGTGTGGTGAATGGATAATTGGACTTAGGTTGGGGAGGTTCTGCTGTGAAAACAACGTGGTATGAGTAAACCGTTATTTAAGCCAATACATAATTAGTGAAAAAATGGTTCGTTCACTTTCATCCGCACCTAGGGTTAAGTTGTTGAGGAGGAGGAGGTGACGCCCTAGGAATAATGATATAGCGCTTATGCCAACATATGAATGTCTTCTCCGCTTCTCCTAAAGTCTTCTCCCATCACCTCCTTCAATGTCAAGAGGCACATTGCTATTACCTTTCACAACTCTATCCACCGAGACGCTAGCATATCCAGAGGTATTAATGCCCCATGGCATCTTGGTGTCTTCATAGGGTCGACACGAGATACAACACCGATAACCACCATGACCGTGGCATTCCCTCTCGAATGTGCGGCTCACATGTCGTGAGAGGATCGGTGATGTCATCCACGGGAAGCGCACCTGCGCCATCTTGAATCACCGCACCTCCGTGGAAGCGCAACTGCTTTTCAACTGATTAGGGGGGCTGATGTTGACTCCCGGCTCTGATGCAGTTTGCCTTTGGATGGAACTTACTGCTATCTGCACTTGCCTTTTGATTTCCGCATTCATTTTGGCTTCAAGTGTTTTTCTCGCTCTTATCGCTTCACGAGCCACTTCCGTGACTCAAGAACCATTTCTCCATCCTCGCGATCCGCTCTGCCTCCTCGTACTTCTTTCTCTGGCGGCTTCTATAGGTGGCTTTGTCTTTAGGGAAAGCATGCTCCCACGACACCTCCCCATAGCCTCTTGTTCGCCCACCGTGTTCAAGATTCTCCGGGCGATGTCACCATCCTTATCTCTCGTTTGCACACCGCCACTCTCACCAAGCCTCGAGCATAAGCAAATCTTTCTGCTGCTCTTTGGAGTTTTGCACCATACACTATCTTTCCGGTCTCTAGGTCCAGCTTCCCCATGACCGAAAAACCAATACTTGGCACGCTCGGGCGCTTGATTGATTCTCGTTCGATCCCTTGGCAAGAATCTCCTGCTCCATTCTTTCCCACTTAGGAATGGCACTCCAGAGCCACCGATCCCAAGTGATGGTGGTATTGCTTTGTCGGGCATTCTGCTGGTTCCTTCTCACCCGTGCCTCACCCTCTTCCGATGTCTTGAACTGCATAAACTCATCCCAAAACGGCCTCAACTTGACGTAGGCCTTAGTGTTGAAATCAAGCGCCAGTTCTTCCCGATAAATGTGTTGTACAATTTCTTCTTCCAACTTTGGAATTGTGTGACCATCTTCTTCATAGCCCAGTTCCTAACTCTCTCCTTCAAAGCTTCATCTTCAGACGATCGGCGAAATGTTGAAGGACATCTTGCCAAACTAGTGCCTTGTCACGATCGAGACAAAACTAATATGAGGAGCAACTTTCTTTTGCTTCCATTCACGAGCATTGATCGGGATCCTGTCCCTTACAAGGTACCCACAGTGGCTGACAAATTTCTGTGCATGTGGTCCAAGTACTTTGCCTGTATCCTCCTCGAATTCCGAGAGAATGAACCGACCCTCCAACGGCTTCTTCGGGCCTCGTACATTTCTACTCTTCCCCGTTGTTGTCGTCGATCCAGAGGGCTACGAATGTAGAAACACAAAGATTTAAATAAATATATTTACACGACAAATGAAATTATTCTGAATTTCATGTATACATAAGAGATTGTAGATAGACCTCGCCAGCATTGTCTTGCTCATCTTCATAATCGGCAAAGCATCGACTCCGCCATCTACTTCTTGATTGTTGTCATCACCTTCGAATTGGGCACCTTGTAAGGCGTCATTGTTGATAATTTCCATCATGGCATCGTCCATGTTGTCATTCGGGTCGGCCATTTCTGCAAATATATGTGTAGGACGTTAGAACGGTTCGTGCTTTGTATTATCTGCAATGGACATTGTCCGAAACTTCTTGTCCACAGATGTGGCATTACTTGTCTGAAGACCTATGGAATGATCCTAACTCGTTAAAGCATCCTTTTTTTGAGAATATATGTTTCACCAAGACAATTTGAAGCTACAAAGTGTAAAGTACTCAAGCTACCATGTACTAACCAACATGTTCACATGTCACTTGTACAAAGATTCAGATAGCTTTGATTGAATGAACGTGAGTCATCAAAGCGTTACTCATGCTTTTGTGTCAAAAATTTAGCCATGACAATGATTTCACATTTTAGTTCAGAAATGTTTGAATCACATGGGCTAGCACGTGAGGAGTATCAGGTCAATGACACTTCTCAATATCCAAAGAAACATAACACTTCTAAAAACATGAAAATGCCAATCATGGTAATTGAATCGATCTCTTATTTGCGCAATTCTTCTCGTATTTGAGCAATTATGGACTTTAATCGTTGTCAACACATCCTGGTACTGTCCAGGACAACATGGCATGCACATATGTTACTTCCACAAACACAAGAGCACTCAACTTAATTTATACAATAATCTCCAGAATAGTGCATACAAGAATTCCTTCAGGAATTCATATATCCAGAATGTACAATGTAAAGATCCATACATCCAGAATGTATAATGTAGCTAGACAAAACGATAGATTGCTCAATCATGAATTCAACAGAAAGATCCATACATCCATTTCTGAACTACTACATTTCTGAATCAATAATCCAGAATACAGACATTTATGAATCCATGTACCTACACAAAATCATGCATTGCTCAATCACAAAATTCATACAACACGAAACCGATCCACACGGGCATCAGGGGGGGGGGGGGCTCGGGTGCACGGGGGCGGCTCGGGTGCACGGGGAGAAAGCTAGGGCACGGGGAGAAGGGGGAGGCTCACCGAGCGGCTGGAGGGGGGGTGCCGAGGGAGGCCGGCGATGGAGCCACGGGCGGCGCGGGGAGGAGCTTGGCGGCGGCGTCTTGGAGCGAGGAGACGGCGCGAGGAGACGGCGAGGGAGACGGAAGGGGTGGAAGAAGGGAAGAAGCCACTGGTGCTTAAGTACTGAGGGGGGCCTTTAGTCCCGGGCGGTATTACCAACCGGGACTAAAGACCTTTAGTCCCGGGTAGTAATACGGACCGGGACTAAAGGCTGGACCTTTAGTCCCGGGCGGTATTACCAACCGGGACTAAAGACCTTTAGTCCCGGGTGGTAATACGGACCGGGACTAAAGGCTGGACCTTTAGTCCCGGGTAGTTCCACGGCCCGGGACTAAAGGTCTTGCGCGGTTACATATTTTCCCGCCACATTTTTCACCTTTAGTCCCGGGCGGTAATACGGACCGGGACTAAAGGTCCCCACTGTTCAGTTCCCGCCACAGTTTTCACAGTTTGGGTTTTGTATTAAGTTTATTTGTATAAATATGCTAATTCTTGTTAAATGCATAGTAAATTAAATACTAGGCATAAATTTTTTAAAAAATAATAGTTGCATTTCCTTTTATCTTATTGACATTTCAAACGACTTTTATAGTGACCACAAGCTGGGAAGTGAAGAGCCAACTATAAACAAAATGAAGGGCTCAAACCACAAGCTGGGAATTTCATTTGAAGGCATAAATACTTGCTAAAAAAATTTCAAGTCATTTTTACACCGGTGGAGAAGACATGCTTCACAGAGGTACATGTGTCCTTTTATCGAATAGGAATTTCATTTGAAACGATAAAAAACAAGAAAAATATGATAGAAACATCTGAAGTTACAATTATTACATAAAATCTCTAATACACACTATTTATTAAACATCACTATATATCAAGCGGGCACAGTGGTGAACTTCTTCTTGACGTATGACCCTTGGTTATGATCATGCCGTAACCATGGAGTATCCTCGGCATTTAGCAGGATGCTTGGGTCTTTGGTCACACTGAAGGGCGGGATTCGGTCATCCCTTTCATAATCTTCTGACTTGTCTGACTTGTCCTCAATTCCCACGATGTTTCTTTCCCTGAAAGAACTATGTGGCGTTTTGGCTCATTGGTTGATTTGTCGTAGTTTTCCCTCTCTTGGATTTTGTAGACATGTCTTTCACATAGAACACCGATTCACATCGCAGAAGGACGAATGGTTCGCCTTTGTACCCAATATTGTTGAGGTCCACCGTTGTCATTCCATACTCCTTGTCGATCGTTACCCCGCCTCCGGTCATCTTCACCCATTGGCACTGGAACAAAGGGACTTTAAAATTAGGTGCGTAGTCTAGTTCCCAAATCTCCTCTATACGGCCATAATATGTTTGCCTCTTTCCATTTGGGTCTGTGGCATCTACGCGGACACCACTGTTTTGGTTCGTGCTTCTTTTATCTTGGGCTACGATTGTAAAATGTATTTCCATTTATCTCGCACTTTGTACGTGAGGATGTGCCACGATGGTTGCCTAGCCAACAAATACAGCTTGCTCATCAATATTGTCATCACCTCGACATTCTTTTCGCAACCACCATTGAAAGTTTCCATGTGATGACGCCTAATCCAAGCTTCATTCTTCCCCGGCTGGGATCGAGGAACTCCTTGTGTACTCGACATACGGCTCCACCACGGAGGAGTTTTGAAGAACTGTAGTGCGCTTTATTGAAATAATCGCCCCCGCATCGATATATGTTTTCTTCCCTAGTGTTCCTTTCCACTAAGTCTCCCTCGTGTCGCGATTCAGAACACCAATCGGGTCAAGGTCGGGAATGAAGTCAACACGTAACTCAATGACCTCCTCTCGTCCCGTAGCCCTTGGCGATGCTTCCTTACGCCGAGCACGCTGGTGAACATATTTCTTCAGACTCCATGAACCTCTCAAAGGGGAACATGTTGTGTAGGAACACAGACCGAGAATATTAATCTCCTTGACCGGGTGAACTAGGAGGTGTGTCATGATATTAAAGAAGGATGGAGGAACACCAACTCAAAGTCGACAAGACATTGAACCACATCATTCTCAGAGAGTAGCTAGTTCCATTGGATTGATTGCCTTCGAGAAATTGCATTGAGGAATGCACATAGCTTCACGGTGGCTGACGTACATGTGGAGGTAGAATTCTCTTAAAGCAACCTAAGCAATTGCGTCATAAGCACGTGGCGATCATGGGACTTTAAGTGTAGGAATTTCTTCTCCGCACATTTATTATACGCTTTATATTGGAGGAGAATCCAGATGGGACCTTGATGTCGTTTAGGCATTCAAACATGCTTTCCTTCTCTTCTTTGCTAAGAGTGAAGCTAGCGTGTCTTAAGTAATGGCGCCCATCGTCTGCTTTCTCTCGGATGCAAAGTTGTCTCGTTCTTTCATGCGCCGCAAGTCCCGTCGTGCTTCGAGTGAATCCTTAGACTTTCCATACACATCCATGAATCCTAGCGAGTTCACACAAAGATTCTTTGTCGTGCATCACGTCGATCGCGCTATGGACCTCTAGGACTTGCCAATAGGGTAGCTCCCAAAATATGGACTTCTTCTTCCACATGGGTGCGTGTCCCTTAGCATCTTTCGAACAGTTATTGCCTTGTCCCTTTCCAAAGACTACTTGCACATCCTTGACCATATCAAGTACATCCTCCCGATTGGTATGCGAGGCTTTGTTCGTGTTACGCCTACCGCTAAAATGCTTGCCTTTCTTTCTTAGTTGGTGATTCATAGGAATAAAACGACGATGGCCAAGGTACACGACCTTTCGACATTTTTTCAAATATATACCGTCAATGTCATCAAAACATTGTGTGCATGCATTGTATCCCTTGTTTGTCCGTCTGAAAGATTACTTAGAGCAGCCAATCATTGATTGTTACGAACAACAATGCTCGCAGTAGAAGTGTTCTGCTTGTACTCATCCCACGTACACCGGTTTGCTCCATAAAAGAAGGAGTTCCTCAACTAATGGCCTCGGTAGACATCGATGTCGCTGCAAAGTTGCCTCGGCCTTGATGAGCACCGCATCATAATGAACTTCGCTTCATGCATAACCATGGAGGAAGGTTGTAGATACATAGAGTAATGTGCCAAGTGCTATGACTAGTGCTCGTCCCCAAAAGGATTCATACCATCCGCATTTAAAGCGAACCTTAGGTTTCTTGCGCCATCCGCAAACTCCGGAATTCTCTGCCTATTGCTCTCCACCGGGACCCATCGCCAGGTGTCTCAACATGTTGTCTACCTTACGGTCTTCTTTGTGCCATCGTGACAACTTTGCATGGTCCTTGTTTATGAACAGACGCTTCAGCGTGGTATTATAGGAGCATACCACATAACCTTGGCAGGATTTTCTTCCGGACGTTCTTCGCCCTCAACATCGCCGTGGTCATCTCGCCGATCTTATACCGCGACGCTTTGCATACGGGCATTCATCCAAATTCTCGTAGTCCTTGCCACGATACAGATGCGATCATTAGGACATGCATGTATCTTCCGGATTTCTAATCCCAAAGGGCGACGACTGCTTTGCTTCGCACGTAGTGGCGTGCAATTCGTTAGGCTTCTAAGCATCTTTTTGGATCTTCGAATTGCCCAAATGCCTTGTCGGATACACCATTCTCGGCCTTCCATTGTAGCAACTCCAAATGTTGTACCCAACTTTTTGCCCATCTTCTACGGACGGTATAGTAATTTCTTGTGATCCTCTAGCATGCGGTCAAACTTAGCCTTCTCCTTTTCACTTTCGCAATCTCTTTGTGCATCACGAATGACATCACCAAGAGCATCATCTTCACGAGTGTGTCTTCGCCTCGCCTCTTCTTCACCTTCCCATTGCAAGATCATCAAGTCACCGTATTGAGCAATAATGTCGTTAGGGTCCAATTGTTCTTCTTCACCTTCTTCCATTATAACCCTGGTTTCTCCGTGCTTGGTCCAACAAATATAGTTTGGCATGAAACCCGACTTCAACAAGTGTGAGTGAAGACTCCTTGAGCTAGAATATTCCTTCAAATTCTTACACGGGGCACATGGACAAAGACATGAAACCATCCCGCTTGTTTGCCTTTACCACTCTTAAGAAATAATGCACGCCATCAATGAACTCTTTGAGCGGCGATCGGCATTGTACATCCAATGGCGTGTCATCGTCTGCATTATATGACATATCACATAATTAAATTTCAAGTTTCAAATTTTTCCCAGATATTACACATGATAGAGAGGCTACCCAAAAAATTACTTAATAATTAAATATTAAACTTATTTATTAAAACAAAATTAATATTTATTATTTTTACCTAAGAGGTTGGATCTGATAAGATAAGACTTATCTCATCAAACACCCTCAAAGCTTAACCTAACTAACACATGTAAAAGTCATTTTTCATTTATTTAAATAATTATTAAATAAGGTAAAAATAAAAGTCTTTGATTGATCCCAAAATTTTTGTACAGATAGTTCATAGCCTAATTAGATGGCAAAACAATTTTCAGAATTTTGGATCATTAATTTAGCCTACAAAATTCATGGAATAATAATTAAATAAATAAGCATAAAATAGGTATAAATTCAACTTTGTCCAAATAGTCTTAAAATTTTTATATGGACTGTTCACAGTATAATTTAGTGGAAAAACAAATTTCATGATTTTTGAAATTTATTGTGGCCTACAAAAATCATGAAAGTTCCATTTATGAATTAATTGGCAATTTTATAACATATAAAAATTATTCAAATTTCACATTTCATATTTTTCATAATGGACGGCAGGTTAGCATCGAGCTTACCGTGAACACGCCGGTGAATACGGTTGAGTGAATGAACGGCTCGCGGTGGTGACAACGGCGGCGTGGCGTGTCGGCGGCGACGACGGCGTCCCGGCCCCGTGATTTAACGCCAAGTGTTCCCGTGATTTAACGCCAAACAGAGTTTAAATAGAAGGACATTTAGTCGGTTGGTGTTACCACCGGGACTAAATGCCAACCTTTAGTCCAGGTTGGTACTACAATCCGGGACTAAAGATTTAGTCCCGGATTGTAGTACCAACCGGGACTAAAGGTTGGCATTTAGTCCCGGTTGGTAACACCAACCGGGACTAAATGTCCCTCCTGTAAAAGCCTGGCACCAGAGCCGTTGGGCAGGGGACTTTTAGTCCCGGTTGGTGTTATCAACCGGGACTAAAGATCTTTTTGGTCCCGGACGTAATTTTCTCCGAGACTATTGCCCATTTGGCAGTCCGACCAAAGGTCTGTTCTGTAGTAGTGTGGACTCGGTTTGGGCTTAGGTCGGCAGCACACTAACCCTTCTTTCTCACTCTTTTTATCTTCAATTATCTTCCCAATACCTTTCTATTTCCTTTTTAATTGAACGAAATACTATAGGATCAAAAGGAGGCAGAATGAGCCGAAAACCCGCTGGGAAGATTGTTTAGTTTATAACTGTATAGAACGTTGGGTTCAAACCTCCTTGTCATCCATGTATTAAGTTTTAGAGACCTTGTATATATATCCATTGGGCCCATTCAATCCCCTCGACCAAACAACAGAATGACAGATCTAGCACCAATACATATATGGAGGTGCAAGTCGAACCAAAAGAAAAAGGACCGTAGAATATCCATACGAGTGATGGTCGCACTTCACTCCGAGCAGGCGCTACACGCTCTACGTAGGTAGAACGGGCCGAGACCATGTTATTGTTGCATGCATGCATGCATGTGTGTGCTGGATCGCACCAAATTACAAGCCAAGAGAAGGCAACGCAAGGACGGCGCTTTCGGCGGCAGTGGCAGGAGACTCCGCCACCCGGCACGGGAACGGAAGCCGCCCGCCCGGCCCCGCGCCAGCTAGCTGCCGAGGCGTGTCGCCGTGTGCTGGCTGGGGTGCATGCACGTACGCGCGCGCGGCGGAGCAGAGGGGGAAGAGCGCCGCGTGAAAGAAGCAGCGGTGCGGCACGTCGCGGCCGCCAGGAGCTAGCATCCGATTCCCACAATTTCCCATGCGTGCGGCTCGGCCGCTATACGAAGCGCATCCGAGGGGGCAAGCGGGGCGATCGGCCAGGTATGTCGTCCTCGCGACCTTGCGTGAGCCGCGACCGGTTTACGGTGTACCATATGTGTGACCATAATTTATCTACTCGTGCATCACGTTGCTTTAGATGATCTGACCGACCTGACAAAACGAGCCCATCTGACCAGGGATGTATCCATGTGGTCAGGCGTTGCGCAGCCAGCTGGTCCAGTGCCATGCCCCTTGCGTCGTCCGCCACTCTACCCTTTTGCATTGGTCTTGTCCTCTCTAAAAAATATAGGTACGTACATAGAGTATAGTAAAACTCTGATTAAAATGCTAATGCGAATGTGCCTTTTTATTCGAAATTACATGCATATTTCTGCGTACAATTTACCAAGTGGTCGATGAGATTCGTACAAACCACTACTTATACTATCGATTTGTCAAGATTGTTACATTTACTTGTAAGTTAGACTTGGGCCATTGCATGGACGATCGCCGCAAAATTATGCTAGATTACACAGCCAGCGGAAGGGTATATTGGGTATATTATACATTCCCCCTTCCGTGGAGACATCCGCCGCGCGGCACGGAAACAGAAGCCGTGTCGCCCACCGGGCCCGCGCCAGCTAGCCAGCCAGCCAGGCAGCCAGCCAGCTGTGCCGTGGCGCGCGCGTGTTCGGACTACTGTTGTCACATGACACGATCCAGCGTCGTGCGCACGTCGTCCATGCGCGTGTACGTACGCTGTGGCATGCGCGTCGCGCGGCAGCGGAGCAGCCAACCGCAGGTGTGCTGCAGCTTTTGCGATGGCCGATGGCGACGTCGCCCTCTGCGAGTGGCGCGCGACCGGTGTGTGCACCATCTCCCCTCGTGCCTCACGTTTGCTGGGGCGAATGTCTAGCGATCTGACCAGCCACCGGCCTGACTCAACGGGCAGATCGATCGATCTGACCGTGATGTGCCCCGCGTGTCTGGCCGAACGTTCAAAGACTACATAAGCTTGCTGGAGCGGCAGCAGCTGTACCTGCTGAGATGTTGAATGGGTGTGCAGGCCATGTGCTATACTGTGGCTCTAATAATAGTTAGCTGCTTAGCCCATTGCTTCTTGAGATGGTTCGGGCGCAAGGAATCGGAAAATGGTTCGCAAATAGAAAGATGCCATAAACTATTCAGAGATACTTTTGGGGTTCGGGACTTCGGATTTGGTGTCGTGGAGTGGAGGGGATGCACGCAGCCAGCTGTGTTCGATCCCGACCACCAAGGGTTAAAATTGTAAACATCCTAGGTAAAAAAATAATGGTTAACAAAAAGAGCAGAATATAACAAACCTTAAAATTGTATGTACATCTCAAACAGTTAAACATGTTTTTCAAAAGGAAAAATGAATCATAAACATATGGCAAAGCCACGTATTAGTTGTGTGTGAACTAACCCCACATTCGCCATTTGGGCATAGGCGCACAACCAAGGCCGGTACAAGTATTTTTTACTATGTACTACTATCAAATGTTAGAATTGGGCTCATAAAGGTAAAAACTAATTTATTTTTGAAATTTCAAAGCATGTATGGTTTAGACTCATATTGCTTAACCAAGTGGTAGGAGAGCAAGTTATAATGTAGAGTCATTGTCATCCATTGAAACATGTGATGCGTAATATTGGGTAACATGAGGATGACTATAGCTAAAGTCACAAACGCACGTACGCACACGCGCGCGTATTTTCGCGTGGCAATCGTGCGACTTGTAACTTGCGACTATGAACGTGTCGTGAACCTAGTTCATATTTCTTTTGCTAACCGTCCATTTCTCTCCATCGAAATAAAGCGGTCGGAAAAACACTAGTCGGATCCATAGACTAGTGTGGTCTAAACACAGTTGTCAAAAAATAGTGGTCGGATCCATATACCAGTGTGGTCGAAATACACTGGTCGAAACTATAGACCAGTGATCGAAGCTGTAAACTAGTGGTCGAAACTGTAGACCAGTGTGTAATCAGGAACTGATAAACACTTCTTAATTACCATTAATTAGTTTTGAATTAGCAGTTAACAATGGTTTAATATGTTCTTTATTATGCAGTTACTAGACAGTAATTGTCTCGACCCTAAAAAGATCTCGAGATGTCCAGAACTGAAACGAATTGATTCACTTCTATGTTCTTCTTCTTCCTCTCTGTTCTATTGCTCTGGAGGGCTGTACTGTCGAACTAAGTTATCTCTTCTCCTCGCGTGTGCACCGGGAAGGCGGGTGAGCGAGTTTCTCTGAACCATTGTCGCAGAGTTGACCTGCACGGGGCAGTAATAAGGTTTCTGGGCAGCACATTTGCGCAACCACTCGCTTCATTGCTTAATCTACATTCTGCACTGCTTCGAGTCTACGCTGCTTCCTGTTCTTCATCATGCCCGACTGTAAGCTGGTTATGCGACCAAACTATTCTGTTATAATCCTTTTATTGTGTATGCTTAGAAGTGCAATGAATTACCTGTTGTTAGTATTACTTTATGCATCTCTTGTTTTATATGATTTTTGTCTCTTATTAAAATATAGAATTAAAATATTGTCCACATCTCCAATAATACAGAAACCTTATTGTAGACATTTTTGCGATTCAGTAATGGTTGATTCTTCTGATGCTATGAAATCTGATAGGTTTTCTGGTCAAAAGTTTCGTAGATGGCAGATAAGGGTCAAGTATTGACTCATATCTTTGGGGCTGTGTTGGGTGATCCATCAACGATATCCATTTACGATTGAACAGACCGTGCTGTTCGACACAGATAACCACACAACCCTTGGATGCATACTGACCATACTAATATATCAACTCTATGGTGTGTACACGAACTTCAAGTCTGCTACATAGTTGTGGGATGCACTAGAGCACAAATATGAGAAAACTAAGGCTGGTCGCTGGCTCTACATGTGTTAGCAATTCTTCAACTACAACATGGATGATGCTAAGTTGATAGTTGCGCAGACTCATGAGCTTCAGCTATTGGTCGGCAAGATTGCACATTTGGGTTGTGTTTTGCCTCCTATATTTGTGGCTGCGGGTATTGTTGCCAAACTTGCTGCTTCACAACGGGATTTCACCACTAGTTTAAAGTACAAGAGGGAAGAGATGTCTATTGAGTATCTCATTGCTGCCCTTGATGTGGAAGAAAAGGCAAAAGTAAAAGATACACCAAACGCTTCCGGTCAGAACAATCAGATCAATGCAAATGTCATATAGAAAAGATATGGGAAGAAAAACAAAGGCTTTAAACCAAATGAGACAACTAGCTTTAAGAAGAAAACTGAGAAGAAGGATATGAGGAACTTCATCTGCTTTGTGTGTGGAAAAAACGGTCATATGGCAAAGGACTGTCATTTTCGCAAGAGCAAGAATGCTGAACAAGCAAAGAAAAGGGATGTCAACGTGATCATAGGCGAAGCCTCACTAGGAGGGTATGGTAATTCATCTTGTTATTTTTTCAGCATGTCAATCATTGATTGGTGGGTTGATACTGGAGCTGATATTCACATATGTTCTGATATTTCCTTGTTTTCTTCTTATTAGAAAGCCGGGGCTTCCTCCGTCCTAATGGAAAATAGGTCACATGCTTCTGTTCTTGATGTTGGCATGGTGAATCTGAGGCTTACTTCAGGAAAGATTGTCCACTTCAAGAACGTGCAGCATGCGCCAATAATAAACAAGAACTTCATTAGTGGTTCTCTCCTATGTAGGGATGGTTATAAGTTAGTATTTGAGTCAAATAAAGTTGTAATGTCTAAGTTTGGTAACTTTGTTGGTAAAGGCAATGAGAGTGGAGCCTCGGTCTGCATTAGTACTTTAGAGTATTGTTATAATCTGAATGTTGTAACTGGTTTGAATAAATGTAATGCCAATATATGGTATTCTCATTTCTATATATTGGTTTTGACAGTATTACTCGAATGTCCAGATTAGATTTAATTCCAAAATATGAAATTGTCAAAGGATCAAAGTGCCAAACTTGTGTGCAAGCAAAACAAACCTCGAAAACCCTTTAAGGGGTTACAGGAGGAAAAGAACTTGATACCATTAGATCTTGTCCACCCCGACTTGTGTGAGGTGAATGGATTGTTGACAAAAGGATACAAAAGATATTTTCTAACTCTTATTAGTGATGCATCTCGATATTGCTATGTGCATCTACTGAAAACAAAAGATGAAGCTTTAAATTAATTTAAAATTTATAAGGATGAGGTTGAGATCCAACTAGAAAAGAAAAATGAAAGACTAAGGTCTTATCGTGGAGGAAAGTATATATCCCATGAATTATCCCAATTCTGTTCTGAATATGGAATAGTCCACAAAGTTACACAACCATACTCACCCCAATCAATTGGGGTAGCTGAGAGGAAAAACCAGACACAAATAGACTTGATGAATGCCATGTCGGAGAGTGCTGGTATGCCCAAGATGTGGTGGGGGAAGCTACATTGATTACAAATTTTGTCCTGAACAGAGTAATCACTAAAAGGTGTGAAATTATTTCATATGAGGGGTGCAAGTGAGAAAATCTAATGTTAATTTTCTGTGAACTTGGGGTGTTTGGCAAAAATCAATATACCATTGAAGAAAAAGAGAAAGCTTGGACCCAAAACAGTCAATTGTATCTTACTGGGATATGCTCATAACAACACGGTCTATAGATTTTTAATAGTAAAATCAGAAGCTCTTGAGATTATTGTTAACACAATAATAGAGCCCAGAGCTACTTCATTTTTTGAGGATATTTATCCTATAAGAACCGCATGAAGTACTTCTCGAACTGAGTATAATCAATCTATGAATAATAGTAATTTTGAACCTACCACCATCTCTGAACCAATGAGTATTATACCACCAGTCTATGATATTCCTAATGAAGATGTGGATATCGTGAGGATATGTGCACGATCTCAGGATGATGAGTCAATTGGTAATGGCGTTATTGGTTTGCAAAATCTCGTTTTGGGTTTGCTCCAAGGTCGTCAAAGCCATCGGGCGGTCGACCCGGTTGTCTTGGCGGTCGATCGCCGTGGAAGCGATCCGACCGGCCATGGTGGCCGGTCCGACCACTGATTTGAAAGTTGGGTTTTTGGAGCTGAGCCAAAAATAGGTTGTGTAGGCAAGTGAGGGGAGTCTCCTGGATGTGGTCCCATCATTTTTGGAGATCCCAGTCAAAAGTTCTATTCGATTGAAATTTCCGTAAGGTTTGAATTTCTCGCTGAATTTTGGCTGTCTTTGGACCGGTCCGACCGCCGTTGTGGGAGCGGTCCGCCCGCATGAATCGGTCGGACCGCCCCGTGAAGCGATCGACGGCGAATACTGGAGGTGAGCCAAGTGTTGCATTGAGTTGATTTTGAGTGTGTGATTCTCTCGAACTTCAATGCTTTATTGATGTATATCGCATTATGGAGGCGACGTGGGTCAAGTTGAGAAGAACTTGTTCGGAAGCGGTTTGTTTGTCTATTGTTTGTGCGGTGGCTTGCGTGTCAACGGCGTCAGCGGTGAGTGGATCGACTACGCTTGGAGAGCCGAGGTCCGTAACGATCGGGATACTGGGTGAGGTCGTGTGACTCAAGCATGGTGCGTAATGGACAAGATGGATCGAACGGGTGGTTGAAGCATTTGGTTGGATCGGCGGTGTGGATATCGGTGCGAGTCTGCGGGAGGTTCCGATGGGATTCGGACAAGAGAGGCTTGGCGCCGATGAGAACCGCCGATCAACCTACACGTGGTGAAGCAAAGCGATTGCTTCAATAGTTATTTGTGTGTGGGTCCCATGTGTAAGAGACCCAAAAGGGAAACCCTAGCTCTCTAGTATAAATAGGAAGGGTGAGGTGGAAAACCTAAGCAAGCATTCATTTAGCCCCTTCTTCCTTTTCTAGGGTTTGGAGGAGAGGAGAGGAAAACTAGGGTTTGGAGTGTGCTCCTTGTTGAGCTCTTGCCCTCCTTGGTGGAGAGGCTTTGTAAGCATCTATTGTGGATGAACAATCTTGTGATGCTTAATTGAAAGATCAATTGCTCCTTTGTGTTCTTCTCTCTTTGGATGTTTTTGGTGCTTCCTTGATTCAAAGGTTCATGCTTGGTCTCTTGGCCTACTTTACCTTGCTTTGATGTGTGGGATTACTACTAGAGTCATCTAGATCATCAAACCCCACAAGCAAGTCTTGAATCAAGATTTCTCATTTCTAGGGTTTGTGCACCTCTTTGGTAAAATCTCAAGAGATCGTTTTTGAAGTGGATCGACCGATCGTCGCTAGAAATAGGTCTCCAATATCTTTAGGAAGGTGTGCTAGAAATTTGGTCAAGTTTTATTGGTTGAATCAAAAGTTGGATCAAATTTCGTTTTGGATTTGGGTGGAGTTTTTCAAGATCGACTCTACCGGTCCGACGCCTTCAACGGCGGTTCGACCGCCGTGTTTTCAGATCACCGGTTTGCCGGGTCGAATCACGCCCACCGGTCCGACCATTTGGATAGTTGCCGGCCGACCGCTCCTTGACCGTCGGTCCGACCGCCCGTGGTAGCCGGTCAGACCGCCCGTGTCCAGTGAAGAACATTGAGTTCTTTTCTCCTTTTGTGTCGTGTGCTTGAGGGGCTTATCAAATTCAACACAAGGCTTCCGTTGTGTGCTCACTAAACTTCTTAGCTTTCATAGCTAAAGGAGTAAAGTACGTGTTGGTTTTGATTTAGGTGAGAAAGTTTTGAAAGCGCCTATTCACCCCCCCTAGTCGCCTTTCCGGTCCTACAAGTGGTATCAGAGCCGGTTAGCTCTCTTCTATAGATCTTAACCGGTCTTTGGAGCCATGGCGACTGACAAGTACTCAACCAAGCCACACATTTTTGAGGGAGTTGACTTTGCATACTGGAAGGCTCGTATGCAAGCGTATATCGAGGCTCAAGGGCACGCTATTTGGCTAAAGGTGAAAAACCCTTATGTCGTGCCACCGATGACGATACGATCACCCGGATGTGGAGGCCAACAAAGAAGGCTCGAATTATTTGATCCAAGGCCTTAGTCGATCCGAGTTTGAGCGTGTTGCTCACTTGCGGTCGCTCACGAGATCCGCGACACTTTGTGATTATCACGAAGGGTCCATCGCGATCAAGGAAGTGAGATGAATCAGCTCAAAAGGTTTACTCAAGATCGAACAAAGGCCCGTGAGTCTTTGGATGAGTGTGGGGAAGATTCTCTAAAATTCTTCATGATCTCCGTATTGTTGACTTGATATTTTCGAGTCAAAATGCACGCCACTTCGGGTGCTCTTGATGTGAAGGTCAGGGTATGAAGATCACTTCCATCAATGACAACACTGTCATGAGTGAGCTTACCATGGATAAGCTCTACTCGAGGTTGAAGACGCATGAGATTGACTTTATCTCGCGTCTCCCCAAGACAGAGTCGATGGCTTTAGTGGTCGACAAATCCAAGGGTTGCTCTTCCGATTCTCTTGATTTTAGCTCATCCGCTTTTCATTATCTCGCTTTACATTCCTTGAGTGATGAGCAACTTGAGAAATTGCCCGAGGATGACTTAGCCTCCTTTCCACCAAATTCACAAGAGCGCACAACAAGGTGAGAAACAGGAGGAGGAGTGGACCTATCACGTGCTTCGAATGTGGTGAGCCAAACCACATTCGCTCCAAGTGCCCCAAGCTAAAGGGCAAGGAGGAGAAGGAGACACGAAGACATCCCGGAGAGGATGCAAAACCCAAGAAGACAAACTATCGAAGTTTGTCGGTAGGGTCCTTGCCGCTCTTGAGAATGTAAATATGAGCGATGTGGACTCGGAAACGGAGGACGACGAGAGTGATTCTCGTGGCAAGAAGAAGGCGCATGACTTCACAGGCATGTGTTTCATGGCCAAGAAACGACCACGACAATGATTCCTCCAAAGATGAGGATCCTTTTAGTGATCCCGATGAGGTATGCCCTTCTATTGCCGATATGAAAAGGGCTTTGGTGCTTGTTGAATGTAAATTGCATAAGCAAGTAAAAATGATTAGGAAGGTGACATTATGATTGATAATTTGAATCTTGAAGTTGTTAGGCTTAAATCTATCAATCCTGGCGATATTTGTGATTCTGCACTAGCTTGCTTAACGATTTGACAAGCTTGAAATCTGCTCATTCCTCCGTCACAAATCAACTAAAAGATGCTCTCGATGAACTAGAATCTTTCAAGTCTAGATCCGCTTGTTTAGATGTCATTCCTCTTGATGTGACCGCCATGGAAGCTATCCTTTAACTTACTCTAATTGTGCTTTGCTAGAATTAAAATTGGATAGTTCCTTAAAAGAATTGCAAAAGTTTGATGCTAGTCACACATGCTCTCATTGTAAGGATAATAGGATTAAGATGCAAGAGATGATGAAACATTGATTTACTCTAGAGTTGCATCTTGTGAAAATTGTCCCAAGCTTACAATTGAAATTGAAGCCTTAAACAAGACCACGAAGAAAATGCTAAAATTGAAAGATCCATGTCCTTTATCGCTTCTAAAAGGTTATTGATTCTAACTCTTGTGTTTTGAATGTGAAGTTGAAACCATGGTTAGTCGATACAAGAGGCTTTTAGAGTCAAGTTTAAGGAAGCTTGAGTAGGATTAGGAATCCTATTGTGTGTCTTGTGAGGCCTTCAAAGTGGAAGTGGCCCTTCTTAAGAGTAAGCGCAATGAGGTAATCAAGTCTAGCAAGTGTTCTAGATGTGAGGAGTTAATGAAAGAGAATGATTACCTCAAGGTGACTCTTGAGAAATTTTCAAGTGGGAAAAAGAAACTCAACATGATTCTTGATCAATCCAAGGTGAGCGTGAAAAATAGTGGTCTAGGTTTCAACCCCCTAGAGCATTCCAAGAAAAACCCACCTAAGATTGCTAGAGTTGTGAAGAATGGTTTGTTTGAGCTAGAACCTTCTAAGCCATCCGGGGTTGTTTTCAAACCGGTGGTTTTGCTCAAACTCTTTACGGCAAGAAAGGTGCTTTCACTCATTCATGCATGACCCTCAAAAGGTCCAAGACCATTGCACTTTCTCGCAAGAAAGAAGGCCATCTTGTTGAGTTTACCTTCGGAGAGCAAAACTTGAGAGAAAAGAGAGGATGAGCGCCCTAAGATCCATTAGAGGAGTCCCTTCTCCGGATGTAGTCTCTAGAGCTAGGCACTGCTTATCGCACCACACATAGGCCTAGATTTGTAGAGAACATTGTAGACTCTTTTGGTGGGTCTAGGCAAGATGTTGGATTAGGACATCGTGAGGAGAGACAGGGTAGCACCTAGACAGGGGAGTATCGATCTTTTGGTAGATCGTTTGGAGAGGTCTAGGTGGTTCTCATGTGCATTCTTATGATTTTGTCCACGATCATGTTTCACTATTACTCTCGCTGCTCCCGGACATCGTGCTTCTCGATCTTGGATTCCTCGTTCATTTATCACTAACTTGAGATCGAGGCACGGATGTTTTTCGATTGTGCCTTTTAGGTCCGTCGTGCGAGGAAGGAGGACAAGTGGCTTGTAGACTCGGGTGTTCTCGACATATGACCGGAGATTCTAGATGGTTCTCCTCCTCACACGTGCATCCGCAATGAATTGATTACATTTGGGGATGCTTTATCGGGACCGTGATCGCAAAGGGCACTGTCTTGGCGTCAACGACAAGTTCATGCTAAAAGACGTCGCTTTGGTAAGTAAGCTGAGGTATAATCTTCTATCTGTTTCTCAGCTGCTTGATGAGGGTCTAGAAGTGAGGTTTAAGAGAGGTGAATGTAGAGTTCTAGATTCCTCAGGTGAGCTTGTTTTTGAGATCTCCAGATTTGAGAAGATTTTCTGTGCAAATTTCAAAGATTTCTTACGCTTCTAGTCCTAGGTGTCTTGTGGCCTCGATTCTCATGACCTTGTTTTGTGGCATCGTAGACTTGGGCATATAGGTTTTGATCATTTGTCTAGAGTCAGTTGCAAGGACTTGATTAGAGGTTTGCCTAGGCTGAAGGCTGTCAGAGATCTTGTGTGCTCTCCCTGTAGACATGGTAAGATGGTGTCTGCTTCCCACCCACCTCTTACTTTGGTAATGACTGATGGACCTGGACAGCTTCTTCACTTAGATACAGTTGGTCCTTCTAGAGTTCAGTCAGCTGGTGGGAAATGGTATGTGCTGGTGGTTGTGGATGATTACTCGAGGTATTCATGGGTTTATTTTCTTGCTTCTAAGGACGAAGCATTTGGATTCTTTAAAGAATTGGTCCTTAGAATTGCTGTTGACATACCTGGAGCTTTGAGAGCCATTAGGAGTGATAATGGGACAGAGTTCAAGAATTCTTCTTTTTCTACCTTTCACTGATAGGGAATTGAGCATCGTTTTCTTCTCCTAGAGTTCCTCGTGAGAATGGTGTTGTAGAAAGGAAGAACAGAACCCTTGTAGAGATGGCTCGGACCATGCTAGATGAGCATTCTACTCCTAGGAGATTTTAATGAGGCGATCTCTACCGCTTGTTATATCTCCAATAGGGTTTTCTTGAGATCTGTGGTTGGGAAGACTTCTTATGAGCTTAGATTTGGTCATTCTCCCAAGGTCTCTCATTTCAAGATTTTTGGTTGCAAGTGCTTCATTCTTAAACATGGAAATCTTGATAAATTTGAGTCTAGATGTTTTGATTGCATATTTCTTGGATATCCCGCTCATTCTCGTGGCTATCGTGTTTTTAATGTTGATACTAACAAAATTGTTGAGACTTCATGAAGTCACTTTTGATGAGGCTAGTCACAGTACTAGACCCGATGCTTGGTACAGTGTTTCAAACCCAAGAAAGCATCTTCGTCGATGATGATTACGAGGATGAAGACCCAAACCATCCTCCTGCTACCTCGAGAGGGTGGAGAGCCTGCACTACTACTTGAAGTCACCGAGCACCGCCTCCTATCCCCACCGACGATCCGAGTGGCTCTGTTCCTACCTCCACAACTCATGGGGTAGAGGCCATACGCACCAGAGCACCTCTTCGCATTCGGCGACAACATCCTCTGAATGATGATTGGGGATCTTCAAGAGCGAGTCACTCGCCTGTGTTTATTTCTCCCGATTCCCATGCACATTACGCTTTTGTCGCTTCTTTTGAACCCCGAGATATCACCCATGCCTTATATCGATGCCTCTTGGGTCAATGCCATGCATGAAGAGCTTGAAAATTTTGAAAGAAACAAAGTCGGTTTTTAGTTGAGCGACCTTCCGATTCTCATGTTATTGGAACAAAATGGGTTTTTAAAAATAAGCAAAGTGAGGATGGATTGGTTGTTCGCAATAAGGCTAGACTTGTTGCTCAAGGTTATTCCTGTAGAGGGCTTAGACTTTGAGGAGACTTTTGCTCCAAAGAGCTAGATTGGAGGCCATTCGCATTCTTTTAGCATTTGCAACATCCAAGGGTTTCAAGCTTTTTCAAATGGATGTTAAAAGTGCTTTCTTGAATGGCTTCATAGAAGAAGAGGTCTTTGTCAAGCAACCTCCGGGTTTGAAAATCAAAATTCCCAAACCATGTTTTTAAACTCTCTAAAGCCTCAGATGGATTGAAACAAGCTCCTAGAGCTTGGTATGACATGCTTAAGAGTTTCTTGCTTGAAAATGATTTCAAAATGGGAATGGTTGATAAAACCTTGTTCACTCTCGTGCATGGCGGTGATTTCTTGTTGGTTCAAATATATGTGGATGATATTATTTTGGTGGTTCCTCTCATGCTTTGGTGTCTAGATTTTGATTCTATGAGCGGTGAATTCGAGATGAGCATGATGGGAGAGCCGACATTCTTCCTTGGTCTTCAAATCAAGCAAGCGAAAGAAGGCACCTTCGCCCACCGAGTAAGTATACAAAGGACCTTCTTGGCGCTTCAATATGGGAAGCGAGAGGCCAATGTCTACTCCCATTGCAACAACCACCGTCTTTGGACCACGATGAGGATGGAGAGTCCGTGGACCGGAAGAGTACCGCAGATGATTGGCTCCTCCTCTATCTTACTGGCGTCGAGGCGGACATACAATTCGCCGTATGTCCGTGCGCCGATTTCGAGCTTCCTCGTGCTTCTCATCGCAAGTCAGACGCGCATCTTCGTGTATCTTCAAGATACGCTTGATTTTGGACTCGGTATTCTTCTTCTTGGCTCTTTCAATTCGAGCATTTTTCGATGCCGATTTCACGGTGTAGAGTTGATAGGAAGAGTACTTCGCACTTGTCATTTCTTGGGCACATCACTTGTTTCTTGGTCTTCGAAAAAGTCTTACATTGCTGATCCACACCGAGGCCGAGTATGTAGCCGCCGATGGTCGCTCTCGTGTTCTCTGGATTTTGTCCACGCTGCGAGACTATGGGTTATCTTTGGGAAGTGTTCCTCTTTTCGTGACAACACTTCGCAATTAATATTGCCAAAAACCAAAGGCAACATTCCAGACTAAACACATTGACATTCGATTTCATTTTCTGAGAGACCATGTTGAGAAAGGTGATGTTGTGCTTCATTTTGTAGAGTCTGAGCAACAGCTTGCAGATATTTTCACTAAGGCTCTTGACTCTTCGCGTTTTGTCGCTTATGGGAGAGTTAGGGTTATTAGTCCTATTGGGCTGTTTTGAGGGGAAGTTGCTCTTTTGCATTCATTGTATCATAATGCATGTTTCATTTCATTTGTCTTGCATTGTGTAATAAAATCAGTGGAGCTTTGATTATTATCCTTGTATGACTTGTTCTTATATTCTATACCTTGTCATATCGAGTGATAGTCTGCTAGACCTCTTTTATGGCTCTTCGTGTGTGGCTTAGCTTTTGACTTGCTAACTTTATATCTGTGAGAAATTTGAATCAAATCATGTCTTGTTGGATCTTGTGACTAGTTTTGCTCTAGTGATCCACTTATGATTCTCGCCATGTCTTACAAGTTGAATTGAGTCTTGAACTTATTCTCGAGTTGAAAATGAGCTTTTATCTTATTAAGTCAAGCAAATGAAAAATGAGATTTCTCGTGCGAAAAACTGATCTCACCAATCCTTTCTCATGAGACGGCTTGCCATTGCACTAGGCATGAACTCGGGGAGTTTTGGATGACCTAGATCATTCTTTTAAGCTTATCGCTTGAGATGGTCGTGGCAAGGCTTGAGATCTAGCACAAGAAAAAAAGGGAGAAAGAAAGAGAAATTGCCCAAAAGGGCTAAGTGCTTGAGCTTTGCTTCAAAAGAATTTTCTTAATGCTCAAAATGCCTCAATTCTTATTTTGAGTCTCTTTTACTTATAGACATGGCTTGACTCATTTTTGGTTGCCTTGAGTGGATCTATGATTTTGAGCAACCTTTCATGATTTCAATTGTTAATCTCGATTTTTGCTATCTTGGTTTTAGCTTTATAAAGACACGTTTTGCCATGATTGAATATAGCGCCTTCTCCTTATATGGCTTGGTATAATACTTGTACTGCCTATATGTATAATGGTCATGGCTCCTTTTCACTAAAATTCAAAATAAAGTCATTCCTTCATGCTCTTTCTTTTCATGCATCTTGATGAATTCATTGTCAAAGGGGAGAAAGATTGTGAAGAAAATGTTGTTAATAATGTTGGAGCTTTTGGTTTCATACTCAAGGTTTAATATAAAAGAACTTCATAAAATAAAAATTTTGAACCTTTTGAAAATCTGTGATCATGGTGAGTTGAGTTTCGGATTTCATTGTCTTATCTTATTTGATTTGCAATTGAAGGATACTCACAATGATCAAAGGTCTAATAGAACAATGTGTCTTTCATTTGGACCTAAGTGAGATTTTTGGCTACTTTACGAAATTGAATCCTTTTGTGCCTTCAATGCCTTATCTCACTTGCTTACACTATTCAAGCCACTTGGTGGTTCCTAGGCTTTTTGTTGCTTATGGACCAAGTTGTGCCTTTATGCTAAAACGGCGAGTTTTTACTTTTCATTTTGAAAACCACATTTTCTTGAAAATTGCCAATGTGTTCATCAAGGGGAGATTGTGGATATCGTGAGGATATGTGCACGATCTCGGGATGATGAGTCAATTGGCAATGGCGTTATTGGTTTGCAAAATCTCGCGGGTTTGCTCCAAGGTGTCAAAGCCATGGCGGTTCGACCGGTTGTCTTGGCGGTCGATCGCTTGTGGAAGCGATCCGACCGGCCATGGTGGCGGTCCGACCACTGATTTGAAAGTTGGGTTTTGGAGCCGAGCCAAAATAGGTTGTGTAGGCAAGTGAGGAGTCTCCGGATGTGGTCCCATCATTTTGGAGATCCCAGTCAAAAGTTCTATTCGATTGAAATTTCGGAAGGTTTGAATTTCGCTTGAATTTTGGCTAAGTCTTTGGACCGGTCCGACCGCCGTTGTGGGAGCGGTCCGATCAAGATGAATCGGTCGGACCGCCCCGTGGGGTGATCGACCGGCGATCACTGGAGGTGAGCCAAGTGTTGCATTGAGTTGATTTTGAGTGTGTGATTCTCGAACTTCAATGCTTTATTGATGTATATCGCATTCGGAAGGCGACGTGGGTCAAGTTGAGAAGAACTTGTTCCGGAAACGGTTTGTTTGTCTATTGTGCGGTGGCTTGCGTGTCAACGGCGTCAGCGGTGAGTGGATCGACTACGCTTGGAGAGCCGAGGTCCGAACGATCGGGGATACCGGTGAGGTCGTGTGACTCAAGCATGGTGCGAATGGACAAGATGGATCGAACGGTGGTTGATGCAATTTGGTTGGATCAGCGGTGTGGATATCGGTGCGAGTCTCGGGAGGTTCCGATGGGATTCGGACAAGAGAGGCTTGGCGCCGATGAGAACCGTGATCAACCTACACGTGGTGAAGCAAAGCGATTGCTTCAATAGTTATTTGTGTGTGGGTCCCATGTGTAAGAGACCCAAAAGGGAAACCCTAGCTCTCTAGTATAAATAGGAAGGGTGAGGTGGAAAACCTAAGCAAGCATTCATTTAGCCCCTTCTTCCTTTTCTAGGGTTTGGAGGAGAGGAGAGGAAAACTAGGGTTTGGAGTGTGCTCCTTGTTGAGCTCTTGCCCTCCTTGGTGGAGAGGCTTTGTAAGCATCTATTGTGGATGAACAATCTTGTGATGCTTAATTGAAAGATCAATTGCTCCTTTGTGTTCTTCTCTCTTTTGGATGTTTTGGTGCTTCCTTGATTCAAAGGTTCATGCTTGGTCTCTTGGCCTACTTTACCTTGCTTTGATGTGTGGGATTACTACTAGAGTCATCTAGATCATCAAACCCCACAAGCAAGTCTTGAATCAAGATTTCCTCATTTCTAGGGTTTGTGCACCTCTTTGGTAAAATCTCAAGAGATCGTTTTTATGAAGTGGATCGACCGATCGTCGCTAGAAATAGGTCTCCAATATCTTTAGGAAGGTGTGCTAGAAATTTGGTCAAGTTTTATTGGTTGAATCAAAAGTTGGATCAAATTTCGTTTTGGATTTGGGTGGAGTTTTTCAAGATCGACTCTACCGGTCCGATCGGCCTTCAACGGCGGTTCGACCGCTTGTGTTTTCGATCATTGGTTTGCCGGGTCGAATCATTGTCCACCGGTCCGACCACCGGATAGTTGCCGGTCAGACCGCTCCTTGACCGTCGGTCCGACCGCCCGTGGTAGCCGGCCGACCGCCCGTGTCCAATGAAGAACATTGAGTTCTTTTCTCCTTTTGTGTCGTGTGCTTGAGGGGCTTATCAAATTCAACACAAGGCTTCCGTTGTGTGCTCACTAAACTTCTTAGCTTTCATAGCTAAAGGAGTAAAGTACGTGTTGGTTTTGATTTAGGTGAGAAAGTTTTGAAAGCGCCTATTCACCCCCCCTAGTCGCCTTTCCGGTCCTACAGAAGATAACAATTTACTCGAAGAGGCTCCTCGCAGGAGCAAGCGACAAAGGGTAGAGAAAACATTTGGTGAAGACTTTATTCTATACATCGTGGATGACGTGCCCAAAAATCTTTCAAAGCCTTATGTATTACCTGATGCTGAGTATTGGAAAGAGGCAGTTCATAGCGAGATGGATTACATCATGTCTAATGGGACTTGGAAGTTTACTGATCATCCTAGCAGATGCAAACCTGTTGGATGCAAGTGGATCTTTAAAAAGAAAATGAGGCTTGACTGTTATATTGATAAATACAAGGTAAGACTTGTGGCTAAGGGTTATACCCAGAAAGAAGGTGAAGATTACTTTGATACTTACTCTCGTGTTGCCAGATTAACCACCATTCGAGTGCTTATTTCATTAGCTGCTTTCCATAGTCTACGCATCTATCAAGTGGATGTAAAGGCAGCTTTTCTTAATGGAGAGTTGGAGGAAGAAATCTACATGGGGCAACTTGTAACACCCCAGCCCAACACTGAGCCCAGAATGCCAGCACACTACACTTCCAACTAATAATTATCGACACACTATAAAAATTACAGCAAAAAACAATGATAATCATATCCATGAACCGCAAAAGAGCAATGCATAATTATGGATCAATTGATAATAAATAAGCAATGAGAATTATAACCAGGTAAATAGACCAAAGTAGCATCAACCAATGAATCCAAATTAATAAAGCAAATAGTCTAGTCCAAAAGATGTCCTAATCATTATTCAAATACTAACATGTCCAAGTGTAAACCAATATTGAATGAAAAGATTATCATGGCGAATGATCATGTGATGTCCATGTGCTCTACTCGCTCTCGCCACGAGATCCTCGAAGATCACCTAAAGACAACAATAGAGCAAGGGTGAGTCCACGACTCAGCAAACACATCGATATACAACGAACAATAATAAACCAACAGCATTCAATAACTTCATTATCATCACAGGTACTTCTATTAATATTCTCATGCTGTTATCTTATCTTTGATTCACATCCATTAATCTCAAATATCAATGCAACTCTAATCTATATGTCCACATGCACTTCTTTCACAGATATCAGATAGCGTGAGTGAATGCTCGCGACAACATTCACTCTCAAGCCCGTTCCTCCATAAGGATCGGGGACCTCCTCCACTCCCGTGGAGTTGTGATCAATCATGATCACCTTCTCTTATGCAAAGATGCTTATGAATGCAAACATGCAAACTCCATCATAAACATCATATCCAACTTTTCATCATGTTTATCAACAACGATATAATCATACCAATTCATTGTTTGCAATTAAACAGAATAAAAGCACAACAATAATGGTACTGAAAGATAAAGAATCACAGTGATCAATCATTGACCGCTGTTTACCATGCACTTGCCTTTACTAGTTGCGACGCACAATTTGATTAGAAGACGGCAACAAGCACGACGCCTCTCCTATATTAAATACACAAACTTCAATACAAGCTACAGCAACAAGAATAGCAATCAATATACATCGCTCCTACACGTCCCCAAATATACCACGTTACTCCGGTATCGAAAAGTTACCCGCAGCTGTCTTAGTACTAAAACGAACGTAACTGTTGACTCGAAAGTCCGATCACCACAAACCACCCCATTCTGGATTCTTTATAAAATTATCCACATTTTCTTAGATTACACAGACTTCTAATTAAATCATCTAACCCTCTGCATTTAGCCCAGAAAGTCGGTCTGTCCGCTTCGGAACAGCGGTCTTCCAAATTTCATAACTTTAGTTTTACTCAACCAAAATGCGCGTTCTCAGATCCTACAGAACCATTGGACAATTATCTACAACTTTCATGTAGATCAAAAACTCTAATTAGGCTATTTACTATTTTTAGTTTACAGTCTACCAAAACAGCGCCGAAAGACGACAACCGTAAAAACAGCGGTCTTCCGAAAATCATAACTCAAATTCTACTTGTCCGATTGACAGGTTTAAATATGCTATAGAAAGATATCGAAATTATCTACAATTAACTAGTAGATGATGTTTCCAAAATTCGCCATTAAGGTACCCGAATAAATCGTACAACAAAACAGCATGCTAATCAGATCTATTAACCGTCCCCTCGATTAGAAATTCTAAAAGCTCTCTAATTAAATTAGCAAAACAGAGATAAAATAGATCATTACCCGGAGACCGCGGCGATGAACACCGATCTCCTGCACGTTTCCCCCTATCTCTCTCTCCCTCCTTTCCTTCTCTCTCCCTCTACTGATCAACACAACAAATGGAACCAATTTCTCTAGCAGCTAGGGGATAGCACGTGTATGCAAGAAGAATTCATGTGTAGTGGAGGGAAATTAATGCCAACCTGTAGCCATGCATTGGACGTGTACTCGCAAATAGGCACACACCCTGTCAACTAGGCATGATCTCACGCGGCAGGCGGCACATTGATCTCACGCGGCAGGCGGCACACAGCAAGTCTTCGGCAGCAACCAAGCGCAGGAAAAAGAATTGCAGCAAGAACACGAGAGAAAGCAGACAAGAAGGCAAAGAAGACGGGCACTGGCAAGACACGCCAGCAGAGCAGCTCTCGGTAGAGACAAGAATAAGACACGGCTCAGCGCAGTGTCGTCTTCGCTTCGGGCAAGAAGACAATAAGAATGCAAGACAAAGAGCAGAAAAGGCGGCGCGGAGGAAAATTGCTGGGGCGGCGCACAGGAAAGCAAAGAAGCGATTGGCGGCGCGGCTGAGGGAAAGAAAAACAAAGAAGAGCTAGGGTTTTCTAGAAAATCCACAAACTATTTATATAGCTCTAAAAATTCCGAAAATTCTATTTTTATATGTACTATTTTATTTAATTGCACACAGGCCCTTAAAGACGTTAATATTTATTTATTTATTGCTACTATTTAATTAATTACGCTCCGACCCTTAAGACGCGATTAATAATATTATTATTATTTTCAGAGTATTACATTCTACCCCCCTTAACAGAATTCGACCCCGAATTCTACTCGCCGTTCTACTCAAAGAAAAACTGCACAATTGAAATTAAACAACAAAACAACACGCACTGAGGCGTGAACAACTCCGGTATTGCTCGCGCATGCGAGACTCCAACTCCCAAGTCGCTTCTCTCTGGATCGACAAGGCCCACAAAGACCTTGACGTATACCAACGTCTTGTGCCTCAGCACTCGCTCCGACCTCTCGCATGGACTCAGGAAGGTCCAGGCGGTAGGCTAATTTACCAATTCTTGCAATAATCGAGAACGGTCCAACGTACCTCGGGCTAAGCTTCCCTTAAGTACCGAACCGAACAATGCCTTTAGTGGGAGACACTCTCAAAAGCACCTGGTCACCCACCGCAAACTCCAAGTCACGCCTCCTCAAATCAGCATAACTTTTCTGTCTACTCTGAGCTGCCAACAAATTCTGCCTCACCATGGCCACACGCTCAACGGTCTTCTGAATCCAGTCCGGACCTAAAATTGCCTTCTCTCCAACTGCATCCCAACAAAGCGGCGATCTGCACTTCCGCCCATAGAGAACCTCAAATGGCGCGGCTCTAATACTGGAATGGTAACTATTATTATAAGCAAACTCTGCAAGTGGCAACTGGTCCTCCCAACTACCCTTCCAAGACAAAACACGAGATCGCAACATGTCCTCCAAAGTCTGAATAGTACGCTCTGACTGCCCATCTGTCTGTGGGTGAAACGCTGTACTAAGGCGGAGCTGTGTGCCCAAAGCACTCTGCAGACTCTCCCAGAACTTGGAGACAAACTTCGCGTCCCTGTCAGAAATGATGGTCTTTGGTACACCATGCAGTCTTACTATCTCACGCACATAAATAGGAGCTAGATCACTCGCTGAATTTGTCGTGCGAATAGGAATGAAGTGCGCAGACTTACTGAATCGATCCACAACTACCCAAACTGCATCCTTCCCTCGCGGCGAACGAGGCAACGCCACCACAAAGTCCATAGAGATATCATCCCAAGGTCACTGGGGTACCTCCAAAGGCTGCAATAACCCTGCAGGACGCTTATGCTCAGCTTTCACTTGCTGACAAACACCACAAGAAGCCACATAATTAGCAATGTCCACCTTCATTCTTTTCCACCAAAAATTCTGTTTCAAATCTCGATACATCTTAGTCTCACCAGGATGAACAGTGTACGGAGTGCGATGTGCCTCCCTCAAAATATCATCCTTGACCTCCGCCTTTTGCGGCACGCAAAGACGTCCTTTAAACCTCAAAGTACCAAAATCATCCATACTAAAATCACCCTCTTTACCCTCATCCAGACGCTTCCTAACCTCCTGTAATAACCGGTCACTCTGTTGTGCTTCCCGCACACGGTCTGGAATAGCTGACTCAAGAATCAACTGTGTCTCAACATGTGTTGTGCCCGCATAACAATAAGATATACCCATGCGATCAAAATCAGCAATGAGGCAATCTAGAGTAGCAGGAGTCACCTTGCGACTAAGAGCATCCGCAACAACATTGGCCTTGCCTGGATGATACTGAATAGTAAGATCGTAATCCTTGATCAACTCCAACCACCTCCTTTGCCTCAAGTTCAGATCCTTCTGAGTGAAGATATACTTGAGACTCTTGTGATCTGTGAAAATATCACAAGGCTCGCCGTATAGATAATGCCTCCAAATCTTGAGAGCAAAGACAACCGCAGCCAACTCCAAATAATGAGTGGGATAATTATGCTCGTGCTTCTTTAAGCGTCTCGACGCATAAGCAATCACCTTACCGCCTTGCATGAGAACACGGCCAAGACCCACTCGAGACGATCCAAAAGATCGTGAATCACTTCCTGGCTCGGGAAGAGTGAGAATAGGAGAGGTCACCAACCTCTCTTTCAAAGTGCGTAAACCGCGCCACACTCATCACCCACCTTGAAATCTCACACCTTTCTGAGTAAGCTGAGACATCGGTTTGGCGATGATAGAGAAATCCTGCACAAATCGCCGATAATAACCAGCCAAACCCAGGAAACTCCTCACCCCCTTCACACTAGTCGGCCTCTTCCAATCCACCACTGTAGAGACCTTACTAGGATCAACAGCAATACCCTGAGTGTTAATCACATGACCCAGGAAACCCACTTCTGAAATCCAGAACTCACACTTCTTCAACTTAGCATAGAACTTGTGCTCTCTCAAAGTGTCTAAAACCAGCCTCAAATGACGCTCATGATCCTCATTGGTCTTGGAATAGACAAGAATATCATCAATGAACACCACCACGAAGTCATCTAGATACTCGTGTAACATGTTGTTCATGGTCTCCATAAAATGGCAGTGCATTAGTCAATCCAAAGACATAACTTTATACTCATAATGCCCATACCGTGGAGAAAGGCTTTTCTACATCCTCGCTCACGCACACGGATTTGATTATACCTCGATCGAGATCGATCTTGGAGAATACTTGAGCTCCATTCAACCGATCAAACAAGTCCTCAATACGGGGCAATGGATATTTGTTCTTGATTGTGACCGCATTAAGCGCACGATAATCAATACACATACGCCAACTCCCATCCTTCTTCTCTCGTGAATGTAGCAGAGCTCCCCACGGTGAAACACTACGCCGATCAAACCTTTAGCCAACAAATCATCCAATCGCTTCTTCAACTCGTCACCAAACGGACGTGTTAATCGATATGGAGACATCGAGATGGGACGAAAACGGAACAAGATCAATACGAAACTCCACGCCTCGCGCAGTGGCAAACCCGGAAGCTCGGTGGGAACACATCGGGTAATCATCGACCACCGAATCTCCTCAATCTGCGCGGCCACACTCGGTTTCTCAAAGAAGAGCTAAAAGAAGTCCAGCCATCGCACGACCGGAACAATCGGCCAACATCAAAAGAGAGCGCGAGGCGCACTCCTGAAAGGTCAACGTCTCCTGCACGAGGTGCGCATGCAGACCGTTCTACGTAAACAGGATATCACGGCTCGATAAGAGTGCAACCAATCCATACCCAAGATAACGCCGAACGGCTCCATTTGAATAACTATCAAATTCGCCGTGAACTTCTCTCCATCAATAATAATAGAACACCCGGGACAAGCGGAGATCTAGCAATAATACCCCGTGAGAACTAACTAACACCGATCGAGAAATCCATCGCATACTCAAGTTCGCTCTTCTAGCAAACGCCGTCGAAACAAACGAAAAGGTAGCCCCGAATCAAAAAGGACTAAAGCATCAAACGAATCCACAAGCAAAGTACCTGTCACCACGTCAGGACGACCCGCGGACTCCGCTGTGGGCATGGCGTACACTCTGTGGCGCCATGGCGAAGAAGACGATATTTGGGCGGCGAGAGCCCCAACCATCTCGCCGTGGCGGTGCGGTAAGGCGGTCGTGCAACTGAAGCGTGTGCCGAAGGTGGCGGCCGCCGAGAGTACCCTCACCGAGGCGCCCAAGTCAAGGAAATGGCATCATTGGAGGAGCGATCATCATCCGGAAAGATCCTCGGCAGACCCATCAAGAAGAAGGTGGCACAGGCTCCCACTTGATCACGCTAGCGGGGTTCTGGCGACACACCCGCTCCTTGTGACCCGGTCGGCCACACTGACGGCAATCTCCCGTCCAAGTGCACTCAGCAGCGCGGTGTCCATCTCCGCACTGGAAGCAAAGCATGCCCCGCCTCGAACAGACGAAGAGCCGAGTACTTGCAAAGGACGAGGCGCCAAGAAGGAACGGCCTCGATCGCTAGGACTGAAAGATGCGGTCCTCCCTTGAATTTCTTGAAAGGGTCATTGAGCACTCCACTTCCCTCACTAGAGCTCCTCTTGGTCACCACGAAGCTACCATCCACGAGGCTTGTCGCCTTTGTGAGTCTGCATCTCCACTCCATGCCCCTAGCTTGCTCCACAACAGCTGTAGTCACAGAGTGGAGTAGCTCCCAACACATGTCGGTACTCTAATTGAGACCCCGACGGAACCTCTTGGCTTCTGCAGATCATCGTTCGCACATCAAGGGACGGCGAACCAAGTTGTTGAACTCACCTCATACTCAAGAATAGACCTCTTCCCCGAGCAAAGGCCGTCAAGGCAACCTCCATCTTCCTACAAAAGAGTAGGGTAGAACTTCCCTTGAACTGATCAACAAAGTCCTCCCAAGTGATGGACCTTGAGTGGCGGTCCTCGAAGACAACACGACCTCCCACCAAATATCCACCTGTTGACGAAGAGCACGGATCTCTCCCACCAACTCTCTCAGCAAAGCGGGGGTCTCATCCTGGACCCCAACCGCATCGACTCCTCACTTTGAGGAGGTGGCTCCACGGAACCTCGCCCGCGACCACGACCTCCACGATCGCGCCACCACGACCACGCCCTCTACCCCTCGGCATAGCTATCAACCACAATCAACAATACACAATGAGCTCAAAGCTCAAAATAAACTCATCCATCAATGAACAACATAACGGAAGCGTAAAAACTATATTCGTACCTCTCTCTAACCTACTGTGCACTAGTGTGTCAAATTTTAGGTTAGTTAACCATTAGCAAATTTTAGTTAATTTACTAAACTAAAACAAATTTTAACAATTTTAATTTGCCTAAGTTGTTAATCTATTCACCACGGACCTAAAGCCCGCTCTGATACCAACTGTAACACCCATTTCAACACCGAGCCTGTAATGCCACCACACTACACTTCCAACTAATAATTATCGACACACTATAAAAATTACAGCAAGAAACAATGATAATCATATCCATGAACCGCAAAAGAGCAATGCATAATTATGGATCAATTGATAATAAATAAGCAATGGGAATTATAACCAGGTAAATAGACCAAAGTAGCATCAACCAATGAATCCAAATTAATAAAGCAAATAGTCTAGTCCAAAAGATGTCCTAATCATTATTCAAATACTAACATGTCCAAGTGTAAACCAATATTGAATGAAAAGATTATCATGGCGAATGATCATGTGATGTCCATGTGCTCTACTCGCTCTCAGTTACGGCATCCTCGAAGATCACCTAAAGACAACAATAGAGCAAGGGTGAGTCCACGACTCAGCAAACACATCGATATACAACGAACAATAATAAACCAACAAAGATTCAATAACTTCATTATCATCAGGGTACTTCTATTAATATTCTCATGTTATCTTATCTTTGATTCACATCCATTAATCTCAAATATCAATGCAACTCTAATCTATATGTCCACATGCACTTCTTTCACAGATCTGGGTATAGCGTGAGTGAATGCTCGCGACAACATTCACTCTCAAGCCCGTTCCTCCATAAGGATCGGGGACCTCCTCCACTCCCGTGGAGTTGTGATCAATCATGATCACCTTCTCTTATGCAAAGATGCTTATGAATGCAAACATGCAAACTCCATCATAAACATCATATCCAACTTTTCATCATGTTTATCAACAACGATATAATCATACCAATTCATTGTTTGCAATTAAACAGAATAAAAGCACAACAATAATGGTCTGAAAGATAAAGAATCACGATGATCAATCATTGACCATTGTTTACCATGCACTTGCCTTTACTAGTTGCGACGCACAATTTGATTAGAAGACGGCAACAAGCACGACGCCTCTCCTATATTAAATACACAAACTTCAATACAAGCTACAGCAACAAGAATAGCAATCAATATACATCGCTCCTACACGTCCCCAAATATACCACGTTACTCCGGTATCGAAAAGTTACCCGCAGCTGTCTTAGTACTAAAGCGAACGAATCTGTTGACTCGAAAGTCCGATCACCACAAACCACCCCATTCTGGATTCTTTATAAAATTATCCACATTTTCTTAGATTACACAGACTTCTAATTAAATCATCTAACCCTCTGCATTTAGCCCAGAAAGTCGGTCTGTCCGCTTCGGAACAGCGGTCTTCCAAATTTCATAACTTTAGTTTTACTCAACCAAAATGCGCGTTCTCAGATCCTACAGAACCATTGGACAATTATCTACAACTTTCATGTAGATCAAAAACTCTAATTAGGCTATTTACTATTTTTAGTTTACAGTCTACCAAAACAGCGCCGAAAGACGACAACCGTAAAAACAGCGGTCTTCCGAAAATCATAACTCAAATTCTACTTGTCCGATTGACAGGTTTAAATATGCTATAGAAAGATATCGAAATTATCTACAATTAACTAGTAGATGATGTTTCCAAAATTCGCCATTAAGGTACCCGAATAAATCGTACAACAAAACAGCATGCTAATCAGATCTATTAACCGTCCCCTCGATTAGAAATTCTAAAAGCTCTCTAATTAAATTAGCAAAACAGAGATAAAATAGATCATTACCCGGAGACCGCGGCGATGAACACCGATCTCCTGCACGTTTCCCCTATCTCTCTCCTCCTTTCCTTCTCTCTCCCTCTACTGATCAACACAACAAATGGAACCAATTTCTCTAGCAGCTAGGGGATAGCACGTGTATGCAAGAAGAATTCATGTGTAGTGGAGGGAAATTAATGCCAACCTGTAGCCATGCATTGGACGTGTACTCGCAAATAGGCACACACCCTGTCAACTAGGCATGATCTCACGCGGCAGGCGGCACATTGATCTCACGCTGCAAAGCGGCACACAAGCAAGTCTTCTGCAAAGAACCAAGCGCAGAAAAGAATTGCAATAAGAACACACAGACAATAGACAAGAGAGCAAAGAAGACGGCGGCGGCAAGACACGCTACAGAGCAGCCTCTCAGGTGTAAACAAATAAGACACGGCTCAGCGCCAGTGCCGTCTTCTTTCATTGGCAAGAAAGACAACAAGCAATGCAAGACAAAGCAAGAGGAAAAGGCGCGGAGGAAAATTGCTGGGGCGGCGCACAGGAAAGCAAAGAAGCGATTGGCGGCGCGGCTGAGGGAAAGAAAAACAAAGAAGAGCTAGGGTTTTCTAGAAAATCCACAAACTATTTATATAGCTCTAAAAATTCCGAAAATTCTATTTTTATATGTACTATTTTATTTAATTGCACACAGGCCCTTAAAGACGTTAATATTTATTTATTTATTGCTACTATTTAATTAATTACGCTCCGACCCTTAAGACGCGATTAATAATATTATTATTATTTTCAGAGTATTACACAACTGGATGATTTTGTGATTTCTGGATAGGAAAATAAGGTGTGCAAATTAATCAAATTCTTATATGGCCTAAAGCAAGCACCTAAACAATGACACGAGAAATTTGATAAGACTTTAACATCTATTGGTTTTGATGTGAATGAGGCAAATAAGTGTGTATATTATCATTATGGTGGGGTCGAGGAGTGATTTTGTGTTTGTATGTCGATGATATACTTATATTTGGGACTAACACTGTTGTTATTGACGAGGTTAAATCTTTCTTATCTAGATGTTTTGATATAAAAGACTTAGCAGAGGTAGATGCTATTCCGAATATTAAATTGATAAAAAAATGAGGATGTGATCACATTGAACCAATCCCATTATGCTGAAAAATATTGAGTCAGTTCGGCCTTGAGAATTTTAAGATTTCCTCAACTCCTGATGATGCTAGTGTTAAGCTTCGAAAGAATTCGGGATTAGGCAAATATCAATTGAGATATATAGAAATCATTAGATCCCTTATGTATCTATCTAGTGTCACAAGACCTGATATATCATTTGATGTGAGCAAATTAAGTCTATTTTTTTCTAACCTAGGAGATGATCACTGGGAGGCACTTGAGAGAGTGTTGCGCCACTTGAGATGCACAACCTCATATGTAATTCACTGTACTGGGTATCCATCTATATTAGAAGGATATAGTGATCCAAATTGGACCTCTGATGTAGGTGAGATCAAAGCTAGAAGTGGTTATGTTTTTACCATAGCAAGTGCTATAATTCATGGAGGTTGTGTAAAGAGACCATATTGACGAGGTCAACCATGTAAGCAGAACTTGTAGGACTAGACACAGTCACTGTTGAGGCTGAATGGCTTAGAGAGCTACTGTTAGACTTACCACTGGTTGAGAAACCAATACCGGCAATGCTAATGTATTGTGATAACCAAACCGTGTTGATTAAGGTTACAAGTACTAAGGATAGCATGAAGTCCTCTAGATACCTGAAGCGTATGCTTAAATCTGTCAGAAAAGTGAGAAACTCCGGAGTGATTGCTGTGAATTATATTCGCACTGAAAAAAAATCTGGCAAACCCTTTCACAATGGGGCTAGCACGGAAGGCGATTTTCGTTGCATCTATGGACATAGGAATGAGACCCATTGGAGTTACAACTCAATAGTAACCTATACCTTATTGATAGGAGATCCAGTGACTTAGGTAATGGGAAAAATAAGTTAAAATAGTAACAAGAGAGTACAATTAATAATATATGTACATATGCCCTAATAGACAAAGTACTCTAAACTGTATAGAAAGGTGGCTTAAAGATTTAATGTATTCTAGTGTTCAATAATGAAAAAATGTATTAGCCTACAGGATACCTAAAAGGAACACACCTACTTGAGATTAACTGTGAGGTCACATTTAATGAGAATAGAGCATTCTGTAGAAAGCTCATGAGCAGGTAAGGGAACATAACCAAATGATGCTCCATTTAGGCATAGTTCTTTGACAAACTAGTATCAGTTGAGATTTTAAGTGAAATCTAATCACAAAAAGCTATGAATTCAAGGTATAATCCTTTCATCAGCTATGAGAAGCTGAATCTTGTTATTCTAAGTGCAAGTTCAACTCGTACGAGACTTACACTAAAAGACTAGTATATTAACAACACTTCAGCATAATAGTCATTATCATCATTTTTGCTGCTTGCCTTGGAATTGGTAAGAGATTGTTAGAATTGGGCCCATAAGAGTAAAGACCCATTCATTCCTGAATTTTCAAACATGCATGGTTTAGTCCAATATTGCCTAGCTAAGTAGTGGAAGAATAATTTATAATATGGAGTCCTTGCCATCCTTTGAAACATGTGACACATGACATGGGGTGACATGAGGAGGACTATAGCTAAAGTCACACACGCACGTACGCACGTGCGCGCGTATTTTCGCGTGGCAATCGCATGACTTGTGACTTGCGACTATGAATGTGTCGTGAAACTAGTCCACCTTTTTTTTTGCTAATTGTGCATTTCTCTATCTCAAAATAAAGTGGCCGAAACACAATGGTTGAAAAAACACTAGTTGGATCCATAAACCAGTGTGGTTGAAATAAAGTGGTCAAAACACTGTAGTCGAAATAAAGTTATCGAAACATAGTGGTTGAAAAATAATGGTCGGATCCATAGACCAGTGTGGTCGAAATACACTGCTCGAGGCTGTAGACCAGTGGTCGAAAGTGTAGACTAGTGTGTAATCAGGAACTGATAAACATTGCTTAATTAACATTAATTGATTTTGAATAAGCAGTTACCAATGGTTTAATATGTACTTTATTACACAGTTACTAGAGAGTAATTGTTTCGACTTTAGCAAGATCTGGAGATGTCCAGACCTGAAACGAATTGATTCACTTCTATGTTCTTATTCTTCCTCTATGTTCTATTGTGCTGGAGGGCTGTGTTGTCGAACCAAGTCATTCCTTCTCCTCGGCATGCATCGGGAAGATAGGTGAGCGGGTATCTCTGAATCATTGTATAGAGTTCGTCTACACGGGGCGGTAATAATATTTACGGCGCGCATCTGCGACCACTCGCCGCCTACTCCATCGTTACGCATCGCTTCTAGTCTACGCTGCTTCCTGTTCTTCATGATGCTCGACTGTAAGTTGGTTGTGTGACTAAACTATTATGTTATAATCCTTTTATTGTGTATGTTTAGAAGTGTAATGAATTGCCTGTTGTTAGTATTGCATTATACATCTCTAATTTTATGTGATCTTTGACTCTTATGAAAATTTTGAATTAAAATATTATCCACGTCTCCCACATGAAATTCCATGCGCGGCAAGTTCAGTCTCTTAGGGTGCGTTTGGTTGGTGGGATGAGGTTGAATGGGATATGATGGTACAGGTAGGATGGAATCGTCCTGGATGAAATGATACAAGTATGGTGTTTGATTGGTGAGATATGATGATACATGATTTTGTTTGGTTGGTGGAATAGGATGGTCCTGAATGGTTCAAGATGATGTTTGGTTGGTGGGATATGATGGTCCACATAATTTTTTTGTACTAAAATATGCCAAGAGTGGTCTTGTTTTGTTAATTAAATGACAAGAAACACAACGGTTCAATCGGATCGCAAATATGATACTTGGTTTATGAAATATGATCATTTAAAGCTCGTAAATCAAGCCGCCACGTCACCAAGCGCCTTGGAATTCGAGTGAATGGTGTAGTTCGGGATTTTTTCCCGAATGGTTTGGTTTTATTCAACGAACCAAACACCTGAACGAACTTATTTCCCGTACCGAATGGTTCAGGATCACTCCATTCAACGAACCAAACGCACGCTTAGTCTCTGTAAGTTTCTCGATCATTTTGACCACTAGCTTCAAGGCAGATGTTAGCCTCAATGCCGTTCATTTCAGACAGAGTAAGATCTGAATTCTAGTGGTCCCAAAATGTTCATCGAAAATTCTTTTATAAATAATCAAATATGTACGTATATTCGAGTTCATGTCAAGTCGGTGTTACCCCTTGTGATCCAAGAAGTCCTCAGGCGTTACAAACGAGTGGCTTCTGTTGCAGCTACGAGGACACCTTTTTCACGGCTAATCAGCACAGGATCTCAAAGAGAGAGACCACCACGTGCTTCTGCCAAAATAGCTGGCTAGCATTTCGCAAGTTGCATTGCCATCCCCGTCCTGGAATCTGTGCTACCGTCGCAAAAGAAGTATATATATATATATTTTCATGATTTAAATGGAACTCCACGAAAACATTTTCTTTGGTGGCTTGTGTGTCTGTGGTACAAGATAGGCTCCACGAGAAGCATATTGCAATAGTGACCGGCCGTGTTGGCGCGCAGCGAATAAACGAGCGGTGCATGCCGTCCACCTGATAGCGAGATGCGCAACTTGATCCAGAGAGTGACTAGACATTGGCTCTGATTTGAACGCGTGAAAATTTAGTAGAAAAAGAAAGCATCTATTTTACTCTGTAAGACTCGTATGTATTGCATAGTTAAAAGCAGATTACAGAGACCGGAAAGATGGCTCACCCAGAACATCGTTGTAGAATTCGAGCTACTTTACAGTGTGGTGGGTGACCCGGCCGGGTGATTACAAGAAACGGCACAAAGATGAGAGGGAGCTAGCTGCACGTACCATCGTGATCTATACCCCGAGTCTTGGACGCCCTCGTCTAGACCGTCCGATTTTCCTGTCAGGGCTCACTGGCTTGTTTTAGTTCCATGATCGTGCTATCCTGAATGATTGGAATCACGAAGACGACTTGCGTGATGCCTGGGAGTTCCACGTATTCCGCATTGTTTGGTGCAAGATTACTATCATTTTGTTCTAGCTGAAAGAAAACAAGTAACGTGTCCTAGGGTGGCCCCATCGGATCTTACAACCTCGCGAAGACCGGGGGACAGATCCTACGACCCGTGAGCACCAAGGCCCCCTATCCGGGGGGCACCAGGAGCCGCCTCGGGGAGACTCCGGAGAAGACCCACAGCCTCCTCGGAGGAGGGTCCCTAGCGGCTCCACTCAGGCTTGCGCAAACCGCGGCCAAGGGAGCAACCAACAGGGCACACCGCCGCGCTTGCGGCTCACGGTGCTTCAGGGGGACCCCAACTCCCCCTTGAGTGCCGGACTGGAGACAACCCGTTGACCCCAGGGCTTTAAAATGCTAGAGGTTAGGCCCTTTGAGGGGTGCACGGACCCCTCAGAGTTCCTTCGCATATATGAAACGGCCATCGAGGCGGCACCGGGAGGGACGATACAACAAAAGTAAAGAGCATCACCCTGGCACTCAAAGGCGTGACGCTGACATGGTTCTTCACCATTCCACTTCGCTCTGTATACACGTGGGAGCAGTTGCGAGACCTGGTGCGCAACAACTTCGTGGAATTACACGAGCTAAGGATCTGCGGGCACTGTTCGCAATAAAACAGGCATCGGGTGAGTCCCTCCGTAGCTTATTCAAAAAGTTCACTGAGGTGAAGTGCCAGGTGAGGGGGGGGGGTCAACGAAACCACCATTATAAACGCAGCAACCTGCGGACTTCAAAAGGCCCCCCTGTCAGAAAGACTGGCCCGCAAGCCCATCTGCTCAGTGGCGAAGCTTTTCGACAAGATGGAGTAGTATGCCCGGGCAGAGGGGGATATTGCCTTGCGAGCGGGGGCTCGACTCCCGCCACCCCGGTCACAACACGATGGGCCACCCACGAAGGAGGGACTCACGACCACCGCGGTGGGGGCACCGGCCAAGCTACGGGCCAACTATTACCGCTAGAAGGGGCAGAATGTCTACCATGTAGACGGAAGGCAGCTCCCTGAAGTGGCGAAGCGAGGAGGCCGCAGCCGCGGCCAAGGTCATAGGTGCACCCATGGCGGTGTCGGAGGCACCCTACTCTTTTGCGACTTTCATGGTGAAGGGTCTCACTCGACCCAGGAGTGCCGCACCGCTTGAGGCAGTGCTAGGGGCACCCCGCTCTTTTGCGACCTTCACAGCGAAGGGTCTCACATGACCCAAGAGTGCCGCACAATTGCGGCCATGTCGAATTACTTGAATCACGACCAGCAGCAGGTCGAGCGCGAAGACAGGAGGGGACCAAGCAACAAACTGCCCGCCTTGCCACCAAGGCCCTGTATAGAGGGAACCTAACCAGAGCACCAGAGGATCATAAACATGATCACCGGAGGCTCATCATCGGGCATATTATCAAAAAGGCAACGACGCGCGTATGCCCGGCAAATCAACCATGTCGTGACGTACCCTGTCTCCAGCCCACCTCGCTACGCCGAAATACCCATCACCTTTAGCCCCGAGGACGCTCGAGGCGTCTATTTCCCGCACCAGGACCCCCTCGTCATCTCAGCCAACATCGCGGAATTTGGCGTTAGACGCGTCCTAGTGGGCAGAGGAAGTTCCATGGACCTGCTGTTCGTGGACGCTTTTGACCAAATGATGACCCCTAGGGACCGCCTGTCACCCCCAGGTATCTCCTTGGTGGCCTTCGGGTTAGACCGGTGACAGCCCTAGGTCAGATCAACCTGGCCGTCACATTTAGCGACGACTTCGCTTCCCGGACCGAAATCATCACATTCGACATTGTCTAGATGCCTTACCAATACAACGCCATCCTCGGCCGAGCCCCGTTGAACTCCTTCGGTGCCATAGCACACTATAATTACCTATGCATGAAGATCCCCACAACCAAGGGTATAGTCACGGTGCGGAGAGATCAGGACCTAGCAAGGCATATAGAGCTAGAGGCGTTCTCACCTGCCCGCCACATCTACGCAGTCGAAGCAGACGCTGATTATCGGGCCGACACTGCCTAGACAAAATGGACACCAAAAGCCAAGCCGGAGGGCCAGCACCGGCGGGTCCCTCTTGCCGAAGCAGATCCAGAGAGGACAGTGGCCCATGTAGCCGAGCTCCCGGCCGCGAAATGCGACGCTATCCTCCAGGTACTCTGTAGCAACGTAGATATCTTCGCCTGGGGCTCTGAGGATATCCCCAGCATTGTGTAGGAAACCATCGTGCACCGCCTCACCCTGCGAGGTGATGCGACACCCAAGAAACAAAATTGCGTCGCATGTCGGTGGAACGACTGGAAGTAGCAATGTAGGAGATCGCCAAACTCTTGAAAGCAGGAGTCATCCGCGAGATCAAGTACTCCGAGTGGCCGGCCAACCTTGTCCTCGTGCAGAAAAGCACATGCAAGTGGTGCATGTGCGTCGACTTCACTGGCCTTAACAAGGCATCGCCGAAGGACGACTTCCCGTTACCCCGCATCGACCAACTTGTGGACGCTACTTTGGGCTACGAGCTTATGAGTTTTTTTGATGCCTACTCCGGGTACCATCAAATATTCATGGCAAAAGAAGACGAACTCAAGATGGCCTTCATCACCCTACTGGGCACCTATTGCTACACCCATATGTCCTTTGGCCTGAAGAATGCGGGTGGCACATTCACCCGGCTCATTACGAAGGTGCTAGTTGACCAGCTTGGCCGCAACGTAGAAGCATACGTGGACGACGTAGTGACCAAGAGCAGGCTCGAGACTTCGCACGCGGTGGACCTGCAGGAAACATTCACCAACCTGCGAGTAGACGAGATCAAGCTCAACCCTGAGAAGTGCACCTTCGACATGAAGGCAGGCAAACTCTTGGGGTTCCTCATGTCCGAAAGGGGCATCGAGGCCAACCCCGATAAAATAAAGGATGTCCAAGAGATGAAGCCCCCTTGTAGTGCCCGAGAGGTCCAAAAGCTGACAGGACGCCTTGCAGCCCTCACTCGGTTCCTGTCCCGCTTGGAGGAGTGGGACCTACCGTTCTTCAAGACACTCTGGGGGGGGGGCAGAGTCATTCAAATGAACCGAAGACTGCCAGCAGGCGTTTCTGTCACTAAAGGAATACCTCACCAAGTTGCAAAGCCTAATGAGCCCAAAGCTAGGCGCGAAGCTCCTATTGTACCTCGTAGCCTCCTCGTCTGTCGTTAGCACAGTCCTTGTCCAGGAAGACAATGGATAGCGCCCAGTGTATTACATCTCGGAGGCCCTTCAAGGTGCCAAGGCCCGATACAAAGAATTAGAAAAATTGAGTCGCCTCCTCATGGTCTCGCGTAAGCCCTGACATTACTTCCTAGCACACGCCGTGACAATCCCTACGTCCTACCCGCTAGCACTCATGCTATAAAATAAGGACGTCTCGGGCCGCATAGGCAAGTGGGCAGCCGAGCTAGCCCCCTTCGATATAACCTTTGCCTCACGCACATCCATCAATTCGTCGGCCTTAGCCGACTTCATCGCCGAGTGGACCCCGCAAGCTTAAGATCAACCGCCGAGCAAGATCGAAGGTCCTTAGATAATATACACCGACGGATCATAGTGCGCCGTAGAGGCCAGCGCCGCAGCCATCTTGGCCACCCCAGATAGGCAGAGCGTCTCCCATGCTGCCCGCCTTGACTTCCCAACAACCAACAACGCCTTCGAATACGAGGCACTACCGCCAGACATGTGAAATTCAAAGGCACTGGGTGCAAGACACATAATCATCAAAAGTCACTCTCGCCTCGTCGTAGGACACTTCGACAAGTCGTTTACAACGAGGGATCCGAAAATGTCCAAATACCTAGAGGTGGTTCGCACTGAAGCCAAGCACTTCCTTGGCATCACAGTCCAAACCATTCCACGAAGCAATAACGTGGTGGTAGGCGGACTTGTGAAGCAAGCTTGCTTCGACGAACACCCCGCGGATGTGCTATCGGCATCTGCGCACCCCATCAATTGCCCTAGAAGCACCAGGGGCTGCCCCCGAAGAACAACGGAACACTCGCCTCGCGCTCCTCGTCAACGAGGCGGATTGGCGCGATGTCATCCTCAAGTATCTCACGAGAGGAGGCACGAAGACATGGCCGAAGAAAACTACCTAAAGCAACGATCCCGGAACAACCACATCATCAACACCCAGTTGTACAAAGGGGGCGTTTGCGCCCCCTCCTGTGACGCATTTCCCGGGCAGAAGGGCAATCCCTCCTAAGGGAAATACATCAAGACCTCTGCAGCGCACATCAAGCGCCTCGAGGCCTCGTTGCGAAGACCTTCCACCAAGGCTTCTTTTGGCCAACCACGCTTCGGGACGCGCAAGACTTAGTCCGGCATTGCCAGGGCTGCCAGTGGGCCAGTCACCACTCGAAGGCGCCTGTAGCTCCGCTGCAGCCCTTGGCCCCAGTCTGGACCTTCGCGCGTTGGGGGCTCAACATTATCGGGCCATTCCCCGCAACCAAGGGCAACCTCCGTTTCGCCTTCGTCACCATCGAGTACTTTTCCAAATGGGTGGAGGCCGAACCAGTCGCCAAAATCATGGCCACGGTGGCACAACGCTTCGCACAGAAGAACATCATCTGCCACTATAGCGTGCCCTGCAACATCGTCACTGACAACGGCATGCAGTTTGATTCTACTTACTTCCGAACATTCTATCAAAACATAGGCACCACAGTATGCTTAGCATCCATCGGACACCCCGAGTCGAATGAGGCGGTCGAATGGGCCAACGACAACCTACTGGCAGGACTGACGAAGCGCCTGGTGGGCCTGCTGAGGGGCTCTGGCCTGACGAGATCCAAAAGGCATTCTGGGCACTCCGCACATCATCGACAAGGGCAACAGGGTTCTCTCCATTCAAGCTCCTGTTCTGAGACGAAACAATGACCCAGACGAGTTTGCGGTGAAGTCACTCTGGGCAACGGAGAGCGGGAACCCCGTAGACTACAACACGTCTCTAGACCTCCTAAAGAAACACCGCGTACAAGCCATTTCAACCATGATAAAGTACGCTGAAGGGCTCGCGAAGGTGTACAACAGGAAGGTCAAGATCTGTACCCTAGCACCAGGCGATATGGTACTCAAGCGAGCGACGAACCCCACATCTCTAAGCAAGCTAGAGTCCAAATGGGAAAGACCCTACATCATCACTCGAAGCACAAGAGTAGGCTCCTACTACATCGCAACACCCGAAGGGTAGCAGCTAGAACACACGTAGAATGCCAAAATCCTTCAAAAATTCTACCCATATGCTAATGTAAAAACCGACTGCGCCTGGAGAACCACTACCCGCTGGCCTTAAAGCGGCGGGAGCATGTACTTGTAATAACATTTTGGCATTTCGTAGGCACGAGTGTATAAACAGACATCGCGAATAGCCTTCGGCCTTGGTGCATACTGTATCCCTCCGCAGGCACGAGTGTATAAATAGACACCGCGCATGGTCTTCGGCCCCGGTGCACACTGTAGCCCTCCGCAGGCAGGAGTGTATAAACAGACAATGCGCATGGCCTTCAGCCCCGGTGCACACCATAGCCATCCGCAGGCACGAGTGTATAAACAGACTCCACGCATGGCCTTTGGCTCGATGCACATCGTATCCCTCCGCAAGCATGAGTGTATAAACTGACACCGCGCAAAGCCTTTGGCCACGATACACACCGTAGCCCTCCGCAAGCACGACTGTATAGACGCATATCGCGCATCGCCTTCGGCCCCGGTGCACACCGTAGCCCTTCGCTGGCACGAGTACACAGTCCAAGACGCCGCACATGACTAAAACCCCGACACGCCGCCTACTCCCAAAAAGCCAGAACACACCGAGGGGGGACGACAAGAACCTTCTCCTCCCCCTCGCAAAAAAGTTAGGGCTCCATCAGAGCCCTATCTAACAAAGTATGGGGGACAGCACCGGTTTTGCCTCCCCCTCGTAAAAATAAAAGTTAGGGCTCCTTCAGAGCCCTATCTAAAAAAGTATAGGGGACGGCATCGATTTCGCCTCCCCTTCGCAAAAAATAAAAGTTAGGGCTCCCTCGGAGCCCTATCTAAAAAGTATAGGGACGACGCAGAAGCCGCCTCCCCTCGCAAAAATTAAAAGTTCGGGCTCCTCGGAGCCCTATCTAAAAAAGTATGGGGGACGGCACCGGCTCCGTTTTCCTCTCGCAAAAAAAATAAAAGTTAGGGCTCCCCCGGAGCCCTATCTAAAAAGTTATGGGGGACGGCGATGGCTTCGTCTCCCACTCGCAAAAAATAGAAGTTAGGGCTCCCCCGGAGCCTTATCTAAAAAGTTATGGGGGACAGCGCCGGCTTCACCTCCCCCTCACAAAAATAAAAGTTAGGGCTCCCCCAGAGTCCTATCTAAAAATTTATGGGGGAAGGCGCTGGCTTCGCCTCCCCCTCGTAAAAAATAAAAGTTAGGGCTCCCAGAAGTCCTATCTAAAAGTTATGGGGACAACGGCCGTCTCCCCCTCTGAAAATCTAGTTAGGCCTCCCCCAGAGCCCTATGTTTAAAAGAATGGGGGACTGCAGTGCGAGCCGTATCCACCTCACAAAAATAAAAGTTAGGGCTCCCCCGGAGCACTATCCAAAAAGGTATAGGGGGACGGCGACGGCTTCGCCTCCCCTCACAATTGAAGTAACATTGCCACAAGATTTATTTATAACAAATCCACGGTACACGAGACACGTACATAGCCACAAATGGGAGGAACGACGCGACCTCCAAAGGAAACCTCACAAATAAAACAAGAAAACAACAATCACTCAGCACAAGTTACAACTCCGTACATATACAACACACATCATCGCCTTGCAGCTCTGCGGCACAAAGTCCCACTCCTCCGATCGCACCGCCTATGCAAGAAGCTCCTCATTGGACGCACCGGTAGCCACAAGGTGCAAGTACTCCCTCTTCGCGCCGCATGGAGATCTAGAGGAGCCCCCCGATAGAAGCCCCCTCGGGCGAGGTGGCCGAATTGGTGGACAAAGCCGATGAGGCCCCGGCCGAAAAGTTAGTGCCCCGGTGCTCCTAGAAAGCACGCATCTCTTCGCGCGCCCTCGTTGCCTTGCGCTTCTGAAAATGTCAAAAATATTGCATCGACCCCTCCAGGTTCGCTAGCTTCCACCGTTGCCACTTTGCACCGTGGTACATGACCCCCCGGTAGCATAGTTGCAAATGCCAGATGGATAGGAGGTTCCGCTCATCCTTCGTACTGCGCGGAGGGGCGGTGACTTTCATCGCTCACCCCCTGGGAGGGCGAGGGCTTCGCCGAGCAGTGCGTCGGAACAAAAGCGGCCTGTCCTAAGCAATCCAACAAGCAAAGAGCATGAACATAGCTCTAGCATACTTCAATACAGGATGGTTTATAACCATCATTTCATTCAAAATTGGAGGTAGTTACAAAAAACAGCAACCCCTACACCGAGCCCTGCTTCGGCACAAGAACCGGAGCAGGAAACACCTAAAAAGCCTACGCAAAATCTACATCTGGAATTGCTGGAGAAGGGCGGTGGGTCACACCTTGTCTCCGATGGTGGCCCCCGCTTGCCGGCGCCCTCACAGACCGCCGTAGTCTTGCCCTTCGCATTTTGCTCTAGCACCGAGCGAAGAGACTCCATCGCTGCCTCGCGACCACACGGTACCCAGAAGTCCCCTAGCGAAGGTCTTTCCCGCCTTGCGCGCCTGCCGCTGACCGGAAGCAATCTCCGGTACGGAAGCGACAGGCATGGAGCGGGCGCCGAGGGCATCAACATGCCCACAACCGGCCCTCTGCAGCGACACGAAAACCGCCGTCCAAGAGGACTTCGCACAATGGTCGCTGTAGGTTCGCGCGGTGGGCAAGCATATCTCCCCCGCGCGCTAGAGCCAATCCAGTGTCACATCGATTTGCAAAGGCTCGTGCTTCCGACGTGGCGGCACCACTCCGAGTAAGGTCACGGCGCCCTCCAGCGACTCCATGGCTTCCCGCATGACGCGAGACACCGTCTCCGAGTATTGTCGCTCCGCTTCAACCTCCACCTCAATCACACCGCGTGTGCTCTATAGGGTTCGCACCTCCTCACGCAGGTCGCAGCGCTTCCCCTCCAGCTCGACGACCCGCGCCTCTAGCTCCCTCGCTGTCACGACAAGGGCCGAGTGCTCAAAGGAAAGCGACTTGTTCCACGTATGTTCTGAGTTGACCCGCTCCTGGATCTCAGTGTAGCCATGGCGTATGTCCCCTACGAGGTGCAGGATAGCATCATGGTCTGCGCGAGGCATACCTTAGCAAAAAAGGGCCTGAGCTTAGCCTCGCGGGATTCGCCTCGATCAATCTAAACATCCGGTGCGTGGGCATGCTTCGGAAAAGCTCCTCCACGCATGGCGGGGCGGCGATGCGAGCCTCCTCCTCGCAGAAAGACGCAGCCCCGGCGCTGACCTTGAAGTTGTTGGTACACAGCGGACCGAGGCCTGCGGTACCCGCGACATCTCACGTGCCAGCAGCCGTGCCCTCCTCCTGGGCACCCGGGTGCCTGAGCCATCCTGAGACCCACCAGCACCGGAGTCACCCACCGGAATTAGAACCACTGCCCTCAGCACCCTCGTCGCTCTCTCCTGCGAAACACGTCAAGTCGGCACGATCACACTGACCAAAATGCGCGCACAAAGAGCTCATCGGTCGCATCCCGGGCAGGAACAGGTGCCTCCACCATGGTATCTTCGGATTGTGGCCGTAGACTTCCGAAGGCGTCCCAACCGAAGACTCTCTGAGGGCCAGACTCGCCACACGAAACGAGCTAGCTATCCTCTCCGCCGCCTCCGCACCCTTGGCAACAGTCACCGGAGAACCCTGGCGCGCACCAGAAGAAGAGTCTGTCGAGCTCACACGCTCGACCCGACCCAGGGGACCCCACGCTGCCTTCGGTGGACGTCTCACCATGTCCACCCTCGCACAGCAAAAGCTGCCCACGTCCCCGTCTCCAACGTATTGCATGGGCGCCGCGTCAACGGCCTCAGGACGTTCGGCTCCTCAGGCACCTGATTCTTCTTCCTCCTCCCTTCGTTGGAGTCACGCTGCTCCGCTAGGCGGACAGCCTGGTTTTGTTACGCCCGGTTCAAACGAGGCTTGTGCAGCACCAGCCCCCCCGCTTCACATGCTCCTCCCCAGTATAGGGGTCCAACAACTATTTTGAAACCCGCGCAGCCTCGTTGATTGGCATCACTACATGAGCACCTTTATACTAGGGTCAATATATATATATATATATATAAAGAGGCAATAGTCGTTACCCTTCTCGCTGTTCGATAGATCGAAGGAGGGTAGGCCACCCCTTGTCGCCTCGAGCTTCACGTCCCAACCCTACGCGAGGGGCCATACCCGAAGTGCGCAGAATTCCTCGATAAGATCCCTCGTGGAGAGCCTCCACGTCACGATCAGTAGCAGCTGGAGAAGCGCTTCCTCCCTTAACGTTTAGTCAATCTCCGGGGAGGGAGTGAGTTGAATGGGCCCTACGGTCGAGTGCAGGCCGTCGCCCACCCGGGACTTGTGTTAAAACCACCGCCGTGTCCAGTCGGTCTCCCACCAGTTCCTGGATACGGGAGCAGGCAAATACCGGAGACAGCGCACCTTCGGCTGAAAGTTGATGCTCCCGAAGTTGAGCATCTCGCAGGTATCCTTTTTCTTCTTCGGTTGACACTGCCCGTCGTGAAGATACATGAAGAGCCGATCCTCCCAGCTCGCCCCTGCGGACTGCATCACCCACTCAAACACACTAAACTTGACGATGGAGTTGGGCGTCAGCTGCACCAGCTCCACCCGATACAGCTGGAGCACACACGCCACCAACTCCACACACAAACCGAAAGCTGGCATCGAAAAGGAAACAAAGATGACAATCTCGTCCTCACGGGGCTCCGGTGTTGTCTCCGAGCCGGGGGCTCATGCCACCGAAAGGTCCAACAATTTCCTCTCATCCTTTAGGGTACGCAGGACCTGCGGTGTCACTGACGAGCGACCAAGCTTGTCGGTGTGGGCAACCACCCCACCACCATCTCTAGGCCACTTCGTCATGGCGCCGAAAAAGGCAAAGGCACCGGATCGAGGATTCTCAAAGAAGCAACGCACACAAACAACAGTGGCTAGGGTTTTCGAAATAGAGGGTAATGCCAGAAGAGGGGGGAGGGTAACTCTCCCTATTTATAGCCGCACTATGCCCACGAAACGACACAACGCAGAAGCCAAAGAGGCACGCGCCAATCATCGGATGACACGTGGGCCCTAAACGGGCCAAGGGCTACAGGCCATTTCATTGCACAGACGCCTAACGGCATCATAGCGCGGCAACCAACGGCACTTGTCTCACCCAGAGATGCGCCATTAAGACTGCCAGTCAACTAAATATGGCCGCAACAAGAATCTTTTGATCACCTGGTCGAAGGTGGTTCGACCACAACAAAAGGAGATCAACAATGTATTGCAACATCCCTGAAGGAGAGGCGTGCCAGAGGAAACAACGCAAGCACGTTTTGCCAGGCCGAAGGGGACGGTGTGCCTGGACCCTTCGGGGGAATGGCATGGTTTCAGCTGTGACGAAGCAGGACCTTGACCGCGAGGGGCTTGTAGTAGGGGCGGCCCCACCAGCCCTTACGACCCAGCGAAGACCACGGGACAGACCTCGCAACCCACGAGCAACAAGGCCCCCTATCCAGCGGGCACCAGGACCCCCATCGGGGAGGCTCCGGAGAAGACCAGGAGCCTCCCCGGAGGGTCTCTAGGGTACCTCGAAGCCAGGAGCAGCGGGCCCTCCAGCGAGCAGAAAGGCCCCCCCCTCGGGGGCACCAGGAGCCCCTTCGGGGAGGCTCCGGAGAATACCCGGGGCCTCCCCGGGGGGTCTCCAAGGTACCTCGAGGTCAGGAGCAGCGGGTCCTCCAGGGCTACATCGGCAGCCCCACGCGTCCCTCCGGGATGCCCCAGATGAAGCCCGAAAGCCACTAGAGGGTCACCAAAGCACCGCAAGGTCAGGAGCGGCGGTTCGTCCGGGCTACCTCGGGTGAAGCGGAGGACGCCCAGGGCCCCCTCGCCCTGGGGGCATCTTATACCCTAGGAGGCGCCCTGGACCAGGTGCACCAACCCGGTGGACCGAGCCCTGGGGAGTCCATCGTGGGCTGAAGGCTACGTACAGGAGGAGAAAAAGTCCCTACAGCCCCTACGCGTATATGGCCTTTTTAGGGATATGATAGTAATGTCAAGTACCGTGTTAAGGAGGTTATAAATAGCTGTCTTCCCCCATGGAACAAGGTAGAGACATTTCTTTGGAGTAAATAATACACACATTTTCCTAGCAACTGGTCCCTTCACCTGAGGACACCCTTATCACTTTGAAAACACCGGGGGTCTCTATCTCTTACTGTCTAGCCATCTTTTGCTACAATATAACGTGAATTGTCATTACAGGTAGGCAGGCGTGCTTTTCTAATGTATTGAGGAACATGGAACAAATATGTTAAAGCATGCATGTTTGTTGTCCATGCATGCATATCACATTTGCACCAGAAATATTATGGCAGGCGTACGTATGGTCTCGTGCGGATTTAAGATATACATGCACAAGTTGGCAATTGTGTGCTTATTTGAATATAAAAGGATCAACTCAACCTACAGTACTATTCCAGCTAGGTCCTTTAAATTGACGGAAAATATATATTTTTTCTTCTAAAAACAAATTCTGCCTCTAAAAGACTATTACCTTTTCTATCGTAATAATTAATGTAACCTTGCATGGGATTGCGAAATAAAAACCAGCTTAAAAAAAGAAAATAAAATAAATCCGGACTGAAAAGATCTTGCCCTTGTTTATCGACATCCCAACCTTCAAATCTGGTAACCAATGTGTGGACATCTCCCGTCTTGCTGCTTGATTTATCAGTTTTGACCAAGTCAATTGCTTGATGTCATCAACTTAATTGGGGCCCAAGTGCATGCTTGATACTTCTGCCACAACTCACATCACATGCATATATACAATAAAATACAACGCAACGTTGGACCATAGTAATCGCGACATTACAACAATGATACATGCTAATATGCTATATGCTATATATATATATATTCTTGTGATCCTCATGTGAGCTACGGTTGCCGTCTGTACTCTGAACATTTGCAAATCCGGCCCCTATTTCCCCGAGCACAATCAGCACGAAATATGTGGTTTCAAATTTAGCTAAATCCTAACTCAATCCTCCTCGTCCAAACGGAGTCCCACCTTGAACAGTTAGTTCCCTGTCCTAGCATCACTGTTCAGCTAGTGTGAAATACTGGACTACGCTGGCGGCTGTGGTGATTGCCAAGCTGAAGACATGTGATACTCGACCGGCAATATATAAAGGTGCGTGCGAACCTCGTGCAAATAAAGATAGAACCAGAAGCAGCCAGAAAAAGGCTAAATTGGCGTCCTATTTTGATTATTTTGGCGTACGTAGCCCTGTAGGTGCTAGCATCTTAGCTTCGCGTAATGACCATGACAGCTTTGTTAAGATGCTTCGACTTGGAGCACGCGATGACGATGTAGACCGCGTGCAGGTTTTCTTCGATCCGGAAATTAGACACCCATACGTACGTACTGTCTCAGTTGTAGCCTTGGAGGTTTCGCTAAAAAGACGCACGACCTAGCTATAGCTAGTTCAGTTGGGCCATCATCGGAAGGCTATACGGGACGATGAAGCATTTTCTTTTCTCCTTTTGATGTTAGGAATTGTAACAAAAATTTCTCCGGTAATTGGTAGCTAGCTAAGCTTATCGACATTTTAGCCTTAATTCTATACCGTTCCTACTTTGTGAGAAACAAACTCGATTTTTGTACAACTTTGAATCGGAAAGCTCCTTACATGCCATTGAATGTTTTGCTAATCCCTGGCCTGCCATCGAAAAGTTGTCTGTCCCTACGCCCTCTCTTGTACTCGGATTTCTCAAATTCAATTTTTCTCTGTGAAAACACCGTGCTATTATCTGGATCAGTAGATAGCATTCATAGATATATTACTGAATTATTTCATACACGATGTAAACTGAACCAAACAATATATTACAGACATCAAAGTGACATAGACCGCATTGGGTCGAGTTTGAAAATAAGGGATGAACAAGCCAAATGGTTACAATGCAAAGGTAGCAAAAGCAGTAGCGGAATCAAAAGGGTAGAGTGCATCTCTCGCATGCGAGCGGGGAACTCATGCGTCAATATTAACCAAAGACCTGGATAATATTGGATGCATGCAAGCACCAATGGAGTCAGTTAGACTGAGGCGAGACCCAGACTAAACGAACTACACTACTATTCGTCATCTCTGGGGGCTCCAGCTTCGGGATCCTCGTAGTATGCGTAGTCAAAATGAGTTCCTACTTCTAAGGGTTTAGGGGAAAGAGCGAGAATGAGCACAACTTCCGTGCTCGCGAGCCAACACGCAGAATATAATATTAATACATGCAAGGCTTAACAAGGATGACTCACGTTCTTTTATTTGCTTAAAGTAGCATTTTCAACAACAATATTTAGAAATTTCTAAGACTTAGCAGTTTGAGCAAATCTCATTTTTAAAAGAGATATTGTGCAATATTAATAACAGCGAAGGTTACCTCCATCTTATGCTTAATTTTGATTGAGTCACCTCCATATATTAACATCTTTCGGGTACGACGACCTAGGAAAAATCCAAACCTCGGGTTAGGTGAGTCGACACTATAATCATCCCATCCACAAGGTTTTATAAATAGAACAAACTTAAGTTAAGTTTTCATGTCCGCCTTTTTGCAGACATGGGTGTTTAAGCAGCTTTAAACTCTCGAGAGGTTGCACACTGTACCCACAAGAAACAATCATACTCATTACCCTACATGATTCCTTAGTCATTTGTTGAGCAATCGTCACATTAACCTTTCAAATTATCTCGCCCCTTAGTCATTTCACCCATATGGGCCATGCCCATAAGTTGTGCGAATATTCACCTCGATGAGTTAGCGTGGTGGATTGCACCACAACGTCTAGAGAGACTGGCAGCTTCACTTTGCATTGGTATCCCATTCAAGCCGGACCGTATCCAGTGCTTGCACGATCCCGTTACCCCTCTAGTGAGACGACATTTAGAGTTTAATAAATTTACTAAGCCAAGTTGTTCTTTACAGACTTGTGGTTGTACTTGTTTTACACGGGAGGTTATGACAAGATTAAGTCCTTAATCCATCTGGTTCATACCACATACCAACCACTCTCATGCTCTGACAGCACCCATCACCATACCATCCGCCCAGGTGAGTTAACAACAATTTAATAGAGTTTTTGGGAACAAGATACATTACCACAACATTCCAGTCATTTACCCACAATGATAGCCCAAAATCACTTTCATGTTTAAAAGATGATGATTGGGCTGGTACTTAAGCAAGGCTAGCATGTCGCTTAAATACGACCTATAACTAGTAATTACCACATAGTTACTAAGGTGACATAGAATAATGGATTCAATTGACAAAGGATGGTATAATAATTAACTATCATCAAATGGATATTTAACTACCTTAAGATTTAACATATATTTTCTTAAAGAATTAAAGCATGCAATTTTAATAATTTAAAGGAATATAATTTGTGTAAAATATAGGTTCAAACGATCAAAATATTGACTCGCCTGGAGTGAAGGGGAGAGAGTATTGAAAGTATTGTGCTTGATCAAACTAGAGATCTCCCGCGTCTTCGAACTCTATTCGGACGAACGAACTAGAAAGAATGAACAGGCAAAGAGAACAAATAAATACACAAAAAATAGAAAATGAACTCCAAGTTAAATAAGACTAGTGCCATTAGAAGGTCATGAATTTAGACAAATTTAGAAATAAAAATCACTAGAATCAGAGTTATAACTAAGGATAATGGAGCTTCTGAAGTTCTAGAACTGAGCACCGCCCGGTTCAGTCTTTATTCGTTTCAAGTAATGTGGCTTGAGTAATCGTTCGTTTGATTTTTCCTGTTTCGACTACTATTGGCTTTGAGTGCCGGTTGCGAAACATTAAGTTTTCTAGATACATATTATGGCTACCATCAGATTAATATGCATCTAGAAGATGAAGAAAATATCGTATTTATTACTCCATTTGGAATATTTTGCTATGTCAAAATATCATTTGGTCTAAAAATCTTGGCGCTTCTTTTCAACGCTTGAAGCAATCGACTTTTCACCTCAGTTAGGCCGAAATTTGGAAGCCTATGTTGATGATCTAGTCATAAAAGCATCAAGAGGCTTAATCATGTATCATACATGTGATGTATGTCATAGTACTCCAACATGTACATGCTACAAGATTGGTGAAATACAGCGCATGCAGCATATACGTGGGAACAAGGCTTGTGCAGGAGTTGAGGCTTATTGCAGGTGCAAACTGCCACATCGCCTATGGTGCAAACATGCTTATGGTCACCTCTCATGTGGCCGTGAACGTACTTGTCCCACAGGTGGATCTCGAACTTCCTCACGCCATCCATTGTGTGAGCTACATGGGATCGAACCTTGGTAATCTTCTTCTCCATATAGGCAAAGGTAACACCCGAGTACTGCTTCCTTTCGTCCAAATGCTACTTGGCCATCATTGCCCTATTAACGAAGTAACCGACCATGCGGTTACATGTCTTGTCGACAGCGGCGGTGATGGGTAGGGCACATACCCGTTTCAACACGCCATTGTCGACCTTGGACTAGTCCCCTGAAGGTTGAATTTATTTCCATTCCAAAAAATAGCACATGTATCATAGGAGTACTTTGGTTTGTTGCATCGTGCATGATGTTGTTTCTTACGCGTGTAACCAAAGTCTAACTTTGAGTGGCCTTGCGCAGTATGTCCATGACCGTGGATGTAAAACCCTGGCTATTCGGAAGCCAAAATATTACCTAAAGAATCTACATACAACCACAATGCGGAAGAATTTAATCTGAACTTCTATAATCAATCGAAGAGTTCAATGGTAATACTAGCATAACAGGAATAAATAATGAATCCATCAGCATATAAACAGTGAGAACTTCAGAGAAGCCACTAACAGCAATTACCAGAACTAAATAACAGGTAGTCTTAACCTTATTTATTACAGTTCCTCATTTGACAACTAAAAGACATAATCGAACTTAACAAGGAAGATGAATAATGGTGAACTGAGTGAAATGTGCTTGACTAATCCCTACCCACAAGGCCATCATCAACGTTCACCTAAATGAATACAGAAAGCAAGAATGAGTCCAAACTCAGCAAGTACCATACAAGATAAATCAAGCATAGAGTGGACAAGCCAACTCAATTGAAGTATGAACAATTTTTGGAACACGTACATGAAAGAATGGAATGAATACATGAATGAATGTAATGAAAGGATGCATTGAAGGAATGGACTGCTCAACAGCTTATACCGGTATAGCGAGTGACACACCCATCGGTGCTCACTTAAGCCCGTACTTAACAAAGTCCAGGGATCCAATCACCGTATGAAGAATGTTTCATACGAGTGTCCTAAATTGCCCACATTGGAGTGGTGGCCAACATTGCCCACATTGGAGTGGTGGGTCTTACGTGCCCATACTGGAATTGATGGGACTTACAATTTTCCACTTCCGTGGTCAACATGAAACAAATGCGTGAACGGAATGAACTTCATGCAATGAACTCTTATCACATCATAATGAAGAATTATACATGGCATACGAACATGAATAACAAGACTAACAATTTATTCACACACAATCATCACCATTCATTATGATAAGACAAGGTACTTGCCTTCCGCGCTGTGACGTGTTAGGAGGCAACGAAGGTGCCTCTCCACTCACCGCTTCACCGCCTACACAAATATTTATTCGAAATAAGGATAACAAGTTAAGACAAACTAAAAGTGTCCTACCATAACCCTCTAACTATCCAACACAATCAACGGGTTCAAACTAACAATCTAACTAATCAGCCAGATTACAGCCCTACTGGGCAGTGGTACAATAAAAATCATAATTAAATATCTGTAACTCGGAATGACTTAAAACCAGTGCTAAATGAATCATAACGAACCAGGCTATGAAACTCTGGTTGACGGGGTTCTCTGATTCGGCCAAAACAGTTGGCTAAACAGCTGTTGAAAATAACTGACACACATCTGTCCAGATTACAGAACAGCAATAGATAAAATGGCATAACTTTCATTCTACTGATCCAATGGAGGTGATATTTATCAACCTGGAATCATGGTGAAATTATCTTCAAAAACCGTTTTGGGTGGCCATCCTGTATCTGACTCTAACTAGATCAAAACCGAGGAACAAACCGACAATCCCCAATTCTCAGACAGACAGAACAGCGCGCGGTTAAAATTTCATAACTTTTGATTGCCAACTCTAAAAATTGTGTTCTTTATCAACTTAGAAAGCCGACGGAATTCTCTACAACATTAATTTTGGGTAGCCTTTCTGATTCGGCCTCTAATAATTAATAATGGTCAGACAAGCAAACTGCCAAATCTGGCGCAAGGGGAAGGAGAAAGTGGCGCACGGCAAGGAGGAGGGTGGCGGCTCCAAGTGGGGGAAAGGGGGAAGGGGGTTTAGTGTTTTTGGGGGAAGGTCATCCCCCCTTTGGCCAGCCCCCTCTTGGGCCACATGGGCCGTGGCCCAATGCTCAGGTTGTCGGGAATTCGCGGAAACCCCATTGAGATCACTGAAAATTGTAATCCATGTTTAACTCTTTCTCCCGAATACTCTCCTATTCACCCGAATAAATTTCGGGGTATTACATTCTACCCCCCTTAAACAGAATTCGACCCCGAATTCTATCTGCTGTTCTACTCAAAGGGCATCAACAATTAGCTTGCGGGACTCTAGCTCCCAAGTCGCTTTCCGCTCGGTCTAATGCGTCCACCGCACCTTTACTAACTAACGTTTTACGCTGTATTATTCATCTCGATCTTTTCGAAACCACCCCACAGGCAGGACTCGATAGCACGGTCTGACTCGACGGTCTGACTCGTGGTTCGACGGTTCTAATGAAATCTCACGCTCCATATGCCTCAAGTACTCCTTCGACACCGGGTTGCACAAAACATTATATACCCTGCGCAGGACACGAGACGGTCCTAGCGAAACTCTGCCTTCCAAAATCACTGCAGCTTCCAAAAATGAACCTTTGTACCTTAGGCCACTCTTCTCTTCGGTACCAAATCACACAACCACACAAAACACCTGGAACTCTTGTTCCACGTCTCAATCAGTTCTTTCACCTTAATAAGGAGCACAACCGTAAACCAGGAAGGTAAAACAGAACTCGTCTTTAAACAACTATTTTGCAAACAGAACCCAACTTGAAAATAAAATATTCTCATCGTAACCGTGCATTAACAACTCCCTACCAACAGAATCAAATCCAAGGTTGGAGATTTATCTCGAGAACCTTTTCCATTTCCCAAGTAAACAATTTGCAAATAAACACCACGACAACTAAAGGAGAAATCACTCGAATGACCAAACCAAAAGCTTCTTGCGGTTTGTCTGAGTTGGAAAGAATCAACATGCCAACACAGCACCAACTCAAATTGCAGAAAACACCAGTCAATAACACAAGACTCGAACGAGAATCAAGAAAATACCTCATTATCTGATGAAACATCATTTTCCACATTTTCTCACTTCTAGGAATAAACTTTCTCTCGAACCTTGAAATTCGAATTCATCGCATACCACATGAGCTTAAACCTTTTAATTGAACATCCTCAAATTAGGCTCAAACTGAAATACATCATCCACACCATTGTGGAGAGGCTCTATTGAATCCTCCGAATACTCTAGGCATCTCGTTCTACTAATCAACATTAATTGATTGAAGGCACCCAAAGCGCCACAAAATTGATCCCACCCAAACACATTACCTCTAATTTTCAAGAACAACTCAGAATCCTTAGCACACACGCTCATGTACTACATCAGAAAGGTTCTATCAATGATCATTCCACTACCCAGAAAACTTCATTATTCCACTCTCTCTACACACAATCATTGTGTGACCAAAGATCTAGCGTAAAAGTTGAGCCAGTTTAACCTCCAAGACCTCTACAATAAATTTTCAATCGTAACAGATTGGAAAATCTTCGGATTGAATCTCCAACATTACCACAATTCTAACATACTCATTTATTGACATCCTCAGAAATTCCCCACATAATCACGCAATACTATCCAATTGCGTAACTCTATAAAATTAATCAATGTCTCTATGCCTTTGATAATCCCCAACCTTTTAACACGACTTGAAGTTCTAGAATTCCTCTATACCATAGGTTCTACTCAGTTGTATCACTCATCAGACTTACTTCGAAACCAAACATTCCATATGCATCAAATTTCCTCCAAGAGGTACAGATCAAAACCCATTCATCTTCTACTGCTCATCCAATACCTTGGTAGAAAAATCTCACCACTTTCATTACTTAACCACCACCAAACAGTTGCCAAATTACACTTTGTAAAACTTTACAACATAAAACTGTTAAGTCTTTCTCTAAAGAAAGAGGCGAATAAGGACAAATTTCGTCACATAAGAAAACGTTGCCCCTCACAGCGAGCACGAAACCAAAAGAAATAATATGGTAACGGGAATCTTCGAAATACAAAAGTTAAGTTCACAGATGAGGGTACACATCCTCGAAAAGAGAATTAACAAGTACCGACCAATAAGAAAATGACATTGCGATTAAAAATCGTGACTCTCTTGCGGAAAGAGCACAAAGTTTAGACTGATTCAAATAATCACAAGTTACAAAACTTGACTCAAATTTTCAAATACTCCTACTGCACTCCTTCCTTTAATACTGAAATTGATCCTTTGACTAACAACATTTTGCTACAACAAACAAGATAAGATTTTTTTTAGTCCAAACCACAAGATCTAATTAAGAATCAAAAAAATCCTTCAACATGTCATATTTGCTCAGAACAGTTCAACAACCCATAAAACGTGGGATCCAAATGATCTCAGCCACAAAAACTCAAAACTTTTTTTCCTTTGCAGAAATTCACGAGAATCAATGGATTAATTTACTCTCGAAGAAATCAACAAAAATTTCCATTGCTTGCAACCTCTATTTGCGAACTCAAACCAGGGAGCCTTTAGAACTAAATCACTCAAAAAATTTAAGAAGAAATAGGATACCTCTATGCACCATTTTATTTAAAATAATTTTAATCAAACTCACAACCACAATTAGAAAACACCTTGAAGGACTCGTGCGGAAAGGTTTGGTTGAATCTTTCTCAAAAGAAGAGGCACATGAAAACGATTTTAGCCAACTAGAAAATCGTTTACCACTCGCAAGGAATACATAACCAAGGGGAAAACCAATTAGGCAAAGAACTCGGAAAATATATGTGAAGTCCACAGTTGAAAGCATAGGCTTCACAAGAAGAGATTATCAGACTTTCACTGATAAGAACCAACGAGCATTCAAGATCAAAGCACTCGCACCACTGAAGAACCATTATAACTTTGCAACTTAACGCTTTACTCGAACAAACTTCATTTACCACATAAAACTAAAAACTCCCAAATATCTTTAACACAAAACTTGAGATTTGACTATTTTAGAAATTTCACGAAAGACAATCAATTTTCTTTCTCTATAAAAGAATCAACATTACCCTCACATTATTGTTCATATCATTAAGACCAAATACGTTTATGCTTGGTAATATTCAATTTACCTCACTATCGCATAAATAAACCCTCTAAAGGGAACATAACAAATCGCGTCATAGAAATCTTCAGCATCAAATGGAATTGTAATGATGACTTTTCCTAGAAAAGAAACCTAGTAGGAAAACCACAAAGCTGAAACAAACCTCTCACACAACACCACAAAACATTAGAAATGGGGTTCGACACTTTTTGTCAAAGAGATGTTCTAAACTCCAACACTCCAACTACCCCAAAAGAAACGAGTAGAGTCAAAATATTTCTTCAATAAACTTTGTAAAAGATAATTCCCGTTCTCCAAAATATCAAATGGTTAACCAAGTTACCTTGATCAACAAGAGAGATAGGTCCCTCATAAAAGAATGATCTTGACAGTAATAACGTTTACAAGCAGCAAAGGGAGCTCAGCAGTCAGTAAGACAAGAGTTATTTGAAAAATAAATAGGGACGAGAGAAACCGTAGCCAACCATTTTGTTTGATTACGATCTACGACTTATCCGCAACATAGCACTACAAAAGGGTTTTATCACTATTCTTGAAAAGGGATGCATTAAACTTCAACAAGCGGAATGATCCAAAAGAAATACACGAGCCAATACTTTCGTGTTAACGAACTTGCAATGAAACTCTCATGATACAAACTATCAAACGAGTAAATGAGTCGCTCTTTTCCAATGAGAAAGAAGGAACAACCATGGAAATATCAATATTGCCAATTGACGAAGATCACTTGTAGTAAAAGCAGTTCAACAATCGAAAAAAACATTAATAGTTTTAAAGAACCATTGAATCTCATCAACTTCCAGTAACCATGAACTCAAGAGAAATTCATCCACCACCACCGGACAAGAATTTGTCAAATTCAGAAATCAAAGAATAGAACAACTTTCTAAAGTTACCCCAAAAAAAATATGCAAGGTCAATGCACACTTAATAAAGAACTTGCAAAAGAAATCTCCCAATGCCCGAAATTTCAAACGTGCAAATGAGTTAAATTTTCCAACAAGGGTAAAACAGAACTTCCGTGAAAAGATAAATCTTGCAATTTAACTACGCTCACGTGGAGCAGAAATATCACAATAATCGAAAGAACAATAATTGTTTCAAAGAACGGTCAGAGATATACTGGAGCTTTCCCACTTCATTAAAACCCCCCATTCAAAAGAAACTCATGAACTGCAAGAAACTAAACCCAGGAAACCAGATACAAGCTCGAGAAAGACAACAAATTCATCAACGAGCTCATGCTCAACCCAGAACATATGTGTAATACCCCGAAGGTGATTCGGCTTATTAGAAGAAGTTTCGGAAGAGGGAGCTAATCGAAAAACCAGAATCATCTTTTCACCGGGGGGTTTTCTGTGATTTTACGGCAACCTGGGCCTGGGCCACGGCCCAGGAGGGCCCCATGTGGTGGCCGGCCATAAGAGGGGGGGTTCCCACCCCCCCAAACCCTAAACTCCACATTTCTCTCCCCCTCCCCCCTTTGGAGCCGCCGCCCCCCTTCTCCCTTGCTATACACCTCCTTGTACATCGATTTTGGGTAAGATACGTTCGTTTTCTGTCCTATCCATCTCTTAGAAAGTTGTAGGTATTGTTCTTAGCTTTCCGTAGCCACCGAGATCACGTGATTCCGCCTTACGGTTTAGGAGATATGTTTTTTTTAGTGCGCGCTGTTCTGTCTGTCTGACGAGAAGGATCTGTCGGCTTGATCCTAGCTTTTGATTTAGTTAGATGCATTTACAGAACCTCCACCCAAATAAGTTATTATAGCCCTTTAAATTATCTTTCCAAGCTGATAAAGATCATCTCCATTGGATCTGTATAATGAAAGTTATGATATTTTCTTTACCACTGTTCTGAATTCTGGGCAGATAAATATTAGTATTTTCATCTATTGTTTAGACTACAGTAGAGGCCGAATCTGGGGTTTTTCCCTTCCAGAGTTTTATTCCTGGGAACGTTAGCTTTCTTTTGGCACTGAGATCAGGACAATCCGATCTGTAGTTTGGGAGATATGAATTTTTGATTACGAACTGTCCGGTCTGTCTGAAAACTGAGGTCACTAGGTTTGTCCCTCGGTTTTGTTTAAAGTAGAGGCCGAATCAGAACCTTCACCCAACTAAGTTATTTTAGCCCTTAAAATTATCTTTCCAAGCAGATAAGAATCATTCTCATTGGATCAATAGGTTGAAAGTTATGCCATTTTCTTTATCTCTGATCTGTATTCTGGACAGACGTAGATGGGTTGTGTTTAGATGATAATTAGCCCTCTGTTTTCGCCGAATCAGGGGATTCCGCCAACTAATGTTTTGTAGCCTGATCTGTTAAGATTCAGTGAGCATGGGTTTCATATCTTTTAGTGTTACAGATAATTAATGGTGAATTTTCTCGTACGACTGCCAGAAGATAGGTAATCTGGACTTTTAGTGTAGAAGTCAAATTGAACCTTTGGGCGTGTGGGTTGATTAGAGAGTATTGTAGAACACCGGTAGCAGTGTTATATCATTGTTCTTATTTTTGAAAACATGTTTGTGTAGGCGGCGAGGCATCATGTGTGGGAACACCTCCGTTGCCTGCTAACGAGTCATAACGCGAAGGCAAATCTTGTATGTTAACTGGTGTTGAATTCAAAGGAATGCATAATGATATGTTGTTTACATGAATGTTCTTGTGCTTTGTTCATGGTGTTGTTATACTGCAAATGACTAGTGTGGCCTTATTGGTACATTATGTTGAGTGTGAATACATACTTATACTTGTTTACACATGTTGTTGAATGCCATGTATCTTTTCCACTAATGTGTGATATTCATTTATACCATGAGAAATCATCATGTTCATTCATAAAATTCATTATGACCACGGAAGTGGATTCTTTTTGGTAAGTCCCATCAATTCCAGTATGGGCATTTGAAAGACCCATCAATTCCAGTATGGGCATTTGAAAACCCATCAATTCCAGAATGGGTACGTGTGATCCACCATTCCAATGTGGGCCACGTTGGACTGCCGTATGAAATGTTCTTCATACGGTAACTTTAAGTGAACACCGACGGGTGATTCACTCGCTATACTGGTATATGCAGTCGATAAGTCCATACCTTCAATGCATTCTTACATTTCATCCATTCATGTATTCATTCCATACATACATGTATGTGTTCCAATAATTGTTCGTAATTCAACTGAATTGTGTTGTCCACTCCATGCTTGATTATTCTTGTTTAGTACTTGCTGAGTCTTCGACTCACCCTTACTTTCTATGTTTTAATTAGGTAATTGAGGAGGACGACAAGATGATTTGGTGGGGAAGTTCGGCACACTACACTTCACTTTTATCCAACCAGAATAATTATTATTACCTTTCAGTCAAGCCAACTTGTTAAATAAATTTCCAGATTTGTAATAATCCAACTTTGGTATTGCTTGACTGTTCGTGGTATTATATCTGTTTATCCATTCTTTTCCATGAATCTGGTGATCGTTTATTGTCATTCTTTATAAATTATTGTTGATTGAATATGTATAATCCAGCTTTAATGCTATTCTTAGTAGTTTGATAGTTTTGCGTGACATCTTGGCTTCCGAATAGCCAGGGTGTTACAGTTGGTATCAAAGCGGGCTTTAGGTCCGTGGTTCATTCAAACATATTAAATTAACACACTATGCATATTAGGAGGGGTTGGGTAAACTGTTGCTTCCGTATTTCAATTGTGGTGACTCGAGTATTGAGTCGTTGTTAAATTGTGTTGTGCTATGATGTGTTAATCCATGATATGATGTGATAACCTCTATCTATGAAATTATTCTATGATCGTCATGAGATGATCCGATATAAATATATATATTCATAATTGATTGCATTAGTTATGCGTTTCGCTAGCGGGCGTTGATCAGTTGAGTTCGTGGTTGATGTCCTGGGTTTTGCCAGGCTACACCACTGTTTGTAGTATGATATTAGAGAACTTCTTACCTCTGTTCCATAAGCTCTGTATTGAGCATGAGCTCATTGATGAACTTGTTGCCTTTCTCGAACTGATATCTGGTTTCCTGGTTGTGGTTTCGGCGATTCGTGAATTCTTTTGAAATTGGGGTTTTAATGAAGAAGGCAAGCTCCAGCAGTTCTCTGACTCGTTTTTTGAAACAAATATTGCCCTTTCGACTATTGTGATATTTCTGCTCCACGTGAGCATAGTTCAAATACAAGATTCCTCTTTTCACAAAAGACTTGTTTTACCCCTGTTGGGGAAATTTAACTCATTCGTTCGTTTGGAATCTCGGTATTGGAAGACTTCTTTTGCAAGTTCTCTATCAAGTGTGTATTGATCTTGCATATTTCTCTTGGGCTGCTTTAGTAAGTCGTTCTCTTTCTTGATTTTTGAATTTGATAAATTCTTGTCCGGTGGCGATTGATGAATTTCTCTTGGGTTCATGATTTTGGTAGACGAGTTTAAATAGGCCTTTAATGGTACTCCGAAAACATTATTGTTTTTCGATTATCAAATTGTTTTTACTACGAATGATCTTTGTAAATTGGCAACATTGATATTTTCATAGTTGTTCTTTCTTTCTCATTGGAAAAGAGCGACTCATTTACTCGTTTGATGGTTTGCCTAATGAGAATTCTTGTTGCAAGATCGTTAACACGAGAAAACATTGGCTCAATGTATTCCTTTTGGAACCCTCTGCTTGTTGAAATTTGATGCATCTCTTTTCTGAAGAAAAGCGTTAAAACCCTTTTGGAGTGCTTGGTTATGCTTAAGTCGGGGGTTGCACCCAAACAAAGATTGTGGGCTACGGGTTTCTATTAGACCATATTTGTTTTTCAAAATAGTTTCTTGCCTTTACGGTCATGGAGCTCTCATTCTTTGTTTGTGAGCGTTATTCTTGATAAGATCGTTCTCTTTATGTTAGCCCTATCTCTCTTGTTGATAAGGGCAGCTCGGTTATCCGTTTGACAGTTCGGAGAATGAAAATTTCCTTTCACAAAGTTCATTGAAGAAAATTTCGACTATGTTCATTTCTTTGGAATATTTGGAGTGTTGGAGTTTAGAACCTCCCTTTGAAAAGAAAAGTATCGAAACCCCATTTCTCTACAGTTTTGTAGTGCTGGGTGTGATGTTTGTTCAACTTTGTGGTTTTCATACCAGAATTCTTTTCTAGAATAAGTTGTTATTACAATTCCATTTGACGCTGAAAATTTTTATGACCTGATTTGTCATGTTCCCTTTAGAAGGTTTATTGACACGATCAGTAATGTGAGAGTAAGGTTGATTCTTTTATAGAGAAAGAAGTTTGACCACCTTTCTTGATGTTTCCAAAATGATTCGATTTCGAGTTTTGTGTTCATGACCTATTGGAGGTCCCGATTAATTATGATAAGCGAAGTTTGCCACGTAAAACGATTTGTTGCGAGTTATAATGGTTCTTGATGATGCAGCGTTTTGATCTTGAATGCTCGTTGTTCTTATCTGTAAAGATCCGACATTCTCTTCTTGTGAGGCTCATGTTTTCAATTGTGGACTCCACCTAAGTTCAATGAGTTCATTGCCTAAATTTTCTGCCCTTTTCACTCAAAAGATTTCGAGTTTCAATCGTAATGCCGTTTTCTTATCGGTTGTTATTTGCTATTATCTTCGAGGAATGTGTTCCTCAACCACGAACTTAGTTTTCGTTTTCCAAGATCACCTTTAGCAGAATATTTCTTTTGGTTTCTTGGCCGCCGTGGTGAGCAACGCTTTCCTGTATGAATGAACTTGTTTTTGTTCGCTTCTTCCTTTGGAGAAAGGATCACGATTACGTGTTGCAAAGTGGTTGCAAAGTGTAAGTTTGACCACTGTGTAGTGGTGGATGAGTAATCGTGGTGGTGATAATTTGTTAACAAGTTATCGGAGGAGTTGTAGAATGTGAAATGATTTTGATCTGTATCCCTTGGAGGGAAATTGATTCACCTGAGATGTTTGACTTCGAAGTAAGTCTGAAAAGTGTTACGGCTGATTAACACCTGGTATAGTGAAATTCCAGAACTTGAATTCAGGATTGAAAGGTTGGTGATTATCGGAGGTATGAAAACCTTCATTGAATTTTTAGAGTAACGCAATTGGATAGCATTGCGAGATGGTGTGGGTGATTTCTGATGATGTCAATGAGTGAGTATGTTAGAATGGTGGTAATGTTGGAGATTTAATTCGGTGATTTCACTATCAGTTATAAGAGCAATCTGTTGTAGAGGTTTTGAAAGTTAAATCTGGGCTTTGCATTTGTTTATGCTAGACCTTTGGTCACCTACTGATTGTGTGTATAGAGGGTGGAATAAATGAGTTTCCCGAGCATGTTTATGCTAGGACCCTTTTGAAGTAGTACATTAGCATGTGTCTTGACGATTACGAGTTGTTCTCGAAAATTTGAGGTAATATGATTGTGTGGTATCTATCCTGTGGCGCTTTGGGTGCCTTTAATCAAATTAAGGTTGAATAGTAGAACGAGATGTCTAGAGCAATCGAAAAAAAAAGTTCAATGGAGTCTCTCCACCATGGTGTGGATGATGTATTTCAGTTTGAGCATAATTTGATAATGTTCAATTAAGAGGTTTAATCTCTTGAGGTATGCGATGAATTCGAATTCCAATATTGGAGAGAAGTTTTACTCCTCGAAGAGAGAAGCGGAAGAAAGGATGTTTTCTTGGAAAATGATGCATTTCCTTGCTTCGTTTGGGTTTTGTCTTTGTTGATAAGTGTTTTCGCACTTTGAGTTGGGGTAGTGTTGGCATGGTGAATCTTTCGATTCGATCGGAGTAAAAGAAATATTTGATTTGAGTATTCAAGCAAATTTCTCTTTTAGTTTCGTGGTGTTCTTTCGCAAATTGATTCATTGGAAGTGGAATTGCTTTCTTGATGAATTGTCACATTTGGGATTTAACCTTTTGGTGAAGAGTTAACATTGCGTGGTTGCGATGAGAACTCTCTATTTTTTCGTTGGATTCTCTTCATTTCGTGAGAGAAGAAATTAGGAAGGCGGCTTATCGCTTTGACCGTCACGGTACTTACGCGAAATGCATAGCGTAAGGTGCGTCTTTGGTCTTGAGTGAGCAGCAAGGACTATTCAAAGTTGGAGATTAAGTTAAAACCGTTGACCATCGAGTAAGGTCTTACCTTCAATCCTCTTCGTTGAGTGTACCTAGAAAGTCCAAGTTGATTGTTAGGTGCGGCGTCGCTTCACATCTTTGCTTTGTGGTTTCTCTATTCCGAGAGAGAGGCCACTTGGGAGATAGAGTCTCGCATGCGCGAGCAATATCCAGACCCGTTTGTTTGTGGTACAGGTTAAATCTGTTGATTTCAACTCCTTGGAAATTCGTTCTGGTATTAGTTGCCGGTTAGAATTCGAGGTCGAATTCCGTTAAGGGGGGTAAAATGTAATACCCCGAAGGTGATTCGGCTTATTAGAAGAAGTTTCGGAAGAGGGAGCTAATCGAAAAACCAGAATCATCTTTTCACCGGGGGGTTTTCTGTGATTTCACGGCAACCTGGGCCTGGGCCACGGCCCAGGAGGGGCCCATGTGGTGGCCGGCCATAAGAGGGGGGGTTCCCACCCCCCCAAACCCTAAACTCCACATTTCTCTCCCCCTCCCCCCTTTGGAGCCGCCGCCCCCCCTTCCCCCTTGCTATGCACCGCATTGTACGTCGATTTTGGGTACTATGCGTTCATTTTCTGTCCTGTCCATCTCTTAGAAAGTTGTCGGTATTGTTCTTAGCTTTCCATAGCCACCGAGATCACGTGATTCCGCCTTACGGTTTAGGAGATATGATTTTTTTAGTGCGCGCTGTTCTGTCTGTCTGACGAGAAGGATCTGTCGGCTTGATCCTAGGTTTTGATTTAGTTAGAGGCATTTCCAGAACCTCCACCCAAATAAGTTATTGTAGCCCTTTAAATTATCTTTCAAAACTAATAAAGATCATCTCCATTGGATCTGTATAATAAAAGTTATTATATTTTCTTTACCACTGTTCTGAATTCTGGGCAGATAAATGTTAGTGTTTTCATCTATTGTTTAGACTACTGTAGAGGCCGAATCTGGGGTTTCTCCCTTCTAGAGTTTTATTACTGGGAATGTTAGCTTTCTTTTGGCACTGAGATCAGGAAAATCCGATCTGTATTTTGGGAGATATGAATTTTTGATTACGAACTGTCCGGTCTGTCTGAAAACTGAGGTCAGTAGGTTTGTCCCTCGGTTTTGTTTAAATTAGGGGCCGAATCAGAACCTTCACCCAACTAAGTTATTTTAGCCCTTAAAATTATCTTTCCAAGCTGATAAGAATCATTCTCATTGGATCAATATGTTGAAAGTTATGCCGTTTTCTTTATCTCTGATCTGTATTCTGGACAGACGTAGATGGGTTGTGTTTAGCTGATAATTAGCCCTCTGTTTTTGCCGAATCAGGGGATTCCGCCAACTAATGTTTTGTAGCTTGATCTGTTAAGATTCAGTGAGCACTGGTTTCATATCTTTTAGAGTTACAGATAATTAATGGTGAATTTTCTCGTATGACTGCCAGAAGTTAGGTAATCTGGACTTTTAGTGTAGAAGTCAAATTGAACCTTTGGGCGTGTGGGTTGATTAGAGAGTATTGTAGAACACCGGTAGCAGTGTTATATCGTTGTTCTTATTTTTGAAAACATGCTTGTGTAGCGGCGAGGCATCATGTATGGGAACACCTCCGTTGCACGCTAACGAGTCACTACGCGAAAGGCAAATCTTGTATGTTAGCGGTGTTGAATTCAAATGAATGCATAATGATATGTTGTTTACATGAATGTTCTTGTACTTTGTTCATGGTGTTGTTATACTGCAAGTGACTAGTGTGGCCTTATTGGTACATTATGTTGAGTGTGAATACATACTTATACTTGTTTACACATGTTGTTGATGTCATGTATCTTTTCCACTAATGTGTGATATTCATTCATACCATGAGAAATCATCATGTTCATTCATAAAATTCATTATGACCACGGAAGTGGATTCTTTTTGGTAAGTCCCATCAATTCCAGTATGGGCATTTGAAAGACCCATCAATTCCAGTATGGGCATTTGAAAACCCATCAATTCCAGAATGGGTACGTGTGATCCACCATACCAATGTGGGCCACGTTGGACTGCCGTATGAAACGTTCTTCATACGGTAACTTTAAGTGAACACCGACGGGTGATTCACTCGCTATACCGGTATATGCACTCGATAAGTCCATACCTTCAATGCATTCTTAAATTTCATCCATTCATGTATTCATTCCATACATACATGTATGTGTTCCAATAATTATTCGTAATTCAACTGAATTGTGTTGTCCACTCCATGCTTGATTATTCTTGTTTAGTACTTGCTTTGAGTCTTGACTCACCCTTGCTTTGTATGTTTTAATTAGGTAATTGAGGAGGGCGACAAGATGATTTAGTGAGGCGATTCGGCACACTACACTTCACTTTTATCCAACGAATAATTATTATTACCTTTCATCAAGCCAACTTGTTAAATAAATTTCAGTTGTAATAATCCAACTTTGGTATTGCTTGACTGTTCGTGGTATTATATCTGTTTATCCATTCTTTTCCATGAATCTGGTGATCGTTTATTGTCATTCTTTATAAATTATTGTTGATTGAATCTGTATATGTGATACTCTGAAAAAATAATATTAATATTAATAAAAACGTCTTAAGGGTAGGGCGTAATTAATCGAGTAGTATACTTAAAAACGTCTTTAAGGGCTTGTGCGTAATTAAAGAATTTAATATACGTGAAAAATAGTATTTCAGAATTTTTATGAGCTATATAAATAAATTGTGGGAACTCTAGAAACCCTAGCCTTTTAGTTTTCCTCATGGCAGTCATCTATTCCCTGCGGATTTTTCTTGCTGCGGTTCCTGTGCGCGTTGCTGCGGTTCCTGTGCGCGTCGCCTCCTGTGATTGCCGAGCGAGAGCGCCTGCCCTGCTATTTGCGTCTTTATTCTTGATCTTCTGCCATTGCCGTGATTTGCTCGAGCCGAAGCCGCTGCGGCGCTTATCGCCAAAGCCAAGGCTCTTCTTTGCCTTCTTTGTGAGAAATTTCTTTGCCATTGTTTTCTTTTCTGCTGCGTTGTGCCGCGCGTGTTCTGCGCGCTTCGCCGATCCACGTGTTCTTTGCCAAGCCACATGCGTTCTGTCTTTAGAAGGCCAAGACCGGCCGTATTTGGGCATCTTCGCGTTTTCTGCTTATTCTTGTGTTTTTCTTTCTTTGGTTGCGGCCGAAACTGCTTCGCGCGTTGCCGGCCGAGAGATCTGCTGCGGATTTTCTTTGCCGCTGGAACGTCCACCGAGCCGAGCCAACGCCGGGTGCTGCGCTGCTGTTCCTTGCTGTTCCAGCCGAATCTGCTGCCGATCTGCTGCGTGATCTCCTGCTGCTGCACGTCATTAGGTTCTTGTTGATTTGTTCTCTTGCGGTTGCTAGTGCTATCAATCAACGATTAGTGCTGCATTAGTAGTTGATTAATTAATGTGATTTGCATACAGCAATTAGAGATTATAATTCAGATTAATTAGAGAGGATTCTTTAACTTGTAGACGAGATGCCGATTAATGAATCCGTTTATTAGGCTGTTCCGTTGTACGATTTATTCGGGTATCTTAATGGCAAATTTTGGAAATCCCATCTACTAGTTAATTGTAGATAATTTCGATATCTTTCTATAGCATATTTTATCACGTCAATCGGACAAGTAGAATTTGAGTTATGATTTTCGGAAGACCGCTGTTTTTACGGTTGTCGTCTTTCGGCGCTGTTTTGGTAGACTGTAGATTAAAAATAGTAAATAGCTTAATTAGAGTTTTTGATCTACATGAAAGTTGTAGATAATTGTCCAATGGTTCTGTAGAATCTGAGAACGCGCATTTTGGTTGAGTAAAACAAAGTTATGAATTTAGTAAGACTGCTGTTCGAAGCGGACAGATCGGCTTTCAGGCTAAATCGGAGGGTTAGATGATTTAATTAGAAGTCTTTGTAATCTAAGAAAATGTGGATAATTTTATAAAGAATCCAGAATGGGGTGGTTTGTGGTGATCGGACTTTCGAGTCAAAAGTTACGTCTGTTTTAGTACTAATACAACTATGGGTAATTACTCGATGCACCGCGTAACGTGGTATATTTGGGGACGTGTAGGAGCGATGTATATTGATTGTTATTCCTATGATGCTGTAGCTTGTATTGAGATGTGTGTATTTAATGTAGGAGAAGCGTCGTACTTGTTGCCATCTGCTAGCCAAATTGTGTGTCGCAACTAGTAAAGGCAAGTACATGGTAGGCGATCAATGATCGATCCTTATTTTCTTTATCTTCATTACCATTATTGTTGTGCTTTTATTTGGTTTAATTGCAAACAATGAATTGGTATGTTTATATCTTTGTTGACAAGCATGATGGAAAATTGAATATGATGTTTATGATGGAGGTTGCATGTTTGCATTCATAAACATCTTTGCATAAGAGAAGGTGATCATGATTGATCACAACTCCACGAGGAGTGGAGGAGGTCCCGATCCTTGAGGAGGAGCGGGCTTGAGAGTGAATGTTGTCGCGAGCATTCACTCACGCTATCTGTATATCTGTGAAAGAAGTGCATGTGGACATATAGATTAGAGATGCATTGATATTTGAGATTGATGAATGAGGATGTTAATGGAAGTACATGTGATGATAATGAAGTTATTGAATCTTGTCGATTTATTATTGTTCGTTGTTTATGGATGTGTTTCTTTGAGTCGTGGACTCACCCTTGCTCTATTGTTGTCTTTAGGTGATCTTGAGGATCCGTGGCGAGGCGAGTAGAGCACATGGACATCACATGATCATACGCCATGATAATCTTTTCTTTCAATATTGGTTTACACATGGACATGTTAGAGGTTGAATAAAGTTTAGGACAATGTTTGGACTAGACTATTTGCTTTATTAATTTGGGTTCATATATTGATGCTACTTTGGATTATTTACTTGGTTATCATTCCCATTGATTATTTGTTACCACTTGATTCATAATTATGCATTGCCTTTTGTGGTCCATGAATATGATTATCATTGTTTTCTTGCTGTAATTATATAGTGTGTCAATAATTATTAGTTTAGAGAGTAGTGTGGTGGCACTCTAGGCTCAGTGTTGGGCTGGGGTGTTACAGTATAATCCAGCTTTATTGCTATTCTTAGTAGTTTGATAGTTTTGCGTGATATCTTGGCTTTCGAATAGCCAGGGTGTTACAATATGGAACAGGGGTAAGAACTTCTCTAATTTCATACCACGAACTGTGGTGTAGCCTGGCAAAACACAGGACAACAAACACGAACTCAACTGCTCAACGTCCGCTACCCATACGCATAACTAATGCAATCAATTATGAATATATAGGATCATCCCATGACAATCATAGAATAAATTCATATATATAGGATATCACATCATATCATAGATTAACAACAAGAAAGATAGCACAGAAGCAATTCGATACATTACAATATAATGAACCACATTACTAGAAATGCGGAAGCAATAGATTTCCCAAACCCTACCTACTGTGCACAGTGTATCATTTTAATACTTTATTTACCACGGACCTAAAGCCCGCTCTGATACCAACTGTAACACCCTAGCTATTCGGAAGACAAAATGTTACCTAAAGAATCTACATACAACCACAATGCGGAAGAATTTAATCTGAACTTCTATAATCAATCGAAGAGTAATCAATCGAAGAGTTCAATGGTAATACTGGCATAACAGGAATAAAGAACGAATCCATCAGCATATAAACAGTGAGAACTTCAGAGAAGCCACTAACATCAATTACCAGAACTAAATAACATGTAGTCTTAACCTTATTTATTACAGTTCCTCATTTGACAACTAAAAGACATAATCGAACTTAACAAGGAAGATGAATAATGGTGGCCGAGTGAAATATGCTTGACTAATCCCTTCCCACAAGACCATCATCAAAAATATGCTTGACTAATCCCTTCCCACAAGACCATCATCAACGTTCACCTAAATGAATACAGAAAGCAAGAATAAGTCGAAACTCAGCAAGTACCATACAAGATAAATCAAGCATAGAGTGGACAAGCCAACTCAATTGAAGTATAAACAATTCATGTAACACATACATGAATGAATGGAATGAAAGGATGCATTGAAGGAATGGATGCTCAACGACTTATCTGGTATAGCGAGTGACACACCCGTCGGTGCTCACTTAAGCCCGTACTTAACAAAGTCAGGGATCCAATCACCGTATGAAGAGCGTTTCATACGAATGTCGAAATTGCCGACATTGGAGTGGTGGCCAACATTGCCCACATTGGAGTGGTGGGTCTTACGTGCCCATCTTGGAATTGATGGGACTTATAATTTTCCACTTAGTGGTCAACATGAAACAAATGCGTGAACGGAATGAACTTCATGAAATGAACTCTTATCACATCATAATGAAGAAATATACATGGTATACGAACATGAATAGCAAGACTAATAATTCATTCACACACAATCATCACCATTCATTATGATAAGACAAGGTACTTGCCTTCCGCGCTGTGACGTGTTAGGAGGCAACGAAGGTGCCCCTCCACTCACCGCTTCACCGCCTACACAAATATTTATTCGAAATAAGGATAACAAGGTAAGACAAACTACAAGTGTCCTACCATAACCCTCTAACTATCCAACACAATCAACGGGTTCAAACTGACAATCTAACTAATCAGCCAGATTACAGCCCTACTGGGCAGCCGTACAATAAAAACCATCATTAAATATCTGTAACTCAGAATGACTTAAAACCAGTGCTAAATGAATCATAACAACCCAGGCTATGAAACTCTAGTTGTCGGGGTTCTCTGATTCGGCCAAAATAGTTGGCTAAACAGCCGTTAAAAACAACTGACAGACATCTGTCCAGATTACAGAACAACAATAGATAAAATGGCATAACTTTCATTCTACTGATCCAATGGAGGTGATATTTATCAACCTGGAATCATGGTGAAGTTATCTTCAAAAACCGCTTTGGGTGGCCGTCCTGGATCTGAATCTAACTAGATCAAAACCGAGGAACAAACTGACAGTCCCCAATTCTCAGACAAATAGAACAGCGCGCGGTTAAAATTCCATAACTTTTGATTGCCAACTCTAAAAATTATGTTCTTTATCATCTTGGAAATCGTACTGAATTCTCTACAATATTAATTTTGGGTGGCCTTTCTGATTCGGCCTCTAATAGTTCATAATGGCCAGAGAAGCAAACTGCCAAATCCCGTCTGCTCTCCTGAACAGTCGCATGAAAACGGCCATATCTCCTAAACCGTAACTCCAAATCAGATGCTCTCGGTGCCTAAAGAAATCTAAGACCAAGGGCTACAACTTTCTTAGAGGTGGACAAATCAAAAAACGTACGTAACTTACCCAAATCTGATGAACAAATCTGGCGCAGGGGGAAGGAGAAAGTGGCACACGGCAAGGAGGAGGGTGGCGGCTCCAAGTGGGGGAAAGAGGGAAGGGGGAAGGGGGTTTAGGGTTTTTGGGGGAAGGTCATCCCCCCTTTGGCCAGCCCCCTCTTGGCCACATGGGTCGTGGCCCAATGCCCAGGTTGTCGGGAATTCGCGGAAACCCACTTGAGATCACTAAAAATTGTAATCCATGTTTAACTCTTTCTCCCGAATACTCTCCTATTCGCTCGAATAAATTTCGGGGTATTACAGTGGACACAATTATTTGAATAGTTTTAGACTCTGTAGATGTTGTACAACTTTTCCCACAAGAGGTAATCATCTTATAATGTCTGTCTGACACACTTATGTAGGTTTGCAATTAAGTGATTATCACAAGGCCTTTACAGTGCGACATCCCAACGTAGTCATGCCCGCTAAGGTTTCGCTTCCTTTGGACTCACCGCCGGAAGCCCCCTCTTGCATCAGGTGGGAATAAATAAAAGTAGGCCGCTCAGACACCCACACAACCAGATGGCACAACCACGGTGGAATGTTACAAATTATTTAGCCAAATCTTACCCACTTCAAACTTGTAGTTGTCGATGGGACTTTGCAAGATGCGGCTCGAAGACCAGGACTTAACTGACTTGGGCAATTTTTCATAAAATCCATGGGCTCGATCGTAGAAATGAATCGATCCCGTGCATCAATTTGTACCATCCAAACATCCATTTCGCCCAAGTCTATACCAATTTTTATTTATTTTTCAAGTTTAACCATTTGCTATAATTTCCATGGTAAAGACAATACCACAGCCTCATTTTAAATCCTGGCTGAACAATTTGGCTAAATTCCCTAAATCAAGATTTTTTGTCTAAGCTTTGACTAAACATAATTTTTCAACATGTTCTAGTCATAGTAATGTACCAACCAGATTTTAACTATGGTACCAAGGAATGGCTTATTCAATAGCAAAATTTTAACTACAGGAATAACTATGATTTAAAATAGGAATTTAAATAATGGAATATAAATAAGCATGCAGTTATAGTTTAATACAGAATTTAAATAGTTTAAAATACTGGAATTCAAATATGATCAAAGGATGTAACTTGCCTTGCTCATTTAATTTTTGTTCTCAAACAGTGTTGAAACTAGACTCTCCGAAGATACTAAATTTAGAAGAAATTAGGAACAAGATTCGACGAAATCGAAGTTCGTATGAAGGAAAACGAACATCCAGAAGTTCAATCTTCACATGAAATGGTAGAAAAAAAAATTGAAAGTTATTGTTCTGGACTACACTTAAACGATTTGACTGAACAACAAACAATTGACCATACGTGTACAGAGCTAGTGAAGGAATGCTAACACCATGACATGTGGGACCAAAGGCTAGATAAAGATCAGAGAAGAGAGAAGACAATGAAGGAGTCAATGACACATGGGTCCACTTGGTCATACACTCAAAGAACACTTCACAGACCATGTCCAAAACGAAAAACAGAGAAGCTCCAGTGGCCTTCGGCCATGGCGGCAGCGCTGGCGAGGTAGTCGGAGGGGTGCCTGGGGAAATGCAAAAATGAGACCCCATGGAGCTCCTCTACCCCTGGTGACGGTGGTTCGGCCAGGGAAGCAGTACAGTAGCGGTGACAGTGAGGAAAGCGCACGACGACGGCGGGGAGATGGTGGCGGTGGCGCTCTAGTGATGCTCCGGCGAGGAGAGTGAGAGCACCATGTTGAACACGACGATGCGATGCCAGTGGTAGGGACGAAGGCTGTGGGGAGTGGTCGATGGCGCCGGGAATGGCAGTGGAAGAGCTTCGGTCGGCGGCGGGGAGACTTCAAAATCTGGCGAAAATAAAGGGAGAGGGAGAGGTAAACTTCGGGGATGGAAGGAGATCCTTCGGGGACACACCGTGACATAGCTAGCTCGTCAAGAAGGTGACCGGAGAGGAAGAACAAGAGGAGGGAGGAGGTGGCCGGAGTTGGGGAAGAGAAGGGAGCTTCTACTCGGGTTCCAGGGTAGAGGGGGAGAAAATGAGAGGGGTAGAGAGGGAAACTTTGCCGGCTTTTATAGACACTCACGGGCAGGTTGTGGGGGCGACGTGGTACGGGAGCGGTAGAGCAGCGTGGCAGAGCATGGGTAGGCGTGGTGCGCGGTGCAGCTCGGAGTTGTTGTGAGCGTAGAGAAATGGCGCCACATGGTGCATGGGCGCAGAGGAAGGGCAAGGGAATTGTCGGGAAGAAGAACATGACAGAAAGGAAGAGAAAAAGAAAAAAGGAAGAAAAATCCAAAAAATAAAATAAATCCAGAAATTCAAGAAAATTTTATAAAAAACTTGGAACATGAATAGATTGAATAAAATAATTTTAGATTTAATTGAAGTTTATTTTAAACATTTAAAATGTTTTCATTTTCTGAATTTTCAAATTAAGCTTTAAATAAAATTCTAATGGTTTATTTTATTTTTAACTTTCAAAAAGGCCTGAAAATTGGGATTGTTATTTTTGAATTTAATAAAATTATTTATAACTTAAAGTTGGCTTGTATTTTGCACATAATTTATTTTTAACTCTTGGAAATAGGGGAAAAAAATCCTTTTTTTGTAAATTCAGAAGATTCAAGAAATTAAATATTTTTTCTTACTTTAATCCAATATAAACCTAGAAACTCAATAAATTTATTTTTGACTTTTAAAATCAAAAAATGCAAGAAAAGAATGAAAACTCTTTTAAACTCAGAAAAATCACTAAAATGATAATTTTATAAATTTTAAATTTGGTAACAGAACTTTGGGATGTTACACTCATCTACTAATATTTTTTTAATATCTGGTAAATAATAACAGATCGTTTGATGCATACTCCATTGATTATGCACAATTTGTTCAATTTAAGTTCAATTTGAAATTTAATATATATATTAGTTCAATTCAAGTACAATCCATGCATATACTGGATTAATTTGTAGCCACTCCAAATCTCCTATTCTCGTCTTGACTTGTTAGTTTTTATTTGCATATATAGGGCATATTTGGCATGGCTGTGGCTTTTTGAAAAGCGGCAATTGACGACAATTTACAACTTAGAAAATTTTCTCCTTGCTAACCTGTATATCGAGTTGTTCGTCATTGATGCATGCATGTCCGATGTTCAATGTAGATTAATACTTTGCACTAAATTTGATGTATAAGAAGATATCTTACCATTGACTACACTAATACTTTTTTATTGCTTAACGTATAACGGTTTAATAAATTAATTTTAATCATACTTTGCTTTTATTTTTAATTTTTTTGGTCATGTTATGCTTTGTTGTGGAGGATTACAGGTAGGCTATGATAGTACAAAATAAAAAAATTTACCGCGCAACCAAGAAACCTCATCTAGTAATAGATTACGAGATTATCACTAGACATGCTGACTTGTAGCGGAAGTAGAGTCGATGTAGCGAGTTGATGCAGTCATAGTTGTACTCGCCGCACGTCTTCTCGTCCTTCTCCTGAGATCGTCACGAGTTGCGAATCGTCCTAGTGCTGATGCATTGCAACAACACCTCCAAGGTATCCACACATATTGGGAAGGAACACCACGCGCTGGAATGCTAGTGCCGGCGGTGTGGTATTGGATGAGGAAGGCGTGGCTGTTAGGATTTTGGGGATTCTTCAAAAGAGTATATCTATAAACCCCATGCCACCGCCCTTCTATATATGGACACCCATGATGGGTCTTGAACTTGAAGCCCATTAGGAACTCGTGACCTACAAGAATTCAGATCACCATCCATATCACCAGCCCTTTAAGTGTATGACCCTATAGGTTCACGTGTAATCGGTTGTGACTCGAAAACTCTTTTCCGACCACGAGTCGTTAGCGGTACCTAGCAACACATAACGATTCCCGAACACACAAAGAATATATTGGATGAACTTTAATGCAATACGATCTATGACCAGGTCCTTGTCACTTACAACTAGCTCGTATCTAGTCATGACCAGTACATATTTAGTTACGACTAGTTCGTAACTCCATATGACCAGTTAGTACTTAATTACGACCAGTTCGTAACTCCTTACGACCAGTTAGTGATTATGTTCGACCAGTCTACAACCAGCTCTTATCTCCATACGACCAGTCCACCACCAGCTTCAACCAGTCTACGACCAGTTCGTATATCCATATGACTAGTTTATGACTAGCTTTGACCAGTCTACGACCACCTCAAATCTAGTCGAACTGAACGACCTGCTTGTGTATTCTCCCTTTTCCTCACGACATCTGGTTGAACTCCAGGTGAGATAATTTATCAACCATGGAATGTTCAATACTTTCTCGATCAAGTGTCGAATAACTTCATGTGGTCGACACTTCGACCACCAGTGGTATGGCCATGCATTTTCTTTATTCGACCACAACGAGGGGTCCAGAAACATCTCTCATGTTATGTTAGGAAGGGCAAATCCTATATCCAACCAGCCGCATTCCTCCGCATATTTCATGGTATACCCGAAGCTACCTTTATAACTACCCAGTTACGAGTAGCGTTTAGCAACCCCTAAGAGTGCTATTACACAGATAGAAAACCATGTTGATCTCAGGTCTGAGGATTATACATCATCACTGCTTGAAACCATCTAATGACACATGAAATCATAATAATCTCTACAGTGTCTCAAGGTAGGTCAAGCCAACATCATATTCTCTAACATGTGTCCACATTATTGGTTTGATATCTCCATATCTATGACCTGTGAAACATAGTCATCAACCAAATACATATGCTAGTTTATACATATGTGTTCTCGTATGTTTCCGACAAGGGAACGTTTAAGAATAATCTTCGCAAAAATACAGAGTTTCACAATCAAGTCACGTACTTGATAATAAATATTAATGATATTATTCTTGTGGATATCGTGAGGATATGTGCACGATCTCAGGATGATGAGTCAATTGGCAATGGCTTTGTTGGTTTGTAAAATCTCGCATTTTCGGGGTTTGCTTCTTCTTCGTCGGACCACAAGCGGTCGACTGCGTTGTAGAGGCGGTCGGACCGCTTCGTGGAATGGCCGGACCGGCAGTGGTGGCTGGTCGGACCGGCCTGACCTAAAGTTGGATTTTGGGGCTAATCCAAAAATAGGTTGTGTAGGCAGGTGAGGGGAGTCTCCTGGATGTGGTTTCATCATTTTTGGAGCTCGCAGTCAAAAGTTCTATTCGTTTGAAATTTCCAGAAGGTTTCGGAATGTCACGCTGGAAATTTGGCTAAGTCTTTTTGACCGGTCCGACCGCCGTTGTGGGAGCGGTCCGACCGGCCTGAAATCGGTCGGACCGGCCTTGTGGGCGATCGGGCCGCAGATGACTTGGAGGTTAGCCAAGTTTGCATTGAGTTGATTTTGATTGTGTTTATTGTTTGAACTTCAATGCTTTATTGTTGTATATTGCATTGCGGAGCTAACGTGGGTCAAGTTGTGAAGAACTTGTTCCCGGAAACGGTTTGTTAGTCTATTGTTGTGCAGGTGGCTTGCAGGTCAACGACGTCAACGGTGAGTGGATCGGGACTACGCTTGGAGAGCTGAGGTCCAGAACGATCAGGGATACCGGGTGAGGTCGTGTGACACAAGCACGGTGCAGAATGGGCAAGATGGATCGAACGGGTGGTTCGGTGCAGCTGGTTGGATCAGGCGGTGCGGATATCGGTGCGAGTCTCTGGGAGGTTCCGATGGGATTCGGACAAGAGAGGCTTGGCGACGCGATGGAACCGCTGATCAACCTACACGTGGTGAAGCGGCGATTGCTTCAGCAGTTAGTGTGTGGGTCCCATGTGTGTGTGGGTCCCAAAAGTGTAACCCTAGTCCTCTCCTATAAATAGAAGGGGGGATATGTAAAACCCCCTTGAAGCTTTCATTTGTTTTCCCCTTTGCCTTTTCTAGGGTTAGGGTTTGGAGAGGAAGAGAGGGAGAGATTGTATGCTCCTTGGGTGAGCTCTTGTCCTCTTTGTTGGAGTGGCTTTGTAAGCATCTTATGAGATCAATCAATCTTGTGATGCTTGCTTGTGAGATCATTTGTCTCCCCTTTTTGTGTTCTTCTCTCATTTGAATGAATTTTGTGCTTCCTTGATTCAAGGGTTTATGCTTGGTCTCTTGACTCATTTTGTCTTGCTTTGATGTGTGGGAATACTCGTAGAATCATCTAGACCATCAATCCCCACAAGCAAGTCTTGAATCAAAGATTTTCATATTTCTAGGGTTTGTGCACTTCTTTGTTTAATCCTTGAGAGATTGTTTCTGCGAAGTGGATCTGAAGGATCGTCGCTAGAAATAGGTCTCCAATATCATTAGGGAGGTGTGCTCGAAATTTGGTCAAGTTTCATTGGTCGAATCAAAAGTGGATCAAATTTCGTTTTGGATTTGGGTAGGATTTTTCAGTACTGGACTCTACCGGTCCGACCGGTGTTTCAACGGCGGTCCGACCGCCCGTATATTCATCATTGCTCGCCGGGTCGAACCGTTGTCCACCGGTCCGACCGATTAGTAGCCGGTCGATCATTGGTTGAGCGTCGGTCGACCGCCCTTGGTAGCCGGTCGGACCGCTGTGCCAGATCAACCCTTTGAGATTAAGTCTCCACTTTTGTGTCGTGTGGTTGTCGGGGTTTGTCGAATGCAAGACAAGGCTTCATTGTGTGCTTCTTGATCTTCTTAGCTTCCATAGCTAAAGGAGTAAAGTTCGTGTTGAATTCGACTTAGGCGAGAAAGTTATGAAAGCGCCTATTCACCCCCCCCCCTAGTCGCCTTTCCGGTTCTACAAGTGGTATCAGAGCCGGTTAGCTCTTTTCTATAGATCTTAACCGGTCTTTGGAGCCATGGCGACTGACAGATATTCAATCAGGCCACATGTTTTTGATGGAGTTGATTTTGCTTATTGGAAGGCCCGAATGGAGGCCTACATCGAGGCTCAAGGGCACGCGATTTGGCTTAAGGTGAAAAACCCTTATGTCGTGCGGTAGATGACAATTTGATCACTCGGATGTGGAGAACAACAGCAGTGCTCGGAATTTTTTGATTCAAGGCCTTAGTCGATCGGAGTTTGAGCGTGTCGCTCATTTGCTGTCTGCTCATGAGATCTGGCGGACTCTTTGTGACTATCACGAAGGGTCCACTGCGATCAAGGAAGTGAGACAGAACCAGCTTAAGAAAGCATACTCCAAGATCGAGCAAAGACCTGGTGAATCTTTAGATGAGCTGTGGGGGAGATTTTCTAAAATTCTTCATGATCTCGTATTTGTTGATCTTGTATTTTCGAGTCGAAAATGCACGCCGGTGTTGGGTGCTTTGGATGTGAAGGTGCAGGTGATGAAGATCACTGCCATCAATGACAACACTGTCATGAGTGAGCTTACCATGGATAAGCTTTACTCTAGGTTGAAGACGCATGAGATTGATTTTATCTCGCGTCTCCCCACGACAGAGCCGATGGCTTTAGTGGTTGACAAATCTGAGGGCGATATCCGATTCCTTTAATGTTAGCTCATCTGGATTTTCTTTATGCGCTTTGCATTCTTTGAGCGATGAGCAACTTGAGAGACTACCTGAAGATGACTTAGCCCTCCTATCCACAAAATTCACGAGAGCCTACAACAATGTGAGGAGTAGGAGGAGAGGTGGACCTGTCACTTGTTTCGAGTGTGGTGAGCCCAACCACATTCGTTCTAGATGCCCCAAGCTGAGGGGCAAGGAGGAGAAGTAGTCACAAAGGCATCCTCAAGCGAGGGATGCCAAGTCCAAGAAGACAAACTACGCAAGTTTGTCGGTAGAGTCCTTGAAGCTCTAGAGGATGTGAGCATGGAAGATGTGGACTCGGAGGCGGAGGACGACAAGAGTGACTCCCGTGGCAAGAAGAAGGCACGTGCCACGACAGCGACTCCTCCAACAGCGAGGATCCTTTTAGTGATCCCGATGAGGTATGCCCTTCTCTTCCTGACATGAAAAGGGCTTTAGTGCTTGCTGAACAAAAATTGCATAAGCAAGCTAAAGTGATCAAGAAACAGGATACTATGATTGATAATTTGAACCTAGAAGTGGTTAGGCTCAAATCCATTAATCCTGATGATTTCTGTGATTCATGCTCTAGCTTGCTTAATGAATTGTCAAGCTTGAATAATGCTCATTCCTCTGTTGAAGAACAATTGAAAAATGCTCTTGTTGAACTAGAATCTTTCAAGTCTAGTTCATTTGCATGAATGCCATTCCGCTTGATGTGATCGCTTTAGATGCTATTCCATTAAATTGCTCAAAGCGTGCTTTGCTAGAAGTGAAACCGATAGCTCTTTAAAAGAATTGCAAAATTTGATGCTCGTCACACTTGTTCTCATTGTAAGAATAATCGAATTAAAATGCAAGAGATGACTGAAATGGTTGTTTATTCTAGAATTGCCTCTTGTGAAAATTGCCCTAAGCTTACAATTGAGATTGAAGCTTTAAACAAGACTCTTGAAGAGAAAGCTAAAATTAAAAGATCCATGTCTCTTACTGCTTCCAAGAAAGTTATTGATTCTTCCTCTTGTATGTTGCATCTTTGAAATTGAAAGCTGCTATTGGTAAGATACAAGAGGCTTTTAGAGTCAAATTTAAGGAGCAGTTGAATAGGATTGGAGAGTCCTATTGTGTGTCTTGTGAGGCTCTGAAAGTGGAAGTGGATCTTCTTAAGAGCAAACATGTTGAGGCAATCGATTCTAAAAAGTGCTCCAATTGTGGAGTTTTGGCAAAAGAGAACGATTACCTCAAAATGACTCTTAAGAGGTTTTCTAGTGGGAAAAAGAAACTCAACTTGATTCTGGACCAATCTAAGGTGAGTGTGAAAAACAGTGGCCTAGGTTTTAAGTCCTTAGAGCTTTCCAAGAATCTCCCACCAAAGATTGCTAGAGTTGTGAAAAGTGGTTTGGTTGAGCAAGAATCTTCTTTGACTTCAAAGGTTGTTCCTAAAGCTGTAGGTTCTGCTCAATCTCTTTCTAGCAAGAATGGTGCTTCTGTCTCACCAGTACGGACCCCTCAAAAGGTCAAGTACCATTGCACCTTCTGCAAGAAAGAGGGCCACACGGTTGAGTTTTGCTTCCGGAGAGCAAAAATTGAGAGGAAAGAGAGGATGAGCACTTTGAGATCCATTAGAGAAGTCTCTTCTTCAGCTGTAGTCTCTAGAGCCGGGCAGCCTATTCAGCGTATCACTCATAGGCCTAGGTTTGTAGAGAACTCTGTTGACTCTTCTGGTGGGTCCAGGCAGCAGTTTGGTCTTGGATATCGTGAGGATAGACCACGGGTGGCACCTAGACAGGGGGAGTATCGGTCTTTTGGTAGATCGCTTTGGAGAGGTCCAGGTGGTGCTCATGGGCATTCTTATGACTTTGTGACTAATCATCTTTCTGCTGCTTCTTTTGCTATTCCCAAGCATCGTCCATCTCAGTACTGGACACCTAGATCTTTTATTTCAAATCCCAGTACTGAGGCATGGATGTTTTGAGGGAATTTGCTCTTTTTGCATTCATTGTATCATAATGCATTTTTATTTCAAATGTCTTGTATTGCATAATAAAACTTGTGGAGCTTTGATTATTATCCTGGTATGGCTTGACTTCATACTCTATACCTTGTCATATCATGTGATGATCTGCTAGACTTCTTTTATGGCTCTTCGTGTTTTAGCTTAGCTTTCTCCTTGCTAGCTTTATATCTGTGAGCAAATTGAATCGAATCATGTCTTGTTGGATCTTGTTACTAGCTTTGCTCTAGTGATCCTTCTATGATTCTTGCCATGTCTAATAGGTTGAATTGAGTCTTGAACTTATTTTGAGATGAAAAATGAGCTTTTATCTTCTTAAGTCAAGCAAATGAAAAAAAATGAGATTTTCTGTGCGAAAAAAACTGATCTCACCAATCCTTTCTCATGAGACGGCTTGCCATTGCACTAGGCATGAACTCAGGGGGAGTTTTGGATGACCTAGACCACTCTTTTAAGCTTATCGCTTGAGATGGTCGCGGCAAGGCTTGAGATCTAGCACAGTAAAAAAAAAGAGAGAAAGAAAAAGGAAAAAAACTGCCCAAAAAGGGTCAAGTGCTTGAGCTTTGCTTCAAAAGAATTCTCTTAATGCTCAAAATGCCTCAACTCTTGTTTTGAGTCTCTTTTTGCTTATAGACATGGCTTGACTCATTTTTGGTTGCTTTTAGTGAAACTATGATATTGAGCAACCTTTCATGATTTTAATTCTTTAATCTCAGATTGCTGCTATTTTGGTTGTAGCTTTGCAGTACATGTTTTGCCATGATTGAATATAGTTTCTACACCTTATATGGCTTGGTATAATTCTTGTACTGTCTACTTAGATAATAGTCATGGCTCCTTTTTACTAAGTTCAAAAATAAAGTTATTCCTTCATGCTCTTTCTTGTCCCTTGCATCTTGATGAATTCATTGTCAAAGGGGGAGAAGGATTGAAGAAAATGCTGCTTTGGAGCTTTTGGTTCACATAAGGTTTCATACATAAAAGAACACACTCAAAAAAAATTTGTGAACCTTTTGAAAATCTGTGATCATAGTGAGTTGAGTCTCTGGGTTTTATTGCATTTTTCTGATTTGAATTGCAATTCAAGAAGACTCACAATGATCAAAGGTCAAATAGAATATTTTGTCTTTCATATGGACCTTAGTGAGATTTTTGGCCATCTTCTGGAATTTGAATCCTTTTGTGCGTTCATTGCCTTATCTCACTTGCCTATACTATTCTGAAGCCAGCTTGGTGGTTCCTAAGCTTTTTCTTGCTTATGGACCAAGTTGTGCATTTATGCGAAAACGGCGATTTTTACTTTTCATTTCGAGAAACCACATTTTCTTGGAAATTGCCAATGTGTTCATCAAGGGGGAGATTGTGGATATCGTGAGGATATGTGCACGATCTCAGGATGATGAGTCAATTGGCAATGGCTTTGTTGGTTTGCAAAATCTCGCGTTTTCGGGGTTTGCTTCTTCTTTGTCGGACCACAAAGCGCCCGACCGGCGTTAGGCGATCGGATCGCCTGTGGAACTGATCGGACCGCAGTGGTGGCGGTCGGACCGGCCTGACCTAAAGTTGGATTTTGGGGCTAATCCAAAAATAGGTTGTGTAGGCAGGTGAGGGGAGTCTCCTGGATGTGGTTTCATCATTTTTGGAGCTCCCAGTCAAAAGTTCTATTCGTTTGAAATTTCTAGAAGGTTTCGGAATGTCACGCTGGAAATTTGGCTAAGTCTTTTTGACCGGTCCGACCGCCGTTGTGGGAGCGGTCCGACCGGCCTGAAATCGGTCGGACCGGCCTTGTGGGGCTGATCGGGCCAAGATGACTTGGAGGTTAGCCAAGTTTGCATTGAGTTGATTTTGATTGTGTTTATTGTTTGAACTTCAATGCTTTATTGTTGTATATTGCATTGCGGAGCTAACGTGGGTCAAGTTGTGAAGAACTTGTTCCCGGAAACGGTTTGTTTGTCTATTGCTGTGCAGGTGGCTTGCATGTCAACGACGTCAACGGTGAGTGGATCGGGACTACGCTTGGCGAGCTGAGGTCCAGAACGATCAGGGATACCGGGTGAGGTCGTGTGACACAAGCACGGTGCAGAATGGGCAAGATGGATCGAACGGGTGGTTCGGTGCAGCTGGTTGGATCAGGCGGTGCGGATATCGGTGCGAGTCTCTGGGAGGTTCCGATGGGATTCGGACATGAGAGGCTTGGCGACGCGATGAGAACCGCTGATCAACCTACACGTGGTGAAGCAGGCGATTGCTTCAACAGATTAGTGTGTGGGTCTCATGTGTGTGTGGGTCCCAAAAGTGTAACCCTAGTCCTCTCCTATAAATAGAAGGGGGGATATGTAAAACCCCCTTGAAGCTTTCATTTGTTTTCCCCTTTGCCTTTTCTAGGGTTAGGGTTTGGAGAGGAAGAGAGGGAGAGATTGTATGCTCCTTGGGTGAGCTCTTGTCCTCCTTGTTGGAGTGGCTTTGTAAGCATCTTGTGAGATCAATCAATCTTGTCATGCTTGCTTGTGAGATCATTTGTCTCCCCTTTTTGTGTTCTTCTCTCATTTGAATGAATTTTGTGCTTCCTTGATTCAAGGGTTTATGCTTGGTCTCTTGACTCATTTTGTCTTGCTTTGATGTCTGGGAATACTCCTAGAATCATCTAGACCATCAATCCCCACAAGCAAGTATTGAATCAAAGATTTTCATATTTTTAGGGTTTGTGCACTTCTTTGTTTAATCCTTGAGAGATTGTTTCTGCGAAGTGGATCTGAAGGATCGTCGCTAGAAATAGGTCTCCAATATCATTAGGGAGGTGTGCTCGAAATTTGGTCAAGTTTCATTGGTCGAATCAAAAGTTGGATCAAATTTCGTTTTGGATTTGGGTAGGATTTTTCAGTACTAGACTCTACCGGTCCGACCGGTGTTTCAACGGCGGTCCGACCGCCGATATTCGATCAGCTGTTCTGCCGGGTCGAACCGTTGCCCACCGGTCCGACCGCCGATTAGTAGCCGGTCGATCATTGGTTGAACGTCGGTCAGACCGCCCTTGGTAGCCGGTCAGACCGCCTGTGCCCAGATCAACCCTTTGAGATTAAGTCTCCACTTTTGTGTCGTGTGGTTGTCGGGGGTTTGTCGAATTCAGCACAAGGCTTCCGCTGTGTGCTTACTGATCTTCTTAGCTTCCATAGCTAAAGGAGTAAAGTTCGTGTTGAATTCGACTTAGGCGAGAAAGTTGTGAAAACGCCTATTCACCCCCTAGTCGCCTTTCCGGTCCTACAATTCTAGGAACAATATAATATATTATCCAATATTATAAACATAAAGAAATATAATCATCTCTATGATTGCCTCTATGGTATATTTCCAACAGTCTCCCACTTGCACTAGAGTCAATCATTTGAGTATCTAATATCGATAGCTCTTGTGTGCACCTCATGCTTTGGATGTGTGAGAGGCTTTGTCAACGGATCAACAACATTTAAATCCGTGTGAACTTTGCATATTTTAATATCTCCTCTATCCACCAATTCGTGAATAAAATGATGACGCCTGAGTATATGCTTGGACTTCTTATGGGACCTAGGCTCCTTAGCCTGCACAATGGCTCCATTATTGTCACTATAGAGATCCATTGGGCTTGAGGCACTCAGAATCATACCCAACTCAGCAGTAAAATTCCTTATCCAAACACATTCCTTTACAGCTTTAGAAGCCGCAATGTAGTCAACCTCCGTCGTAGAATCAGCAACCGTCTCTTGCTTGAAACTTTTCAGCTCACTGCTCCTCCATTCAAAAATGAATACAAAACCTGATTGCGAACGATAATTATTTTTGTCGGTTTGGAAGCTTGCATTGGTGTAACCATTTACAACGAGCTCTTCATCACTGCCATAAACTAAGAATGCATCCTTAGTCCTTCTCATGTACTTAAGAATGTTTTTCACACCTGTCAATGACCTTCACTAGAATCAGCTTGGTATTGCTCGTAACACTTAGAGCATATGATACATCTGGTTGAGTACATATCATGGCATACATGATAGATCCAATAGCTGAAGCATATGAAATACCATTCATATGGTCTCGCTCATCAGTTTGTCGAGGGGCACTGACTCTTCCTAAGACTTATGCCAAGTAACATAGGCAAGAACCCCTTCTTGGCATCCTGTATGCTGAACCGAATCAACACTTTATCAATATAAGTACTTTATCTTAATCCAATTAGCCTTATCGATCTATCTCTATAGATATTTATCCCTAAGATATATGCTGCATCTCCTAGGTCCTTCAAAGAAAAACTATTTTTCAATGATGTCTTATCATATTCCAGCATACGAATGTCATTTCCAATCAATAATATGTCATCCACACATAATATTAGAATATACAAGTGCACTCCCACTAACCTTCACGTAAACACAAGATTCTTCTTTGTTCTTGACGAAACCAAACCTTTTGATCTCCTCATAAAAATGTATATTCCAACTCCAAGATGTTTGCTTCAACCCATAAATGGATTTCTGAAGTTTGCACACTTTACTAGCATTCTTTGGATCGACAAAACCTTCAGGTTGTACCATGTACACATCCTCACTTAGATTTCCATTAAGGAAAGTTGTTTTGACATCTATTTGACATATCTCATAGTCGAAGTATGCAGCAATAGCTAGAATGATATGTATAGATTTAAGCATCGCTACCAGTGAGAAAGTCTCATCGTAGTCAACTCCTTAAACTTATCAAAACTCTTTTGCGACTAGTCAAAATTTATGAATGTGAACATTTCCATTCATACCAATCTTTTTATTATAGATCCATTTGCACTCAATGGCTTTAACACCATCAGGTGGATCGACTAGGTTCCAAACCTGATTGTCTCTCATGGAGTCTATCTCGGATTTCATGACTCCAAGCTATTTCTCAGAGTCTGGGTCCATCATTGCTTCCTTATACGTCTTAGGCTCATCATTATTCAATAATAATACGCCATGCCCATACTTTATAGGCAATTGACGTGGCCTTTTAGATCTATGTGGGATTGATGCCTCATCTGCAGGTTCAATAATATTGTGTTCATCCTGTAGAGGTTCGGTAGGAGTTGAAACACTTTCAGATATTTTTTGAATTTCTTCGAGTTGTACCTTTCTCCCATTGACTCCTTTTGAAAGAAACTCTTTCTCCAAAAAGGCACCATTTCGGGCAATAAAAACTTTGCCCTCTTCTCAGTTGTAGAAGTAATATCCTTTGGTTTCCCTAGGATATCTTATAAAGAAGCATTTATCTGACTTGAGTGTGAGTTTATGAGACGTCAAATGTTTAACATAGACATCACATCCCCAAATATTTAGAAAATATAAACTAGGACTCTTTCTAGTCCACATCTCATATGGTGTCTTATCTACTGGTTTAGATGGTACCCTATTTAAAGTGAAAGCGGCAGTTTCTAGAGCGTAACCCCAAAATGACAATGGCAGATCCGATTGGCTTATCATCGACCGAACCATGTCCAACAAGGTCCGATCACGCCGCTCGGACACCCCATTCCATTGTGGAGTGCCCGATGGTATAAGTTGTGGAATAATTCCACATAGCTTCAAATGATCACCAAATTCATGACTCAAAAATTCACCTCCACGATCGGATCGTAAAGATTTTATTGTCTTCTCAAGTTGATTTTGTACCTCACTTTGGAACTACTTGAACTTTTCAAAGGATTCTGACTTGTGCCTCATTAAATAGATATATCCAGATCTACTAAAGTCATCAATGAAAGTAATGAGGTACTAAAAACCACCTCTAGTTGTCGTGCTCATTGGTCCACACACATCAGTATGTATGAGTGCCAGTAAGTCAGACGTTCTCTTAGTTCGACCAGTTAAGGGTGCTTTGGTCATCTTTTCAAGTAGACAAGATTCACACGTTTCAAATGATTCCAAATCAAATGAGTTTAGAATTCCATCATCATGGAGTTTCTTCATACGTTTATTACTTATGTGACCCAAATGACAATGCCAAATAACAGTGGAATTCATATCATTAGGTCAAAGTCTCTTCACATTAATATTATAGATGGGTGCATAATCAAGATTTAAAATAAACAACCCATTCAAAACAGGAACATAGCCATAAAACATTTCATTCGAAAATATAGAACAACCATTGTCCTCAATAATGAATTTATAACCCTCTGCCATCAATCATGAGGCAGAGATAATGTTCTACTCATGGTTGGAACGTAATAACAATTATTTAATTCTATAATAAATCCTAAGGGCAAAAGTAATGGCAAAGTCCCGACGGCCAATGCAGCAACACTTGCTTTATTCCCGACGCGAAGATCCATCTCGCCTCTTGCAACTCTCCTACTTCGGCATTTAATTCGAATCTAAAACTAGGAGGGATGGCTCTGATTCCACTAAAGAATTATGGGGTAGGCTACGGTAGCACAAAACAAAAAATTTACCGCGCAACCAAGGAACCTCCGCTAATAATAGATCACGAGATTACCGCAAGACGCGCCAACTCATAGCAGAAGTAGAGTCGATGTCGTGAGTTCATGCAGTCGTAGACGTACTAGCCGTACGTCTTCTCGTCCAACTACTGAGATCGTCATGAGTTGCAGATCATCTCGTAGCAGAAGTAGAGTCGATGTAGTGAGTTCATGCAGTCGTAGATGTACTCACCGTACGTCTTCTCGTCCTGCTCCTGAGATCGTCATGAGTTGCGGATCATCTTAGTGCTAATGTTTCACAACAACACCTCCAAAGTATCCACATATACGGGGCAGGGACACCACACGCTAGAGTGCTAGCGTCAGTGGCGTGGTATTAGATGAGGAAGGAATGGTTGTTACAGCTTTGGAAATTGTTCAAAAGAGTATATCTATAAACCCCATGCCACTGCCCCTCTTTATAGGCATCCATGATGGGTCTTGAACTTGAGGCCCATTAGGAACTCGTGGCCTACAAGAATTCAGATCACCATCTAAATCAAATTCCAGCCCTTTAAGTGTGTGACACTATAGGTTCATTTGTAATCAGTTGTGACTCAAAAACTCTTTTCCGACCACGAGTCATTAGCGGTACCTAGCAACACATAACGATTCCCGAACACAAAAAGAATATATTGGATGAACGTTAATGCAATATGATCTACGACCAGCTCATATTTAGTTACGGCCAGTCCATATTTAGTTACGACCAGTTCGTAACTCCTTACGACCAGTTAATGATTATGTTCGACCAGTCTATGACCAGCTTCGACCAGTCTACGACTAGCTCGTATCTCCATATGACTAGTCTACGACCAGCTTAAACTAGTCTATGACCAACTCATACCTGGTCGAACAGAACGACCTGCTTGTGTATTCTCCCTTTGTCTCACAACTTCTGGTTGAACTCTAGGTGAGATAATTTGTCATCCATGGAATGTTCAGTACTTTCTCGATCAAGTGTCGAATAACTTCATGTGGTCGACACTTCGACCACCAGTGGCATGGGCATGCACTTTCTTTATCCGACCACAACGAGGAGGCCAGAGACATCTCTCCGGTTATGTTAGGAGGGGCAAATCCCATATCTGACCAGACATATTCCTCCATATGTTTCATAGTATACCCGAAAGGTACCCTTATAGCAACTCAGTTACGAGTAGCGTTTGGCAACCCCTAAGAGTGCTATTACGCACATAGGAAACCACACTGATCTCAGGTCTAAGGATTATACATCATTATTGCTTGAGACCAACTGATGACACATGAAATCATAACAATCTCAACATTGTCTCAAGGTGGGTCAAACCAACACCATATTCTCTAACATGTGTCCATATTATTGGTTTGATATCTCCATATCTATGGCCTTTGAAACATAGTCATCAACCAATACATATACTAGTCTATACATATGTGTTCTCATATGTTTCCGACTAGGGAACATTTAAGAATAATCATCGTAGAAATATAGAGTTTCACAATCAAGTCACATACTTGATAATAAATATTAACGATATTATTCTAGGAACAAGATAAAAAATTATCCAATATTATGAACATAATGAAATATAATCATCTCTATGATTGCTGCTATGGCATATTTAAAACATGTTGTACCATCTTTTTCGCCCACATTCATATTTTTTACTTGAAAATAATAATTAAATACAACATACATAAACATACAAAGTTCATAACAAATATTCTCATTCAATGAATATCTTCTCTAAAAAAATTCAACGAGTGTCACAACAAAAGTCCATAAGAGAGGTAAGGAGGCAGGAGATGTCGTTCACAATTATCATCATCTTTATTAATCAAATCTACTATTCTAAGTCCGAAAACCATTACGTCAAACAACAACAACGAAATAAAAAAGAAAAAAACATCTAAGGGTAGCTCACTCAATTCAACTTCTACAGCTATTATAAAAACATTCTTTCCTTGTACATCCACTGCACGGTCCGATCTTTCAGTAAGTCCGGTCCTCATCACCTTAAAGGCCAGCCAAGGAAACCTCAAAAACTCTGTTCTTGAGACCCTCAGATGCAATCTAAAGACATGTACCGTGAATAATCAACCTTGATAGTAATATAAAGACATGTTCAGTACATTTACTCGTTTTTCAAAGATTAATGTTAGGTTCATGATAATTTTAAAGAGAAATACAATACTACAGACATCCTTACACTAGTTAGAACTTTTACACAATTGATCACATTTCAATATTTCATATATGTAAAGCAATGCAAAAAATTTATTTGAAATGTATGTTTATATATGTCAATCAAAAGGTAAGATGATAGCACCATCAATGTTTCTAGCAAGATAATATTTATTCTTTTATTTTAGGATATCAATGACCACGAGGACCTTTGAATGAGCATCGAGCATGCTACCTTGGTGGCATATCAAATTTACCATTTTCTATACAATCAAACAGTTCCATGACATTGTGGAGAATATTTTTATCCAATTTGCTTCAACATACTTAATAAGAAATTTGAGTACATGTCTACCTAAGTTTTGCTTCTAGTTCTAGACTTTTTGTGAGTTGGCAAACAAGTCCTGTCTGTGCAAAATATCATATCAAGATATTCTCAATGATAGGTATGTTAACAAGAACATGGAATGTATACAACATTAATACATTCCTCTTAAATTTGTGAAACTCCACAAATACCTCATCAATGTTTCCCATCTAGTGCAAACAAAATTGATCATTTTTCGCAGGAGGGACCACTTCCCAAAGCGCTATATCCAGTTCAAAGTTAGCGTTAATGCAAAGAAACATGGAATCAAACAACACCACTTCAATACTTGAATGTGCTAAAATACTAAATCAAACTACATGACCAAAAACATTTCGATCATTCAATGGGGAAAAGAGTGTGCTTTTTCTAGTAGTGGTGGAATAATGCTAAATCAAGCATTCACTGGGAAAAGAATGGCGGGGATGTTGTACCTTGGGTTGGAGGAAGGAGGCGTGGCGGGTTTGCTTGGTGGAGGTGGCCGGAGGTGCGGGCGACTGCTCGGTGGAGGTGACGAAGCGTGGGCGGCGGCCGGGCATGGCGTGGAGGTAGATCGGGTCGGGTGAAGGTGGCGATGGCGTGGCAGAACCTGCGGGCGGGCCCGATTGGAGGAGGGATGCGACGTGCGCAGGTGCCGATCGATCGGGAGAGAGGAGGAGGGAGGAGGGAGGAGGGAGGAGGAGGGAGCTGGGTGGAGGAGCGGATGGGGTGGCGGCGGCGTCACCGAAAGGGGAGGAGGAGGCGCGAGGGCGGCGGGTGAGCAGGCGAGTGTGGGAGGGCGATCCGGTCAGGCGGAGGTGGCTGGAGGTGCGAGCAGGCACTCCTGGGGCGGTCTTTGTCAGAGGAGGGAGGTGGCGACGCGGGTTGCCAGATCTGGCTGTTGGAGAGAGAGGAGGAGGGAGCCGGGGAGGAGGGAGGAGGAGGAGGAGGGCGGGGGAGCGGGTGGGTCAGCAGCGACAGCGTCGAAAGGGGAGGAGGAGGGCAGAGGAGTCGGAGGCGGGCAGGCGGCACACTCTAGAGGAAGATGGGGGGAGGGACGCTAGGTTTTCCTAGCGAAGGGGCTGAAGAGTTTTGTTCAATGGTAAAAGTGGGTAACTACCACCCAACTTCGAGAGTAAATTCGAAAAAAGGTGGTGGAAAACTGCAAGAAACTGCCCCACGGCGATTTCCGTCTTTTTCACATATAACACTACTTCTAATTTCCAAAAAAACCGGTAGAAAAACTTTCCGTTTGATTTCAGCTTTTATAGCCGAACTCGCAGGACGTTTTGAAAACTTCTTACTATGCATCTATGCAATCATGTCACTTAATTCCCAAGTCAGATCAGGAAACAATGATGGCACTACGTGCTCGTGATCCTCGTGGTGGGTGCGTGACGGCGACGTACTTCTGTTCGTACGCATGGATCTTATGAAAGCACGGACGTAATTTTCTGTCAAAATGCTAAACAGTAGTGGGCTTGACTTCACACTACTGTAGCCAAGTGCCCACCGCGCAGCAAGTCCACGCACGCATGCTATTCGGCCCTGGGCGGAATACATATAGGCCACGAACAGCTCGCGATATGACAGTAATCGGCATTACCTATGCCATAGGGTAATGCATTTTCTTTCCATACCACGATTACACGCCGGCACACATGACAGTAAAACACAACAAATAACAAAGTGTGTTAACGTTTTTACTGCTAAATCATACGTAATTGTATTTTTTTTATCGAGCCAACGATTAATGCGTGAGATGACATCTGACGGTAAGATGGAATGACCAAAGTAATTTTTTTATTAATATTCTACTGCCAACAACTACCCACTCATCGTCGGATTTACTACATCAGACATTTACTTTTACTTGTACATATATAAAAGTTTATTTTTATAATATTTAAATATAAGCAGTCCAGTAAAGTAAGTATGACAATGAAAGCTCATTTATGTAGAGGTAAAATGGATTGTAGAGAGAAGTAAATATGTTATTTTTTTCTAGCGTTCTCAACGATACTGCTTCTTTTCAATTTAGCAGTAAAATAAAATGAATAATCCAGTAAATACTATTATAGATAATAGTAAACTAAAGATAGAACCTCAATATATTTTCGGGGTGTCAAATAGCGTGGCCGATCACCTTCTTACAAAAGATCATCCCTTTTTTTAATTGCATGAGAAAAAGAAAAGAAGTAAAAAAACGTAAAAGAATAGAGGTCCTAGTGGCCATGGTATGACCCAGTCCTAGTCTTGAAGCATTCCTAAGCCTTCTCATCGGCTTTGGCAGGGCGGGATCAGCGAACATACGGAGAAACGCCTCCGCTTGCTTCTTCACGCTGTCGAGTCGTTCCTGGAGCCATTCGTACCGAGGAATCAAGTTGACGATAGGCCAGAAGAGATCGTTACCCTCTTCCACAGTCTCGACGAGGGCGGCCTGCTAAGGTAGTCATCGACGTAGTTTGAGAGGACAATCTCGATGACGAGGTTAACCCATCGGACGTGAGAGACCATGATATTGGTCCGACGGAGGAGACCTAGCTAGAAGATGATCGCAGCTATGCTCTCCAGTAGACCTGAGGGTGGAGTACTGAGGAGGTCGCAGACATAATCATTGCCCGCGGCCTGGCCCAGGTCCTGTCCAGAAAGGTGATCGTAGATCAAGACGAGGTAGGCTAGTACTATCGGTGATAGGGGAGAAGTTGGCGCCGAAGCAGAAGAAGAGTTTGAAGGCATTTTTTGGGTTAGGAGTATGTGGTTTGGAGTTTTTCCGTAGGGAGATGGGGCTAGTGAGAATACCAATTTGAAGGCATTTTTTGGGTTGGGAGTACGTGGTTTGGAATTTTTCCATAGGGGAGATGGAGTGATGAGAATACCAATTTCGTAAGAGATCCATTTTATAATTTAATGGGGAAACGAAGAGACACATCGAGAGACGGAGCGGTAGTGGTACATTTTAAAAGAGCATTCGATTGATATGGTATCATTTTCTATTCACACACAATTATAGAAAACAAGTAGTGCATAATAGTATCAGAATTGTTAAAGCAGTCTATAAAACCCTTTTACACATACAAGAATTCCAAACAAAACATGCATCGGTAACTTATTTCAATCATGCAAGAAAAGAGCTCTCAGCAGACGAGAGATGAAACGATGACACGGCTCATTGATGTTTGCCTACCAAAAAAACAAGAATGGCCATGCAAAAGATAGTAAAAGACTATGCTCAACATAGTTAAACAATGTTCAATGTAAGGGTGATTCGTATAAGGCAAGATAAACAAACCAACGGGATCACACACGTAGTCCCGCTAATACAAGTCCAGCTTATATCACGTGGTTTTTATAGTAATAGTGGGTGTATAAAATAGTAAAACATGTCACATGACCAAGGACCACTGTTCCATTTGGCGATGTCACACGGTGACACATCTAATGTAAGGTAGTAAATGTGTTAAAATTAAAAGTAAAAACACTAATATCCAGACGTATCGTTGTCATCCGACCCACCGTGAAATTGCCATCAACGACGTCCTCTTCCGATTCGTCATCATGAATCACCGGCGGCGTGTCACGGACCTTCCTCTTCCTCATCCTATCCTCCCTCTTCCCTCCCTTACCCTCCTCGCCTCTTGAAGAGGAGTTTTGGGGAAGGGTTGGGCAAGTGGCACAATTGTGGCCGGTTTTCAAGCCGCATATGCCACACGCCCTTGCCATCTTCTTCTCCACCTGAGTAGCGGTAAGCTTTGGTTCGTCATCGGCTCGTTTGCGACCCTTGGGCTGAGATAAAGGAGGCGCAGATGGACTGATCGTAGGATCATCTGCTTCATTGGGCTCAGCGATCTCATCAGCCACCTGGTCAATGTCATTGGGTATGGTATCAAACTGCACCCGGAGCACCTTGAGGACCTCCATGGCTCTATCGTACACAAGACTCGATTTGCACCTTGGCCTCACCACGCTAATAGCCTCTGTCAGTAAGGTGGAGTGTCGATACATCTCAGTCGTCCCATCGAGATCGGCCTGCATCAAGTCATGTCTATCATACGACAAATCCACCCTTGCATTCCTCATATACCTACAGAGCACATAGCAGCTAGGAATATGCTCAACCTGCAAGTGGGTGAACGCCCTAATCAAGTGCGTGTAGAACAGCCCAACGGGGAAATGAAAAAATGGAATTAGTAATAATTTGTATAGGTATGGACAATAAAAATGACACTCTGCATCACGCCAACGAAGCCTAGTAATAATAAAAGTTGGACAGTAAATATTAGAATGAGAGACAGTAAAATTACATGTATGTTCCCACCATTTGCATTCACAGCTGTAGCTACCAGAATCTTCTTCGGCCATCGCCTTGAAATGATGTTGGGACCACGTGAATGATGCAGACTGCTTCCTGTGAGACACGAGGAATAGGCCATCTCGTGTTGTGTCGGCCGTTGTGCAGAAGGTTGTACTGGAGAAGTGGGTCTCTTTGTACTCCTTGAACACTACAGGTGTGTACACCTGAAAGATCTAGACCCGCCATTATGAGTTAATGGATTGTTTTGGTGATTAATGACAAATCCAAATATGAGACTAACTCTTTTATCTAGTAATATCTTGTGTAGTCTCATTTGGATATAAAGGTGAAATTCAATGAGGTATGAAATCGACATCTTAATCTTATATATTGTTGCATTCCTCGAATCCAAAATATAGGTTGAACTCAACCATAAGTTAAACTTGAATATGTGCATATGTTCTTATTACATATTTGTGTACGCACACATTTAGGGGGAGTTCACTCTATATTTTGTGGTTTCATAAGTATTGATCCATATTCCATTCTCCTCATATATTAAGGATCATTACTTTGAAACAAATCCTTTGAGTATATAAAACTTGTGTAGTTCATATATACTCATATTGCTTTATATTCAATTATTTGCAATTGTGTTGTGGGACTAATGTGTGTGCTAAGATGTGTTCAAGGCTTAGTCCCGGAGTCTTAACGAAGACATGAAAAGGAAATGCAAAGATGGTAAAAGATCAACTTAGGATCATGCATTCTCTTTTGGTTTGGTTTCAAAAGCAAAATCTCTTTCTTCAGGCACAATCGGAAGTTCGGCGTTATACTAGCGGAAGTTCCGATTATCGGATGGTCCGAAAAATGCGCGGCTTGATTTTTCCAGAGAGCATCCGGTTTCGGGACTTAGCCGATTTCTCGAGGTGCGGAAGTTCCGCAATGATAAGCGGAAGTTCCGATTATCGGATGGTCCGAAAATGCGCGGTTTGATTTTTCCAGAGAGTACCCTTTTTAGGGACTTAGCCATTTTCGCAAGTGCGGTAGTTCCGCAATGAAATGAGCGGAACTTCCGATAATCGGAACTACCGCATGATAGTTGGCGGTAGTACCGCACCTTTCTACAATAGTTTGTTTAGAAGCATTTGTTGCATGTATATCTTGATAATTATTGTTAATCATTGTGGGACTAACATTTTTCATGAGTTGGATGAATAGGCTATGTTCTAGGGTGACGAAGACTTTGGATGACATCATGAGTTGATCGTCATCAAGTCAAGGTTCAAGAAGAGGATGTATCGTGTGTTGATGCATAACAAGATCTCGAAGAAGGAGATGATCATGAGTTGATCGTCAAGTCAAGAGAAGACCCATCATGTGTTGATGGAGGTCAAGTAAAGGATGCATCATGGGTTGATGCATGTCAAGACGATGACCCGGACTTGAAGTGAAGATGTGCGTCATCAAGCTTCAAGAAGATGCTCACGGCAAAGGTATGACTAGCTAGGGCTAAGGATGTGTTCCTAGTCTTTTACCGGTCTTGGTGTTTGGTTGGAAGACCGGATTGCTAGTATAGGTTGCCGTACTATTAAGAGGGGTCTTGTCTAGTAGCTTGAGTCTCATCATGTGTTGATAGCTCAATCTTGCTTGCTCTAGCTCTACATGGCATGATGCTATTATTTGCGAATGTGTTTTGCAAATAGTTGAGGCTTATGCAGTTAATCCTTGTAGCATGTGACTATACTTTTGCGAATGTGTTTTGCAAATGGTTGAAGTCCATGTACCTACACCTTGTGGCATGATCTAAGTTTGCAAATGTGTTTTGCAAATCGTTGGGATTCATGCATTTTCCCTTGGCATGGTCTAAGATTGCTTATTGCTATTTATTTGGACTTAGATCATGATAGTGGCTCTTTGGAGTTGTGCTTTTTGATTTGATGAAATGTGTTTGAGATCAATCAAATAGGTGGGTTGTGTAGCCCTCTGAATAAGCTTTCCATAGAGTCCGAGATCACTCAATTCCGACATCGGAGTCAAAAGTTATGACATTTTTACCGAGTATCGTCTGTGCTGAAATTGGGCTGCGGAAGTTCCGATTTTTGTACTGCGGAACTTCCGATATTATCGGAAGTTCCGATATTTGTACTGCGGAACTTCCGCACCAAACTTTTTAACGGCTAGTTTTTTAGCCGTTATGCACCCGTACGGCCCATGAACAGTAGAAAACGGTAGTTCCGCATATTAGTTGCCGGAACTTCCGATTTCCCTGATTTTTCTGCAACTTTGCCTCCAACGGCTAGTTTTTGTGTGTGGGCTATATATAGCCACCTTGGCCGGTTGGGAGAGGTTGCTGGTGCCCATATTCATTCTATTGAGCTAAGAGCAAGCCTCTCATCTCTTTTGTGCATGTGTTGCACTTAGTGAGTGTTGAGAGCAAACCCTAAGTGCATGTGTTGCCTTAGGTAGTGGATTGAGTATCCACTTGAGCGTTGACACTTGATTAGTTCAAGTGATCGTTGAGACTTGTTTCTCTTGGTGTTTGCCGACACCTAGACGGCGTGGAGGCGTCGTGCTCGGTGACCTTCTCAAGAAGCTTGTGAGAAGGCCCGACGGTTGTGAGTGGTTTGGTGCTCGCCATCTCCGGAGTGGAGGAAGAGCAACCACAGTTGAGCGAGGTGTTGGTTCGGTTTGGAACCGGTCCAAGTGTTGGACTTACCTCGGAGGTGTGTGCTCATTTGAGGAGCCGGTCCAACGCGGGTTGGGCTTACCTCAACGTGGATTAGGGAGACCGGCAAGTCTCCGAACACCACGGTAAAACATAATCGTGTCATCTTGTTTTTACTTGTGCTTTACTTTGAGCTATTTACATTCTTGCTTTAATTGCTCATATTGTATTGTGTTCATATTGTCGGTGCACTTAGTTGAGCCTAGTTGTTTTAGGTTTTAATTGTGCAAAACCAATTCGATATTAGCTTCCGCATTTATATATTGGTTTAGCGCGATAGATTTTTAAAACCGCCTATTCACCCCCCTCTAGTCGGCCACCTCGATCTTACAAGTGGTATCAGAGCTTGGTCTCTCGTTGATTAGACTTAACCGTCTAGAGAGTAAAGGATGGCGACTAGAGATTTAGTGCACCTAGGTAAAGCACCTATTTTTGATGGCACAAATTATGCCTATTGGAAAATCCGCATGATTTGTTATTTTAAGGCCATGGGCCTAAATATATGGCGGATTGTAGATGCGGGCTTTTCTCCTCCAAAGGATCCTTTTGCTCCAACCAATGAAGAAGAGAAATGCTCGCATCTCGATGCTCAAGCTACTAACGTTTTATTTAGTGCTTTGAGTATAGATATTTTTGATGCCATATGCAATCTCAAGAGCGCTCATGAGATGTGGATCCAAATTCAAGATAAATATGAATTGTCCACTTCCACAAGTGAAGATTGCACATATGAACGTTCGTCAGGAGAAGAATGCTCAATCTCAAACTCCGACGATTACGAGGACTCCTCCACTCCATCCTCATCAACTCAATGTTTTATGGCTAAAGGTAATAATGAGGTAAATGATAACGATGAGCCTTCATATGATGAGTTGATGGATATGCTAGAAGAGCTAAATGAATATTTAGGAAAGGAGAAATTAAAATTCAAAGTTTTGAAGAAAGAGTATGTCTCTCTTCAAAATAATTATGATGTTTTAAAAGATGAACATGAAGCTCTCCTCCTGAATAATCAAAATAGCTCTAAGGTGGATATAGGCATTGAATGTAATTTATTAGATGATTTGCCATGTATAGCTTCTATCTCATGCATTTCATCTAAGGTTAGTGTATCCACCTCATGTGAGGATTTGATTGATATGCCTTGTTGCTCAAAAGTAGATGCTCCTATTTCCTCCATATCTTGCAATACTAACATTGTAGAGGAAAACAATGAGCTCAAGGCCCAAGTCAAAAATTTGAAGAATGACTTGGAAAGAAGCCTAAAAGGGAAGGCCACTCTTGATGAAATATTGAGCAAGCAAAAACGCTTGCAAGATAAGAGTGGAATCGGCTTCACTCCTAAGAAAAAGGAGAATAGCAAGACAAGGCACAATGCAAGACACACGAAGAATGTCAAGTGCCATGGATGCAATGGAAAGGGCCATTTCGCCTCGGTGTGCCCTAACAAGGTGAATGACAAGCAATTGTCATCAAAGAAGAGGCGAACCGGCAAGGAGCAAGTAAAGAAGGTAAAAGATGAATACAAACTTCGAACTTGCTACAATTGAGAAAAGGGACATATGAGTAAGGATTGTCCCAAAGGTATCACTCCTAAGCCCATTATTTATAATGATCATTATTTGCTTAGGAAGGATATTAATGGCAATGTGTTTGCTAGGAATGTTAGTTCACCTAATACTTTTGTGAGGGCCATTTGGGTGCCCAAATCTATTGTGACTAACATTCGTGGACCCAACCAAGTATTGGGTACCAAAGTACGCTTAAATGCTTAATAGGTACTTGGAGAGGCATTGGAGGCTTGGCTTATTCATATAAAGATGGATTCCATCATATATCAAATTGGAGCCAAGTTTGAGGATAATCGTTTCACATCGAGAACCAATGCCATCTCGGTAACAAGTATTTACATTGAAATATCTAGCCCCTTTATGCCTTGTGTAGGTTGCATTTCATAAAAATCTTATTAAAAGGGGTGCTCTTGCTCTATGTTCATAATGTTGTTATTAATATTTTGAGCAAGTTGGAAGTGGCACATTAAGGGGGAGTGCTAAATCATAGCCATGTATATCACATCCCTAAATGTGCCCAAATAAATTAAGTGCTAGTATTGCTTTTCAAAAATAAGCCTTTTAGCCAAAAGTCAAAAATTTGATAACTATTAGTAATTCTTTGAAAAATTAATTGCAAAATGTATACAAATGCTTTTGAAAGGTTTATCAAGGTTTTGGCTTTAGAAAACCTATTTTAAGTAAAAATGCATTTCTAGCCAAAATCCTACATTATAGTATCTTGTTTTTGACATAAACTAGATTTTTGTGTAAAATCTATTCTAAAAGGAATTTGAAAATCTTGCCAAAAGGAAAATCCTAGAGTTGGTTAATCTAAACATTTTTGGTATTCAAAGGTTTTTCAACAGACCAACCTAGAAAAAGATATTTGATTTTCAAACTCATCCAAAATACTACTATGACCTAAGTGGTCACTTTCTAGCACTTAAGTGAGTTTTTCCATATGAACCAAAATTCTTCATATGAATATGTTCATAATGGTATTTATGACTCATACATGCAATTGGATGCTTTAAAATTCATCATTTGCTTAATTTGGATCTTTTGATGAAAGTTCATGGAAATATGTTTCTTTTCCGAAAACCAAAAGCTTAATTTATAAAAACTATTTTAAATTTTATTTTTATGGGCTATATAAGTTGGAAATACTCCAAAGATGTTTATCTGATTGATTGTGCAAAGATTTGGAGTAAAATACAACAATTCCTTCTTTTCTTCAATTCCAAGATCAATCCCTGAAGTTCCAGGAAAATCGGAACTACCGGCGTTATAACTGAGGAACTTCCGAAGTCCGGTACGACCGCAAGTTAAACGGCGGAACTTCCGATTTTTCTGATAAAACAGCCATTTCATTCCAATTCAATTCTAAATCTTTTGTGGCTACTTCCAGTGATCAAGTTGATCCTCTATATCCTTGCTAGCTACCCACTCATCGCTATTCCACGATTGCAAATGCAAATTGCATCTATCAAGTGGTATTCTTTTCAAAAGTGGTAGCTTCTTCTTTTGATCATCTTGATCTTGGCATGAGTCTCATCTTTTCAAGTGATATCATCTTATTCGTTAAAATGGTATCCACAATTCTCTCATGTCAATCAAAATTCTCTCTTCTCTTTGGAATGCTTTCATGGAAGATCAATAGAAGAGAAGTTCGAGCACCTTGCAAAATTCAATTATGGATGGATATAGTCTAAGAGATGACAAGATGGATGATGAACCTTTGTGTGTCAAAGGAGAAAGTTTTTCTTGGAACCTTTGTGTAAAGGGAATTTTTTCTTTGTGAAAAACCTATTAATATTTTTGGGCTTAATAAAATAAAATAAAATTGGGTAAAGTATTAATATTGGGAAACTATTTTACCTATTTGCCCAAAATGATTTATTGGATCTTGTGAATGAATGTGTTTCATTCTCATTTTCTTCATTTGGTATTCTTGGAGTGACATTATAAATCATATGCAAGATTAGCTTTTCAAAATCAAACCTTCCATTCGAAAGTCCAAATATTTTTTACAAGTGGCTTTTTGCTCAAAACGGTCAATCTTGTGAAAAACTATACAAAAGTATTTAAAAATGTATTTCAAATGTTTTCAAATGCTTTTGAAGTAAAAATTCCTCTTTTAGAAAACAAATAGCAAATTTGGCCTCAAAAGGATCTTATATGATCTTGATTTTGAATTAAATGACATATTTCTCTAAATCAAAATCTATTGAGTTTTTGGAAGAGTTTTTAATACCAAACTTATAAGGTTGGTCATTTTAAACATTTCTCAAGTTCAACGTTTTTACAAAAGACCAACCGTTGAAAAGCTATACTCATTTGAAATTCACCGAAAAACTCGCTTTGACCCAAAATGACATATTCTTGCATATAGTGAGTTTTGCTATTTGAGCCGGATTTCTTTGTGTATCTTGGCTTGAAATAGTATTTCTAACTCATACAAATCCAAGAAAGTGAAAATCTCCATGAAACCCAAATTAGCTTGCATTTTGGATCTTAAAGGCAAAATTGCTCTCTTTATATACCTTCAATGCGCATTTTGCCATATCTTTTGAAAGAAAAGTCCTTTTTAAAAAATTCTTGTTGGAAAATACTCTAAATATTCCAAAGTTAAAATCTGGGACTTTTCAAAGAATTTGGACTTCATTTGTAAAAGTATTGACTTTTCTTCTCTTTAAACTAAAATCTTACCTTCAAAGCTTAAATTGGCATATCTTTTGATTGGAGACTCCTTTTTCGAAAATTCTTCTTGGATAAGTTTCTCAGGAGTCTAAAGTTTATTTCTTCCAAATTTGAAGGTATTTCGACTTGAATTGAAAAAGTTTTGACTTTTTCTCTCTTTGCTCAAAAGCTGAAATTTCAGATTTGTGCATTGTTTTGAGCAGATTTGTGAATTTTGTATCTTTAAATGGGTTCACAATTAGAGGAAGCTATAATAATGAAATTTGATCCTCTATAGTGGTTCTATGTTGAAAAAATTTCTCAAATTTATTGGAACCATTTTACCCATTTTCTCAGCTGTCTTTTGAGGCTCAAATGAATTGTCAAAATCTGAAAATCCTGAATTTTTCAGTTTTATGAAACTTTGTGATTTTCATATCTTTAAATTGGTTGACATTTGGTTAAGCCTCCCAAAATGAAAATTGTGTGTATATGCCAGCACTAGCTCCATGATTAATTTCATATTTTTCTGAGCTTGCTTCCACATATTTTCAGTATTGGCCATCTTTGATCTTCTCGTTTTGGAATTTGAAAATGTTCTTGAGAAGACTTCAAAGAAGGAGATTATTTGAATGTATTTCAAATATCATTTCAAGTCGTATCATTTCAAGTGGTTCTCAATATTCTGATTTAAAAGGGGAAAATGTTATGATCAATAGGTTTATAACCTATCTTTGTTTCTCCTCTCATATCTTGAGAACAAAATCTCCTTTGGTCATATAAGTTCAATTCATACTTTTTGTGACCAACCTCGATATTAGCAAGTGGTTTCGATTTGCAAACCTCCCTTTGTGTCCTTTTTAGTGATTAATGCCAAAAGGGGGAGAATGTTTATATCAATAAAATGTTTATATCAATATTGTTTATATCAATACTCTTCCATTTGGATGTTTCATTTGTTTAAAATGCCAAAAGAGGGAGAATTGCCAAAAAGGGGGAGAATGCATTAAATGTATAGTATATCATTCTCATATGCATAATGTTTGACGTTTTAAAATTTCACCTTATGGCATGCATAGACATAGTTCATTAACTTAAATTCTCTGTTATGTCTATTTATATCCAAATGTTGTAATTGAAAATGGATTTGTCATCAATCACCAAAAAGGGGGAGATTGAAAGATCTAGACCCACCATTATGAGTTAATGGATTGTTTTGGTGATTAATGACAAATCCAAATATGAGACTAACTCTTTTATCTAGTAATATCTTGTGTAGTCTCATTTGGATATAAAGGTGAAATTCAATGAGGTATGAAATCGACATCTTAATCTTATATATTGTTGCATTCCTCGAATCCAAAATATAGGTTGAACTCAACCATAAGTTAAACTTGAATATGTGCATATGTTCTTATTACACATTTGTGTATGCACACATTTAGGGGGAGTTCACTCTATATTTTGTGGTTTCATAAGTATTGATCCATATTCCATTCTCCTCATATATTAAGGATCATTACTTTGAAACAAATCCTTTGAGTATATAAAACTTGTGTAGTTCATATATACTCATATTGCTTTATATTCAATTATTTGCAATTGTGTTGTGGGACTAATGTGTGTGCTAAGATGTGTTCAAGGCTTAGTCCCGGAGTCTTAACGAAGACATGAAAAGGAAATGCAAAGATGGTAAAAGATCAACTTAGGATCATGCATTCTCTTTTGGTTTGGTTTCAAAAGCAAAATCTCTTTCTCTGTGCACAATCGGAAGTTCCGGCGTTATACTAGCGGAAGTTCCGATTATCGGATGGTCCGAAAAATGCGCGGCTTGATTTTTCCAGAGAGCATCCGGTTTCGGGACTTAGCCGATTTCTCGAGGTGCGGAAGTTCCGCAATGATAAGAGCGGAAGTTCCGATTATCGGATGGTCCGAAAAATGCGCGGTTTGATTTTTCCAGAGAGTACCCTTTTTAGGGACTTAGCCATTTTCGCAAGTGCGGTAGTTCCGCAATGAAATGAGCGGAACTTCCGATAATCGGAACTACCGCATGATAGTTGGCGGTAGTACCGCACCTTTCTACAATAGTTTGTTTAGAAGCATTTGTTGCATGTATATCTTGATAATTATTGTTAATCATTGTGGGACTAACATTTTTCATGAGTTGGATGAATAGGCTATGTTCTAGGGTGACGAAGACTTTGGATGACATCATGAGTTGATCGTCATCAAGTCAAGGTTCAAGAAGAGGATGTATCGTGTGTTGATGCATAACAAGATCTCGAAGAAGGAGATGATCATGAGTTGATCGTCAAGTCAAGAGAAGACCCATCATGTGTTGATGGAGGTCAAGTAAAGGATGCATCATGGGTTGATGCATGTCAAGACGATGACCCGAACTTGAAGTGAAGATGTGCGTCATCAAGCTTCAAGAAGATGCTCACGGCAAAGGTATGACTAGCTAGGGCTAAGGATGTGTTCCTAGTCTTTACCGGTCTTGGTGTTTGGTTGGAAGACCGGATTGCTAGTATAGGTTGCCGTACTATTAAGAGGGTCTTGTCTAGTAGCTTGAGTCTCATCATGTGTTGATAGCTCAATCTTGCTTGCTCTAGCTCTACATGGCATGATGCTATTATTTGCGAATGTGTTTTGCAAATAGTTGAGGCTTATGATTAATCCTTGTAGCATGTGACTATACTTTTGCGAATGTGTTTTGCAAATGGTTGAAGTCCATGTACCTACACCTTGTGGCATGATCTAAGTTTGCAAATGTGTTTTGCAAATCGTTGGGATTCATGCATTTTCCTTGGCATGGTCTAAGATTGCTTATTGCTATTTATTTGGACTTAGATCATGATAGTGGCTCTTTGGAGTTGTGCTTTTGATTTGATGAAATGTGTTTGAGATCAATCAAATAGGTGGGTTGTGTAGCCCTCTGAATAAGCTTTCCATAGAGTCCGAGATCACTCAATTCGACATCGGAGTCAAAAGTTATGACATTTTTACCGAGTATCGCCTGCTGAAATTGGGCTGCGGAAGTTCCGATTTTTATCTGCGGAACTTCCGATATTATCGGAAGTTCCGATATTTGTATCATGGAACTTCCGCACCAAACTTTTAACGGCTAGTTTTTAGCCGTTATGCACCAGACGCCCATGAACAGAGAAAACGGTAGTTCCGCATATTAGTTGCCGGAACTTCCGATTTCCGATTTTTTCTGCAACTTTGCCTCCAACGGCTAGTTTTTGTGTGTGGGCTATATATAGCCACCTTGGCCGGTTGGGAGAGGTTCTTGGTGCCCATATTCATTCTATTGAGCTAAGAGCAAGCCTCTCATCTCTTTTGTGCATGTGTTGCACTTAGTGAGTGTTGAGAGCAAACCCTAAGTGCATGTGTTGCCTTAGGTAGTGGATTGAGTATCCACTTGAGCGTTGACACTTGATTAGTTCAAGTGATCGTTGAGACTTGTTTCTCTTGGTGTTTGCCGACACCTAGACGGCGTGGAGGCGTCGTGCTCGGTGACCTTCTCAAGAAGCTTGTGAGAAGGCCCGACGGTTGTGAGTGGTTTGGTGCTCGCCATCTCCGGAGTGGAGGAAGAGCAACCACAGTTGAGCGAGGTGTTGGTTCGGTTTGGAACCGGTCCAAGTGTTGGACTTACCTCGGAGGTGTGTGCTCATTTGAGGAGCCGGTCCAACGCGGGTTGGGCTTACCTCAACGTGGATTAGGGGAGACCGGCAAGTCTCCGAACACCACGGTAAAACATAATCGTGTCATCTTGTTTTTACTTGTGCTTTACTTTGAGCTATTTACATTCTTGCTTTAATTGCTCATATTGTATTGTGTTCATATTGTCGGTGCACTTAGTTGAGCCTAGTTGTTTTAGGTTTTAATTGTGCAAAACCAATTCGATATTAGCTTCCGCATTTATATATTGGTTTAGCGCGATAGATTTTTAAAACCGCCTATTCACCCCCCTCTAGTCGGCCACCTCGATCTTACAACACCCTGCTTAGCTGCTCCTCTAATGGGAACAGAGTGTCTCTCGCCTGTTGGCTCTGTGAAGCACGCAGGCCTGGGCACGGCATGTAGTAGACACATGAACAACACATTCCGTATGTGTGTTGTAGTAAAAGAGGAACATGATTCACCACGCACCGATCACGACAGTTTAACAGTAAATCATGTACCAAGGGGAAGTAAATGCTTATCTAATGTCCCGTAAAATATTTTACGTACCGTGGAGCAGTGTGTCTCATGAGATTCGGAGTGCTTCCTTTTCTGCATGACTAGTGCATCTTCCGCGCGAATTGGTGGAGCGAAGACATGTTTTCCACGAGGTTCCGTATGACCATCTTGTTCATACTCACGCTTCTTTCCGTGATTGTTGGTGATATGTCCCAGAGGCAATCATAGAGATAATTGTATCACGTCTATGTTTGTGTCATAGAATAAATGTTATTATGTTCCTTAGATGAATTATCATTTATAAAGATTAACAACTATATATGCATGAACCTACAGGGTTACACACTTAACGAGTTGGAATAAAAGAGTTCAGATAGAATGCGCTATGGGCTCTTTATAAGGGGATGCATGGGGCTATTGGTACATAAGAGTTCTTCTGTAATATCCCAAAGTTCTGTTATCAAAATAAAAATAAATAAAGTTATTATTTTGTGGAATTTTCTGGCTGTTAAAGATTTTTCTTGATTTTCTGTAATTTAAAAAGAGTTTTCTATGTTAAAGGGAAAAAGAAAAAAATTAATTATTTAATTTCTTGGTTTTAAAGGAAAAAAAAATTATTACAATTGTTTGGGACTTTATTGGATTTAAACTGAAAAATAAAATTCTAATTAATTTCTTGAATTTCTGGTATTTAAAAAGGCTTTTCCTATTTTCCAGAAAATAAAAATAATTATGTAGAAAAGTAAAAGGAAAATTTAAGTTGGAATTATTTTTATTAAGTTAAAAATAATTCAAGGAATTTCTCTATGTTTTTCTAGAATATTTGAACACTTTTTGTTATTTTCTAAAAGTCCCTATTTGATTTTTTTTGTAATATCTAGCAATTAAAAATGAATTGTTATTCGCAAGGTAAAGCAAAATTATTGTTTAAAATATTTTATATAAGATAAAAATACCCTATTGAACTACTCTAAAAATTTATAGAATTTTTAGACTAATATTACTATTTTTCAAGTTTAAAAATAATTTTCAGCAATATAAAAATAATTACTGCATAATAACATAGTTATTATTTTGACTACTATTATTTTATTTGCGTTCAAAATCAGGTGTTTAATATCTGTGATTTTTTTTCTGGATTTTTTAGAATTTATTTGCTATTTTTCCGGAATTAATTAATGCTTTTCGAATTTTGGAAAAAAGAATATTCCTCGGAATATTCTTGGCTGCTACAGTACTGCGCCCAAAAATTCAACCCAATAATCAGGTCATAACTCCGGCGAGCAATTCCCGCCAAACCGTTACTCCTTTGTGCTTATAAATTGAACCGTAGCAACTCCCCCTCATTCCCCAAATCCCACTTGCTCAGATTTGCGAAAAGCCTCCCGGAGCTCCATCTGCTAGCTCTTCTTCTCCAACTCTGGTGCCAACTCCCCATCTGGTGCTCCGTTGTGCATCACATTTTACTAGTGAGTTCATCTCGATATTCTCTACATTTCTATTCAAGCCGAATTTTGATTTACCTATTGTTTCACCACAGCAACAAAAGCACCGACGGTCTTCTTCTCCAACTCCAGCGACAACTCCGGCGAGCCCGATCTCCCCATCCGTAGCTCCTTTGTGCACCAAATTTTATCGGTGAGTTCCTATAGAGATTCTCTATATTTCTATTCAAGCCGAATTTTGATATACCTATTGTTTAACCTCGGCCACAAAAGCACCGACGGACTTCTTCTCCAACTCCGGCGAGAACTCCGGCGAGCCAGATCTCCTCATCCGTTGATCCGCTGTGTACCAAAATTTATTGGTGAGTTCCTATTGAGATTCTTCATATTTTTATTCAAGTGGAATTTTGATTCACTAACTTTTCACCACCGCCACATCTCCTTCCCAAGTCCGTAAAACTCCGTCGAGCCCGATCTCTTCATCTGTTGGGTAATTGTGTGAGCCCTTTAACCTACAAGCTCCTTTCAATATTATCTACCTTTCTATTCAAACAAAATTTTGAATTTCACAATTTGGCTGAAAAATTTGGTTAAATTCCCCAAATTAAGATTTTTGGTCTAAGCTTTGACTAAGTATAATTTTCTAACATATTCTAGTCATAGTACTTTATCAACCAGATTTTGCACTAAGGTGACAAGGGAATGACAACTTCAAATTCAACATTGGCTGTACAACGGTAACGAAATTAGCTAGTTATTTAAAACATGAATTTAAATCACTAGAATATAAATAAGCATGCAATAGTAGTTTACAATAGAATTAAAATAGTTTTAAATATTGGGCTCAAATATGATTAAAGGATGTAACTTGCGTTGTTCGAAAGCTTGAAGATCTAGCTCTTCGAATAATTCAGTTTCCCTGGGGACGTCGAAATCTATACGAGAAAATAAAGTAGAATCAAATAAAACTCAAATTAAATTAAATTTACTCCAAATTAAATTATTTCAGTGTAGATAGCTAGATCTTGAATTTAGATGAAGTTAGGAATTTGAATCGACAAAATCGGAGTTCGTATTAAGGAGAACAAACATCCGGAAGTTTGGAAATCACGTGGTCGGAAGGAGGTTCGACTACCTGGTCTGAAGGAGATTCGAATGCAGGTGGTTGGATGGAGTTTTGGACTATCTCGTTTAAGAAGGATCGACTATAGGTGGTCGGAAGGAGGTTTCGACTATCTCGTCGGAAGGACATTCGATTGTTAGAATCACGATCCTACTCTTAGAGTCTTACGATTATACGAACCCACAACAGCCTGTCGATCCAAATTGCACCGTGAATCAGAATTAGGTAGAATCGTGGTAGAGTCACAATCCAAAGAGTAGAATAACGTAGAATCGTGGTAGAGTCGTTTGGGCAAAAAAAAATGTATTTTTTGTAATTTTTTGCAATTTTCTTTGATTTTTTTAGAGGCCAGGGTTTGCTGATATTTTGTTTTAGAGAAAAATTTGTTGATATTAATTTCTAAGAATGAAACTATAAATAAACAAGGAGCATGCAAAATATTATATCACTGTGGTGACACTAGTACAAATATCTATATTATGACATGAGCAATCTTGAACTTGATAATGATAAGCTTTTTTTATTCCTAGAGTATGTCTAGTTGCTTTTAAGGAACATGCAAGTGTTGCAATTAGATATTGATTTACAAAAGTTGTGAATATTTCTCATGTAATTGTAGTAAGCTTGTCATAGTCATTGGTTGTTCTCCTGTAGTTCAGAACTATATCACCTATTGTATTGTGCGTTAAAAAGTGCTTTGTCCCTTTTTTGGTTATAAGTAAGTGGTAAACCATATAAGAATCATACAAACTTATAGTATAGATATTAAATATGTGTATTTTTTATAATTCCATAGAATCGCTGATTCTACGATTCGATCCTACCGGAGGCAAATCAATCCAACTTAGGATCTCGACTCTGACTACCTTGGTTTTGACTACTTGGTCGAAAAGAGGTTTCGACTACCGGGTCGGCAACGGCGGCGCGCACAGAGAGAGGGATGGAAGGCGAACCAGGTGTTCATTGTTTCGGCGGCGAGGCACAAGAAGGTGACTGGCGGCGATGAAGAGTTGTAGCGGCGGAGCTCAGGAAGGTGCGTGCACGAGCTAGAACGACAGCAATCTCGTTGGTGTAGGAGATGGTGACGAAGCGTCAATGGCGGTGGGGTAATCGACGACGACGCAGCTCAGGCACGGCGGCGGAAAATCTCTAATTCCAGCGAACACAAAGGTATTTGAGTGGGAAGAGGGAGGGGAAAGGAAAGAGGAGGAGGAGGAGGAGGCGATCAAGGTGACGCGGGTGGCACGGAGAGAGGTGAAGGACAGGGGGACGAGGCAGAGAAAACGGCAAAGGAGGTTCTGCTCGTGTATTTTATTGAAGGGCGGTGAGCAGTGCGGTCGGATAGGCGGCAAGTTGCGCGAGCGGTTCGCTCGGGCAGCGAGGCATTCCGGGCGCGTCAGGATCGAAAGCGGTGGGGCAGCGCACGTGGGGAGGTGAGGTGACGTGGGTGGCGAAGTGCCACACGACGCTAGTTGCAGCGAGGAGCAGGCGGTGACAGCGTAGCAATGCGCGGGGGAGGTGTGGTCGAGAAGAAGCCGGAGGGCTATCAAGCGGGCCCCACCTATTGTCGAGAGAAAATAGAGAGAGACCTGGTGAGAGGGTATGGTCAAAGGGTGTGGTCGAAATCTTGTGGTTGGTCGAAATCAAATCAAGTCAACTCAACTGGTTTGACCAAGTTGATTTCAAAAGGCTGAGAGGGTTGTGAATTTTTTTGACAGAGTTTTACATTAAAATTCCAAAAAATAAGTAAAACTTTCTTTTAAATAGAAATGAAAATTGGGTTGTTACACGTCATAGGTTGCGAGGGGAGACGATCCTTGTCGAGGACGTTGGACGATCGACTACGACCACTAAATCGATGCACTTGACGTTGGATCAAGCTGTTGTAACTCTTCTTCCGCTGTACTGCGCGTCTAGTGGTAACGATCTATGATCTCTTGTTTGCATGACTTCCTAATTTACGTGGTAGATTTTTGTATTACCAACTAGTGTAGCATACCCATATCCCCTCATGGGTGTTATTCTACCACAGTACACGTCCTTGAAGTATGTCGTGATCCATCTTTCGTGCATGTCAAAGAGGTGAGCAATAGCATGGCTCTGCTCGAGGTTGTACTATCTTACCAGATCCTCCCGTGCATTTTCGAATTCTCTCAAAGTAAGTGCATGGTTTATGACAGAAACCAAACACTCCTTCAGCCCTTTGCGTACTGTGTATAGTTTGTTAAGGACTTGTTTGTACTTCTTTAGCAAGTGCCACCTGCACAACCTGTGGTGCAAGTCGAGGAAGACGCGTAGGATTGCCATTTTCATCGCTGGGTCCTGATCTGCAGTACACCAAAACACAATAAGCAGTAAAACATGTTTAACGACATAGTAAACATCAACATTCACAATATAAATCAACATATTTTTTAAACACAGTAAAAACACATGAGATAGTTAGTAAATGTGTCAACAGATGTAGTAAATATGTCGGGCACAGTAAAAAAATTCATCGATCGGCATGCAAATGGGGTCCTTGCCCTCCACGTAAGTTTGGAACGTCCTGAACAGCCACTCGAAGGATGTTACCTTCTCGTCCCAGAGCAGTGTGACGCCGAATATGTTGTTCTGTAGATGCTGGTTGGATCCAACAAATATAGCCAGAGGCATCTCGTACCGGTTGGTTCTATACGGTGTGTCGAACGTGATGATGTCTCCGAAGTCAGTGTACTTCACGCAGCAGCTCGCATGGCTCCAAAAATGGTTTTCACAACGCCATCATCATCCACCTATATGTCATAGTAGAACTTGTTGTTTTGTGCCCGACACTCCTTAAGAAAGCCACCAGCTTGTCTACATCGTCAGCATGATCAACACGCGTATTCCTCACCTTCCTGAGATCGGCAGTAGAATGGATCATAACAAACAATTAATGCGATGCGGACATGCTGTAAAATGAGATTATAAGAAAAGAGTACAATAAATATCCATGGTCATAGCAATCAAGACAATGAGGAAACACAATAAAAAACCTATTTTCTACGTCGCGTGCAGTGAAAGGTATGTTATGTCCCCCCATGTATCTCGGACAAAACGTTCATCATAATGTTGTCGAGACCACCGCCGAGTATGGTGCTGACAAACTGCATCAAGGAGAGGTGAAAGTTCTTGTGTGACTACATGAATGCAGCCAAGGACAGCGTCCAAGTGAGGAGATTTACTGCCATGCTGAGCGCAGAGGGGCGTGTGATCATGACCCGAGGAAAAAAGTTCCCTTAGGTGTGATGTGGCAGCAAAACGAGTACCACATTTACTTTTCTAACCACTGTAAGTTCCCGTCGTGCGTGTACGGATCGTGGTACTATAGCCCAAAAAAATAGTACATTATGAAATAGTTCGACATTAAAAATGGTATTAGCATTATTGTTATATACACTACCTATTACTGTCGATATGCGTTACATGTGGGGCGACGAATGTTCTTGGCCCATAATTGTTCGAATTGGGCCGCTCGGACTAGGTTTGCGCGCGCACGTGTCGGACCATGCAACCGTGCTAGCACAGTGGGCTAACCGGCACTTAGAATAGCTATTCTACACACACATATATATGAAAATGATATGGTACTCCCACTTCTTTTGTTAGGACGATGATGTTTTCAAATGCCTCACATGCACGCATGCATGCATTTAACTGTGTTTAAATAAGCAACATTTTCTTGGAAAAAAGTAGTATTTATTAACTTGTCGGGAAGTTTTTTGAAGTACAAGATAAACGCACACACTCAACACATACCATCCACATATACGTGCACACACATACGCGTTCCCTACACTAGAAATTTATCGGAGGCATCCAAGGTCTGCGTGGCACATGCTTTCCCACTAAACACGCATGCATGTGTACTAGACCTATTCATGGGTAGATCGGCCCAAGCCTAGCATGATTTTTTTGAGCTCGGTCCTCGACTTTAGGCAGAAAAGTCTCGACAAGAACATTAAAATAATAAATTTTTAATATTTTTTGTTCTGAATGAATTAAATATTAATATTCCCAAAATAATTAAAAATAATATTATTTCCATGCACAATGCGAAACTTGGGTTTTTTTTGGGGCTTCAGGCCTAGTCTATGCCGAGCCGGGCCCGGCTCGAGCTTGGCCCGTTTAGGCTGGGTTTTTCCAGACCGGCCCGAGATTTGAACATCAAAATGCAAAATGCTACAAAGTTTGTTCCTAGATTGGATTTAGTCGATATCTAGGTTTATCTTCTATTACGGCAGGAATTGCAGATCATATGTAGATGAGTTATTTATGCTTTGTATTAACTAGGAGAGGTTGTTCATGGCTCGATATCACCAACTGCGTTGTTTTGTGCTAACTTTCTAGCTAGAATTCTTGTTACAAACATAGAATTGGTCGTATTGCCGCTACGTTACTAGGTTTGGTGTATAGGAAGCGAATCTCATATGATAAACTGATTTTCAGATGTAGATGGATCTCATACGTCTTAGACATTGACTATACTCTGTTTGACCATCGCTCTGCAGCTGAGAATACCGATGAACTCATGCGTCCACGTAAGGGCACTTTTCATCGCCGCTTTTATGTTTTCTAATAAGCTGTCGTACAGTTTCGTGCCATAATCCCCTTTGCAGATCTTCACTGGTTCCTCTCTGCTGCATATTCAGAGTGTCGTATTATGATATGGTCAGCGACTGGGTCAGCCTCTTGCCACCCTTAACTAGCAGTTAATAACTGCTCATGATTGTGATGTCAAATAGATTTTAAAAAACACCATTGCCTCTTGAATGCAGTATGAATTGGGTGAAGTTGAAGATGGGGAAACTTGAGTTCTTATCTAAAAATACAAGAAATGGTACAACTGCCTGTTTGTTTTTACTTCCATGGGTTCTAGAGTAGATCAAGCGATCAATAGATGTGAGGGGCCATGTGTGTTCAGCAGTCAAGTACAACATCGCCCCTCACATCTATTGATCGCTTGATCTACTCTAGAACCCATGGAAGTAAAACCAAACAGACAGTTGTACTATTTCTTGTATTTTTAGATAAGAACTCAAGTTTCCCCATCTTCAACTTCACCCAATTCATACTGCATTCAAGAGGCAATGGTGTTTTTTTAAATCTATTTGACATCACAATCATGAGCAGTTATTAACTGCTAGTTAAGGGTGGCAAGAGGCTGACCCAGTCGCTGACCATATCATAATACGACACTCTAAATATGCAGCAGAGAGGAACCGATGAAGATCTGCAAAGGGGATTATGGCTCGAAACTGTACGACAGCTTATTACAAAACATAAAAGCGGCGATGAAAAGTGCCCTTACGTGGACGCATGAGTTCGTCGGTATTCTCAGCTGCAGAGCGATGGTCAAACAGAGTATAGTCAATGTCTAAGACGTATGTGATCCATCTACAGTCAATCAGAGTATAGTCAATGTCAGGCTAGACGGGGAGGCCGCCACTACGGGAAACCCGGCGGACGGGCCCGAGGCGTACACCAACGCGAGCGTCCACAGCAAGCTTAGCGAGTACACCTCGGCGGCCCGCGAGCGCCATGGGGAGGACTTCGATCCGGCCACCCAGCCCCGGACACGCACCTCCCGATGAGGTGGGAGGAGGGGCAAGACGGCCGTCTTGGATGGCGGACAAGACGATCGACTCGCCTCTGCTCCCACCTCGCCGAGATTCGAGCAAGGAGCACGAGCTCCTCCTCCCCATACGCTCTCAGCAGAGCTCACAGCAGCAGATGGCGGAACTCGTGTTAGTCTTGTTTTATTAAATCGTTCATTGCTTTTACACATCTACCTTGCCTTTGCATTGTTTAAACATTGCGGGTGGAATATTGCAGGCCGACTTGCAGAGGTTGGAGGCCCAAAGAGCGGCCCAGTGGAGGCCCACCGGTACTGGAGGCGAGGCCCACCTACCGGGAGATGGAGGTCATACAAGCCAGAGGGCGGCCGAGGCGAGGCTGCAGGACATGTTGACTTTATGGCGAGTCTTGAGCCTTACAGTGTCGTCGTGCCCGATCATTGCTCGCTCGGTTGTGGCTCCTCCTCCTCCTGTAGGGACTCGGTGAGTATATATGGTTGTTTATTCCTTTAGCTTGTGCGGCCCTCTGTAGATACTCATGAATTCGCTTCTCCTTTGTGCGACCACGGTCGGCGGGTTCGAACCCGACTCCTCAAGGTGGCCCTTCTCCACAGCCGTGTGGCCAACCTGCCCTCCTCAAGGTGGCGATTCACACTCGGGTGGGGAGGTGGCGAGAGGTACCGCTTATTTGTTTCTTTTCATGTTGTATGGACTTGTGTTAGACTTAGCCTTATGTTGGACTACTACTAGAGACATATATATATTGTGATGGATATTGTCATGGATGATGCGAATGTATGTGATGGATTATGGACAATGGATTTGTATGTGATGTATTATGGATGGTGGATGTGTATGTGATGGGTTATAGATGTGTATGTGATGGAATATGGATGTGTATGTGATATATCATGTCTTTGTGTGTTGATATATATGTGATTTCTTTGTTTGTCTTGATGGAAAGCAAAAATAAAAAAAAGCATTTTCCCTCTTTGCCGAGTGCCACACTCGGCAAGAGGGATTTGCCGAATCTTTGTGATCATGACACTCGGCAAACTGGGAAGCGAAACCCAATTTTCGGCTTTGCCGAGTGCCATAGCCATGGCACTCGGCACAAATTTCACAAAAAAGAAAAAATTCTTTGCCGAGTGCAAGTGTATGGCACTCGGCAAAGAATTTTCAAAAAAAAGAAAAATTCTTTGCCGAGTGCCGCTGACGTGGCACTCGGCAAAGAGGCCGTCAGAGTTGACGTCGGATTTTTTTGCCGAGTCTTGGCGTGACACTCGGCAAAGGCTTTACCGAGTGCCCGATATGTGGCACTCGGCAAAGAAACCTTGCCGACGGGTTCTTTGCCGATCGCTCTTTGTTGAGTCGCGGCACTCGGCAAAGCCTTTGCCGAGTGCAATAGGGTTTTGCCGAAAGCACTCGGCAAAGAGCCCGTCTCATGATAGTGCGCCTAGTCAATCTGGTCGGTCAAAGTCGGCGTGGTGGGCATGGGCGGAGCCGTGGCGTGAGGCGGCGCCGAGTGGTTCGGCGAGATGAGCCGACGGTCATTCGGTTTGCCACGCCACCGAATGCCAGACAAATCGATCTCGCCGCAGGTTGATCTTGGTTGTCCCATCACCAATCGACACCGGCAGTGACTGAAGAAGCGGGATTTTGGGATTTTTGTGGGCTCGCGGAGGTGTGGGCGGACAAGTTCTGAACGGGAATGAAATGGAAAGACGACGAGAGTATGGGAGAGGTGGTGCAGCTGCAGTACTTGTTCTCTTCTTTTTATTTGAAAGTGGTATGACAGTAGCTAGCCACTTTTAGAACATTTGCGTAAGACTGAACTGCTTGCGTAGCCTTTGAAGTACCATCTTTCTCGAGTAATAGCAGGTGATCTATCGTCAACGATGTCCCTAGCGGTGTCGATGCTCATGAATGTATCCACTAAAGGCGAATGCATCCGAATTGCATCTGCATTCATCACTGGAGGAATGTCATAATGTGGACGTAGTTGCTGTGTCAGTTCAGCACAACCTCTTTTCCTTTCTGATAAGGTCGCGGTTAACATCTTCTCGAAGCCCGACGTTGACACCAGTGCCCCACACGCATGCATTATTGGCGCAGAAGTCCCTGAAATTATGAGCTTAAGTTGACAGTTGACACCGACGACCAAAAATATCAACCTGACTCAAGATCCAGACCATAGCTCCTCACGGACATCACCTAGCAAACTTTTGCTTCCTTTCCTTCGAACCGGACTCAAAGTCGGCCTGGGCGGAACTTGGCGCGGCGGGCATGGGCGGGCGCCGAGTGGTGTTGGGCGTTGAGCCGACTGTCATTTCGGCCTCCCACGGCACCGAACGCCAGCAAATGTCGCTCGCCGCCGGTCGATCTCGCTTGTCCTGTCACCAATCGACACTTGTAGCGGCAGAAGAAGCATCGCAGGGGGAGGAGGAACGGGGACTTTGGGATTTTTGTGGGCCGGCGGAGGTGTTGGTTGGACAAGTTCTGAATGGAGAATGGAATAGAAAGACAAGAGAATACGGGAGAGGTGGTGCAGCCTGCAGCTTTTAGGGTTGTTTATTACTTGTTCACTTTTTTTAAAAAAATTTTGAAAGTAGACAATAGCCAGTGACTGTCAGCAGCAATATTCTTTGTACATGTGGCTGCCTTGTGCCGCCCCCCCCACCTTCTGCCGCTGCGTGTTGCTAACTGCTGATGCATGCTGCGTGTCGGCCGCCTAGCCTCCGCCTAGGCGTTAGGCATCGTCTTACCGTCCACTAGCGCCTAGCGATTTTTAGAACATTTGCATAAGATTGAACCGTACATGACTACTTGCTTTGCGTAGTCTTTGAAGAGTTCTAGTTTTTTATCTTGATATGACCTCTAATATGGGAACTGAGCGCTCAGTCGGCGTGGGGGGCCGGCGTGCCACCCCCCTCCCCCAACCCACCCGCGCTCGAGTCGCCCGGGATGCTTACTGTAGCTGATTTTACTAATTGAAATCGAGGGAGATAAACACCCCTTTAATAATTAAAAAAACAGCCTCTAATATGTTTTTACTTCCACAGGTGATCTATACGTGAGCGATGTTCCGAGCAGGTGTTGATGCTCATGAATGTATCACGATGGGTGATTTCACCGCACCACGACATTGAAGGCGAATGCATCAGGAATTGCATCTGCATTCATTACTGGAGGAATTCATGCGGCTGAACTTGGACTAAATGAATTTGGGGGAACTGCTGGAGATGATGCTATCAATACATTGTGTTGCAAGCATAGCTCATATCCCTCTTATGTTTTGCCCTCATTTACATGGTAGAAACACGGTCTAGCTTCATGTACACTCTTTACACTGAAAGAAGTGATTTAGGCAAACACGTTTTTGGAACTGCCAAAGTGAGCATCAAGACCTTCAAGGCGTTACTGTACTGCACTAAATTATTATGATTGTTGGAAAATCAATGTTACTTTGATTGATAGAAACTAGTTGCAGCTATGTGGTTAGTGGATGAATAGTTCTCATGGCATGCACTAGAGGAACCAATTGTGAGCAGTCAGCGAATAAAAGCATAACTGGTTGATGCTGCGAGAGTGGCCTGATTGTAGGCCATTCCTTGGTGAATGCTTCTTCCGTTCACAATCTTCGACTCTTCGTAAATTGATCTCTTAACAATGACATAAATCGTAAATCGTGTTGTATAACAACCAAAGGGTCTAAATGTGGTGTCCATCCACCATTGATGACTATTGGCTAGTCATGAAACCTGCAATCGAGTACTTGATTTTTACAATGAAAATATTGAACTTTTCACCTTGGAGCTCATTGCTAAAACATTTGCAAGGATTGTAAGGTGACGTCTGTTGAACCCTTCAATATTTACTTCTTTGGATCTGTCTGGTGCAAGGAGTATTGTTAGCTCCCAGTTTTGTACGGAGAAGATGGAACTTGATTTCTGTGGAAAGGAGATATCCTGATATCGTTGCTGTGTCAGTTCAGCACAGCGTCTTTTCCTTTCTGATAAGGTCGCGGGACACATCTTCTCGGAGCCAGGCAAGGAAGTAACTACGAAACTGCAAGGAAACCGGTGGATTGGACAATATATACAGTTATACGTCGCTGCTGGCACTAGTATCTGAAATTATTGGCGCATGCATTATTGACGCCGACGACCAAAAATATCAACCTGACTCAAGGTCCAGAGTACAGACCAGAGCTCCTCACCTAGCAAACTTTTGCTTCCTTTCCTTTGAACCGCTACGCAGCTGGTAACCTGAAGGAGAGCCATGGCTGAATCGCTGCTTCTTCCCGTGGTGCGCGGGGTGGCCGGCAAGGCCGCCGACGAGCTCGTCCAGAGCTTGACCGGCATGTGGGGCGTCGACAACATCCGCGGCAATCTTGAGCTCCAGCTGCTGGCCGTCCAGTCCAAGCTGCTCGACGCTGAGCTGAAGAGCGAGACCAACCCGGCCGTCAAGCGGTGGATGAAGGCCCTCAGGGCCGTCGCCTACGAGGCCGACGACGTCCTCGACGACTTCCAGTACGAGGCGCTGCGCCGCGAGGCCCAGAATCAGATCGGCGAGTCCACAACCCGCAAGGTACTCAGCTACTTCACCCGCCATAGCCCGCTTCTGTTCCGCTTCACTGTGAGCAGGAATATGAACAATGTCCTCAAGAAGATCAATGGTCTGGTCGTGGACATGAACAAGTTTCGCCTGGTAGACCGTGCCGAGGCACCGCAAGTTCTTTATCGGCAGACGCACTCAGCCCTGGACGAGTCCTCAGATATCTTTGGCAGAGACGACGACAGGGAAGTTGTGGTGAAGCTGTTGCTCGACCAGCAAGATCAGAAGAATCTGTGTGTGCTCCCCATCATTGGGATGGGGGGTTTGGGCAAGACGACACTAGCAAAGATGGTGTACAATGACCACAGGATCCAGAACCACTTCCAGCTGAAGATGTGGCACTGTGTGTCAGACAGCTTCGATGCTTGCCCTGTTGTGAAATCCCTCATTGAGTTGGTCACCAAGGGCAAATGCGACTTGCCGGACACCATCGAGCTGTTGCGAGGGCGACTTCAGGAAGCCATTGGCCGGAGAAGGTATCTACTCATTCTTGACGATGTATGGAATGAAGAGCAACGAAAGTGGGAGGAAGACCTGAAGCCACTATTGTCCTCTATTGGTGGACCAGGAAGCTTTATAATTGTCACAAGTCGAAGCCAGCAAGTAGCCTCCATAATGGGCACACTTCGACCCCATGAGCTAGCATGTCTGAGTGAAGATGATTCCTGGGAATTGTTCTCAAAGAAAGCATTTAGTAATGGTGGAGAGGAGCAGGCAGAGTTGGTCACCATCGGCAGACGCATTGTCAAGAAATGCAGGGGGCTGCCTCTTGCTCTGAAGACGATGGGTGGTTTGATGAGCTCAAAGCAACAAGTGCAGGAATGGGAGGCCATCGAACAAAGCAACATCGGGGATAAAGATGAAATCTTGTCCATACTAAAACTGAGCTACAGACACTTATCATCTGAAATGAAGCAATGTTTTGCCTTCTGTGCAATTTTCCCAAAGGACTATGAGATGGACAAGGACGTGTTGATCCAACTATGGATGGCAAATGGTTTTATTCAAGAAGAGGAACAATGGATTTGGCTCAGAAAGGAGAATCCATTTTCCATAATTTGGTTTGGAGATCCTTCCTCCAAGATGTGAAAGCGAAGACATATCATCCCGCTTACACAATTGGTTGTAAAATGCATGATTTAATGCATGACCTAGCGAAATATGTCACAGACGAATGTGCAACTATAGAAGAGTTGATTCAACAGAAAGCACCTATAAAAGATGTCCGTCACATGCAGATGTTAATAGCTAAATCGGAACAAATCATTGGTGTGTTGAAAGGCAGGCCACTTCTCCGGACTTTGTTAGCGCGAGTAACGTCACACAAGGATCTTAAGAAGTCAAGACTGGTATCACTAAGAGCGTTGTGTTATTACAGTCCTTCTATTATCAATAGTCAAGTCGTAAATGCAAAACATTTACGGTATCTTGACCTTTCTGGGGCTCTTATTGTTAGATTGCCAAATTCGATATGTATGTTGTATAACTTGCAATCGTTGAGGCTCAATGACTGCGGAAATCTAAAATATTTACCGGAAGATATGAGAACTATGAGGAAGCTCATCCACCTATATCTTTTTGGATGTCCTAGTTTGGAACGGATGCCACCAAATATTAGTTTGTTGAACAATCTTCGCACACTAACAAGATTTATTGTGGACACTGAAGATGGCCGTGGAATCGAGGAGCTCAAAGACCTGCGACACCTTGCAAACAGGTTGGAGTTGTACAATTTGAGAAAAATAAAGAGTGTGCAAAATGCAAAAGAAGCCAATCTCCACGAGAAGCAAAATATAAGTGAACTGGTGTTGTGTTGGGGCCGCCAAAGAAATGAGATGGCTGAAGATGAGGCCAGTAATGAGGAAGCAGTGTTGGAGTCCCTTGCACCTCACAGTAAGCTCCAAAGATTGGAGGTATATGGATATGGTGGCCTAGAAATATCACAACGGATGAGAGACCCTCAAATGTTCGGGTGCGTAAGAACACTCGAAATTTCCAACTGCCCAAGATGTAAGGATCTACCTGTAGCATGGTTGTCAGTCTCTCTTGAGTATTTGTCCGTAGACAACATGGGTAGCCTAACCACTTTATGTAAGAGCATTGGGGCGGAAGCTGAGGGATACAACAATACACGTCCGCAAGTTTTCCCCAAGTTAAAGGAGATGGTCTTAGAAGGGTTACCGAACTTGGAGAGATGGGCAGAAAACAGTGCAGGAGAGCCTAGTTGTGGCTTGTTAGTGTTTCCCCAGCTCGAAAAGTTAGAGATGATCAGTTGCCCAAAACTTGCGAGTGTTCCGGGTAGCCCGGTTCTCAATTGCCTGAGAATAAGGGAATGCTGCAGTCTTGCAATCAGCTCACTCGCAGATCTAACAACGTTGTCTGAGCTGTATTACGGTGTAGAAGGTATTGCTTCTATGAGCATGCCGTTGGGCTCCTGGCCGTCTCTCGTGAAATTACATGTTAGCTCGCCGACAAACATGATGATGATGCCTCCGCAAAACCAAAGCCAAAGAGCTCTAGAAAACCTTCGGGAGTTGAGTCTATTTGGTCCCAACTGCTTCGTGGTGCTGTCCAAATCGCTCCTTTGGGAATCCTTCGCCTTTGTGGAAGATTTGAAGATTTCTGGATGCGTCGAACTTGTCCGCTGGCCAGTGGAGGAGCTCCGATGCTTGGTTCGCCTCCGCTCTCTGAGTATTTCGGATTGTGCCAACCTGGAGGGGAAGGGTTCATCATCCGAGCAAACCCTTTCGCTGCCCGCGTCCCTGGAGAGGTTACGTATTCATGGGTGTGTCAGTTTACTGGAGATCCCGATGTTACCCGCATCCCTTGAGGAATTGGATATTGTAAATTGTCGTAGCTTGGTGGCACTGCCTTCAAACCTTGGAAATCTGGCAAAGCTGTGGGTGCTCAGGCTGTGGCTCTGCCTTCGCCTGAAAGCGTTGCCCGATGGGATGGACGACGGTCTCGCTTCCCTTGAGCAATTGTCGGTTAGCCATTGTCCAGGGATGGAGAAATTTCCGCAGGGTCTCCTCCAGCGGATCCCAGCCCTCAAAACCTTAGAAATAGATGGCTGCCCCGACTTGCAAAGACGTTGCAGACAAGGTGGGGAGTATTTCCACTTGGTCTCCTCCATACCAAGGAGAGACATTCGAGTTCCAGCAGCAGAATCCCACCCAAAGAGGTCCTTCCTGAAGAGGCTCCTCCCCTCCTGCTGACTCTCAACTGATGGAGGTGCGTATCCTATGTCTATATATTCTCCTTCTCTTCCTTTATCTCCTTGCATTGCTAATCCAGAGTCCAGCATCGTCTCAACTGAATGCATCTTCTCTTTCTTCTTTTTCGTTGTGTTACTTAGATTCTGCGATTTCAAGTTGGGTTTGAATGCTTGATGGCTCCTTGTTGGGTTTGCTGTTTAAAAGTCACTCTTAGATGAGGCTACAGAAGCTGGAGCTTAAAGCTCCTCGTTGCTCTCTTGGCTCTGTAAGTGGAGCTTAACTCACTAACACTGAGTAAACTTCGAACCAATGCCATCTATTACTTGTACCTTTGTAAATTGTAATTGCTGTCGTGGTTAGGTTGCTTTGGCCTCTGTTTCCAGCACCACTGCTATATGTACTTATTGTTGGAACAAATCGAAGAAAAACTTGCCCTCACAAGTCAGGTTTTCAATTGCTTTGACTCTCAATCTTCTTCTTACAAAATCTGATTATATATGATCACCTTTTATAGCCACAACTTCTGCTATAGTACTCGATTTGGGGCGCTCTGAGAATCCGGTTACGCTTTGCAATGATGGTTCGGACTCGGACTCTATTCTTCTACTTGGATACGGAAACAGATTCACAAATAGAAACGGACTCAACTAACTAAAACTACCAAAACCAAGATTAATCTAACAATCACCCCATTAATCTTGTTTTTTCACCTTGATCACGCTGATCTTCTCTCTCATCTGAACTTCCAAGCCTTACTCTTTTACCTGCACTTCTGTGCGTCGTTCCTTCCTGGGCCGATACCTCCCTACCGCCTGTTCTTGCTCCATCCTGAGCCATGCACAAACCAACGCTTGTCGTGTCTCGCACCTGGACTGAACTTGTCCTTCCTTGCACGCCCGCCTGGGCTGGAGCACCTGCTCCCACGACCACCTGGGCTTCGCCATTACCTGAGCCTCTCGCTCCTCTCTCTTGGACCAAATCTGCTCTCTTTCCCGCGTACATCTCAGCTGAGGCTACACCGCCTCTCCCTCCTGCGTCAACATCGTGTACGTTGCGCCCTTCATGCGCGTGGGACTCACCGCCCCCTGCAACGCCATGCACACCTTGCTGCGCGCCGTCTGTACCGCTCAAGGCTCCGTTTGCTGCGCTTCCTGTGCCAACTACGTGCCATCCCTGGGTCCCGCCATGTCCTTGGCCGGTGAGGTCATCAACGCCTGAGACCTCCTGTCCTGGCTCTACTCCCCAGTTCCACTCTGGCTTCTCCAAACTGTCCTTCACACAAATCGATTTACAAGCTTTAAGGGAAATTTTATACAATCGGTTCGGGAATCTTTTCACCTTCATCAACATATCTTTGTTCTTATCATAGACACGCAAGAACTCATCCTGCAGCACCACCCTGCACCCCCGTTCCGCCATGGCATAGCCGGCCACCACGCGCCCTGGGACGCCGCTTCATCCACCGCCACACCGTATATGCCACCCCGGGAGTCGAGGCCACCCCTCCCAGGGCAGCAGCTAGGGTTTCGAACCTAGAGCTTTGATACCACTTGTTGGAACAAACTGAAGAAAAACTTGCCCTCACAAGTCAGCTTTTTCTATTGCTTTGACTCTCAATCTTCTTCTTACAAAATCTGATTACATATGACCCCCTTTTATAGCCACAACTTTTGCTACAATACTCGAACTAGGACTGTTACAGTAATCCGGCTCTGTTTGCAACATTGGTTCGGATTCGGACTCTATTCTTCTACTTGGATATGGAAACAGACTCACAAACAGAAACAGACTCAACTCATCTAAACTTAGAAACTAAAACTACCAAAAACAAGATTAATCTAACACTTATTGTTGTTTATGCGCCTTATGCAAAGACTATAGGATGAGTGTTGCATGTGGTCTTTTCACATCAGGGCTTGAGCGGGTATGCCATCTCCATTGCTCACGGCAACATTAAAAGATGAAAAGACACAAAATTGAGCTCACCGATGACCATAAACAACGAACAAAAGGTGACCCTACTTTGTTCAACCGCATCAGTATATTGGGGGGGGGGGAACCCTTCATGTGTTCTAAAGCACATATATGCATCTAAATCTCACTATTGATCCTCAATAAACCATAAACTGCATTAAAATTCAAGCTATTTTTTTAAAATAACGTTAGTAGCATAAAAAGGGTGCGGATGACAAGCACGATAGACAAGAACAAAAGACATTGTGCCATTATAGTACAAGCAGAAAGTAACACCAAGCTTATGAACCCTTTGAATCAATTAATCATTTCCTCTTGGCTGCATCGATCCATTCACTTTGCCAGCTAATCTATCTATTATATTATTAAAGTGATAGAAAAAGAAGTCACCACGCTCGCTCTCAAAGGCTAGAAATTCTAACGTTAATCGATGGGAAAAATATCAAAAGAGTCCATATCAAGTACAATATAGAAATAAGAATTCAACTCAAGTACAATGCAAAAATATATGAAATTCGAAACAAAAAAAATAAAATAAAAGCAATTTATTTTTATACGAATTCCTAAGTAAAATCCCTAGATAAACATAATTTGGAATATATTTTTTATAAAAAAATAGTAATTGGATAAGCATCTGAATTCCAAATTCAGAATAAAAATAAAATTAGCAAATTGATTTCGATATGAATTCCAAAGTAAAATCACCAATAACTGTAATTCTTAATATTTTTGTTTTTACATTAGCAATTAGATTAGTACACGAATTCCAATAAAAAAATAATTGAAATTTGGGATATTTTTTTGCAATTTGATTTCCATACGAATTCTAAAGTAAAAATCCATAAATAACTAAAATTCTGAAAGGAAATAAAATAAAATAACCAATTTGATAAATAAATAAAGTTCGGAATAAAAACTAAACAAAAATAGCCATTGCATTAGTATACAAAAATTCCAACAAAAAATAAATGAATTTCGGATTAAAAGAAATAAATTTAGCAATTTTATTTCGATACAAATTCCAAAGTAAAATCTCAATATAACTAAAATTTAGAATAAAAAATAAAATGAAATTAGCAATCTGATTTAGATATGAATGCCTAAGTAACAATCCCTAAATAAATATAATTAGCCAAGTGTTGCGACGACGAGTGATGAGCATCGGCGTTGTTGAAAAAGTCAATGGCCAAAGAAGCTAGATAACGGGGAAGACCTAGCAGAGAGGAGATGAAGCTTTGGATTGAATATGAACTATCGACGATATGTGGTCATCGGGTAGCTAGGAATGTTCCATCGTTGGTGAGTGCCACGGCGTCACCGGCGATGACGAAAAGATTCTCCCTATCGTTAGATAACGACTCAAGCAGACATATCAGCATCAGTGAAGATGGGAAGTCATCGCAATTAGTGAGGAAGCCACATCGTTCAATTGGACAACGTCGAAGAGGAGTGACCGACACATGAGAAGAAAACATCGAGCATGTATACCATCGTGCATGTATATATACATGCATGCATCCTACGAATAAACGCATGGCCATACAAAAAACAGAGGAGCAAAGGGCTCGGAATAGAGACAGTGCAACGGTAAGGAATAGGCTCGGGGCCACTAGAGAGAGCGCGATGGGTGTTCTAGCAGGGATCGACGACATTTGAACGCATATATGAGTTGATGTCATGGCGAACATCATTAAGCAATAATTGGAGTGAAGTAGAAGATAACTATGTGGTAGAATATTGTATTGGAAGGAGTAGCGGCTGTGAGATATCGATCAAGAATTGAGCTTGCTCTTGGAGGTTGAACCAGAAAAACTGTGGTAGGGAGAAGAGATAGAAGACACGGTTCGGTGGGGCAACCGGCATGAGGGGAGATAAGTTCAAGGTAGGTCGCCTATGATGCATCGGTGTATACGTGAGTAAGGAACTCTAATACTATGTAAACTAATAAGATAATTTATTGCACACATAATCAATATATTGTTTGAGATTAACATAGGTACATGTGTATGCAAATATTTTGGTAAAGAGTAACCAATGGAGAAAACATAAGGGCATATAACTACATGATGCATACATAATAGAGAGTGGTTAACATATTATGCCCATGATTTTCTTCCATCAAAGCTCATACTTCAATTACATTACTTAAGTTGTATTTTCCTTCAAGTTTTTATTATCATTTTATTATATTTATGATATCTTAAAAATCTAAATAGTTACAAGATATGTAAGTATATTCTGAAGCATCTAATTTACACCATTTGTTACTACAAACTTTAAAATAAATCTAGCCAAATACACGGACCATCCTGCTAGTTAGCTATATTTACGTAGCCAGTCTGCAATTAATTCCAGGTGATTGCTTTGGAATTGCCGGCACATTTGGAGTCTTTTGAGAAGTGTAGTCATGTAACCTTTGTCAAAATCTCGATACCCGTGATCTTTTCAGCTGTTTCTTGAAGATGGACCGCATGAGGAGAATTGCTGGAATAGGCAAGGCTAATGTCCCATCCGCAGTTCAGAAAGATAAAGATGAGAGCATAGTTTTCTAAAGGGAGCTGTACAAGCGTGAGAAAGATAGGGATGTGAACCTCCTGGAACCAATGTACTCGACACTTTCCAAGGTGAGATCTTTGGCCCCTGCAGACCTTTTCCTATGAATGTTTTTTTCTTTTTTTGTGGGGGGAATGAATGTTGTCAGGAATGTTCATGAATAATACCCATATACCGCAATCTTTTCAACTGACTTAAAATTCGTGTTTTTGTTTAAAATAACGTTAGTGCCATAAAAGGATGAGAATGGAGTCGGTAAAACTAGAAATGACAAGCATGATAGACGAAAACAACATCGGGGATAATGTCAGAGGCAAAATGAGATCGTGTCCATACTAAAATTGAGCTACAAATACTTATCATGTGAAGCAAAGCAATGCTTTTCTTTTTGTGCAGTTTTCCCAAGGACTATGAAATGCAGGACAGGTTGATCCATCTGCTCATGGCAAACGGTTTCATGCAAGAAGGAACAATGGATTTGGAACAGAGAGGCGAATTAATTTTCAACGAGTCGGTTCGGGGATCCTTTCTTCAAGATGGGAAATCGCAACAAGTTGATCACATGGTCTCCACAGATAGGCTGATCGGATGTAAAATGCATGACCTGGCAAAACATGTCACAGACGACTGTACAACTATTCAAGACTTGATTCAACAGAGATCTTCCACAAAAGATGTCCGTCACATGCGGATGTCTAGTGCTGTTGAATTGGAGCAAGGTATTGGATTGTCGAAAGGCATGGAATCTCTCCGCAGTTTGTTAAGATCGAGTAACGTCTCATACAAGGAAAACATGAATCTTCAGAAGTTCTTCGCCAAAAAGGAAAACATGAACTGACGATAAGAACATATTTACCGTTGGTCACCATTCCAATCGCCTGTTGCTATTTTCAACTGGCGATTTGCACTGAAGAGTATGCAAATCGACAGTTGAAATGACGACAGGAACCCGTGGGTTCCTATTGACAGTTCAACTGGCGACATGAACTATCTGTATAAACCCCTAAAATTCGGTGGAAAAATTGTTTTAATTCTGAAAAAAACAGAAGAGAGCGAAGGAAAGACTTAGCGAAGCCTTGTTGGTTCCTAACAGAGAAGAGAGATACAGGGCAGCATATCTAAGGTCGGAGAGAAAGATGACAATGCAAGTGAAGCTAATCTCCATCAGAAACAGAATATTAGTGAGTTGTTGTTGTATTGGGGCCGAAGAGAAGATGACAAGCCTAAAGATGAGATCAGTAATGCACCTCATAGTAAGCTCCAAATTTTGGAGGTACATGGATATGGTGGCCTAGAATAGATCCTGGAATGTTCCAATACCCATGAAAGCTATATATATCTAATTGCCCAAGGTGTAAGAATCTACCTACAGTATGGTCACCTGACCACATTATGTAATACCGTCGAGGTGGAAACTGAAGAATACAGTACCCCTCTGCAATTTTCCCCAAAGTTAAAGAGTATATTGGCATTTAAGCTATACTAGAACAAATGTAAGGATATTAAAATGTTCTGTTTATTATCGTCACAGTGCACGTCTGGAAGAATGATGGAAATTGAAGATCACTAAAAAAGGGTTGTTCGGGAAAATTGGATTAACGAAGCAACGTTCCAAATGATTTTACCTTTGTGAAGTGTGGCTGTTCTGTGTATGGGTGTACCTACACCCTTTAACGGTTTCCATATTTGTACTTTACTAAAAAAAAACTAATTTTTTTTACATAGTGCACTACTTAATATATAGGTACCCTTAAAATTTTATGACCATATGTGATATCATTTAGGATAAACAAAAAAGAGAAGGTACCGGCAGATATATATTTGATGCCGCATTTTTTTTAATGTAGCACTGGCACGTACTATTGAATTTGGTACTGAAATTTTATATATACCATCGTCCCATGCTGTGCAACATCCATGAATTTTTTTGAGAGTTTTTTTCCTGTATTTCTTGTTACAGATATGTTAGAGATAGGAATATATCTTTTGTATTTCGTTATCTGTATAGGGTATATCCCTTTGCACACTATATATATTGCCCATTGAGTCTCTTCAATATAATACACAATATTCATAACATGGTATCAGAGCAAATGTTCTAAACTCTAACCTACAACCTAGCCTTCCTTGCTTCTGCTATCCACTGCCTCCGGGAGGAGCAATCTCCGCTCTCGGGAGCGGCCACGTTAGTTGTAGCCTTTTCATCGATCGAAGAAGCAGCAACAACCATATTCTCTCTCAGACGCAGTCTATCCAGATCCGCCTGGATCCGGCTGCCCCGATTACGCAACAACCAATACCAGTTCTCGCTGATGGGGGAGGGCGACCGGGGGATGAAGTCGACGAACGAGTTGCTGAGCTACATGCGCGTGATCAAGTTCCAGGCGTGAGAGGACCACTTCCACGCGCGCATCGCCCGCTTCTGCCGCCTCGAGTTCGACTGGTTCACTCGCCTCATGTACTCCATCTCCGACAACATCATCGTGCTCTGGAGCGCCCCCGTCGTCGTCTTCGTGTTCGAGAAGGGGTCCGCGCCGCCACGATCTACTGGAGACTCCTCGTCGGATCCGAATTCTCGACGCCGACGCCGGCCCCGAGCCACCTCGACTCGGATCCGGTCACCGTCCCTGCCGCGAGATTCGCGCAAGGAAGCGCGCCGCCGCCATCTTACTCGGTCGGAATCGACGCAAGAGGCGCGGAAGAGGAACGATTTCGGGGGTAGAGAAAAACCAATCGAGGAGTGAGTCAGTGCCTGGTGGAGATTTGAGAAAACAGAGAAGGGAGTCGACCGAGGGAGAGAGATACTGATCATTCTTCTTTGTCGGTGGAGATTGAGTCATTCTTCTTTGCTAGTTTTGCTAGTATCTACTACTAGCTATTCTTTGAGTCAATTTTTCTTCTTCTTCTTCTGTTACATCCATCCAACTCTGTATCACTTTATCTTTGAGTTCATCTAAGCTATGCGAGTCTATAAATTTATTGTCAGTCATAGATGCATAGGAATTACCTTATGCATGGCAACAACCACCGCTCTTTTTTCTAAGCCGTGCGCAGATCGTAAAAGTCGTTATGATGTCGTCGTGGGTTACTGTTTCTCTATCTCCTTTTTCAATTTATTTCCAATTCAAACTTCGGAAGCTCCGTTCTCCTCCGTTATAGCTCCGATTCAAGAGGAATTTGTTTCTAAATTTATCTAAATTTAAGATCTTGCTAATGGCACTAGTCTTGTTTAATTTGGAGTTCATTTATTAAGTCTTTAGTATTTATTTTCTGTTTTTTCTTGTTTGTGCATTTTTTTTGGTATGTTCGTCCGATTAGGATTTAAAGACGCATGAGATCTCCAAATTGAGCAAGCACAAGATTATCAAGACTCTCTTGCCTATAACCAAGGCGAGTCGACACTTTGATCATTTTGAGCCTAAATTTTATGTAAATTATATTATTTAAATTACCAGAATTGCATGCTTTAATTCTTTAATCAAGTGTATATTAAAACTTAAGTAGTTAAATATACATTTGATAATTAAATAATTATTAAGTCATCCTTTGATAATTGAATCTATTATTCCATGTCACCCTAGTAGCTATGTGGTAAATACTAGTATAGGTTGTACTTAAGCGACATGCTAGTCTTGCTTAAGTACCGGGGCATTAAAATACCATAATCATTATCTTTTAAACATGAAAGTGGTTTTGGACAGTCATTGTGGGTAAATGACTAGCGTGTTGAGATAATTGGTTTTACCCCTCAAATCCATAACAACTTGCTATTACCACATCTGGGCGGATGGAAAGGGTGGTGGGTGCCGTCGTGCACAAGAGTGGTTGGTAGGTGGTATGAACCGCCTGGATGGATTAAGGACTTAATCTTGTCATGACCTTCCGTGTAAAATAAGTATAGCCACAAGTCTGTAAAATACAACTTGGCTTAGTAAATTTATTAAACTTTGAATGTTATCTCGCTAGAGGGGTAGTGGGATTGTGCAAGCACTGGACATGGTCCGGCTTGAATGGGACACCAATGCAAGGTGAAGTTGCCAATCGCACTAGACGTTGTGGGTAATCCAGCTATGCTAGTTGCTGAGGTGAACACCCCGCACAACTTATGGACGTGGCCCATATGGGTGAGATGACGGAAGGGGCTAAATATTTCGAAAGGTCACGGTGACGATCGCTCAACTACATGACTACAGAATCATGTGTAGTAACGAGTATGATTATCGCTTGTGGGTACAATGTACAACCTCTGCAGAGTCTAAACTGTTTAAACAGTGGTACCTACGGTCAAACACGGACATGAGAACTTACTAGAGTTAGTTATATTTCAAAAACCTTTGTGGGTGGTATGACAATCAGGTCAGGCTCACCTAGCCCTGAGATTAGATTTTTTCTAAGCCGTCGAGCCCAGTGGTGTTAATGATTGGAGGTAACTCCAATCAAAAGAAGCATAAGTTAGAGGTTCCGATGGAGGTGACTTCAGCTGTTATTTAATATTGCACAATTACTCTCTTTAATAAAATGCAATTTGGTTAAAATGCTAAGTGCTAGAAATTTGTAATTACGATAATTGAAAATTTTACTTTAGCAAATAAAAGAGCCCGAGCCACACTTGTTAAGCCATACATGTATATTATTGCATATTGTGTGTTGGTTCGCGAGCATGGAAGTTGTGCTCATTCTTGCTCCCCCCAAACCCTTCAGATAATGTGGACCAAGGAGATTATGCATATTACGAGGACCCAGAATCCGATGGACAAGGAAACGATGAAGAGTAGTTTGGTTCTATAGTCTAGGTCCCGCCTCAGTCTAGTGGACTCGTTCGGTACTTGCGTACAACCGATATTATCCAAACCCTTGTAACAATGCAAAAGAAGCTGTTGGACCGAAAAGGCGACTAGAGGGGGGGGGGGGTGAATAGGAGCACGCTCACTTTTTCAACCTCGATTAGATTCAACACAAATTTCACTCCAATAGCTATAGAAGCTATGAAGATCGATATACCGATCAATGGAAGACTAGGATTGAATCAATCAAAACCCAAGCAAAACAACCAAAAACAATGAAACTTAATTTCCTAAGAGAAGGGCGGTCGACCTCTACTCGAGGCGGTCCGACCTCTCCAAGGGGCGGTCCGACCTCTAGCTAGGGCGGTCGACCTCCAGTAGATGAACGATGAAATCGGCCCAAAAAGCGGTTGCAAATAGGTCTAACTTTTGATCTACAACTCCAAACTTCATGAAACTTGGAACACACCTTCTCTAGGATGTCAGGAACCTATTCCAATTGAAGATCATGGAGATCCATGGAAAAGTTACGACATTTTTCAGTTTGAGAGATGGATGGTTCAAAAGCAGAGTCAAAGAAAACGTGACCCAAAAACTTGCTCGTGGGTGATTGATGATCAAGATGATCTTAGATGTGTTCCCACATGTCACGACAAGCTATATCATGTAAAGAAATCAATCAAAACATGCGAATCAAAGAAAGACTCAAAATCACCAAATAGAGAGAAGAAGGGCAAAGAGACACATCTTTGATCAAAGCTTTCTTTGGATTGATTGATAGGGTTTGGGTTCTGACCACTCCATCAATGGAGGACAAAGCTCAATCCAAGAGCACAAGATCAAATCAAAACTCTCTAGAACCCTAACCTCCACTAATCCTCTCCCTAAGCCAAAACTAGGGTTTTAATAATGATAAAAGAGTTGGGGGGTGCAGCCACCTCCTCCTCTATTTATAGTGGAGACTTAGACCTTCTAGAAGATTAACTCAAATGGGCTCCCGTTAAGGCCCAACACAAACGGGTCACACACGCACGCATTTTAAAGCGCCGTCTACAACACCTCTTAACCTAAACCGCTTCTCTTGCGCCGTCTTGCGCGTGGGTAGGCAAAGGTCACCAAGGTGATATTTGGTAAGATTACCAAAATACCCTTCTCGGTCCTTCTCCGAAGACCGAGTCCATCTTCGCGAAGCACTTCGCATGCTCCGCCACGTGTAGGTTGATCAACGGCTCTCTCCATGTCGGCAAGTCTCTCCCATCCGGCGCCCACCGAAACCACCATGGCACTTGCACCGACTCCGCGCCGCTTGATCAAACCGGCCGCACCGAATCGCGGATTCGGTCATCATTGTCCATTCATGCCATACTTGATTTCATTGACCTCACCGACGATCGTCGATCGTTACGGACCTAAGCTCTCCAAGCCTCGTCCGATCATCCTCGCCGTTGACCGTCGTTGACCACCAAGCAACTTTGCACAACAATAGACAAGCAAATCGAAGCGGGAACAAGTTCTTCGCAACTTGACCCACGTTAGTCAAAACATGCATCATGCAACACATATGCATTTGAAACTCATGACTTTGACCAAACCAGCGAACAACGCCGCCACGACGAGCGACGTTCAAGTAACTGCCGGTCGAGGCCAGCCCCTCGGGGCGGTCGACCCTGGCCTGCCGGTCGGACCGCCGGCCAAAGGCGATCCGACCGCCGTAAGGACTTAGCCAATTTTCAACCCCGAAAATCCGAAACCTCTGGAAACTTTAAACCAATAGAACTTTTTTGGAGACTCCAAAATTATGGGAGCAAGAACAATGGGATCCTCACTTGCCTACACCCTCTATTTTTGGCCCGACTGTTTGACCACTTTTGGTCACGGCCGTCCGACCGGCGCACATGGCCCGTCCGACCGATTTGGGACCGGTCGGACCGCCGTCTATGGCGGTCGGACCGCCCTGTCGAAAAATCGAGCAGTCTTTGAAACTTTGTCGAAAACCCGTGAAACGACAAACCATTAACGCCATTGCCAATTGTCACATCATCCTAAGATCTGGAGCATATCCCCATGATATCCACAATCTCCCCCTTGATGAACACATTGGCAATAATCCAGAAAATGTAATTTGAAGGTTTGAAAAGTAAAATACTTTCGTTTTCGCACAAAGGCACACTTGGTCCATAAGCAAGAAAAAGCAATGGAAATGACCAAGCTGGCATCAGAATAGCATAGACAAGTGAGATAAGGCAAAAGAAAGCATAAAAACTTTGATTTCCAGAAAAAGTCAAAAATCTCACTTAAGGTCCATATGAAAGAACAATTGTTCAATTGACCTTTGATCATTGTGAGAAGTAATAAATGCAATTCAAGTTCAGAAGAGTCAATAAGACAATAAGAATGCAATTCAAAACTCCCCTCACTATGATCCTCGGTTTGAAAATTTCAAATTCTCAACTTTCTCCCTTTGTATAAACTTCTCCCAACATGAAATATCTTCTCCCCTTTGACAATGGAGTCATCAAGGAATCACGCCTTCCTCTCATCCAGAGATAGCAATTTGCAGAATGAAGAAAGAAGCAAAAAGAAGAAGTATGCATGAAGTGCAATGGAGTGGCTTCATTTTTGTATTTTTTTTCAATTTTTGATTACAAGAAGCTTTGGAGATTACCCAAAAGAACTAGCTAGCATTTCTAATATTGCACAAACAACATATCAAGCCTGACAGTGCTAGCAAGATCATGGTAAGACATATATATCAAAACTAAGCACCAAGGCTCAAAAGTAAAGCAATAGATTTGATCAATTTAAGCAACGCTTCAAATTCAAACAAGTTCATCAACGAGGATCCTAAAGTGAAATTGGCCATGTCAAAATGTCAAAGTGAGATCAAAAATCTAACAAAGACCACATTAAGAGTCAATCAAGTCCGTATTGAATCATTTTGCTCAATCTTTTATGCGCCCATTTGTCAACATTTTTCTCATTTGCATTGAATATTGAGGTTGACTAATGATCTAACTTAGTGACAAGATCACGGACTAGGAGCCATCCACAAACTCATCCTAAGCTTGACCAAAAGTTGATTAAAGGTATATCTTAGTAAAGAAGATTACGGACTAGGAGCCATCCACAAACTCTTTCTAAGCTTCTACAGGCGACAAATCTTGAGGTTCATGTCATTTCGACAAGCAATCCCCATGAGATCGTCGGATCATCAAACTATCTCCAAGTTCATGTCATTTGACAAGCGGTCTCGTAAGAATAGTTTGGCACATTTTAAGCATAAGACAATCTTGAATTTTTTTAATTTTTCACAAGAGCATTTTTAGAATCTCAAGAACACAAAAGCTCAAGTAATGGTCAATTTTAGATCAAAGAGTTAACAAAGCAATTCGCGGGGCCAATGTCACAAAAGGAGCACTAATTGCGCAACTCGCTAAAACATCCACAAATTGCAATTTCTTAGTTGAGTTTGTTTTAAAGTTCTAGCTCATATAGCAAAGACTTAGCTACACATGTAAAAGCATGATAATTCTAGCAAGTCAAGAACTAGACATGGCATTGAGCAAGAATTGAAATACTAAAGCTCCAAAGGGTAATAGGCAAAGCTTCATCAATTTTAAAAGATAAGCGAGAAAATTTTATATTACAATGCATCTTTTGGATTTTTCAAACCACTTGAAGTATTTTACATATGAATGCAATATGATACAATGCGATGCAATAAAAAGCCTAAAAACCTAAAAAGTTCAAAAGATCAACAAGTTGGAAAAGAACAATAAAAGATCAAAAGAACAAGGTAAGATCGGAAAGATCGAACTCCCCTCAAACCAACCCATAGGGATAAATTACCCTAACTCGCTTCTTAAGGTGGCAAACCTAGTTGGGTCTAAAGGTTTGGTGAGGATATCGGCCATTGAGCCTCGGACTCCACGAAGTGTAGCACAATATCACCCTTCTCGACATGGTCTCTAAGGAAGTGATAGCGAATGTCTATGTGCTTGGTCCTAGAGTGTTGCACGGGGTTCTTAGCAATGTTAATAGCGAAGTGTTATCACGAAAAGAGGAACACTAGCAAAATTTAACCGTAGTCCTTAAGAGTGGATACCATCCACAAAATCGACTCTGACAACTAGCAAAGACTACATACTCGACCTCGTGAGATTGTGCAACAGAGGGTGCTTCCTAGAAGACCAAGAAACAAGAGAAGTGCCTAGGAAGTGACAAGTGCAGGTACTCTTCCTATCAAATAAATGACCATAAAATCGAATCGAAAACCCCGAATGGATAAAGAAGAAGAACAGAGTACCAAATGCCATCTTGGAGGGTAGAGTGTAAATACACGAATATGCGCTAAGCGCTTGGCGATGGGAAGTTCTCGGAGACGCTTGAAACCTCGCGCAGAGGCGGTGTGAAGTGGATGTCGGTCTTGATGCCGTCAGTGCGGAGGGAGCCGATCATCTTTGCGGTACTCGCGTTGATCCACGGCTTCTCCTTCCTCATCGGATCCAAAGCGATCGAAGTCGCCATGGGAGTGGCGATCGACTGCGATCACCCATGTCGAGCGTTTGAGCGGATCCTTAGTATACTTCGTCGATGGATGAAGATCCCTTCCTTACATTGCTTGATTTGAAGCCCGTAAAGTAATTGAGCTCTCCCATCATGCTCATCTCAAATTCCCTGGACATAGTCTCAGAAAAGCTAGAAACAAGAGCATGAGAAGAACCACCAAAGATAATATCATCAACGTAAATCTGAGCAAGTAAGAAATCATTGCCACGCCTAAGAATGAACAAGGTCTTGTCTACCTTACCCATCTCAAAATCATTCTTAAGCAAGAAGGTCTTAAGTCTATCATACCGGGCTCTAGGGGCTTGTTTAAGACCATACAAGGCTTTGGATAGCTTGAAGACATGATGTGGGTTCTTGGGATTCTCAAAGCACAGGGGTTGCCTAACATAAACCTCCTCTTCTATAAAACCATTGAGAAAGGCACTCTTAACATCCATCGATATAATCTAAAGCCCTTAGAGGCGACAAATGCAAGAAGAATGCGAATAGCTTCTAGTCTAGCAACAGAGCAAAGGTCTCATCAAAATCTAACCCCTCAACTTTGGCTAAAACCACGAGCTACTAACCTAGCCTTGTTTCTAACCACAGAACCATCCTCATTTTGTTTGTTTTTGAAGACCCAGCGGGTTCCTATAACATTATGACCACTAGGAGGTTCTACTAGGTTCCAAACCTTATTCCTCTCAAAATTCTCTAACTCCTCATGCATGGCATTGACCCAACTCGAATCAGATAAAGCATGTGATATATCGCGGGGTTCAAAAGAAGCTACAAAAGCGAGAATGAGAATAGAGGTTTGGATCATGATACAGGCGAGTGACTCGTTCATGGATATTACCTATCATCGATCCGTGGATCTTTGCTTTTGAATGTGAAGTGGCGCACCGGAGAAGAAAGTACCTCTTCGACCTCGCAGATCTGGCGATGATGAAGATCGCGGCCAGTGCCTCAAGCTGAAGGCGAAGTAGTCACGGCGGGTTCTTGTGCGAGAATAGGAATGTCAACTTGGAGCGGTGGAAGAGTATCATCGAGTCCATCATCATCTTCCTCTACAAATATACTCTCTGTCACTGTGTATCACTGAAATATCGATCTAGCTCGGGGCTAGTCTCATCAAAAGTGACATTGCATGTCTCTGAACGAGTTAGTTTGACATTAAAAACTCGAAAACCCCTTGAATGAGCAGGATAACCCAAAAATAAACCATCAAAAGTTCTTGACTCAAATTTATCTAGATTTCCTGTCTTGAGAATAAAACACTTGGATCCAAAGACTCGAAAGTGCGAGACAGAGGGTTTTCTACAAAAACGAAGCTCATAAGGAGTCTTGCCCAAAGGCGGTCTCAAAAGACACGATTTGCAATATGGCAAGCGGTAGAAATAGCTTGACCCAAAACCTCCTCAGTGCTATACTCATCTAGCATTGTCCTAGCCATCTCAACTAGAGTCTGTTCTTCCTTTCCACAACGCCATTTTGTTGAGGGGCGTGTGGGAGGAGAAGCGATGCTCAATTCCACGCTCAGCACAAAAGGAAGCAAAAGATGCATTCTTGAACTCCGTGCCATTGTCACTGCGGATCGCTCTCAAGGCACTTGGAAGTTCAGAAGCCAAACGAAGAACAAGATCATGATAATGATCAAAAGCTTCATCCTTCGAAGTGAGAAAGAACACCCAAGTGTATCTAGAAAAATCATCGACTATGACAAGAATGTACCATTTTCCACCAATCGGCCGAACCTAAGCGGGACCAACGGTATCCATATGAAGCAAGCTGTCCGGTCCGTCGGTCATGACCATAGTCAGCGATGGGTGTGGCGGACAACTTGCTTGCCATGCCTACGAGGCGCACATCTGACATCCTTGGCGGCTTTGAGTTTAGGCAAACCTCTCATGAGCTCAAGGTTGCTAACTCGCGTCGGATGATCAAAACCAATGTGCCCCAAGCAGCGGTGCCAAAGCGAACTTCGAGAAGAAGAAGATGAAATTAAGCACTTGAGAGAACCAAAGAAGAGATTCGGAAAAATCGGCTCCAAAGATCCTAGCAACTCTAGTAATCCCAAAAATAAGCTCACGTTTGAATCAAGCACCCGACAAGCATTTTCTTAAATCTAGTCTCATAGCCATCATCAAGAAGTTGAGAGACGAAAGCAAATTAAACCTTAGCTTGTCCACAAGGGCGGCGTCCTTGAGGATGAACTTGTCGTTCACCCCGATCGATCCGTTCCTTCAATCCGCCCTTGCCTATCATCTCCAAAGGTGATGAATTCATCACCGTCGGCCGCGTGAAGGAGGTGAACCATCTTGAGTCTCCGGTCATGTGGCGTGAGCAGTGAGTCGACGAACCACGTGTCCTTCCTCTTTCGCGGTAATCACGAAAATCAAGGCGCGGAAGAACAATGTGTCTCAATCTGGGGTTAGTTAAACAAGACTTGGGAACCCGATCTTGAGACACATGTCTGCAGTAGTATGCAAAGCGAAGTGCTATCCTTGATTAAGTTTGAAGTTCATTATGAGCAATGGTTACTTTAACATAAGAGTTATCTGTCTAGGAACATGATGATGAGCATGTGACACAAATCCTAAACCAAGTTTCCTCTTTTCTACATTACCATGTCTCATAAAAGCTCTAGGTTGATTGAGTGAAATTCTAGCAAAATTTTTCTTATCATTTTTCAACCTCATGCCAAGAACTCAACCAAATGTCCATTCTTCTTGCAATAGGTGCAATGGTACTTGATACCACTTGGGAGAAGCACCCTTTGACTTAACGAAGTTTGGGCAAAACCATGATTTAAAAGTAGTTTTTGCGGGTTGAGTTTTAAATTCAACTAACCCATTTTCCAAGACTTGAGTTACTTGGGGCTTAGAATTATCTTGGACGAGTTGTATCCTAATCCTTGCTTCTTATAAGGAGTCTTAGATTTGTCGAATCATGTTTAATTGTTTCTTACCTTTAGAAAATTTTTCTAAGGTATCCTTAAGATAAGCATTTTCTTTTCAAGATTAACACATGACTCACAAGTTTTGCCTTTAATAGCTCTAGCATATTTTTCCTTATATAAAGCAATTTCAAGTTTAAGAGCGGGACATGAAGCACATGTAGAGGACTCAATCATTGTTCTTAAGCTTGGCATATTTAGCTCTAACGGCTTCTAAGATATCTTTAACTTCATGTTCGCGTTCAATGCAAAAGAGCAAAGGCTAGGATCAAACACAGGAGCAACCAACTTGCTGGAATCTAAGCATTTTTCACAAGGAGCAGATTTAACCTCAACTAACTCGGTCCTAGCATTTTCAAGTTGTTGCAAAGCAATATCATGAGCGATTGCGGTTTAGCAAATTACGAGTGTAGAGCATGGCGGGAAGAACATTCATCGATTCAAGAGTCTTAGTATTTGCAAGTTCTAAAGTCAAATTATCTACTTGAGACTCTAAGTCCTTGTTTCTAGCCATGATATACTCTAACGCCTTATCTGGCTCATGAGTTGCTCAAAGATAGTTTCGCATCTATCGGAAAGGACATCATAGGAGAGAGGTACCTCATCGTCGTCGGCGTCGTCGAGTCGGCCATGAAGCAAGCGCGGTGAAGTCCTTGGCCTTCCCTTCTTCTTGTCTTGAGGATCTCCTCCTCCTTGTCATCCTCGCTCCGAGTCCACATCGCAGGATTGTTCCCCAAAGCGGCAAGAACCGGTGAGTGCCTTTGTGAGCTTAGCGACATCAAATCTTGATTTGTTCCATTGAGGCTTCTTCCAAGTGGCTTTCCTTCCTTGTGGTTGCTCTTTCCTTTCAACTTGGGGCGGTTTGCGGATGTGATTCGCTCACCACACTCATAGCAAGTCACGTGACCTCCTCTCTTTTGTTTCTCATATTGTTATAGGCCGTGTGGCTTTTCTGACTATGAGGGCTAACTCGGCCTCAGGAAGACTCTCAAACTCTTCTTCATGGATTGCAGATAAACCAGCAAGCGAAAATCCAGAAGAAGACTCAGAAGACCCATCAGAAGCTCTCTTGAGCGGGTCTGCTACCAAGGCCATATTTTCCTTCTTGGGATGATCAATCCTCTTGATCTCATGAGTCTTAAGCTTGCTATAGAGCAGCTCAAAGTCGGATCGAGAGGTTGGCGTTCTCCTCAATGGCGGTAGCCTTTATCTCCCACTCCTTGGTGTTGATTGCGGCCAAGAGGTGGGTGGCATTTTCGATCGAGAATATTCAATTCCAACGACCTTCATCGATTAATCACTTTGTTGAAGCGGTGAAAATGTCATCGATGCTCTCTCGGGGCGCATCTCGAATTTGTTATATTCACGCTTATAGGTATGCAGCGTACTTTCTTGATTTGAGGCGAACCCTCATGGTAGGTTTGAGGGTGTTCCAAATCTCGTCTGCGATCTCAAGATTGCAAATTCGATCATACTCCACATCTACCAAGCCCACCATATAAGAGGTTCTTTGCCTTATTGTTGTTAGCCAAGAGAGTACATTGAAGCCGCGTAACAACTTCGGGAAGAACAGCGGGGCTCGAACAACCTCCCATATAGCTTGTCCTTCGCTCTCAAGGAAGACTCGCATGCGATTCTTCCAATAGGCATAATCGTGCCCATCGAAGATATGCGGCTTGGTGGAGTACTTATCCATCGCCAAGTTCGGTGGCCGGTTAAGATCAAGATTGAACTAGCAGGGCTCGATACCACTGTTGGACCGAAAAGGCGACTAGAGGGGTGAATAGGAGCACGCTCACTTTTTCAACCTCGATTAGATTCAACACAAATTTCACTCCAATAGCTATAGAAGCTATGAAGATCGATATACCGATGCAAATGGAAGACTAGGATTGAATCAATCAAAACCCGAAGCAAAACAACCAAAAACAATGAAACTTAATTTCCTAAGAGAAGGCGGTCGACCTCTACTCGGTGATCGACCTCTCAAGGCGGTCCGACCTCTAGCTAGGGCGGTCGACCTCGGTAGATGAACGATGAAATCGGCCGAAAAGCGAAGTTGCAAATAGGTCTAACTTTTGATCTACAACTCCAAACTTCATGAAACTTGGAACACACCTTCTCTAGGATGTCGGGAACCTATTCAATTGAAGATCATGGAGATCCATGGAAAAGTTACGACATTTTTCAGTTTGAGAGATGGATGGTTCAAAGCAGAGTCAAAGCAGCGTGACCCAAAAACTTGCTCGTGGGTGATTGATGATCAAGATGATCTTAGATGTGTTCCCACATGTCACGACAAGCTATATCATGTAAAGAAATCAATCAAAACATGCGAATCAAAGAAAGACTCAAAATCACCAAATAGAGAGAAGAAGGGCAAAGAGACACATCTTTGATCAAAGCTTTCTTTGGATTGATTGATAGGGTTTGGGTTCTGACCACTCCATCAATGGAGGACAAAGCTCAATCCAAGAGCACAAGATCAAATCAAAACTCTCTAGAACCCTAACCTCCACTAATCCTCTCCTAAGCCAAAACTAGGGTTTTAATAATGATAAAAGAGTTGGGGGTGCAGCCACCTCCCTCCTCTATTTATAGTGGAGACTTAGACCTTCTAGAAGATTAACTCAAATGGGCTCCGTTAAGGCCCAACACAAGCGGGTCACACACGACGCATTTTTAAAGCGCCGTCTACAACACCTCTTAACCTAAAGCGCTTCTCTTGCGCCGTCTTGCGCCGTGGGTAGGCAAAGGTCACCAAGGTGATATTTGGTAAGATTACCAAAATACCCCTTCTCGGTCCTTCTCCAAGACCGAGTCCATCTTCGCAAGCGCCGCATGCTCGCCGTGTAGGTTGATCAACGGCTCTCTCCATGTCGGCAAGTCTCTCCCATCCGGCTCCCAGAAACCACCATGGCACTTGCACCGACTCGCGCCGCTTGATCAAACCGATCGCCGCCGAAGCGCCTGTTCGGTCATCATTATCCGATACATGCCATACTTGATTTCATTGACCTCACCTGACGATCGTCGATCGTTACGGACCTAAGCTCTCCAAGCCTCGTCCGATCATCCTCGCCGTTGACCGTCGTTGACCACCAAGCAACTTTGCACAACAATAGACAAGCAAATCGAAGCCGGGAACAAGTTCTTCGCAACTTGACCCACGTTAGTCAAAACATGCATCATGCAACACATATGCATGAAACTCATGACTTTGACCAAACCAGCGAACAACGCCGCCACGACAAAGCGACGTTCAAGTAACAACCGGTCGATCCGCCCCTCGGGGCGGTCGACCGCCGAAAGGCCGGTCGACCGCCGTAAGGACTTAGCCAATTTTCAACCCCGAAAATCCGAAACCTCTGGAAACTTTAAACCAATAGAACTTTTCTTGGAGACTCCAAAAATTATGGGAGCAAGAACAATGGGATCCCTCACTTGCCTACACCTCTATTTTTGGCCCGACTGTTTGACCACTTTTGGTCACGGCCGGTCCGACCGGCGCACAAGGCCGATCCGACCGATTTGGGACCGGTCGGACCGCCGTGCTATGGCGGTCAGACCGCCCTATCGAAAGTGCGAGCAGTCTTTGAAACTTTGTCGAAAACCCGTGAAACGACAAACCATTAACGCCATTGCCAATTGTCACATCATCCTAAGATCTGGAGCATATCCCCATGATATCCACAGAAGCGCGACACAATACACAAGAAGCGCAACAGAGCCGTAGTGCGGAAGAAGCGCGACGCAATGCACAAGAAGCACAACGGAGACACAGTGCGGAAGAAGCGCGGCGGCTTTAAAAGCTTGGGACGATGGATCTGCAGCGGCTCAAAGAAAAGAGCAGCGGCTGCTACTATGCAAAGAAATTTCTATACTTCTGTCACTGACAATAAATTTATGGACTCACATAGCTTAGACGAACTCAAAGATAAAATGGTACGGACTTGGATGGATGCAACGAAAAAAACAACACAAAAAAATAAAAAGACTAAAGCTAACTAGCAGTAGATACTATCATAACTAGCAGCAGTCAGTGTGTCCACCGAAATCTCCCATCTAACTAGCAAGCACCAGTGCAGAGCATCTCAGTACCCTTGCGGTCATCAAGGGAGCAGAGTTATCCCACTAGAAAATTCACATGCAGCCATCCACTGGAAAAGCACACACATCGGTTGTCACCGTTGAAGCTCGAGATCTGCGTGTTATGCCTGGTCTTTTTCTTTAGCAGTTATCTCTTTCAAGTAATATTGATGTGGCCTATGTTGCAATGCATTGGCCAAGGAAAAATAATATATCAGAAGAATTATTAATAATGACAACGTGGGATATCAAATACATTAGTACTAATATGGTGTGCACAAGACAGGAGATGCCAATACAAATGACTTCTTGTTTTCTTTTTAACAAGCTCGTTGATAGTATTTGGGTTGCAAATGGATTTGATCGTATCAGTATTGCTTTTTCTTCCTTTAGGGCCTTGGTTTGCAGGTTGTCAGCAATGTTGATGAGGCTGAGTATATATTTGGCCCGTGGTACTGAAGTCATCGCCGTCGCGCCATCGCCGTCGCTTCGGTCGGCCAGTGGAACTCGACGTGGTGGGCATGGACGGGCGGGCGCCTAGCAAACTTTTCCTTCCTTTCATTTGAACTCATGGCCGAGTCGCTGAAAGAGAGCCATGGCCGAGTCGCTGCTTCTCCCCGCGCTGAGCGCCGTGGCCGGCAAGGCGGGAGACGCGCTCGTTGAGAGCGTCACTCGCATGGGGGGCGTCGACGACGACCGCTGCAAGCTGGGTCGCCAGCTGCTGGCCGTCCAGTCAAGTTGCTCAACGCCGAGCTGAAGAGCGAGACCGACCCGGCCGTCAAGCGGTGGATGAAGGACCTCAGGGTCGTCGCCTACGAGGCCGACGACGTCCTCGACGACTTCAGTACGAGGCGCTGCGCCGCGAGGCCAGATCGGCGAGTCCACAACCCGCAAGGTACTCGGCTACTTCACCCGCCACAGCCCGCTTTTGTTCCGCTTCACTATGAGCAGGAATCTGAACAATGTCCTCAAGAAGATCAATGAGCTGGTCCTGGAGATGAACACATTTGGCCTGGAAGAGCGTGCCGAGGCACCGCAAGTTCTTTATCGGCAGACGCACTCAGCCCTGGACGAGTCCTCAGATATCTTTGGCAGAGACGACGACAAAGAAGTTGTGGTGAAGCTGTTGCTCGGCCAGCAATATCAGCAGAAGCCGCATGTGCTCCCCATCACTGGGATGGGGGGTTTGGGCAAGACGACACTAGCGAAGATGGTGTACAATGACCACAGGGTCCAGAACAACTTCCAGCTGAAGATGTGGCACTGTGTGTCAGACAACTTCGATGCTTGTCCTGTTGTGAGATCCGTCATTGAGTTGGTCACCAAGGAAAGATGCAACTTGCCGGACACCATCGAGCTGTTGCGAGGGCGACTGCAGGAAGCCATGGGAATTGTCTCCATAATGCGCACACTTGGACCCCATGAGCTAGCATGTCTGAGTGAAGATGATTCATGGGAATTGTTCTCAAAGAAAGCATTTAGTAGTGGCGGAGAGGAGCAGGCAGAGTTGGTCACCATCGGCAGACGCATTGTCAAGAAATGCAGGGGGCTGCCTCTTGCTCTGAAGACGATGGGTGGTTTGATGAGCTCAAAACAACAAGCGCAGGAATGGTTGATAAACAGTAATTTCAGTTGATAAACAGTAATTACCTCGATTTCTGATTTTCATTCGAATTTTCAAATTTTGGTTTAAATTCCCAAAAAAAAAATCCTAGCTTCCGTTAAGCTCGGGTTTGTGTTTCAAACATTCTGTCAAATTCCGGATTCAAAAATTACTTTGAATTCTCCATTTTCAAAAAAATCAAAACCCATTCTTTTCTTCTTGGGCCGGTTTTCTCCCGACCCACTCTCTCTTCTCTCCCTCCCGGCCCAGTCGGCCCGGCCATTTTTTTCAGCCAGCCCAACCGGGCCGTTTCTCCCCCGAGCCGGCCCATCTCGCCCGGCCCGGCCTCTCTCCTCCCCTCCCCTTTTCTTCCCCTCGCCTCGCACCGAGTGCGTCGCCTCCTCGCCTCTCTCTCCCCTCTCCCGACTCCATCGCCCAGGGCCCCCTCCCGCCGCCGCCGCCCTTGCGTCCTCTCATACAGACAGCCCCGCCTCCTCGGATCCGGCGCCACTGCTGCTGACTTCGCTCTGCCGTCCGCGAGCTCCGCGTCGTCCGGCTTTCTCCCCCATCTCTGCCGCCCCGCCATTCCGCCGCCTCCACCGGCTTTCCCCTCTCTCCCGACCATAAAAGGCCGAGCCGCCCTTTCTTCCCCTCTTCGCCTCCCTCCTCTCGGAGCCGCCGCCATCTCCCCTCCATCGGCGCCTCTCCCCCATCCGCCGCCAGAGCTCCACGCCAAGCCCCTCGCTCCTCAGCCGTCGGCCTAGCCTCCCCACCACTGCAGGCCGCCCCTGTGTGCCTCTCCAGGCCGCCGCCGCTCCTCGCCGCCGGTGCCTCGGCGCTTCCGTGCTCCCCTGTGCTCATCGCTCCTCCCCTCCCTCTCCTCCCTCCGGTCGCCATCGCCGTCGTTCGACCTCTGTGTTGTGCGCTCTGCCGTCGCCGCCGCCTCTCGGTGCCGTCCGCCGCCGCCGCCTCCTCGGCATCCACGGCCCGCGCCCCCGGTCGTCGGCCGCCGCCGGCCCACACGCCCCGTCGCCCTTCTCTCTTTCGCCCCCTTCCCGTCGACCGCCTTCCCGGTCCAAGTGGCTGCCCCTAGCGAGCGGCGTCGATGAAGCGGCGGCCAGTGGTTTTGTGTATGCAATTGAGTTTTGTGTATTGAGATTTGTGTATTGATCTTGCGATTATTTTGATAACACTGTGCAGGGTAGTCGTGGAGCAGCAATTGAGATTTGTGTACTAATAATTTGTGTATTGAAGTTTGTATGGCATTTGTGTATTGTGTTGTTTTGTAATCCTCGGTCGTCAGTAGATTTCCATTTTGGTGAAAACATTTACAAAATATATGTTCTTTGTGATTGTGCTATGACTTGCGTTTATTCGATTAACCCTTGTTAATGGTTAACTTCGCCGATTGTCAGGTACTAGTAGAATTATCATTTTTCGCTTTTACTTGAGAGCCGTCGATTAAGAGCGTAATTTGTAAAATCTTGGGAAATTGAAGTTATGCAAATGACCTTCGTAATCGTCTCCGCAAACATGTCTATTTTTGTTAAAACATATTTATTCAAATTTCCCGCGTTTGTGTAAAATGCTTTGAAATGAACTTGCATTTTCTCAAAATATTTTGGAGAGCTATTCAGGATTAACTTGTTAATCTCGACAGCTTACCTTGAAAACTTGTATATTAATCTTGTAATCATATCCAGTATTGCTTGGTCCAAACATTGTTTATACCATCCTTTTTATCCCCGTTCAAAAGTCGTCTTTGATAAAATGTTTTACTGTCTTTTTAAAGCCCGACAAAATTATCATGTATCCTAATCTTGCCTGATCAGCGGTATCTGAAGTGGAGTATCCTGAGGAAGTTCTTCGACTTTGTTTCCCCCTTGTTTTCCCTCAGGAGAGTATCTCCGTCCTTGTCTCGTGTACTCAGCTGATCGTTTGACCTTATCAAACATCTCCGCCTCGCTGAATCCTGTCTCTTCTGCTCGTTCATCGCAAAACTTATTTAAAACGCTTTGATTATATTTAGTCTTTTGGAAGTTCTTTGGATTTATTTGTTGTTCTTGCTTATATCGTGTAATTAGGAGTCGGAGTCCAGAAGAAGCAGCGACTCAAGCAGGATCAAGATTCGGATAAAGGCTTGAACCGAATTCAATACCCACGAAGAGAAGGCCCTGAGTAAGATCAAGGCTGCGATGATCTGACCCAGGCGAGTCAATACTTTGATCATTTTGAGCCTACATTTTATGCAAACTATGTTTATTTAAAATATCAAAGTTGCATGCTTTAATTTTGTAAACAATGATATGTTAAAGCTTAAGGTAGTTAAATACTCATTTGCTGATTAATTACTTATTATACCATCCTTTGATAATTGAATCCACTATTCTTTGTCACCCTAGTAAATATGTGGTAAATACTAGTATAGGTTGTACTTAAGCGACATGCTAGTCTTGCTTAAGTACCGGGACAATAAATGTCCCAATCATCATCTTTTAAACATGAAAAATAGTTTTGGGCAGTCATTGGATGTAGATGACTGATGTGTTGCGTTAATTGGTTTTCCTTCCCAAAACCCTAAAACAACTTGCTAGTACCACATGCGGGCGGATGGAAAGAGTGGTGGAGTGCGGACGTAGCACGAGAATGGTTGGTATGTGGTATGAACCGTCCAGATGAATTAAGGACTTAATCTTGCCATGACCTCCTGTGTAAAACAAGTACAACCGCAAGTCTACAAAGTGCAACTTGGCTTAGTAAAATTATTGAACCCTGAATGTCATCCCACAACTGGTGTTTAAAAGTGTGCAAGCGGCAGGACGTATGCTAGCTTGAATGGGACACCAAAAATGGTGAAGTTATCAGCTGCGCTAGTCGTTGTGGCCGGGGACAGCTACGCTAGTCGTTGTGGTAAGCATCCCGCACAACTTATGGAATTGGCCATAGGGGTGAGATGACGGAAGGGGCAAGGTAGTTTGAAACGTTACTGTGACGATCGCTCAACTACATGACTAAGGAATCATGTGGGGTAATGAGTATGATTATCTCTTGTGGGTATAGTGTACAATCTCTGCAGAGTCTAAACTGTTTAAACAGCCGTGCCTACAGTCAAAGGCGGACATGGGAACTTAACCTGAGTTAGTTCTATTTCAAAAACCTTTATGGGTGGATTAAAAATGTGGTGGGCTCATCTAGCCCTTGTTTTGAATTTTTCCTGGTTAGCCTTACCCAGTGTTGATAATCGGTGGAAGTAACCGCTATCAAAATTTAGCATGAGGTCGATGTAACCTCTACTGTTATTTAATATTGCACTTATTCTCTTTAATAAAAATGCAATCTGTTTAAAATGCTAAGTCATAGGACTTTGTATTTATGATAATTAAAAATGTTGCTTTAGCAAATAAAAGAACCTGAGCCATCCTTGTTAAGCCTTGCATATATACTATTGCATACTATGTGTTGGCTCGTGAGCACGGTAGTTGTGCTCATCCTCGCTCTTTCCCCCAAACCCTCAGAAGCAGAAAATATTAGAGATTACGACTACTACGAGGAACCTGATGTCTGAAGACCCAAGAGTTATTGAAGCTTAATTTAGTCCTTAGTTGTTGTAGTCTCGCTTGATCTAGTGACTCATTTGGTACTTATGTGCATTCTATATTATCGAGTTTTGGGTAATATCGGATGTACCTGAGTTTCCCGATCGCTTGCTGTGGAGAGATGTGCCCTCACCCCTTTTGCTTAGTTGTCGCCAGCTACTTTGTGATGTAATCATTTGTCATGTTCGGCCCTTATTGTAAAACTTGACCCAAAGAGGTCTATGTAAACTCGATGTGTTAAATTAATGAATGGTATGGTTTCGCCATGTATGAAATGATTGATAATGTATCTGTGAGTGCTATCTCTGATCGAGAGAATAGCACGAGTATATTCATGAAGATTCGGGATTAGAAAATCCGATTCAAGCGGAGAGTGGTATCGAGCATTTGTTGTAGGATCTTTAGTTAGGTAGTCGAGCCTAAGGACTTGAGTCCTATTTTTAAAATTTAAGAAAAGCTTTGACAAAAATATAATGTATTTACTGCTCTTACTCATCTCTCTTAGTTCTTCACTTCCCCTGACTTCACTTGAGTTTTTACTCAGTCTGATTCCTCGCTTGTTTCAAAAATTTGTAGATGACAACCCCGTCGTCCGATGGCCCGTGGGACTTTTTCTCTCATGGAGAAGGCGGAGTTGAATTCGTGGATATTCTCCACCAATTCATGCACCACCTGGATTACCTCCGCAAGCCTATCTTCAGAGGTCGAAAGACGCAAACCTTGGAGCAAGAGTCATGGACCATGCAGGTTTTCATCTATGCCAGAGAGGGTGAGTTCATCGCTCACACCTTGGACCGAGACCCCCAGGCGGTGTTACAGGCGGTCCAAGGCACGCAACCGCTGCACACTTTGAGCGGATGCACCTAGATCTTTTGCGAGAAGCGCCCTTCTACTACTACCTGCCTGTCTAGGAGGGAGAGACCTATCCTGAAGTCTTCGTCACCATGTGGGAGTAGTTAGCTTAGCTTAGCTAGCAGTGCTTGCTTTAGCAGTATTTTGGTTGCAAGCACTCTTTGTTTCCTTCTTTTGTAGACGATATGTGTGTATCTTGTGTCGTGACTTAGCATAGCATATATGCTGTGTTTTAGGAGTCATGTAAACACCTCAGCGGTCAGCATTTCTCGGCAGCTCATCATTCAGTCAATCAGCAGCCCAGTCACCCAGAGCCCCAATGCCAATTCCGCGCTCCGGTGGGAATGTTTTATGCACTCCCGCTCCGCCGATCGATCTGCAGCTTTCAACCCGGTAGCCCGCCTTCACTGCTTTAGCTGTGGAGAAAAAGGGCACTTTGCCAGATTCCCTCCCCCCCTCTCTCTATTGCTTATTTCTCTTGTTTTCCCAGTTTCCCGGCCAGTTCGGTTCCACTTCCATCGCCCCCCATCGCCTCCCCAGTCCCCCTCATGGTGCTTCTTCTACCGAGCCCCCATCGCTCCCCATTGCCCCCTGCCCCCCATCGCCCCCCCTCCTGGTGCTTCTTCTTCTACCAAGCCCCCATCCCCGGCCAGGTCTTTGGACCCGCCTCCCTCTGGTGCTCCACGGTGGCTCGGCGTCGCGCCGCCTTGACTCCTGCGCTACTACCGTGCACCTCCCGACTCCTCCGGCGCGCGTGCATCTCGCGCCCCTCCCGGTCGGCGTGGCCTTCCGCCGCCGGCGCCTTGCCTGCGCCCACGACTCTTCTATCCCCCATGGCTCGGCCCCACGGTGTTGCGCCTGGCTTCATGGTGCCGCAGGCCTCCGGTTTGGGCTGCCCCCACGGCTCCTCCTCTGAGCCCCCTGTTGCTTCCCCATGGCGCCACTGCGTAAGCCGCCGGGCTCGGCCCCACGTCCCTGGTGCTCGCACCTCTCTGGCTCCCCTGTGCCCCGACGCCGCCGGCCTCTACTGTTGCCTCGTGGCCTGGCCTGGCCGTCTTGGTCCAGCGCGGAGGCGTGGTGGGAGGCGAGGAGGCGTGGCAGAGCAGTGAGGCGGCGCGAGGAGGTGTGCTGGCCATGGGAGGCCCCCCGAGGCCCCGCTCCCTTGGTGCTCGCGCCTCTCCGACTCTCCCTGGCCAAGCTCCCCGAGGCGGCTGTGGAAGGTGTGTCGATTGTGTCTGCCGTGCCCACGTGCTCACCGTGCTGTGCCGACCCGAGCACGACATGATTTGCTGTGTCGTGCTGCTCGATAGGAAGGCTTTCTAGGCCTAGCCTGGCCGGCCAGGCCTCAGTCTGGCCCGAAAATGCACGGCCTGACTCCCGGCTCTACTATCGTCTACCCTCCTCCAGTATAAAGTGGACGCCACATTTCCATGCAGCCATCGAGCTACACCGAGACACGGAGCCTTGAGCTGCATGCATGCGCATGTGATCATCAATGGCCGAGCCAGACTACACCGTGTTCCTGTTGTTAGTAATCTTCGAGCATATGGTATATCTAGATTTTAGTAGCGTTTGTTTACGTAGTCCTACAGTGTTTAAACAATATTTATTATTTATACTAGAGTTTGTGTTGTATCCCTCCGGGATACGTAGAATCCTTACCAGATACGAATAGTCGTTTTCTATATTTATTAGAAAAACTGTTGTTGTTCTTGTGTTATTGCGTTTGTGTTCTAGGGTTTCATTGTGCTCACGTGTGTTCTTCGGTTTGGGCTAATATTTGGTATTAGAGCCATGAAGAAGGAGCTGATCGGCCGCTTGAATGCGCACGAGGCACATCCTGGCGATGTATCAGGCGTGGCAGCGGCGGAGCGCACGGCGGGGTGCAGTGGCTCGATGTGGCGAGACCGACGCACTGCACATTGCATGCGGCTCCGTGACGAGGAGCCTGCATGTTGGTGGAACGAAAGATGAGTTGCGCGTTGCCAAGATGAAAGCGTTATGTTGTTACTAGGCGGTTGCGATACCGTATTTGTGTCTGTCCGTAGAGTTGAGTCCAGGACGTTGAGGAGGTGTGTTCATTGTCCTGTATTGAGTAACAGTTGGGCAAATCGTAGTTGAGACCGACTGACTCAATAAGTAAGTGCACAAAGATTAAAAAGTGATTGTTAGTAATCTTTGTGCATATGATATATCTAGATTTATAGAGTTTGTTTAATTAGTCCTATAATATTTAGGTAATTTTATTATGGATACTAGAGTTTGTGTGGTCTTCTTTAAAGATAAGTAGAATCCTTGCCAGTAATGAATAGTCGTTTGCGCACACCCCTATAATCAAATTTAGTGAACAAGAACAATAAACAAGAGAAAATAAAAAAAATATGTTGTTGCTCTGGCGACACAAAAACAAATCTTGTGTTATTACGTTTGTGTTCTAAAGTTCCATTATATTCGCGTGTGTTCATCTTCGGATTAGCCCAACACCTATTGCAGGGCCACGTCAACCCGCTGCTCCAGTTCGGGAAGCGCCTAGCCGCCCGCTTCGTTCTCGGCACCGCCGAGACGTCCCTGGGGCCGGACACCTCGCCGCCATATCCGACGGTTGCGACCGCCGGCTACGACGAGGTCCCGGCCACCCTAGGCGAGCTTCTCCGCGCCGAGTCGGACCGAGGCCGGCCGGTGCACATGGTCGTGTACGACTCGTTCCTGCCGTGGGCGCTCGGCGTGGCGCGGCGGCACAGTCAACCTAGCATACGGCCACGCGTGGACCGGCACGGTGGAGCTTCCTGCCGAGCAGCCCGGGCTGCCGACCGGGCTCGAGGTCAGCGACTTGCCGACGTTCATGGTGGAGCTGGTGGACGAGCATGGGTACCTCGACGTGCTGGTGCAGCTGGCAGCCCGGGCTCGAGGTCAGCGACTTGCCGACGTTCATGGTGGAGCTGGTGGACGAGCATGGGTACCTCGACGTGCTGGTGCAGCAGTTCGAGGGGCTCGGCGCGGCTGACGACGTTTTCGTCAACTCCTACGAGCTGGAGCCTCAGGTAAGCATGGAGCTGCCTCTGCTGACCTCCAGCTCGCCTCATGCAAATGCCCAAATGCCCAAATGTTAACTACAAATAGTATGAAACGTACACTGGACAAAGGTGCAAAAGAGGAAGGGAAGCTAGGATAGAATATAAGTATTGTGTAAATGATTCGAATAATCTGCCGAAATGGTGGTGCAAGTTGCCAATCATGTGTCGGCGGTAGAGGTGGCAAATGGACTGAGCCTGCCGGCCCAGCCCACAGCATGAAACTATTGATCCGGTCCGATCCTGACACGGCACGGCATTGTGGATAGATCAGGCTGGCATGGCCCAACGAGACGTGTCATACTTGGGTCGGCACACCAGCTCAGCGGTCCAACACCACAGCCTATGATGCGGCACCACTGCCCATGATGCGACACCACTGGCCCAACGGTTTAGCACCCCAGCCCAACGATCTAGCCGGCTGCACGAACAATGTTACATCGAGCACGGTTAGCGACTCCGTGGGGCATGAGGCGAGGCGGCGGCGCGATGGCGTGCGTCGGTAGCGGCGCACGATGGTGGCACACGATGAGTCACACGGGCCTACCGGCCCATCAGACTAATAGTACTTGGGCCTCTAAGACACAATCCGTAAGCTCGACGTGTTGTACCTGGGCCTCTAAGACACGGTCCGTATGCTGTAATACAAGTGTATTCAAGAGAGAACACGTGATGAAAGGACAATTTTTTTGTTTAATTTTCGCATATTGTGGCAGGAAGCAGAGCACCCCTCGTCGACGTGGGGTGCCAAGACGGTCCCGATGGTGGCCGTGCCGCGGTGGTCGGACCAGGCGATGAACGCCAAGTACGTCGCCGACATGTGGTGGTCGGCGCACGAGCGCGGCGGGGTAGGGACGGCGTGGTGGGGAGGGGCGAGGTGGAGCAGCGCGTGAAAGAGGTGATGGAGGGAGAGGGGTGAGGAGTACAGGAGGAATGCCGCCAAGTGGAGGGACATGGCCAGGGACGCCATGAGCGAAGGTCGCAGCTCGGACGGACGCCAACATCACCGAGTTCCTCGGCAAGTATGGTGCCAAGTGATCAATTCATGCATGCATGGAGCTTCTTCTTCACTAAATTTGCTGCTATTCTCATTCTGTTTATGACCGCTTGTCTTTTTTTTTTAACGAAACGACAGGAGCTCCAGGGGTGGGCCAAGGGTCATGGGTGAACACCCTTTTTTAAAAATACTTCATATGTAGTAGGTATATTAGACATATATTGATAATTAGAATAAATACTTCACATTTATATCTCTAGTAGATTTTAGACCACTCTCACACCTCCCCTTTGTAATTTGTCTCAAGTAGTGAGACACAGCCGACAAACCCAACAACTCAATAGGTTTCAACCCAACACATGTATCTCTCGGGTCATCAAGTAGCACTTGCGCACGAATCCACCAAACAACCAGGCGTTGTGTGAGGCTAGGGTGGCTCCAGGGCTCTGGCTTGACCTTGGTGGCGGCACATGAAGGGCAAGGTAGCAAGTGGCAAGAAAAGCGAGCAGCGGCGTGCGCCGAGCAGAGCTTGGCCGGGCCATGTGGGAGATGTGGTCCTGGGATTTGGTAAGGGCCAGTGCCGCTAGGGCTAGTAAGGTAGATCGCACATGTTGATAGTAGAATGTGCACATCCCCGTTCCTGAATTTCTTGATCACAAATCTTAAATTCCTAATTCAATATTGTTTTCTTAATTATTTTATGATTACTCTACATTATTTGAGATGTCATGTCTAATACAAACAATTTGTATTTCAAATTTTTTCTATCGTGCACCTTTTCAAACAGGTAGAGATGGCAAATGGACCGAGCCTGTCGGCCCAGCCCACGGCACAAAACTATTGATCCGGACTGATCATTACATGGCACAACATTGTAGATAGATCGGGCTGGTATGGCCCGACAAGACGTGTCGTACTTGGATCGGCACACTAGCTCGGCGATTCGACACCACGGCCCAGCGCTCGGCCGCCCGACCACGAACAATGTTACATGCAGCACGGCCGGCGGCTCCCGTGGGGGCATGAGACGGAGGCGGTAGTGTGCAGTGACGTGCGTCGGCAGCGGCGCACGATGGTGGCACACTGTGGATATTGTGAGGATATGTACACGATCTCAGGATGATGAGTCAATTGGCAATGGCTTTGTTGGTTTGCAAAATCTCGCGTTTTCGGGTTTGCTCCAAAATTTGTCGGACCACAGGCGATCCGATCGGTTGTGTGGAAGGCGATCGACCGCCGTGGAGAAATCGGACGGCCGTGGTTGCCGGTCGGACCGGCCTGACCTAAAAGTAGTTTTTGGGGCTGAGCCAAAATAGGTTGTGTAGGCAAGTGAGGGGAGTCTCCTGGATGTGGTCACACAATTTTTGGAGCTCCCAGTCAAAAGTTCTATTCAGTTGAAATTTCCAGAAGGTTTCGGATTTTCGAGCTGAAAATTTGGCTAAGTCTTTTTGGGCGGTCCGACTGCCGTTGTGGGATCGGTCCGACCGGCCTGGAATCGGTCAGACCGGTGGAGTGGGGCGGTCAGACCGCCGATCACTTGAAGCTTAGCTTTCTTGGCATTGTTGTGTATTGATTGTGTTTATTGTAAGAACTTCAATGCTTTATTGTTGCATATTGCATTGCGGAACTAACGCGGGTCAAGTTGTGAAGAACTTGTTCCCGGAGACGATTTGTTTGTCTATTCGCATGCGGTGGCTTGCGGTCAATGGCGTCAGCGGTGAGGTGGATCGGGACTACGCTTGGAGGCGAGGTCGAGCGATCTTGGATGCCGGGTGAGGTCGTGTGACTCAAGCATGGTGCGAATGGGCAATATGGATCGAGCAGGTAGTTCGGTCGCGGTTTGGTTGGATCGGTGGTGCGGAAGGCGGTGCGAGTCTCGGGAGGTTAGATGGGATTGGACGGGAGAGACTTGGCGACGTGATGAGAGCCGCTGATCAACCTACACGTGGTGAAGCAGGCGATTGCTTCAATAGTTATGTGTGTGTGGGTCCCATGTGTGTGTGGGTCCCAAAAGTGAAACCCTAGGCCTCTCCTATAAATAGAAAGGGGGGGGGATGTAAAACCCCTTGAAGCATTTTTTTGGCCCCCTTCTTCCTTTTTCTAGGGTTAGGAGGAGATGAGAGGAGAAGCTAGGGTTTGGAGAGATTGTGAGTGTGCTCTTGTGTGAGCTCTTGTCCTCCTTGTTGGAGTGGCTTTGTAAACATCTTGTGAGATCAATCAATCTTGTGATGCTTGCTTGAGAGATCATTTGTCTCCCTTTGTGTTCTTCTCTCTTTTGGATGAATTTGGTGCTTCCTTGATTCAAGTGGTTAAGCTTGGTCTCTTGACCTATTTTCTCTTGCTTTGATGTGTGGGAATACTCCTAGAATCATCTAGACCATCAACCCCCACAAGCAAGTCTTGAATCAAAGATTTTCATTTCTAGGGTTTGTGCACTTCTTTGGTAAAACCTTGAGAGATCGATTCTACGAAGTGGATATGAAGGATCGTCGCTAGAATTAGGTCTCTAATATCCTTAGGGAGGTGTGCTCGAAATTTGGTCAAGTTTCATTGGTTGAATCAAAATTTGGATCAAATTTTATTTTGGATTTGGGCTTGGCATTTCAGTACTAGACTAAATCGGCCTGACCGGTTTTACAACGGCGGTCCGACCGCCGCTTTCGAACCGCCTTGATGGCGGCGGTCGAACCGATATCCAACGGTCCGACCGGTAGTTAGTAGCCGGTCCGACCGCTGGTTGACCGTCGGTCCGAGCGGCTTGACCTACAAATGGTCGACCGCCCGATGCCTGAACCGGACTAGTGAGTTAAATTCTCCACATTTGTGTCCTATGGTTGACGGGGTTATCGAATTCAGCACAAGGCTTCCACTGTGCGCTTACTGATCTTCTTAGCTTTCATAGCTAAAGGAGTTAAGTTCGTGTTAAATTTGATTAAGGCGAGAAAGTTGAGAAAGCATCTATTCACCCCCCTAGTCGCCTTTACGGTCCTACAAGTGGTATCAGAGCCGGTTAGCTCTTCTCATAGATCTTAACCGGTCTTTGGAGCCATGGCGACTGACAAGTACTGAACCAAGCGACATATTTTTTATGGAGTTGACTTTGCATATTGGAAGGCTCGTATGCAGGCTTATATCGAGGCTCAAGGGCACGCTATTTGGCTTAAGGTAAAAAACCATTATGTCGTGCCAGCCGATGACGATATGATCACTCCAGATGTGGAGGCCAACAGCAAGGCTCGGAATTATTTGATCCAATGCCTTAGTCGATCTGAGTTTGAGCGTGTTGCTCACTTGCGGTCTGCTCATGAGATCTGGCGGACTCTTTGTGACTATCACGAGGGGTCCACCGCAATCAAGGAAGTGAGACAGAACCAGTTGAAGAAAGTATACTCTAAGATCGAACAAAGGCCTAGGGAGTCTTTAAACGAGCTGTGGGGAAGATTTTCTAAGATTCTTCATGATCTCGTATTTGTTGACCTAGTCTTTTACGAGTGCGAAAATGCACGCTTGACTTTTGGGTGCTCTTGATGTGAAGGTGCGGGAATGAAGATCACTTCCATCAATGACAACCTTGTCATGAGTGAGTTTACCATGGATAAGCTATACTCGAGGTTGAAGGCGCATGAGATTGATTTTATCTCGCGTCTCCCCAGAACAGTCGATGGCATTAGGGGTCGACAAATCCAAGGGTTGTTCTTCTGATTCTCTCGATTGTAGCTCATCTTGTTTTTCATTATCTGCTTTGCATTCTTTGAGCGATGAGCAACTTGAGAAACTACCCGAGGATGACTTAGCCCTCCTATCCACCAAATTCACGAGAGCGTACAACAAGGTGAGGAATAGGAGGAGAAGTGGACCTATCACATGCTTCGAGTGTGGTGAGCCAAACCACATTCGTTCCAGGTGCCCCAAGCTAAAGTGCAAGGAGGAGAAGGAGACTCGAAGACATCCCCAGGAGAGGGATGCAAAACCCAAGAAGACAAACTATCGCAAGTTTGTCAGCCGGGTCCTTGCCGCTCTAGAGAACGTAAACATGAGCGATGTGGACTCGGAAGCGGAGGATGGCGAGTGACTCCGTGGCAAGAAGAAGGCTCATGACTTCACGGCATGTGTTTCATGGCCAAGAACGACCACGCGGTGACTCCTCCAACGATGAGGATCCATTTAGTGATCGATGAGGTATGCCCTTCAATTCTTGACATGAAAAGGGCCTTGGTGCTTCTTTGAGCGAAATTGCATAAGCAAGTAAAAATGATTAAGAAGCAGGACATTATGATTGATAATTTGAACCTAGAAGTTGTTAGGCTTAAATCTATTAATCCTGATGATATCTGTGATTCCTGCACTAGCTTGCTTAAAGAATTGACAAGCTTGAAATCTACTCATTCCTCTGTTGCTAATCAATTAAAAGATGCTCTTGATGAACTAGAATCTCTCAAGTCTAGTTCTGTTTGTTTAGATGCCATTTCCCTTGATGTGACTGCCATGGAAGCTATTCCCTTAACGTGCTCTAACTGTGCTTTACTTGAATTAAAATTGAATAGCTCTTTGAAAGAATTGCAAAAATTTGATGCTAGTCACACATGCTCTCATTGTAAGAATAATAGGATTAAGATGCAAGAGATGACTGAAATGGTTGTTTACTCTAGAGCTGCCTCTTGTGAAAATTGTCCCAAGCTTACAATTGAGATTGAAGCTTTAAACAAGACTCTTGAAGAAAAAGCTAAAATTGAAAAATCCATGTCTCTTACTGCTTCTAAGAAAGTCATTGATTCTAACTCTTGTGTTTTGAATGCTGAAGTTGAAACCATGATTGGTCAGATTCAAGAGGCATTTAGAGTCAAATTTAGGGAGCAGTTGAATAGGATTAAGGAATCCTATTGTGTGTCTTGTGAGGCCTTCCAAGTGGAAGTGACCCTTCTTAAGAGTAAACGTGATGAGGTAATCAAGTCTAGCAAGTGCACTAGATGTGAGGGTCTAATTAAAGAGAATGATTACCTCAAGGTGACTCTTGAGAAGTTTTCAAGTGGGAAAAAGAAACTCAACATGATTCTTGATCAATCTAAGGTGAGCGTGAAAAATAGTGGCCTAGGTTTCAATCCCCTAGAGCATTCCAAGAAAAACCCACCTAAGATTGCTAGAGTTGTGAAAAATGGTTTGTTTGAGCTAGAACCTCCTAAGCCCTCCAAGGTTGTTTTCAAATCCACAGGTTTTGCTCAAACTCTTTCTGGTAAGAAAGGTGTTTTTATTCCTTCAGTACAGACCCCTCAAAAGGTCAAGTACCATTGCACCTTCTGCAAGAAAGAAGGCCACCTTTGTTGAGTTACCTTAGGAGAGCAAAACTTGAGAGAAAAGAGAGGATGAGCGCCTTGAGATCCATTAGAGGAGTCCCCTCTCCAGCTATAGTCTCTAGAGCTAGGCAGCCTGTTTATCGTACCACATATAGGCCTAGATTTGTAGAGAACTTTATAGACTCTTTTGGTGGGTCTAGGTAGCATATTGGATTAGGATATCGTGAGGAGAGACCACGGGTAGCACCTAGACAGGGGGAGTATCGATCTTTTGGTAGATCGTTTCGGAGAGGTCTAGGTGGTTCTCATGTGCATCCTTATGATTTTATTCGATCATGTTTACGCTATTTCTCTGCTTTGCTCCCGGGCATCGTGCTTCTCGATCTTTGGATTCCTAGATCATTTATCACTAACCCGATCTTGAGGCACGGATGTTTTCGATTGTGCTTTTAGGTCCGTCGTGCGAGGAAGGAGGACATATGGCTTGTTGACTCGGGTGTTCTCGACATATGCCAGGAGATTCTAGATGGTTCTCCTCCTCACACGTGCATCCGGCAATGAATTGATTACATTTGGGGATGCTTCTACGGGACCGTATTTGCAAAGGGCTTTGTCTTGCGCGTCAACGACAAGTTCATGCTTAAAGACGTCGCTTTGGTAAGTAAGCTGAGGTATAATCTTCTATCTGTTTCTCAGCTGCTTGATGAGGGTCTAGAAGTGAGGTTTAAGAGTGGTGAGTGTAGAGTTCTAGATTCCTCGGGTGAGCTTGTTTTTGAGATCTCTAGATTTGAGAAGATCTTTTGTGCAAATTTCAGTATTTCTTCAGTTTCCAGTCCTAGGTGTCTTGTAGCCTCTGATTCTCATGATCTTGTTTTGTGGCATCGTAGACTTGGGCATATAGGTTTTGATCATTTGTCTAGAGTCAGTTGCAAGGACTTGATTAGAGGTTTGCCTAGGCTGAAAGCTGTTTGAGATCTTGTGTGCTCGCCCTGTACACATGGTAAGATGGTGTCTGCTTCCCACCCACCTCTTACCTTGGTGATGGTGATGGACCGGGGCGACTTCTTCACTTAGACACGATTGGTCCTTCTAGAGTTCGATCATTTGGTGGGAAATGGTATGTCTTTGGTGGTTGTGGATGATTTCTCCGGTATTCATGGGTGTATTTTCTCGCTTCTAAGGACGAAGCATTTGGATTCTTTAGAGATTTGGTCCTTAGACTTCTTTGTTGATATTCTGGAGCCTTGAGAGCCATTAGGAGTGACAATGGGATGAGAATTCAAGAATTCTTCTTTTTCTACCTTACACGCGATAGGGGAATTGAGCATCAGTTTTCTTCTCCTAGAGTTCCCTTGCAGAATGGTGTTGTAGAAAGGAAGAACAGGACCCTTGTAGAGATGGCTCAGACCATGTTAGATGAGCATTCTACTCCCAGGAGATTTTGGGCAGAGGCGATCTCTACTGCTTGTTATATCTCAATAGGGTTTTCTTGAGATCTGTGGTTGGAAGACCTCTTATGAGCTTAGATTTGGTCATTCTCCCAAAGTCTCTCATTTCAAGATTTTTGGTTGCAAGTGCTTCATTCTTAAACATGGCAACCTTGATAAATTTGAGTCTAGATGTTTTGATGGCATATTTCTTGGATATCCTGCTCATTCTCGTGGCTATCGTGTTTTTAATGTTGACACTAACAAAACTGTTGAGACTTGCGAAGTCACTTTTGATGAGGCTAGTCACGGTACTAGACCCGATGCTCTGGTACAGAGTTCACGAAATTCAAGGAAGCATCTTCGTCGATGATGACTCACGAGGATGAGAACCGAACCATCCTCGGCTACCTCGAGAGGGTGGAGAGCACTGCTACTACTACTCCAGTTTAATTTGGCGACCTCCTCCTATCCCCAGAAGACGATCGAGTGGCTCTGTTCCTACCTCGACAAGCGTAACATCCCAAAATTGGTTTGTGTTTCAAATGTAATAAAAATGAGGAGAAATTAAAACTTTTCTCTCGATCTTGATTTTTGTACTCGGTTCCATAATTTTTGTAAATGAGTTATGTGAAATCAAAAATCAAATTGCCATTTGGACACCAACACAAATCTCTTTCATGAAAATCTTGTGCCCAACCTTTGGAAATAATTTTCTTGGGTCTAGGGTTGATGTTTAACACCTCGGAATTATTTCATAATTTTGAAATTATTGGATAATTTTTGAGGCAAGTCAAACATTAGTCAAACTTCTAAATTAGCCTTCTGGAATTTTTAGAGAAAAATGCAGTGCATAAAAGTCTCTGAAAATTTTATATAAGGTTCCTCACCCGATAAGCAATCTCGATTAAAATTTCATAAATTTTGGAGTTTGTTTGATACCCCAAATAATTCCTCAAAAATCAGTTATTCAAATTCAAACCCTAAGCGGTTTTCACATTCCTTAGGTTCGAATCGGACTCGGGCTCGAGCCACTTGACTCGGCCCGATCAACTAAGCTTGCCGGCTCGATCGTTGGCGCGAGTGTTGTGAGTCGTTGGATCGGCATCGAGCGGCTCGCGATCGCGTGAGCGTTCGGACCATCGAGCGCGGCCGATCCATTCGAGCCGTTGGATTCTAAATCAAGGGTCCACAATCGCGTGAGCGTTCGGACCGTCCGAGCGCCTCGCGCAACGTGAACCGTAGGATCCAAATCAACGGCCGAGATCAGCGGCGTTTGAATCGTTATAATCGAACCGATCTATCTCGGCCGTCGATTAAATCCAACGGCCGCCGTTTGTCGTCTTCCTCCGCTCGCGCGCGCTCGGCCACAGTCAACAGTAGTGGGTGAAAATGGCAGGGCGTGTCAGCGTCGGGTCTCCTCAGCTTTTGGCCAACGACTCTCAGCATTTAATGCTTCCGTCTGGCCGCCTCCATGGTCGTCGTCCTCCTCGAGTGCACGTGCTCCCATCGCCCTCAGTCGACCTCAACACAGTGCGAAGCCATTTTTCTTCCCGTTGCTTCTTCCTTGCTCTTCGGCCTATAAAACTCCTCCAGTGGCTTCCTTATCTTCCTTTGAACACCCTTGAGCTCGAGCCCTTTGTTAGTGTGTTGCTTGAGCTCAATTTGAATTTGCACCTTGATCGCCATTCGCCATTCATTAGAGCTTCAAAGTTCTTGGTGAAAGTGGTGCTCGGTCTTTCTTTCTCAAATCCCTCGCGCCTTAGCTCCTCTCCTCTCTGTGAGCAATAGCCCTCACTCAATTTTTCGTTTGCTTGCGAGAAGCGATTAATTGCGGATTTCCCTTTTTGGTGAAGTCCCCATTCTTCTTCGTTGGGTGAATCAACCCATCTTTGTGCCTTCTTTGGGCTCGGGTAACCTCTCTTTAGTCCCTAGTTGCTTGCTTTTCGCTCAGTTGGACGCTTGTGAGCTCATTTGCTATTTTCGTTTTGACCATTTTGGTCATCTCGGTCATCTCGGCTTGCGGCGTTCTTGGACGCCGCGGTGAAAGTGTTGGTTCCTTTGGGTGCGCGAGTTTGTTAGCAACCCATTTTGGGCATTTGCTCGCCGCGCCGTGGCGAGTCGCGGCGATGACCCTCTCCTCCCGTCGTTTTGTCGGATGAAAGCAGCGCGAGTTTTGAGCGTGAATTAATGTGGACCGTCGATCCTTAGATCAGCGATCGGATCTGAGTGAGCGTTCGGACCGTCCGAAAGGTTCGATCTGTGTGGACCGTTGGATCCAAGATCAGCGGCTCCTATGCGTGTGAGCGTTCGGACGCCCGAACGTCGATTCCGTGAGCCGTTGGATCGAGATCAACGGTGGCGTTTAAGATTTGTGAATCCGTAGCGTTAAGCTGCTGAAACGCGGACCGTCGGATCGAGATCGGCGCTCCTCGTTCGACCCGTCTTTTAAAAATTCGATTTTCGAAAGGATTTAGTTATCAAGCGAAAAATGTGATAACTTGTAAAATACATAACTATTTCATTTCAAATCCTTTTGGTTGATTCAAATTTTGTTTGTTATGTTTTAAACTAGACTTTGATTTAAAAATGTTTCCAAACTCAGTATAGCTCAGAAAATTTCGCTAATGAATAGTAGCATTTTTGATTTATAAAAGTGAGCAAAATTGTTTTGGTCATATCTTTGGCATTAAGAATCCAAATCAATTGGTTCTTGTTGCTAAATTCTTTATAAATCAGGATCTTGCTCTGTAAAGTTTTGGAATTTTTGGAGAATGTTTCTTGTTGAGTCTTTGCATTTTATTCGTTCTTATCGGTTGCTTTTTCTTTCGTTAGGATCAGAAGAACACGTTGATAATATTATTGATCCTCGGAAGCACCTTGACCCCGACAAGCGAGCAAGCGGTTTGATCATGTTAATCCTATTATTTTACAAGTTTAATATTTTGAATTCAAGCTGTATGTATGCATTGCTACTTTGTGTTAAATTATGGTTAGTTGATCCTATAGTTGCATAATCAGTAGGATGTTGTTATTCTCTACTACTTGAGCCTAGGTTATTTCTTTGTGATTAGAGTTCGTTGGATGAGCTCTTGTCACTTAGTAACATCTGAGTCTTTATGCTTAGCCATGCGTAGTTCGGTAGCTTTGGGCGATCATCGACTTAGTCGATGGTCTTGATCACACAAAAATTATTATTCTTCCATTATGTCCGGCACTTTGTGCTTTGTTAATTTGCAAATCAAAAGCTGAAAATGAAAACTGATTTGGACTTGGGCATAATGGTATGTTGGTGTGGTGTTTTTGGGTGTGATCGGAATGGTGCCCAAGTCATCAAGGACCGAACATCTTGTTACACTAAACCAAGCACTATTGCGTACTAACCACATGAGGATATATGGGACCCCTCTTGACTTAGTACTTTGGCGTGTGTTATCTCGAGTCGCGGGAGGAAAAGTTTTGTGTGTGTCTTTGTGTAAGCAGTGTGTGTTCTTGTGTTTGTGTTGGGTGTGCGGTGGTGGGGATTGGGAAGGTTCTCCACCTCGAGGCGTCATGATTGTCAAGGCTTTACGTGCGGGTAGTTGTCAGGTGGGCCACGACCCGACACAGCGTATGGGTTTCTATCCATACAGGCGACTCGAGTTAATACATAATATTGGAAGCGTCTCGTAGGACTTAGTTTGTCTTGGCATACCAAAGGCGGTGTGCTTAATCATGTGGCAAAAGCGATCGACATGTGGGTAAGTTGGTACACCTGCGAGGATAAAACTATTCGAATAGCCTCGTCCTAGGTTATGGACACGCTTGGGAGGTCTTCCAAGAGTTAGACTACAACATTTGTTTTAAAATTTAAAACTTGACATGGTTGGTATGAATGGGTAATTCATACTATTGTTGTAGTGACTATTGGGTTAGTCACTTCGAGTTGTTGTTGTTTCTATCTCTACCGTTATTATTATTGTTCTTTCGGTTATTTGAACATTAAAAACAGATTTGTTAAATTGCTTTCAATCTATTATATTATTGCAAATGAAAACTTGCTTTATGCTAAAATGAACCTCTGACCTACTTTTGATTAAGCTTGCATGTAGCATATGTACAGTTTGTTATTCCACACGTAAGTCTTGCGAGTACATTCAAAGTACTCACCGGCTTTCTTGCATTTGCTTTTGTTCTTGAGGAAGAAGGTGAGCCCCAAGGGCCTCACTTTTGTGAGATGTGCTTGGGTTTGGCGACTAGCTTGGCGGTCCGGTCGGTTGCCTTGTGGGTTAAAGGCACCTTGATTGGCTCTTTATTTGTAGCCATCTTATGGCACTTTTGCTTCATTGTTTAATTATTGTTGTCTCTTTTATTGTTGGCGGTTGGCCTCTCTTTTATAATGACTCGATTTAATATTATTAATACTCTGTTACATTACGTGTTTGGTTCTATGTGGATGAATGGAATTGATACATAAATTTTGTGATGAGGTGTGTATCTTGCACTCTGGGAAGTATACATGTCTCGAGTCTCGGATTATCGCTTTGTGATGCTAGGACCGAATGGATGGTTAAGCATTACAAGCCGGATAAACAGGGGTCTCTAAGGTTTGGTATCGAGCCATCTTGACCGTAATAACCCAAGTTGAGTAAATCTTTAGGATATTTTGGAAAATCTTATTTTCAAAGTATCAAATGATTTTTGAAAGCTTAAGGAATTCTCGATTTTATTCCTTACCTATCTTAGCTTTCTCCTCTCATCTTACTCTAATTTGAGTTTTAAGAGTTGTTTTCCTCTCATCTCCTTTTCAAAGATAATGTTATCGATTAAATGGGTTTTGGGAACCAGAGTTTGGCAAATTGAAGTGCTTAGGGTTTTGAAGTTTACGGGTGAAGGTTTTGGCTAGAGGCTTGGATGCGGAATCTGGACCACACGCTTCAATTTCAGACAATGAGCTCAATGGTTTACGATGGGACCGTTGAGCTTGGCAAATTGAAGTGTGCGATTTTGAAGTTTCTAGAATGGAAGACTTGGTGGAAGCTTGGATGCAAAATCGCTCTGACAACCTCAATTTCCGGACAGCAAGCTCGATGGTTTCTAATGGGGTAGAAAATGAGAGTTTAATCAACTAAAACTTGTGGGGTTAAAGAAGGGTAAGATGTGATACTAGTTAGCTATGTATCTAACACTATTTTATTTGATTTAGCCTTGATCTTAAGTGGTATTAGATCTTACCTTAATCTTACGGTTTTATCTTCTCAATCAATTACTCGTTCATTCAATACGGGCTAGTTGAATTGGGAGTTGAGCTTTAGTTTTATGATTCCTTGCTGTTTTGGAGTCTTTTCATAAGCCTTTTTAAAGTTTATATATTTCTTTGTTTTTGGCTTTCGGTTAGGGTGATATTCCATTCCCTAGTCGCTAGCTTTTAAGCTTTCTTTCGGCGTATGAGTATACAGTCATGTCAATTGGCTTAACCAATGCTCCGCCTTGTTCATGAACCTCATGAATTCGGTATTCATGGAGTATTTGGATAAGTTTGTCGTGGTCTTCATCGATGATATTCTCATCTATTCCAAGGGCGATGAGGAACACGATGAGCATCGAGGCTTGTGTTAGGCAAGCCGTGAGCATCATTGTATGCAAAGTTCGACAAGTGCGGCGTTACGGTTGAAGGAAGTGGCATTCTTGGGTCATATTCTTTCGGCGGGAGGCGTGGCCGTTGACCCTAGCAAGGTCGCGATGTTCTTTCATGGGTTGACCTACTTGATGGCGAAGTGCGGAGTTTTCTCGGTTTAGCGGGATATTATCGCCGTTTATCGAGAATTTCTCCAAGATCATGGCCGATGTGGAGTTGCTCAAGAAGGACAAGAAGTTCTTGTGGTCCGATGCTTGTGAGGAAAGTTTCCAAGTACTTAAGAAGCGTTTGACCACCGCTCCGTCCTCGTCCTTCCGATATCCATCGAGGCTTCGATATCTTTTGCGATGCTTCTCGGCGAGGACTCGGTTGTGTCCTTATGCAAGAAGGCAAGGTAGTGGCCTATGCATCAAGGCAATTAAGGACTCATGAACTCAACTATCCTACCCATGACTTGGAATTGGTTGCTTTGTGATTCATGCACTTGAAGATTTGGCGACATTACCTAATCGGTGTCGTTGTGAAGTGTATTCGGATCACAAAAGCCTAAAGTATTTGTTCACCCAACCGGATCTGAACCTCGGGCAAAGAGATGGTTGGAGTTGGTCAAAGATTATGACATGGGTATTCACTACCATCAGGGCAAGGCTAATGTCGTTCTTGCGATCGCTAATCGCAAAGCGCATTGCAATGCCTTATTGCTCGAGGCGCCAACCCACCCTACGAAGGAATTTCAGCGTCTCAACTTAGGTTTGGTTGAGCATGGTTCCCTCGCTACCTGGTTGTGCAACCCACCTTGGTGGATCGGATTAAGGTCGCTCAACGATCGGATGTTGGAGTGAGCGCATCAAGGAAAATGTCAAGAAGCAGTGCGACCAAGTGCTTCTCGAGGATGAGCATGGTGTTGTAAGATTCGAACAGCGCCTTGTGGTTCCAAAGGACATGGAGTTGCGGAATTTGATCCTCCATGAAGCCCATGATTCGCCTTTGTCTATTCATCCGGGGCCACAAAGATGTATCAAGATCTCCGTCGGGATTTTGGTGGACCGAATGAAGAGAAGTGCGAGTTCGTTCTTAGAAGTGCGGCGTGTGTCGTCGTGTTAAGGCCGAGCATCGGCGTCGGCGAGGACTGCTTGACCATTGCCTATTCGGAATGGAAGTGGGATTCGATCGGGATGGATTTTATCACGGTCTACCCAGTCGCCTAAGGGAATGATGCCATTTGGGTCGTCATCGATCGCAGCGAAAGTGGCTCATTTCATTCTGTCAAGCGCGACTTCGCGTGGGACTCTAGTGAGCTCTATATCGCGAATTGTGAGTTTGCATGGGATCCGAAGGCGATCATTTACGATCGTGGTTCCTGTTCACTCTCGATTTTGGCATAGTGCGCAAGTGGCTATGGGAACCCATCTTAACTTTAGCACCGCATATCATCCTCAAGCCGATGGTCAAACCGAGAGGGTCAACCAAGTGTTGGAAGACATGCTCGTGCTTGTGTTACGTCATATGGAAAGCATTGGGAAAAATGCTTGCCATTCGCGGATTTTCCTACAACAACGGTTTCGAGCCGGCCTCGGCATGGCACCTTCGAGGCCTTATACGGGAGAAAGTGCGAACCCGTTGAATTGAGTGCGAGACCGCGAAGACCATTCTTTGGCGGACTCGATCAATGAGGCGAGAGTCAAGTCCGGCTTATTCGTGATCGTTTGCGCGCGGCTCAATCCGAGCAAAAGAGCTATGCGGATCGCCGTCGTCGTGAGTTGAGCTTTGAGCCTAATGACTTTGTTTATCTCAAAGTCTCTCCTTTGAAGGGCCATCAGCGTTTCGGCGTCAAGGGCAAGTTAGCTCCTCGATATGTCGGTCCTTACAGTGTTATCGAGAAGAAGAAAGCTGTTGCCTATAAGTTGGAATTGCGGTGCACTTGAAGGGTACATGATGTTTTCCATGTGTCCCAACTAAAGAAGTGCCTCCGTGTTCCAATTGAGGAAGCTCAGTTGGAAACTCGATGTCGGGAAGATTTGACCTATCGCGAGCACCTGTTCGCATCCTTGAAGAGGTGAGCGAAGAACAAGGAATAGAGCCATCAGATTCCTTAAAGTTCGATGGTCGAACCATTCAGAAGATGAGGCTACTTGGGAAAGGGAAGATCGTCTCGTCGAACTATCCATCTTTCTTTCTGAGTGAGCCAAATCTCGGGGCGAGATTTTGTAAGGGGAGGTTTTGTAACATCCCAAAATTGGTTTGTGTTTCAAATGTAATAAAAATGAGGAGAAATTAAAACTTTTTCTCTGATCTTGATTTTTGTACTCAGTTCCATAATTTTTGTAAATGAGTTATGTGAAATCAAAAATCAAATTGCCATTTGGACACCAACACAAATCTCTTTCATGAAAATCTTGTGCCCAACCTTTGGAAATAATTTTTCTTGGGTCTAGGGTTGATGTTTAACACCTCGGAATTATTTCATAATTTTCAGAAATTATTGGATAATTTTTGAGGCAAGTCAAACATTAGTCAAACTCCTAAATTAGCCTTCTGGAATTTTTAGAGAAAAATGCAGTGCATAAAAGTCTCTGAAAATTTTATATAAGGTTCCTCACCCGATAAGCAATCTCGATTAAAATTTCATAAATTTTGGAGTTTGTTTGATACCCCAAATAATTCCTCAAAAATCAGTTATTCAAATTCAAACCCTAAGCGGTTTTCACTTTGTTCCTTAGGTTCGAATCGGACTCGGGCTCGAGCCACTTGACTCGGCCCGATCAACTAACGCACCGGCTCGATCGTTCGGCGCGAGTGTTGTGAGTCGTTGGATCGGCATCGAGCGGCTCGCGATCGCGTGAGCGTTCGGACCATCGAGCAGCGCCGATCCATTCGAACCGTTGGATTCTAAATCAAGGGTCCACAATCGCGTGAGCGTTCGGACCGTCCGAGCGCCTCGCGCAACGTGAACCGTAGGATCCAAATCAACGGCCGAGATCAAGCGGCGTTTGAATCGTTATAATCGAACCGATCTATCTCGGCCGTCCGATTAAATCCAACGGCCGCCGTTTGTCGTCTTCCTCGCTCGCGCATCATCGGCCACGATCCACGATGAGTGGGTGAAAATGGCGGGCGTGTCGTCGTCGGTCTCCTCGACTTTTGGCCAGCGACTCTCGGCATTTAATGCTTCCGTCAGCGCCTCCATGGTCGTCGTCCTCCTCGAGTGCACGTGCTCCCATCGCCCTCGATCGACCTCAACACGGTGCGAAGCCATTTTCTTCCGTTGCTTCTTCCTTGCTCTTGACCTATAAAACTCCTCCGGTGGCTTCCTTATCTTCCTTTGAACACCCTTGAGCTCCAGGCCCTTTGTTAGTGTGTTGCTTGAGCTCAATTTCAATTTGCACCTTGGTCGCCATTGCGCCATTCTTAGAGCTTCAAAGTTCTTGGTGAAAGTGGTGCTCGGTCTTTCTTTCTCAAATCCTCATTGCCTTAGCTCCCTCTCCTCTCTGTGAGCAATAGCCCTCACTCAATTTTTCGTTTGCTTGCAGAGAGGCGGATTAATTGCGGATTTCCCTTTTTGGTGAAGTCCCCATTCTTCTTCGTTGGGTGAATCAACCCATCTTTGTGCCTTCTTTGGGCTCGGGTAACCTCTCTTTAGTCCCTAGTTGCTTGCTTTTCGCTCGGTTGGACGCGTGAGCTCATTTGCTATTTTCGTTTTGACCATTTTGGTCATCTCGGTCATCTCCGGCTTGCCGGCGTTCTTGGACGCCGCAGCTGAAATTGTTGGTTCCTTTGGGTGCGCGAGTTTGTTAGCAACCCATTTTGGGCATTTGCTCGCACCGCCGCGGCCAGAGTCGCCGGCGATGACCCTCTCCTCCCGTCGTTTTGTCGGATGAAAGCGGTAGCGAGTTTTGAGCGTGAATTAATGTGGACCGTCGATCCTTAGATCAGCGATCCGGATCTGAGTGAGCGTTCGGACCGTCCGAAAGGTTCGATCTGTGTGGACCGTTGGATCCAAGATCAGCGGCTCCTATGCGTGTGAGCGTTCGGACGCCCGACGTCGATTCACGTGAGCCGTTGGATCGGATCCAGCGGTGGCGTTTAGGATTTGTGAATCCAGCGCAGCGTTAAGCGCTGGGGCGCGGACCGTCGGATCGAGATCGGCGCTCCTCGTTCGACCACGTCTTTAAAAATTCGATTTTCGAAAGGATTTAGTTATCAAGCGAAAAATGTGATAACTTGTAAAATACATAACTATTTCATTTCAAATCCTTTTGGTTGATTCAAATTTTGTTTGTTATGTTTTAAACTAGACTTTGATTTAAAAATGTTTCCAAACTCAGTATAGCTCAGAAAATTTCGCTAATGAATAGTAGCATTTTTGATTTATAAAAAGTGAGCAAAATTGTTTTGGTCATATCTTTGGCATTAAGAATCCAAATCAATTGGTTCTTGTTGCTAAATTCTTTATAAATCAGGATCTTGCTACTGTAAAGTTTTGGAATTTTTGGAGAATGTTTCTTGTTGAGTCTTTGCATTTTATTCGTTCTTATCGGTTGCTTTTGCTTTTTCGTTAGGATCAGAAGAGCACGTTGATAATATTATTGATCCTCGTGCACCTTGACCCCGACAAGCGAGCAAGCGGTTTGATCATGTTAATCCTATTATTTTACAAGTTTAATATTTTGAATTCAAGCTGTATGTATGCATTGCTACTTTGTGTTAAATTATGGTTAGTTGATCCTATAGTTGCATAATCTGTAGGATGTTGTTATTCTCTACTACTTGAGCCTAGGTTATTTCTTTGTGATTAGAGTTCGTTGGATGAGCTCTTGTCACTTAGTAACATCTGAGTCTTTATGCTTAGCCATGCGTAGTTCGGTAGCTTTGGCGATCATCGACTTAGTCGATGGTCTTGATCACACAAAAATTATTATTCTTCCATTATGTCCAGCACTTTGTGCTTTGTTAATTTGCAAATCAAAAGCTGAAAATGAAAAGCGATTTGGACTTGGGCATAATGGTATGTTGGTGTGGTGTTTTTGGGTGTGATCGGAATGGTGCCCAAGTCATCAAGGACCGAACATCTTGTTACACTAAACCAAGCACTATTGCGTACTAACCACATGAGGATATATGGGACCCCTCTTGACTTAGTACTTTGGCGTGTGTTATCTCAAGTCGCGGGAGGAAAAGTTTTGTGTGTGTCTTTGTGTGAAGCAGTTTGTGTGTTCTTGTGTTTGTGTTGGGTGTGCGGTGGTGGGGATTAGGAAGGTTCTCCACCTCGAGGCGTCGCATGATTGTCAAGGCTTTACGTGACGGGTAGTTGTCGAGTGGGCCACGACCCGACACAGCGTATGGGTTTCTATCCATACAGGCGACTCGAGTTAATACATAATATTGGAAGCGTCTCGTAGGACTTAGTTGTCTTAGGCATACCAAAGGCGGTGTGCTTAATCATGTGGCAAAAAGCGATCGACATGTGGGTAAGTTGGTACACCTGCGAGGATAAAACTATTCGAATAGCCTCGTCTAGGTTATGGACACGCTTGGGAGGTCTTCCAAGAGTTAGACTACAACATTTGTTTTAAAATTTAAAACTTGACATGGTTGGTATGAATGGGTAATTCATACTATTGTTGTGGTGACTATTGGGTTAGTCACTTCGGAGTTGTTGTTGTTTCTATCTCTTTATTATTATTATTGTTCTTTCGGTTATTTGAACATTAAAACAGATTTGTTAAATTGCTTTCAATCTATTATATTATTGCAAATGAAAACTTGCTTTATGCTAAAATGAACCCTCTGGCCTACTTTTGATTAAGCTTGCATGTAGTATATATGCAGGTTTGTTATTCCACACGTAAGTCTTGCAGTACATTCAAAGTACTCATGGCTTTTTTGCTATTGCTTTTGTTTGCGAGGGAAGAAGGTGAGCCCCAAGGGCCTCACTTTTGTGAGATGTGCTTGGGTTTGGCGACTAGCTTGGCGGTCGGTCGGTTGCCTTGTGGGTTAAAGGCACCGATTGGCTCTTTTGTTGTAGCCATCTTATGGCACTTTTGCTTCATTGTTTAATTATTGTTGTCTCTTTTATTGTTGGCGGTTGGCCTCTCTTTTATAATGACTCGATTTAATATTATTAATACTCACATTACATTACGTGTTTGGTTCTATGTGGATGAATGGAATTGATACACAAATTTTGTGATGAGTGTGTATCTTGCACTCTGGGAAGTATACATGTCTCGAGTCTCGGATTATCGCTTTGTGATGCTAGGACCGAATGGATGGTTAAGCATTACAAGCCGGATAAACCGAGGGTCTCACAACAACTCATGGGGTAGAGGCCATACGCACTGGGAGCACCTCTTCACATTCAGCGACAACATCCACCTGAGCAGATGATTGGGGATCTTCAAGAGCGAGTCACTCGCTCTAGGTTTATTTCTCATGATTCTCATGCACATTCTGCTTTTGTCGCTTCTTTTGAACCCCGAGATATCACCCATGCTTTATCTGATGCCTCTTGGGTCAATGCCATGCATGAAGAGCTTGAAAATTTCGAAAGAAACAAAGTCTGGACTTTAGTTGAGCGTCCTTCTGATTCTCATGTTATTGGAACAAAATGGATATTCAAAAATAAGCAAAGTGAGGATGGGTTGGTTGTTCGCAATAAGGCTAGATTCGTAGCTCAAGGTTATTCCCAAGTAGAAGGCTTAGACTTTGAAGAGACCTTTGCTCCTATAGCTAGATTGGAAGCCATTCGCATTCTTTTAGCATTTGCAACATCCAAGGGTTTCAAGCTTTTTCAAATGGATGTTAAAAGTGCTTTCTTGAATGGTTTCATAGAAGAAGAGGTCTTTGTCAAGCAACCTCCTGGTTTTGAAAATCTTAAATTCCCAAACCATATTTTTAAACTCTCTAAAGCCATGTATGGATTGAAACAAGCTCCTAGAGCTTGGTATGACAGGCTTAAGAGTTTCTTGCATGAAAATGATTTCAAAATGGAAATAGTTGATAAAACCTTGTTCACTCTTAGGCATGGCAGTGATTTCTTGCTGGTTCAGATTTATGTGGATGATATTATATTCAGTGGTTCTTCTCATGCTTTGGTGTCCAGATTTTCAGATTCGATGAGCAGTGAGTTCGAGATGAGCATGATGGGAGAGTTAACATTCTTCCTTGGTCTTCAAATCAAGCAACTGAAAGAAGGCACCTTCGTTCACCAGTGTAAGTATACAAAGGACCTTCTTCGGCGCTTCAATATGGGAAGCAGTAGGCCAATGTCTACTGCCATTGCTACAACCACCGTGTTGGACCCTGATGAGGATGGAGAGCCCGTGGACCAGAAGGAGTACCGCAGTATGATTGGCTCCCTCCTCTATCTTACAGCGTCAAGGCCGGACATACAATTTGCCGTATGTCTGTGTGCTCGCTTTCAAGCTTCCCCTCGTGCTTCTCATCGTCAAGCAGTACGTCGTATCTTCAGGTATCTTCAAGATACTCTTGACTTTGCACTCTGGTATTCTTCTTCTTCTGCTCTCTCAATCGCATTTTCTGATGCTGATTTTGCGAGGTGTAGAGTGGATAGGAAGAGTACTTCTGGCACTTGTCATTTCTTGGGCACATCTCTTGTTTCTTGGTCTTCTAGAAAACGACCTTGGTTGCACTGATCCACGGTGAGGCCGAGTATGTAGTATGACCGATGGTTGCTCTCAGGTTCTCTGGATTTTATCCACGCTGCGGGACTATGGGTTATCCTTGAGAAGTGTTCCTCTTTTCTGTGACAACACTTCTGCGATTAATATTGCCAAAAACCCAGTGCAACATTTCAGGACTAAACACATTGATATTCGATTTCATTTTCTTAGAGACCATGTTGAGAAGGGTGATGTTGTGCTTCACTTTGTAGAGTCAGAGCAACAGCTTGCAGATATTTTCACTAAAGCTCTTGATTCTTCTCGTTTCTTTGCTGCTGGGGAGAGTTAGGGTTATTAGTCCTATTGGGCTGTTTTGAGGGGGAATTTGCTCTTTTTTGCATTCATTGTATCATAATGCATGTTTCATTTCAATTGTCTTGCATTGTATAATAAAATTTGTGGAGCTTTAATCATTATCCTTGTATGGCTTGATTTCATATTCTATACCTTGTCATGTCAAGTGATAGTCTGCTAAACTTCTTTTGTGGCTCTTCGTGTTTTAGCTTAGCTTTCACCTTGCTAGCTTTATATCTGTGAGCAAACTGAATCAAATCATGCTTGTTGGATCTTGTGACTAGTTTTGCTCTAGTGATCCTCTTATGATTCTTGCCATGTCATATAGGTTGAATTGAGTCTTGAACTTATTTTGAGATAAAAATGAGCTTTTTAATTTCTTAAGTCAAGCAAATGAAAAATGATATTTTCTGTGCGAAAAAATTGATCTCACCAATCCTTTCTCATGAGACAGCTTGCCATTGCACTAGGTATGAACTCAGGGGGAGTTTTGGATGACCTAGACCACTCTTTTAAGCTTATCGCTTGAGATGGTCGCGACAAGGCTTGAGATCTAGCACAGTAAAAAAATCCTTTTTAGGAAAATGCTCAAAATGCTAAGTGCTTGAGTTTTGCTTCAACTTAATGCTCAAAATGCCTCAGTTCTTGTTTTGAGTCTCTTTTTACTTATAGACATGGCTTGACTCATTTTTGGTTGCGTTTAGTGAAACTATGACATTGAGCAACCTTTCGTGATATTAATTCTGTTAATCTCAGATGACTGCTATTTTGGTTTTAGCTTTGCAGTACATGTTTTGCAATGATTGAATATAGCGTCTACTCTTTATATGGCTTGGTATAATACTTGTACTGTCTACATGTATAATGGTCATGGCTCCTTTTTACTAAAGTTCAAAAATAAAGTCATTCCTTCATACTCATTCTTTTCCCATGCATCTTGATGAATTCATTGTCAAAGGGGGAGAAAGATTGTGAAGAAAAATGTTGTTTTGGAGCTTTTGGTTTCATACATAAGGTTTCATATAAAAGAACTCTCATAAAAAAATGATGATGATGAACCTTTTGAAAATTTGTGATCATAGTGAGTTGAGTCTCTTGGTTCTATTGCCTTTTTTCTGATTTTATTTGCAATTGAAGAAGACTCACAATGATCAAAGGTCAAATAGAACATTTGTCTTTCATATGGACCTAAGTGAGATTTTGGCTACTTTCTGGAAATAGAATCCTTTGGTGCTTTCATTGCCTTATCTCACTTGCTTATACTATTCTGAAGCCAGCTTGGTCGGTTACTAGGCTTTTTCTTGCTTATGGACCAAGTTGTGCCTTTATGCGAAAACGGTGATTGTTTTTACTTTTCAATCTGAAAAACCACATTTTCTGGGAGATTGCCAATGTGTTCATCAAGGGGGAGATTGTGGATATCGTGAGGATGTGTACACGATCTCAGGATGATGAGTCAATTGGCAATGGCTTTGTTGGTTTGCAAAATCTCGCGTTTTCGGGTTTGCTCAAAATTTGTCGGACCACGGTGGTCGACCGGTTGTGTGGGGCGGTCAGACCGCCCGTGGAGAGGTCGGACCGGCCGTGGTTGCCGGTCGGACCGGCCTGACCTAAAAGTGGTTTTTGAGGCTGAGCCAAAAAAGATTGTGTAGGCAAGTGAGGGGAGTCTCCTGGATGTGGTCACACAATTTTTGGAGCTCCTAGTCAAAAGTTCTATTCAGTTGAAATTTCCAGAAGGTTTCGGATTTTCGAGCTGAAAATTTGGCTAAGTCTTTTTGGGCGGTCCGACTGCCGTTGTGGGATCGGTTCGACCGGCCTGGAATCGGTCAGACCGGTGGAGTGGGGCGGTCAGACCGCCGATCACTTGAAGCTTGGCTTTCTTGGCATTGTTGTGTATTGATTGTGTTTATTGTAAGAACTTCAATGCTTTATTGTTGCATATTGCATTGCGGAACTAACGTGGGTCAAGTTGTGAAGAACTTGTTCCCGGAGACGATTTGTTTGTCTATTACTGTGCAGGTGGCTTGCAGGTCAATGACGTCAACGGTGAGGTGGATCGGGACTACGCTTGGAGAGCTGAGGTCCAGAACGATCTTGGATGCGGGTGGTCGTGTGACTCAAGCATGGTGCGAATGGGCAAGATGGATCGAGCAGGTAGTTCGGTGCGGTGGTTGGATCTGGCGGTGCGAAGGCGGTGCGAGTCTGGGAGGTTCGATGGGATTCGGACAGGAGAGACTTGGCGACGTGATGAGAGCCGCTGATCAACCTACACGTGGTGAAGCAGGCGATTGCTTCAATAGTTATGTGTGTGTGGGTCCCAAAAGTGAAACCCTAGGCCTCTCCTATAAATAGAAAGGGGGGAGATGTAAAACCCCTTGAAGCATTTTTTTGGCCCCCTTCTTCCTTTTTCTAGGGTTAGGAGGAGAGGAGAGGAGAAGCTAGGGTTTGGAGAGATTGTGAGTGTGCTCTTGTGTGAGCTCTTATCCTCCTTGTTGGAGTGGCTTTGTAAACATCTTGTGAGATCAATCAATCTTGTGATGCTTGCTTGAGAGATCATTTGTCTCCCTTTGTGTTCTTCTCTCTTTTGGATGAATTTGGTGCTTCCTTGATTCAAGTGGTTAAGCTTGGTCTCTTGACCTATTTTCTCTTGCTTTGATGTGTGGGAATACTCCTAGAATCATCTAGACCATCAACCCCCACAAGCAAGTCTTGAATCAAAGATTTTCATTTCTAGGGTTTGTGCACTTCTTTGGTAAAACCTTGAGAGATCGATTCTACGAAGTGGATCTGAAGGATCGTCGCTAGAATTAGGTCTCTAATATCCTTAGGGAGGTGTGCTCAAAATTTGGTCAAGTTTCATTGGTTGAATCAAAAGTTGGATCAAATTTCGGTTTTGTCGACGATCAAATCGCCGATCTTATGAACATATAAATGAAAAGAGGAAAAATGTGCGTGACTTCAGGGAGTGGATCCGACTTGCTCTTTATTGCTATGAACTCACGATTACAAACACAGAGAGTATCTAAAAACACAACACTTTGCTAAGTCTTGCTTGATGTCTTCGTCTCTCTCATTTATTCGTGTTACATGCATCTCGTTGTCCCTTTTTCTTCCAGTCTTCTATGGTCCCCCTTAAATACTTGATGAAGCGGTGGCAGTTATCCCACGAAGAGACATCCGTTGAGGAGCGACGCGTCAGGTCGGGAAGAGATGGTAGTTTGACGGTTCTACTAGCTGCGAGAGCGGTTGGTGAAGATGTCAAGCTGTTTGGCGGTTAATGATTTAGGAGGCGTTAATTCATCAACCGTGATAGTGTTGTAATTATGTGGAATATGAAACACGTGATTCATTCATCACATAGTGAGTGGCGTGGTCGGAGGCTCGACCAGGCGCACGTTGTTCATAGCTTCACGAGCACTTACAGTGCGTGGACTAGGTTTGAGACTTAGTCAGGCCGGTATTTATTATATAACTTAGTAATACCTTGACCGATTAGGTCGGTGGTCTTAGAATTCACGACCACGAGCGTATGGTCTTTACCATATATTAGGATAATATATGAATATTTTAATACTCAACGGCTAGCCCCGAACTTTTAAATGAATGTTGGTCGATGCGGACACGTTCTTGATGCAATCATATCGAGCATACCTCTCATTAAATGCCGTGGGACTCGAGGTGATCTGTATTCATTTTAAAGTTGAAAGCTGCTTTGAAAAAGGAAAAAGCCTTTACGTCCGTCGGCGAAAAGGTATTTGCAGTTGGACTTCTCATGAGTCGATTCTGATGAAATGCCTATAAAGCGACCCGTAGTGCTTTAAACCTTCGCCTCTTTCCCCAAGAAAATCTTCCTTGAGTTCTTCACGAAAAGGAAAGCATCATGTCGGACCTCATCATAAGTGGTCGATCTCGATCGGCGAAAAAAGATTGAAAAGTTTGGAGAAAGGTGGGTTGTTGCAGACGGGAGTTTGATATTTTGGAGATCGGCTTTTGGAAACCTTGCCCAGCGGCGAGGAGGAGAGATCGGTGTTCCTCACGTCGTTGAGTGCGGGCTCAAGCTTCCAGCACATCCTTTTCTTTCTCAAGTGCTGGAGTTTTATGAGGTTGAGTTGATCAACCTTGCTCCTAACGCCATTGCAAACCTAAGCATCTTCGTCTACCTCTGCGAAGCGTACTTGGGGATTCCACCGTCGATGGAACTCTTCATGTACTACTATCGGATGGCGAATACGAAGAAAACTACGGCACCACAGGGAATGTACCTTAAGGCTTCATGACGGTAAGGCCGACGAGTATATTCGTATGTACTCGAAGTCCTCCTGGTCGTCATGGAAGAAAAGCTGGTTTTATATGAAGGTTACGCGAGAAGACGGCCTGTATTACAGCGGTAAGAAGGCGGTCGAGAACTCGCGTTGGCGTTCCTCCTCGACGAAGGAGGGAAATGTTGGGAGATGGGTTGAGGCTATCCATCTCTTGAGTGTCAGAGGTTTAACCTCCTGGCACGTTGTAAGGGACTTTTCCATTAGGAGGATTAGTCCTTTAAAGACCAGGGCACGTTCGATGCTCTGGTTCATTGGTGGCGACGATGCTACCAAGGATTCTGATCCAGGTAATTTTTCAGAAAATCCCGACCAGATTATTTTGCGAGTTGATTATTTCCGCAAAACTAAGATCTTTCATTTGCATTTGCAGTCTTGTCTTCTGAGGACGTCAGAAACAGGATCAAAATGATGCTGGCGAACGATGACAAGGCTAGCTTTCCCTTAATCCTAGCACTTGCTGGTGCCGAGGAGAGGATCGAAAGACTTAGGGTAAGTGTATTAACTTCTTTTCACCTTTGCAGTTATTTTCGATCAGGTTTAATCCTCTTTATGTGTAGTTGGTCAGACTCAAGATCAACGAGGCTACGGAGACATGTGAGCCTATTGATTATCCGACCAGTCTTGTGATCGCTGAGGGCAGCGGTCACGCTGAGGTAAGCAACTAAAAGAAATAACCTCTGCAAGATGAAGTATATTCTTCACCTGATTAACTTTGTTTGTTAATACAGGCGGCAATCACTGAGTCTCGTATAGTTGTCCATGAGACAGCTGTTCCTGAGACCAGTGAAACCACACTTTCTGATCCAGGAGTCAGGGACCGTGTTCTCGACTAGATAGCCGAAGACATCGCATCTGATCTTCTGATCGGAAATGTGGAAAATGTAATTGAACCTACCAGTTCGGAACTGGTGGGAACAAAGAGAAAAACAGGTGCAACGGACTTTAAACCAGCGCATTATAAGATCAAAACTAAGAAAATCACCAGGTATGTACAATTTTATACGAAAAACATACCTCGTATATCCCAAGTAGAATTGAACTTTGTGTTTCTCTTGTGCAGATCTGCTGAATCCCTGGTCGCTTCCGACCAGTCGCATTCAACAGGTCAGGCGATCGGAGGTATTTCTGGCCATTGTCTTCCTCAGGTAGGATATCTTGAGGATGACGTGGTTGGAGGAGCCCCCGAGCAAACTTTGGTTACAGGCGAGCTAGATCCCGTAATAGTCACTATCTTGCGAACAGAGGTAGAGACCATTCTTGATCTTCCACGAGTTCGATGCACGAAGGTCATCCCTCCAAAACTAACAAGTTTCCTTTCTCAACTCGATTTGCCGCGAGTAAGGAACTTGATGATTATTGGGGGAGAATATCAGATCGCTTGACGCAGGCGAAGTCCGATAAAATTTATACCGATTACAACGATGTCATAATTCGAGTAAGTGTCATCAATCTTCTCCATAACCTTTCTTGAGGTTTTCAATAAGGTTTATGGAAGAAATGCTTCTTATCGACATATGATCGAAAACCTCGCTACGGTCGGAGGACTAGCAGAAGCGAGTTAGGATATTAGAAGAAAAACACTCGAGATAGAAAGTAAGAGTTCTTCTTCTTTTTCCTTATTAAGACTTTCCTTTTATTCATTCTCCTTATCGAGATTCTTTTGATAGATTTAGAAAATAAAAGAAGATGCTTTGGTGAAACAGGCGGAAGAATAAAGCTTGAAGAAGAACTTCGGGCTAAAAACCGGTCGATCGAAGTCTTGACGACCAGTAATAAAAAGCTTCTGCATGATTCCAGGAAGAGAGAGGAAGGTAACTGGTCGTAGCCATGACTCAGTACATTTTCCAATCTTTTTACTTAATACTTGCTTTGTCTATGCAGAACAAAAACAAGCATTGACCAGAGTGAAGAAGGCTCTGGAATTTGAGCGAGACAAGGGGGCGGCTCTCGTGCTTAGCTTGGACGAGAAAATCACCTCGCTAAACAAAATGCTCTTTGATATGGGCGCGGGATCAAGCTTGCCCTCCTTGAATGACCCAATAGAGAAGGTCAACTTTCTTGGCTCTTTGCTAGAAGAGCTCAAGGTTTTGCTCAAGACTACTAGGGAGAACTATGCCCACTACGTTAAGGAGTCTATTGCTTGTGGAGTCAGTCTTGCTTTGGCAAAGCTGAAAGCTTCCGATCCATCAACTAACCTTCAAGCCATCGAAGAGGATTTCAACTGCTTACCCGCAGAGGCAAATCAGATCCTCGCAGAGATGAAACCTCTAGGCGAAAAGGTCGCAGAAGAGATGGAAGTCGGATCTCCATCTAGCAGTAGTTAGCTTAGGCATTCTCTTAGTAGTTTAGCTGTAGGAAAAACAATGCATACAGTGTAAAGACTTACCTTTCTCTCATCAAAATGGAAAAAATTCTTTTATTTATCCGGTCGACTTGTGAATTTATGTATTACCTAGCCCCCGACTGTTATATAGTAGAAGATCTTTACTATATAATAGTGCTACCTGAGGCCAAGAATATAAATCCAAATTTCAACCATTACTTGTAAGTATGTACTGATCGGTAAAAAACTGATCGTGATAATACTAGGAAACCTTTATGGTCGGAACCGTGTAGGTTTGGCTAGTTATAAATCTGTTTTTAATGATCGAAGTACTTTACTAAGACAACATATGGTCGGAAAAATAAAGAATTCTCCTTGATAAGAGGAAAAAACATGAAGAACATATGTTAAAAAGGAGACAGGTGGTTTTACTTCTATGCGATGCTCAATACTGGTCGGAATGAACCTAGCTAGGAAATAAAGGTATAAACTATATTTCGCAAGACGTGCTCATGCTCGTAGTTCATTGGCGGCGAGGATCGTAGGAAAGAGACCGTCGCTAGGAAGCTCCTTCGATTAGGCGAGAACCACGTGCGAAAAGGAGAGACTTGAATAGGAGGTTTTAGTGTCGACCGATAGCCAAACAAGAGTAGAACAAAATTTGTAAACATAGACTATATACTTTATACTCCAGAGCATATGAACCGCACTCGACCAGGATTAGGCAACGTCATATAAATAACATCACCCGCTACTCCAAAATTAATTATTCAATTTAGAGGAATGTAAATGAAATGAAATGAAAAGAAATAAAGAAAAGATTAAGCAAAGAACTTACGCAATTGGTCAATGTTCCATGAATTTGACAAAACCCTGCCGTCTGTCATGGCTAATCGTACTGAGCCTGGTCGGGTAACTTCGACCACAGTGTAAGGACCTTCCCATTTAGGGGAAAGTTTATTGCGCCCTGCTTGGCTCTGAATTTTTCTGAGAACCAGATCACCTACAGATAGGTTGCAAGGTTGCACCTTACGATTGTAGTACCTTCGCATGGCTTGTTGGTAGATTGCCGAACGAATCAAGGCTTGGTTCCGTCGTTCTTCAAGGAAATTGATATCGTCAGTCGATGTTCTTCAGATTGCTTAAGTTAAAACAATCGGTCGAAAGCGAGCCAATTTTCAATTCGGAGGAAGCATAGCTTCGGCCCCATAAACCAAAAAGAAAGGTGTTTCACCGGTCGCACGACTGGTCGTAGTCCGGACAGCCCATAAAACAGAAGGAAGTTCTTGAACCCAAGCCCCTGACCGTTTTATTAACTGGTCGAATACTCGGCGTTTTATCCCCTGTATTAGGATACCATTGGCACGCTCGACTGCTCCATTGCTCTGTGGATGAGCCACATAAGCGAAATGGATTTTGATTCCTAGTTCTTCGCGAATTCACGAAATTCTTGCTTGAGAAGCGGGTGCAGATTATCGATGATGATCTGTTGGGTACACCAAATCGTGTATTCACATTTTTTGTTATGAACCTCTTAGCGGCTTCAGTTGTAACTTTTACAACTGGCTCGGCTTCGATCCATTTAGTAAACGTGTCAATCATGACGACAGAATTGAAGCCGGTGCTCTTAGGAATGGTCCCGAATGTCGATCCCAGGTTGCGAAAGGCCAAGAAAGAGGATTGTTTGCAAAGCTTGTGCGGTTGATGTACTTATCGGCTATGAAAGCGACATTATGCGCGCCGTCACGAGCTCTTTTGCATCATGAAGGGCAGTTGGCCAGTAGTATCCTTGCCTGAAGGCCTTACCGACCAGGGTTCTGTAGGAATGATGTGCTCCACAGACTCCTTCATGAATTTCGGTTAGCAACTTAATGCCAGCCGATTGAGATATGCATCTCATCAACACTCCATGAGATCCTCGTTTATACAAAATGCGTTCGATTAGAGTGTATGATTTGGCCTTTCGTGCTATCTGATCGACCTCTGCATCATCTTGTGAATTAGGTCATCTTTGAAGATAATTGTAGATCGGCGTCATCCGCTCTCTACCTTGATCGTCACCGATCGTGGAGCATCTAAGTTATCGAGTCAATAGGATTGACTGATGTAAACTATCGATGTTCTCGGAATGCTCGACCACCGAGGGTGAATCGAGTTGCTCGAGAAAAACTCCGTGAGCGGTTGACCTAGTAGAGGCCATCCGTGTTAACCGACTGCTAGAAAGTTCTCCTTTCTAGGAATATGTTGGATCTGGAAACCGAAGAAGTGCTTTTCGAATTTCCGTACTTCCGCCAGATAGGAAGACATCTTGGTACTCGAGCATTGGTACTCTTTCCCTACTTGATTCGCTACTAGTTGAGAATCGCCCTTCACTAGCAATTTGCGAATCCGAGCGAGCAGTGCTCGAAGTCTGCCAGCAAACCTTCATACTCTGCCACATTGTTTGTAGCGGGAAAGTTAAACTGGACGGCATACTTGATGTGTTCGCCGGTAGGGGATATCAAGACGACTCCAGCCCCCGATCCCTTAAGCATTAAGGAACCGTCGAAGTACATTGTCCACTCGTCGTGGTGCTCGTACTCAGGTCCTTGCTTAGATTCCGGGTTTGTCCACTCGGCAATGAATTCTGCTATTGCCTGAGACTTTATGGCTGTTCGTGAGATGAAATGAAGGTCGAACGTCCCTAGTTCCTTGCCCATTTTGCTATTCGTCCTGATGATTCCCTATTTCCAAGGACTTGACCTAAGGGATATCCAGTAGGCACGACCACTTTGTGGGCCTGAAAGTAATGCCTTAGTTTCCTTGAAGCCATAAGGAGACTATAAAGCAACTTTTGTACCTGTGGATATTTTCCTTTGGCCGTGTAAGACTTAACTTACGTAATATCTTTGGTCGTTGGGCGTTTTCACGGTCTACGACGATTACACATCACGACGACTTGTGGCGTTGCGACCACGTAAATCAATGATGTTTCCCCGGTCTTGGAGAGACTAGGACCAGGGCACTCGTAAGGTACTCTTTGAGTTTTCAAAGCATTGTTAAACCCATCGTCCACTCGAAACTTCCATGTTTAGAAGAAGTTTAAAGAATGGTAGTCCCTTTTCCCTAACACAGCTGTAAACGACTTAGCGCGCCATACAACCGATTAGCACGGACTTCCTTCTTCGTGGCGGGGCGCATCGATGGATGGCGATATCTTTCTTTGGGTTTGCCTCGATACCTCTAGCGAAACTAGGAAACCGAGCGACTTTCGGTGAAACCCCGAACACACACTTCTCGGATTCAACTTGAGGTTATGTCTTCTCGAGTTATTGAAAGTCTCTTTAAGGTCAAGCATATGATCGCCGGAGTTGACACTTTTTACTACCAAGTCATCAACGTAGGCTTCCAAATTTCGACCTATTTGTGGGCTGAAGGTTTTGTGCATTAATCTTTGAAAAGTGGCACCAGCATTTTTGAGACCAAAGGGCATCTTTACATAACAGTAAGTGCCAAATGGAGTGATGAAGGAAGTTTTCTCTTCATCTTCTTTACTCATACTAATCTGGTGGTACCCTGAGTAGGCATCTAAAAAACTTAATAACTCACACCCGGAGGTAGAGTCTACAAGTTGATCAATGCGAGGAAGGGGAAAATCGTCCTTCGGACAAGCTTTATTAAGATCTGTGAAGTCTATACACATCCTCCATTTCCCATTACTCTTCCTAACCATTACAGGATTAGCGAGCCACTGAGGGTGATGTACTTCACGAATAAATCCAGCCTTTAAGAGCTTGTCAATCTCAGTGGATGGCGTCCTTCCGGTCGGGTGCGAAAAACGTCTGAGCTTCTGCTTGACCGGATGTTTGTCAGCTGGAGTGCTAGCCTGTGCTCGATCACCTCCCTGGGGACTCCGGGCATGTCAGATGGTTGCCATGCGAATACATCCTTGTTTGCTCGGAGGAAGGAGACGAGCGACTCTTCCTATTTAGGATTGAGTCCTGCTCCGATCAGCACCTTTGGTGAGGATCCACCATCATTGCTTGACATGACGTTCCCTGAAGAAGCGCCTTTGTCGAGTAGAACCTCTTTGGTCTGGTCGGATGGTTTGGGCGTTATCTTGGGTCTGGAGTGCTTGACCTGCACAGATGATGAGTCATAATTTCTGGTCGGTAGCTCATCGACCAGTTCTAAAGACAATCGATCACATGCGTATGCCATTTTGCGATCTCCACGAACCATGATCACACCTTTCGGTCCTGGCATTTTCAAACTTTGATACCCGTAGTGCATGGCTATCAAGAACCTTGCTAACGCCGGACGACCAAGAATTCCATTATATGCGGTTTCGAAATCAACCACGTCAAATGAAATCTTTTCCGTTCGGAAGTTATCAGGACTTCAAGCGTAACCGTAAGGATACTTGTCCTATCGGTTTGGCGATAGAACCAGGAACTATGCTATGAAAGGCGTATTTCACCGGTTTTACTTTTGATCTGGGAACCTGCATATCTTCTAAAGCTCCCGAAAATAAGATATTTAAAGAGCTACCACCGTCTATCAAAACTCGATTGACTTTGCAATTATTAATAGTAGGTTCTACGATAATAGGGAACCTACCGGTCGAGTTGATGAGGCGAGGCAATCTTCTTTCTTTGAAGGAGATCACGGTATCCGACCACCTTGATGGTTTGGTGATGAGCGAAGGTTCCGATAGGTTGACCTCTCGCTCCATGGCTTTCGGATGTGGCGTGAGTCGTATGAAGAAGAACCTCAGAAGATCATATTGACCGTCTTGTTGAGGCTCACGGTACTCCATCTCTTCGTCGCCATCCTTGTCCTTTTTGGAACTTGTTTCCCCAACTCTGGATTGCGGAAGTGGGCCTTTACCGCATAGAAATCCTCCGAGCTTCTTTTGCCAAACACGACATGTGCGCAAGTCATGCCACACTGTTGGTGAAGTGGACACCACTTCTTGCCTTTATTATGGCCATCGGTCGGAACTTTGGTTTTGCCCCGACCGGTATAGTCCTTCTTACCCTTGAACGGTTTATCTGGAACCGCTAGGATTTCTTTGGTGCCCGTTTTGCGGTTCTTCTTCTTCTTGGAAACCTTCTTGGGATTCTTTTCTGACTTCTCAAGGCTAGGTTGAGGGATTTTCTCTTTTCGATCGATGGCTTCAGTCCATTCAACCGCCTCACTAGCGGCGCATACTTATCGACCATGTCAAAGAGTTCGACGGTTGTTCGTGGAGGATTCATAGCGATGTCCTCCGTAAACCGCCGATTCCTTAAACTCGCCTTGAATGCGAATCACGAAGATTACGCAATTTACGGAATAAATTTCCACTACTACGAACACGTCATCACGAGCGGTTCGAATCATCACTGAGCGGTTTCGAACCGTCTATATTTATTCGCTCTGTGATAACAGCGATTACCGCAGACGGTTCAAAACCTTTCTGTGATAACCACTTATCACGAGCGGTTTTTAAAGTAAACCGTCGTGATAAGTGGTTATCACGGGCGGTTTCACGTTAAAAACCGTCTGTGATAAGTGATTATCCTGAGCAGTTTACTTTAAAAACCATCGTGATAAGTGGTTATCACGCAGGCGGTTTTTAAAGTAAACCGTCGTGATATGTCTAGTATCACGAGGCGGTTTACTTTAAAATCGTCTGTGAAGGCTATTACCACGAGCGGTTTTATGTTGAAACCAAATGCGTGGTAATAGCCTTCACGAGCGGTTTCAACATAAAACCGCTCGTGGTGCTGGCGATCCTAGCTACATTATTTCTTTGTTTTTGGCCCTCGGGAATTGCTAGCCATGCCCTCTGAAAACAAGCATGTACAAAAAGCAGATACATCGAGAGAATCAATTGTTGACAACTCAAATTGACCATTACTCAAAATAAATTAATAAAGATCGAATTTGTTGAAGTATTTTTGCTATAGTTGTACAATTGGATTACAATTAAGTCAATTGTTTGCGTGAATCTACGGGTGGCGATGGAGTGAAACTCTCCTTTGTTAACTATTTACGTCATGATAAAGGTGCATAGCTGCCTCGAACTTCCACGAGCTCTTGCGCAGCGAGTCCATGTAAATCTATTATCAAACCACCGCTAGGTCAAGAAAAATGGTAAGGATATATATTTGAATTTACAATTACAAAAAAATTATTTGAGATTGACAAACCTCCGGATTCTTCATCTTAGCACTAATGATTTCTTTGCATATGATGGCAAGCGTAGAATGCACATAGCTCATCATTTTTTCTTTGGCGGCACTACAAAAATAGAATTACATATGTACGTATAGTCGATTGAAGACACATTTTATGAAGTATGATATATATAGGATTATTGTGTTGTAGCGCGTACCGGAAATTTCGTCCTGTGTGTTAGTTGGGCGCTAGATCCACTGTATCTTCCTTGTTGGCTAACATAGGAGATGAACGAACTACATAATTGAAAAAAGTTATCCTCGGGCATTTCAAACGAAGGAAGACTACAATAGAGTTATGTATGGAGGAAATGATCATACTTGTCGAGTATTCCTTGCAGAATGCTGAAGTCGTGATCGTTTCTGACTAGGGAATCAAGATATATCCCGGTGTTCCTCTTGGGTATAATGATAAAAAGGTCCGATGGTACCTACTCATGTATGTCGCTATAACTATTAAACCTAAGTACAAATGAAATTTGAATAGCAAATAGTGAAGCACTTACCCCTGGTTGTAGGGCACCAGTATGTAGTCCTTGCGATTCTGAAGAAGCAATGCCGTCGTTATATAGTTCTCGACGAAGGTCGCGTCTGCTTGGATGGTTTGCATATATACCACGTGTGGGTCGAGGAAACCCACCGGTTCTCGCCCTTCGGGCATTTTCATCATGTATCTATACATAAGCAATGAGTTGCAATATTTATCGGTATTACATGAATGTAGAACTTGATTGTACACTCTTACGATGTCCAACATCGTAGAAGCGGCGTCGAGGCTTCGAGATTGAATAGGTTGAATAAGTCGTTGAAGCCCACCACGAAGTTGCGGCCGTTGAAGAAATGCTCATCCTTGTATGCGACGGTGATTCGATGTCGCACCCCTTCTTTGCGGTATTCGCAAGTACCGAACATGCAAAGCGACAAGCAAATCCAGCGTGGGCTAATTGTGCGTTAGGGCTGCGGTTTTCCGATGGAGTACTTCCCGTGCTACGGGACTTGGGAGGCGGCTTAATGTTCGTCGATTCGATTTGGCCTTAACGATTGGCGGCGTCTTCTGCGAGGCGACTCGGGAACCGTCGGTAGCACGCTTTTGTTGTTCCTTGGCGTCTTCTCCACGGGAACCGATGAGGTGGCCTTACGAGGCGAAATATGAGGTGGAGTCATGGAGGTTCCGTTGGAGAGGAATGGTCTGTCGAGATTGCGGCCTTCTTTGGGTCGGGGCGATGTCCGTCTTGGGCCTTTGGATAAAACTATGCACGGCATCCCTAGTGTTGTGATCTCTTCGTTCGGGCGAATGTCAGCGGGACGGCCATGAAATGTTGATGTACCATGTCCACCTCCACCCTTGCGTAACCATCGCCACTGGACACCGTCTTTGCCTTTGCTCCTTTGTCGAACCCGGAGCGAAGGATCCGAATTCTCTGTGTTCATACACTAGTCGAGATTTCCAGTGTACGAGTCACAAAAATGTTATCACAAACATATCCAGCGTGTATATTAATAAGCATAGAGTTTATCACAAGCGGGTAGGAGGCCAAATAAAACATTAAGCGAAAGCAAAATATAATGGTAAGCCACACGATCGCCCACAGGCAATAAATGCGGAGGTCATTGCCTAATCGTCTGCTCCTCACCTTACGGATAGCATCTTCTTTGAATAATAATATTCAACAAGAGTGAGCACTACAAGCGTGTGCTCATAAATTTCACCCAATACAGAATTTAGAATGCATGCATAAGTTATTCAAAGGAAGGTTATAGGGTTTATTTGCATAAATCAGCATTTTTGGTTTAAATAGTTATACTAAGTTTCAAGGCACAATTTCATTTCATAACTAAAATCAGATTTAAAATTTATCATTTTATAGTGGATAACCTCCATATGAAACATGGTGAAGGATACCCTCCTATCACAAGGCTACCCGCCCAAATTTACCACAAGGATTAACCATCCTCAAATCATGTCCAAAGTTATTTTAAAACCAAAAACAAATCTAACTTAGAGTGGCTTTGCTCAGCATGTCCATGACCGTGGACACGGCTATTCGAATAGATTTACACTCTGCAGAGGTTGTACAACTTTACCCACAAGACATGAATTCTCTAGTTTGTTTGGCATCCGTCGATACCACTGCTCACTACCTTACGTAAGCAGTCTAGAGCACGTGTCAAGGCCTTTACAATGCGCCATCCCACCGTAGCATTGCCTCGCTAAGGTTTCGCTTCCATTGGGCTAACCACCCGCCGGATTCAAGAACCCTCTTGCGCCATGTGGTAATACTGTCTAACCGACACCCACACACCAAAATGGCACAACTACGATGGAATGTTACAAATTATTTGGCCAGGTCCTGCCCATACATGACATGTGGTAGTACGATGTGGCTTAGCAAGATGCGGCTCGAAGACCGGTCCTTAACTGACTTGGGCGACTTCCAAAATAACCCCTGGGTCATAATCCTACCCGAATTGAGCCCGTGCATAAACCTGCACCCACCAAGCATCCATTTCGCCCAAGTACAAACCAACTTTTCATTTTTGCCTTTTGAAGTCATTTGCAAAATCTTCCATTACAAACCAATGTCTATGGATACAATTTAAACAACATTTGATCTTTGGCTAAAAGTTCCCAAATTGAATAATTTTCGGTCTAAGCATCGCTAAGCATAGTTTTTCCCAAAATGTTCTAGTTCATACTATTGCATAAACGATTTTCATCTAAGGTATCAAGATATGGTGATTCAATAACAAGATTGGCTATACAATGGAATTTGGAATAGCTATAACTTTAAAACATGAATTTAAATTACTTGAATATAAATCGCATGCAATAATAATTTAAAAGCAATTTAAATAATTTGAAATAATGGGATCAAATATGATCAAAGGTATAACTTGCCTTGCTCAAATTCACAGTATTCTACTTCTTCAATAGGGTCAAGCTCTCCGAGTCGTCAAAATCTATCTGTGAAAATATTCCAAATTCAAGCGAATTCAAATGAACAAAAATAAATTCAAATGAAAATTCAAATTAACTCTAAATTAAATAATTTTGGTTTAGTTAGCTAGATCTTGATTTTATAAAAATTTAGAAATTTGAATCACCTAAATCGGAGTTTGTATGAAGAAATACGAGCTCTGGAAGTTTAAAACCTAAATTAAATGTAACATCCCAATTTTGAGCTTTAAAATCTTTTAAACAATGGTATTAAGAAAATTCACCATTTGGATTTATTTGAATTTTAATTTAAAAAGCTTAATATGGACTTTAAGGATAAACCGATTTAATGAGCTTAATCCCAACATTAACAATTGCCAAAATTATTTTATTTAGATTCCATATGCTTGGTTATATTTTCTGAATTTTCTAGAATTTTCCAAGATCATTTGCTATTTTCCATTGCTTATTTGAATTTACGCTATTTTCTAAAAGCGAAAAACTAATTTAAATCTCCAAGCGATCGTTGGGCGAATCTCTCGGCCCAATCCTGCTCATCGGCCCATCTCTCGTGGCCGTCCGTCGGGGATGGGCGGCGATCGCGCGCCGCGCGCGCCTCGCCTCCCGTCTCTTGCCGGTGGACCCCGCCTTCGTCCTCGCCGCCTTCTTCTCGCGCGGACGCGCGCGCGCGCATAACCGCCATTGGCGGTCAGCGCCGAGCTCCGCGCGCGGCGCCTCAACCTCCCGTTCCCTCGCGTGTGCGCGCGACGACTCGCGCCACCGCCGCCACGAACCCGCCCCTTCTCTCCTTCTTCTCGCGGTTATGCGCACGAAGAAGCCGCCGCCCACGACCTCCACGCCGCCCGCCGCCGGACCTCCGGGCCCTATAAAGGAGAGCCCGGCGCCCCTCGCGTCACCCATCCGAAGCCGCCACCCTCCCTCTCTCTCGCCTGTGCTCGCGGAATCGCGAATTCCCGCCGCCACACACGAGGGCTTGGAGCTTCGATTGCGCGCCTCCGTCGTCCTCGCGTCGTCGCCACCGCCACCGTTGGATTCCCGTGGCCTTGTGGTGGTGCTCGCCTCGCCTTCGCCGGAGGAGCCCTCGGGCGCGCCGTCGCCGTCGAGCCGTACCACCTCCTCCGCCAAAGCCTCGCCGCGGCGGCCCTTCGCTCGTCCTTGAGCACGGTGAGCACACCCTCGAGACCCCGTGTTCCCTCTACCTCCTGTACCACTCATCGCCGTTAACTTCTCGCGTTCGCGGGACCCTCGGGTCCGTCTTGCGCCGCCCTCGCCGCCGTCCATGTCACTGCCACCTCGGCCGCGTGCGCGCGTGTCATCCACAGTGGCGCCGCGTCGGCGCCAGCGCGCGTGAGTGCGCCACCTCACCCCAATCCACGGTCGGTGGCTCGGTGGACTTAGTCCGCGTGTAAGATCAGCGACATGTGGGTCCCACATGTCGATTATTTCTTTAATTATTTAAATTCGGAAAATCCTTGCTGACGTCATGCTTGCGCAATAATCCGATTTTCTATTGAAAAATAATTCGAATTCGATAAATCCTATTTTAGGGTTTTCTTTTGATTCAAACTTTGAAACCTTATAACTTTTGCATCTAACTCCAAATCCATCCATTCAAATTTCTAAATTTGTATAAAATCAAGATCTATTTATTGGAGATTTTTAATTATTTTTATCAGAGTTATTTACTTCTGTTATTTATTTTTCTTGTTGTTTGCCGTTACGGGTAGACTTGACGATATACGGAAGGTTTGAGGAAGAAGGAGCTTTCCAAGACCAAGACCAGCACTTGAACCTATTCCAAGGCAAGCTATACCCTTGACCATTTTGCTTCCAGTTTTATAAAAGTATTTTAATTCAAATTCTGCATCTTAATTTTAAGTATTTATTTAAAAGCTTTTGGGTGCGATGAGTTAATCCCAAATTGTTATGCCATCCTTGTTAATTGCTATGTCACGATTCCTTGTCACCTTAGTTGGTATTTAGTTGGTAAATATGGTAGCACCAGCGTGGGTTGGTTAGTTGCGTATTAGATTGCTTAGCCATGCCACGAATCACTTGTCATGTATCTTCTTTGTTATAAATTGACTAAGTGAATATGAGGCTGTGTGAACAAGCTGTGTGTACTATGTGTCTTTGTGGCATATGTTGCACTTAAATCAACGAGGTGGTAAAAGGATTTGGGTGAGGCAAGGGTGAATCTTGTGTGAAAGGGTGGGTGTGTGGTGTGTGAATAATATTAATCTGTGTGTCTATGTGGTTTGGTTAGTTGGAAGTCTTGCCTTGGTCAATTAAGGACCTCACCATGTGCGTCATTGGTGAGCTTCTGTCGACCACATGCACATTTAAGATGGGCCTAGCATAGTAAGATAAGGTATCTGAATTGCTTTGTTATGCTTAGTGTTAGCTACACTAAGTGTATCTTGTGGGTAAAGTGTACAAACCTCTGCGAGTGTAACTTAATCTATTGAATAGCGCGTCATGATCATGGACAATGCTCGGGATTTCACACTAGGGGTAGATGTTTTCATAAAGCGTGTGGGAAGGAGCTATGTGATTAAATCATCTAGCTATGTGAATAACTGTCATTTGTGTGTGTCTTTGTGAAATAACTTGTTAAGATTATTATTGTCTATTGGTTTTACTGTTTTCAATCTATTAAATTGTATTAAATTGCAAAGGTTGCATTTATGCAAAAGAGCCACAAAATGCCTTCCCTTGTAAAAAGTCGGCATATATACATTTTGCATCTACGTGGTGTGGCTTGCGAGTGCGGTGTGTACTCACGCTTGTTTTGATGAATCAAGCGGAGGAGGAGTCTTCACGACATTCGAGGGCGAGTACATCGAAGGTGCTTAATCGTGAGTCTTGATCGATCGGTTGCTGTGGTGAATCGATGGGGTGCCACTACCTTTTAGTTTCATTGTCGTTTATTTTCTCTGTTAGCCTGCGTGCTCGATAATTGTAACTTCGACCTTAAGGTCAAAACCATTATTTATTAATCAAAGTTATTCGTTTATGTTACTATTAAGCTTGTATGGATCGATTTCCATCTTTGTTAACACTTGTGTGCACTAAGCGTGATCTGGGCTAGTGCATTAAACCTGAAGGTCTGAATCGTAATTTTGGGTCCCGACAAAAGTGGTATCGAGCCATCTTGTTGTAAGTCTAGACCTTAGTTAGATTGGCCGTTCAGTGTTCAAATTATTTTCTAAAGAAAATTAACTTGCAAGACTAAATGAATTGCTTAACTCCTCTTATATCTCTCTTAACTCATCTATTGCTATAACTTCTTTACTCTCCCATTTGTTTTAACATGGTTCTTACCTCTGTCTGTCTTGTGGATGCCTTACCTTCAGACCTTGGAGATAGCGGAGGACTTGCCTTGAGGTGTGGAAGGCTATTGCGAGACACTTGGAGGCTTTGCCCGATGTCCGTGGCGGTGAGTACATAGTCAGCAGACGGGATCGTGGTATAGTCTGCCGCTGACAATCGCGGGAGGAACACTAGAGCGGCCGACCTTTGTACATCTCGGTCGGGAGGATCACCTTCACACAAGGAATCCGAGTCGTCACGGTGGCCATGCTCGAGTACGCCACATTCTGTTGAAGAGCGCCACACACCGTTTTCGCTATCATCCCGAGCGCCGGGGAGATGTCTGCGCTTCCGTCTACAAGCGGAGAAGGCCATGCCACGATGGTGCATCTTGCAGTTCACGGTGCCCAAGAGGAGTCATTGGAGATGGCGCCACCAGTGAGTGCGCCTATCGGGCTGGGAGGAAGCGAGAAAGGATCGCCGTCCTAGAGCAAGCTCTCTACGGTCGGCATGAGCTCGAAGATGATCAAAGGAAGATCGGAAGAGCGAGAAGAAGCGAGGAAGACCGGAGGAGATTCTAGAGGATCGATGGAGGTTGCCTGGTAGGAGGAGCAGTACTTTGCACCCGGCACGCATGCTCTGCTGCACGATCCGGGGCATCGAGAATCGATTCGCGACGATGCCGGCTAACCGAGTCTACACGAGGCGGGGCGTCGCCGTGGATTTGAAGGCTTTCTCGAGTAGTTCGTCTAAGTCCGGTTTAGTCGAGGCTTAGCGGTTTCCTTTTGAGTCGCCCTTTAGGCGGTAGCTTGTGTGCTTAGGTTCGCTTCATTTTCTGTGTGCAAGTATGGTGCAAAGGCCCTTAGGCATTTGTTGCGACCATGCTATTAAGCTATTAATGAAGATTATTTCATTGAAGTTTCTTGGTGTGTTTGTTGGGTTTAATCTATCCCTATCTAGTTCTTAACTCACCTTGTGCTCTCTACCTTATCTAACCCATGGAACCTCATCGGATGGTTCGGACTCGCCATCTGCATTGCAAGTGGGCGAGCCCAAGGATCGAAGGCAATGAGCAAACCACTACGGGGCGGTACCACCCCAAGCACCTCCTATTGACTTACAGAACTTTGGAGCCTTCATGGCGGCCTGAGCCTTGAGATGATGTACACCATGATGAACGGATCACGAGGCCATGAACAACAACAACAACAACCACAACCATCATCGAGGAGGAGCCCGGTTGCTCATAGTCATCGGGGACCATCAAATTGGTGAATTCATGAGGACCGTCCGCCAACTTTCTCGGACATGTCTCGCGATGAAGGCGATGATTGGCTTGGCGTGATTGAGAGGAAGCTGTTGATCACCCAATGCGGCGATCATGAGAAGGTTTTGTATGCCACCCATCGGATGGAGGCATAGGCTGGCGAGTGGTGGGAAAACCTGCGCGGCGCATGGACACCATGAGAATATCACACAGGAAGAATTTTCATGACTTTTCGCGATATCATGTACTGAAGGCATTATGGATTTGAAGAAGGGCGAGTTCGCGCTCTCAAGCAAGGGGTATGTCGGTGGTGACTACGAACAAGTTTTCTCGGCTAGCTCGCTATGCTCGAAGGCGTCGCTCTTGTGAGTCTCGCGAGTCGATTCTTGAAGAGTGCGAACTTCGGGACTACAAGTCAATCGCTTGCCCACACCTTTCCAGATTTCGGGAGTTGATTAACAAGGCGTTGGTTATGGAGGACAAGCGCAAGGAGGTGGAGGATCACATAGCGTAGGATGATTCGGCGAGGAAGCCACCGGCCACAACGGAGAGGGCAAGGATAGTGCCACGGCGGTTTAATCGTTTCCGCCACGAGTTCTTTGAACACACGCACGCCTTGACACCTCGTCCTTTTGTTCGAATTCTCGTAACCCTACACGATCAACCCCCACGAAACAACAATCGTCGAGAATGAACCAAGAGTGTGTTACCATTGCCGTCGGCCGGGGCATTTCGCTAACGGTGTCCTCAAAGGAACTATCACTCGATTCGCTTCAACCTTGGAGCAACACACGCCAAGACCCGATGCGAGAACAACCAAGGAGTTTCTCGGGAACGATCAACGGGAGGCGCCTCGATCGGTGGTCGAGTCGTGTTAATCCGTCACTTTGGAAGGAGCCCGGAAGCACGAAGTTGTCTTGGGTAAGTTCCTAGTAAATTCGATACACCTTAGTTACTGTTTGATTACGGAGCTTCGCATTCGTTTGTTTACGGAGTTTTGCAACCAAGAATAAATTGGAAGTTATGCACCTTAAGCGTACTCTGTCGGTCCGTCACTGGAGGCGAGCTAAGTTCTAATATGGGTTGTTTAGGGGCTAAGTTACTCATATTTGGAGTTGAGTTTCTAGCTAACTTTGGTTATTCTAGACACCCAAACCATAGATGTCATCCTTGGCATGGATTGGTTAACCAAGCACAAAGCCGTGCTAGATTGTGGCGAAGAGCCGTTACAATCGAGGATACCAAAGGAAACAAAGTGGAGTTCCTATCTACCTCGATTCGTAATGGACATACGCTAGTCAATAGCACGAAGACCGTCGCGTTGGAAGATGTGCGGTCGTCAAAGAGTATCGGATGTGTTTCGGAAGAGTTACGGGAATGCCACCGGATCGTGACATCGAGTTTGTCATTGATCTAGTGCGGGGACAGCACCACTCTCGAAGAGACCTTATCGGATGCCGGTAGATGAGCTAGTAGAAATGAAGAAGCAAGTAGAAGAACTTTTGGAGAAAGGTTTTGTGAGGCCTAGTTAAATGCGCCATGGGGGGCGCCGGTTTTGTTCGTCAAAAGAAGGATGGAAGCATGAGAATGTGCATCGACTACGGTCTCTCAATGAAGTCACTATTAAGAATAAGTATCCATTGCCGGATAGATGATCTGTTTGATCAAATGAAAGGAGCGGAGTGTTCTCGAAGATCGACTGCGATCGAGGTTACCATCGATTGAAGATCATCCCAAGGATATACCTAAGACCGCTTTCTCAGCAGCAGTGCGGACATTATGAGTTCCTAGTCATGTCCTTTGGTGCGACCAATGCCCTGCCTATTTCATGAACATGATGAATAAGGTATTCATGGAGTATCTGGACAAGTTTGTAGTTGTATTCATCGATGATATTTTGGTCTACTCAAAGTCGGAAGAACAACATTAGAACATTTGAGATTAATTCTAGAAGCTCGAGAGAACATCGGTTGTATGCTAAGTTTAGCAAGTGTGATTTACGGAAAAGGAAGTGGATTTTCTTGGTCATGTGATGGCAATTGCGGGAGTAGCCGTGGACCCGATAAAGTTAAGCGATACTACAATGGGAACGACCCAAGGCATCACTCAGTTCGCGATTTCTTGGGATTGGCGGGATACTATCGTCGTTTCATTGAAGGATTCTCATCAATTGCTAAACCTCTTACGCAATTGTTGAAGAAGAGAAAAAGTTTACTGGACTGACTTGTGAAGAAAGTTTTCAAGAATTGAAGAAATGTTTGACTTGACCCGATCTTGATTTTGCGGATATTCGCAAGGATTTGATATCTATTGCGATGCTTGGCGTCAAGGATTAGGATGTGTCTGATGCAAGAAGGAAGAGGCGTCGCTTATCGTCAAAGCGATTAAGGCATGAAGAGAACTATCCACCCATGATATGGAGTTAGGCTGCGATAGTGCATGCCTTGAAGATTTAGCGTCATTACCTCGCCGGTAATCATTGCGAGGTATATCTGAGATCATAAGAGCTTGAAATATATTTTCACTCGATCGGATCTGAATATGAGGCGAGAAGATGGCTAGAATTGATAAAGGATTATAACCTTGGAATCCATTACCATCTGGTAAAGCCAATGTCGTTCTGAGGCGCTTTGGTAGTAAAACCCTTTGCAATGCCTTGGAAGTGAAAGAGCTTTGTTCGAGAACTTCAAGAGGAATTCAGTGAAGCTAGAAGTAGTATCTAAAGGATTCGTGGCAAATCGGAAGTGCAATCTACTTTGGAGAAGCGATTCGCGAAGCTCGGTAGAAGGACTCGAGTTCTCAGACATCAAGGAGAAGATGGCGAAGGAAGTTCAAGGACTTCACGGTGGATGATCAAGACATCTTGTGGATCAATGGGCGTATCTGCGTCCCGGATATTGATGGATTGAGGCGGCTAATTTTAAAGGAGGCCCATGACTCAAAATATTCGATTCACCACTGGTAGTACTAAGATGTACGGGATGTTAAGAATAAGTTTTGGTGGCCAAATCTGAGCGAGAAGTCGCGAGTTCGTTGCCTTGTGCGGCGTGTGTCAAAAGTTAAGCGAGCATCGAGGCGGCCAGTGCATTGCAACCTTTGAAGATTCGAGAATGGAAGTGGGAAGAAATCGGAATGGATTTCATTCTTGGTTTACCCAAGACTCAATCGAGTTACGATTCGATTTGGGTAATAGTGGATCGTCGACTAAAGTTGCCCATTTCTTACAGTCAAAACCACTTACTCGGAGATCGTGCAGCGGTGTACATGTCGAAGATCGTCATTTTGCATGGTGTACCTAAGAAGATTGTGTCGGATCGAGGATCTCGGTTCACCTCCGATTTTGGCGAGTTTACATGAAGCCTTAGGGACTCACACGAATTCGATCTGCGTATCATCCCAGACGGATGGGCGGTGAAAGGGTTAATCGGATATTGGAGGATATCTTTGAGAGCACATGCGTTAGCAAATGCTACTCGTTAGGATAAGAGTTTACCATATCACGAATTCTCGTACAACAACGATTATCAAGCGGTCTACAAATGTCACCATTTGAAGCCTTGTATGGTCGTGCTGTAGAACCCGTTGAGGCGGTGAAACCATTGAGCGTCTGATCTTTGGTCGGATATTATTCAAGAAGCGAGAAGAGCAAGTGTCAATGATCGGGAGAGATTAAAGATAGCTCGATCGAGCGGAAGAGTTATCCGACAATCGTCGTCGTGATCTCGATTTTGAGTCGAAGATTTTGTGTATCTTGATTCGCCCCTCGGAGGTGTGAAAAGGTTCCACGCTAAAGGAAACTTGCCCCTCGGTATGTTAGTCCGTTCAAGATTTTGGAGCGTCGTGGAGAAGTGGCTTATCGATTAGAGCGCCACAATCGCTAGCGAGTACGATGTCTTTCCGTCTCTCGGTGAAGAAGTGTCTTCGTGTGCGGAAGAACAAGCAGTTGGATTGATTGAACTAAAGAAGACCTCACCTACAAAAGCGGCGGTCAAGATTATGGATGTCGCGAGCGCGCGCACGAAGCAAGGCCGTTCGTTTACGCAAAGTCGATGGAGTAACCACTCGGAAGGAGAAACAGCGTGGGAGCGTGAAGAAGAGTTGAAAGCCAGAGTTCCTAGCCTTTTCTCTAGCTAGCTTTGAATCTCGGGGTCGAGATTCCATTAAGGGGGGAAGGTTTGTAACATCCCAATTTTCAGAGCTTTAAAAATCTTTTAAACAATGGTATTAAGAAAATTCACCATTTGGATTTATTTGAATTTTAATTTAAAAAGCTTAATATGGACTTTAAGGATAAACCGATTTAATGAGCTTAATCCCAACATTAACAATTGCCAAAATTATTTTATTTAGATTCCATATGCTTGGTTATATTTTCTAGAATTTTCTAGAATTTTCCAAGATCATTTGCTATTTTCCATTGCTTATTTGAATTTCTGCTATTTTCTAAAAACGAAAAACTAATTTAAATCTCCAAACAGTCGTTGGGCCGAATCTCTCGGCCCAACATCGCTCATCAGCCCATCTCTCGTGGCCGTCCGATCGGGATTTGGGCGGCGATCTCGTTGCGCGCGCCTCGCCTCCCGTCTCTTTGCCGGTGGACCCCGCCTTCGTCCTCGCCGCCTTCTTCTCAGCGGACCGCCGCGCATAACCGCCATTGGCGGTCAGCGCCGAAGCTCGCCGCGGCGCCTCAACCTCCCGTTCCCTCGCGTGTGCGCGCACGACTCGCGCCCCCGCCGCCACGAACCCCCCCCTTCTCTCCTTCTTCTCGCGGTTATGCGCCGAAGCCGCAACCGCCGCCCGACCTCCACGCCGCCACGCCGCCGGACCTCCGGGCCCTATAAGGAGAGCCGGCGCCCCTCGCGTCACCCATCCGAAGCCGCCACCCTCTCCTCTCTCGCCACTGTGCTCGCGGAATCGCGAATTCCCGCCGCCGACACGAGGGCTTGGAGCTTCGATTGCGCCGCCTCCGTCGTCCTCGCGTCGTCGCCACCGCCACCGTTGGATTCCCGTGGCCTTGTGGTGGTGCTCACCTCGCCTTCGCCGGAGGAGCCCTCTAACGCCGTCGCCGTCGAGCCGTACCACCTCCTCCGCAAAGCCTCTCGCCGGCCCTTCGCTCGTCCTTGAGCACGGTGAGCACACCCTCGAGACCCCGTGTTCCCTCTACCTCCTGTACCACTCATCGCCGTTAACTCGCCGCCGTTCGCCGGGACCCTCGGGTCCAGTGCGCCGCCGCCCTCGCCGCCGTCCATGTCACCTGCCACCTCGGCACCGTGCGCACGTGTCATCCCTACTGGTGGCGCCGCGTCAGCGCCACGCGCGCGCGAGTGCGCCACCTCAGGCCCAATCCCTGGTCCAGTGGCTCGGTGGACTTAGTCACGCGTGGTAAGATCAGCGACATGTGGGTCCCACATGTCGATTATTTCTTTAATTATTTAAATTCGGAAAATCCTTGCTGACGTCATGCTTGCGCAATAATCCGATTTTCTATTGAAAAATAATTCGAATTCGATAAATCCTATTTTAGGGTTTTCTTTTGATTCAAACTTTGAAACCTTATAACTTTTGCATCCTAACTCCAAATCCATCCATTCAAATTTCTAAATTTGTATAAAATCAAGATCTATTTATTGGAGATTTTTAATTATTTTTATCAGAGTTATTTACTTCTGTTATTTATTTTCTTGTTGTTGCCGTTACGGGTAGACTTGACGATATACGGAAGGTTTGAGGAAGAAGGAGCTTTCCAAGACCAAGACCAGCACTTGAACCTATTCCAAGGCAAGCTATACCCTTGACCATTTTGCTTCCCAGTTTATAAAAGTATTTTAATTCAAATTCTGCATCTTAATTTTAAGTATTTATTTAAAAGCTTTTGGGTGCGATAGTTAATCCCAAATTGTTATGCCATCCTTGTTAATTGCTATGTCACGATTCCTTGTCACCTTAGTTGGTATTTAGTTGGTAAATATGGTAGCACCAGCGTGGGTTGGTTAGTTGCGTATTAGATTGCTTAGCCATGCCACGAATCACTTGTCATGTATCTTCTTTGTTATAAATTGACTAAGTGAATATGAGGCTGTGTGAACAAGCTGTGTGTACTATGTGTCTTTGTGGCATATGTTGCACTTAAATCAACGAGGGTGGTAAAAGGATTTGGGTGAGGCAAGGGTGAATCTTGTGTGAAAGGGTGGGTGTGTGGGTGTGTGAATAATATTAATCTGTGTGTCTATGTGGTTTGGTTAGGTGGAAGTCTTGCCTTGGTCAATTAAGGACCTCACCATGTGCGTCATTGGTGAGCTTCTGTCGACCACATGCTGTTTAAGATGGGCCTAGCATAGTAAGATAAGGTATCTGAATTGCTTTGTTATGCTTAGTGTTAGCTACACTAAGTGTATCTTGTGGGTAAAGTGTACAAACCTCTGCGAGTGTAACTTAATCTATTGAATAGCGCGTCATGATCATGGACAATGCTCGGGATTTCACACTAGGGGTAGATGTTTTCATAAAGCGTGTGGGAAGGAGCTATGTGATTAAATCATCTAGCTATGTGAATAAGCTGTCATTTGTGTGTGTCTTTGTGAAATAACTTGTTAAGATTATTATTGTCTATTGGTTTTACTGTTTTCAATCTATTAAATTGTATTAAATTGCAAAGGTTGCATTTATGCAAAAGAGCCACAAAATGCCTTCCCTTGTAAAAAGTCGGCATATATACATTTTGCATCTACGTGGTGTGGCTTGCGAGTGCGGTGTGTACTCACGCTTGTTTTAATGAATCAAGCGGAGGAGGAGTCTTCACGACATTCGAGGGCGAGTACATCGAAGGTGCTTAATCGTGAGTCTTGATCGATCGGTTGCTGTGGTGAATCGATGGGGTGCCACTACCTTTTAGTTTCATTGTCGTTTATTTTCTCTGTTAGCCTGCGTGCTTCGATAATTGTAACTTCGACCTTAAGGTCAAAACCATTATTTATTAATCAAAGTTATTCGTTTATGTTACTATTAAGCTTGTATGGATCGATTTCCATCTTTGTTAACACTTGTGTGCACTAAGCGTGATCTGGGCTAGTGCATTAAACCTGAAGGTCTGAATCGTAATTTTGGGTCCCGACAAAAGTGGTATCGAGCCAGGTTGTTGTAGAGTCTAGACCTTAGTTAGATTGGCCGTTCAGTGTTCAAATTATTTTCTAAAAGAAAATTAACTTGCAAGATTAAATGAATTGCTTAACTCCTCTTATATCTCTCTTAACTCATCTATTGCTATAACTTCTTTACTCTCCCATTTGTTTTAACATGGTTCTTACCTCTGTCTGTCTTGGCGGATGCCTTACCTTCATACCTTGGAGATAGCAGCGGAGGACTTGCCTTGGTGTGGAAGCTATTGCGAGACACTTGGAGGCTTATTGCCCGATGTCCGTGGCGGTGAGTACATAGTCAGCGGACGGGATCGTGGTATAGTCTGCCGCTGACAATCGCGGGAGGAACACTAGAGCGGCCGACCTTTGTACATCTCGGTCGGGAGGATCACCTTCACACAAGGAATCCAGAGTCGTCACGGTGGCCATGCTCGAGTACGCCACATTTCTGTTGAAGAGCGCCACACACCGTTTTCGCTATCATCCCAGGCGCCGGGGAGATGTCTGCGCGCTTTAGTCTACAAGCGGAGAAGGCCATGCCACGATGGTGCATCTTGCAGTTCCACAGTGCCCAAGAGAGTCATTGGAGATGGCGCCACCGAGGTGAGTGCGCCTATCGGGCTGGGAGGAAGCGAGGAAAGGATCGCCGTCCTAGAGCAAGCTCTCTACGGTCGGCATGAGCTCGAAGATGATCAAAGGAAGATCCGGAAGAGCGAGAAGAAGCGAGGAAGACCGGAGGAGATTCTAGAGGATCGATGGGGTTGCCGGCCGGAGGAGCCAGTGCACTGCACCAAAGCACGCATGCTCTCTTTGCACGATCCGGGGCATCGAATCGATTCGCGACGATGCCGGCTAACCCGAGTCTACACGGCGGGGCGTCGCCGTGGATTTGAAGGCTTTCTCGAGTAGTTCGTCTAAGTCAGTTTAGTCGAGCTTAGCGGTTTCCTTTTGAGTCGCCCTTTAGGCGGTAGCTTGTGTGCTTAGGTTCGCTTCATTTTCTGTGTGCAAGTATGAGTGCGCAAGGCCCTTAGGCATTTGTTGCGACCATGCTATTAAGCTATTAATGAAGATTATTTCATTGAAGTTTCTTGGTGTGTTTGTTGGGTTTAATCTATCCCTATCTAGTTCTTAACTCACCTTGTGCTCTCTACCTTATCTAACCCATGGAACCTCATCGGATGGTTCGGACTCGCCATCTGCATTGCAAGTGGGCGAGCCCAAGGATCGAAGGCAATGAGCAAACCACTACGGGGCGGTACCACCCCAAGCACCTCCTATTGACTTACGAACTTTGGAGCCTTCATGGCGGCCAGAGCCGCAGATGATGTACACCATGATGAACGGATCACGGCCATGAACAACAACAACAACAACCACAACCATCATCGGGGAGGGCCCGGTTGCTCATAGTCATCGGGGACCATCAAATTGGTGAATTCATGAGGACCCGTCCGCCAACTTTCTCCGGACATGTCTCGCCGATGAAGGCGATGATTGGCTTGGCGTGATTGAGAGGAAGCTGTTGATCACCCAATGCGGCGATCATGAGAAGGTTTTGTATGCCACCCATCGGATGGAGGCATAGGCTGGCGAGTGGTGGGAAAACTTGCGCGGCGCATGGAACACATGAGAATATCACACAGGAAGAATTTTCATGACTTTTCGCGATATCATGTACTGAAGGCATTATGGATTTGAAGAAGGGCGAGTTCGCGCTCTCAAGCAAGGGGTATGTCGGTGGTGACTACGAACAAGTTTTCTCGGCTAGCTCGCTATGCTCCAAAAGCGTCGCTCTTGTGAGTCTCGCGAGTCGATTCTTGAAAGTGCGAACTCGGGACTACAAGTCAATCGCTTGCCCACACCTTTCCCAGTTTCGGGAGTTGATTAACAAGGCGTTGGTTATGGAGGACAAGCGCAAGGAGGTGGAGGATCACATAGCGTAGGATGATTCGGCGAGGAAGCCACGGCCACAACGGAGAGGGCAAGGATAGTGCCACGGCGGTTTAATCGTTTCCGCCACGAGTTCTTTGAACACCGCACGCCTTGACACCTCGTCCTTTTGTTCGAGAATTCTCGTAACCCTACACGATCAACCCCCCCCAGAAACAACAATCGTCGAGAATGAACCAAGAGTGTGTTACCATTGCCGTCGGCCGGGGCATTTCGCGAACGGTGTCCTCAAAGGAAACTATCACTCGATTCGCTTCAACCTTGGAGCAACACACGCCAAGACCCGATGCGAGAACAACCAAGGAGTTTCTCGGGAACGATCAACGGGAGGAGCGCCTCGATCGGTGGTCGGTCGTGTTAATCACGTCACTTTGGAAGGAGCCCAGAAGCACGAAGTTGTCTTGGGTAAGTTCCTAGTAAATTCGATACTGCCTAGTTACTGTTTGATTCTGGAGCTTCGCATTCGTTTGTTTCTGGAGTTTTTGCAACCAAGAATAAATTGGAAGTTATGCACCTTAAGCGTACTCTGTCGGTCCAGTCACCTGGAGCAGAGCTAAGTTGTAATATGGGTTGTTTAGGGGCTAAGTTACTCATAGCTGGAGTTGAGTTTCTAGCTAACCTGGTTATTCTAGACACCCAAACCATAGATGTCATCCTTGGCATGGATTGGTTAACCAAGCACAAGGCCGTGCTAGATTGTGGCCGAAGAGCCGTTACAATCGAGGATACCAAAGGAAACAAAGTGGAGTTCCTATCTACCTCAGTTCGTAATGGACATCTGCTAGTCAATAGCCTGAAGATCGTCGCGTTGGAAGATGTACCGATCGTCAAAGAGTATCGGATGTGTTTCGGAAGAGTTACGGGAATGCCACGGATCGTGACATCGAGTTTGTCATTGATCTAGTGCGGGGACAGCACCACTCTCGAAGAGACCTTATCGGATGCCGGTAGATGAGCTAGTAGAAATGAAGAAGCAAGTAGAAGAACTTTTGGAGAAAGGTTTTGTGAGGCCTAGTTAAATCGCCATGGGGGCGCGGTTTTGTTCGTCAAAAGAAGGATGGAAGCATGAGAATGTGCATCGACTACGGTCTCTCAATGAAGTCACTATTAAGAATAAGTATCCATTGCCGGATAGATGATCTGTTTGATCGGATGAAAGGAGCGGAGTGTTCTCGAAGATCGACTGCGATCGAGGTTACCATCGATTGAAGATCTGTCCCAAGGATATACCTAAGACCGCTTTCTCAGCGCGTGCGGACATTATGAGTTCCTAGTCATGTCCTTTGGTGCGACCAATGCCCTGCCTATTTCATGAACATGATGAATAAGGTATTCATGGAGTATCTGGACAAGTTTGTAGTTGTATTCATCGATGATATTTTGGTCTACTCAAAGTCGGAAGAACAACATCAGAACATTTGAGATTAATTCTAGAGAAGCTCGAGAGAACATCGGTTGTATGCTAAGTTTAGCAAGTGTGATTTACGGAAAAGGAAGTGGATTTTCTTGGTCATGTGATGGCAATTTGCGAGGAGTAGCCGTGGACCCGATAAAGTTAAGCGGTACTACAATGGGAACGACCCAAGGCTGTCACTCAGATTCGCAGTTTCTTGGGATTGGCGGGATACTATCGCCGTTTCATTGAAGGATTCTCATCAATTGCTAAACCTCTTACGCAATTGTTGAAGAAAGAAAAAAGTTTACTGGACTGACTTGTGAAGAAAGTTTCCAAGAATTGAAGAAATGTTTGACTTGACCCGATCTCGATTTTGCGGATATTCGCAAGGATTTCGATATCTATTGCGATGCTTCGCGTCAAGGATTAGGATGTGTCCTGATGCAAGAAGGAAGAGCTGTCGCTTATGCGTCAAGGCAGTTAAGGCCGCATGAAGAGAACTATCCACCCATGATATGGAGTTAGCTGCGATGAGTGCATGCCTTGAAGATTTAGCGTCATTACCTCATCGGTAATCATTGCGAGGTATATCTGAGATCATAAGAGCTTGAAATATATTTTCACTCGATCGGATCTGAATATGAGGCGAGAGAAGATGGCTAGAATTGATAAAGGATTATAACCTTGGAATCCATTACCATCTGGTAAAGCCAATGTCGTTCTGACGCTTTGGCCGTAAGAGCCTTTGCAATGCCTTGGAAGTGAAAGAGCTTTGTTCGAACTTCAAGAGGAATTCGGAAAGTGAAGCTAAGTAGTATCTAAAGGATTCGTGGCAAATCTGGAAGTGCAATCTACTTTGGAGAAGCAGATTCGCGAAGCTCAGCCGAAGGACTCAGAGTTCTCCGACATCAAGGAGAAGATGACAGAAGGGAAGTTCAAGGACTTCACAGTGGATGATCAAGACATACTGTGGATCAATGGACGTATCTGCGTCCCGGATATTGATGGATTGAGGCGGCTAATTTTAAAGGAGGCCCATGACTCAAAATATTCGATTCACCTGGTAGTACTAAGATGTACCGGGATGTTAAGAATAAGTTTTGGTGGCCAAATCTGAAGCGAAGTCGCGAGTTCGTTGCCTTGTGCGGCGTGTGTCAAAAGTTAAGCGAGCATCGAGGCGGCAGTGCATTGCAACCTTTGAAGATTCCAGAATGGAAGTGGGAAGAAATCGGAATGGATTTCATTACTGGTTTACCCAAGACCCAATCAGGTTACGATTCGATTTGGGTAATAGTGGATCGTCTGACTAAAGTTGCCCATTTCTTACCAGTCAAAACCACTTACTCAGGAGATCGTCTGGCAGAGCTGTACATGTCGAAGATCGTCATTTTGCATGGTGTACCTAAGAAGATCGTGTCAGATCGAGGATCTCGATTCACCTCCGATTTTGGCGAGTTTACATGAAGCCTTAGGGACTCACCTGAATTTCAGTACTACGTATCATCCCCAGACAGATGGACAGACTGAAAGGGTTAATCAGATATTGGAGGATATGCTGAGAGCATGTGCGTTAGCAAATGCTACTCGTTGGGATAAGAGTTTACCATATGCAGAATTCTCGTACAACAACAGTTATCAAGCCAGTCTACAAATGTCACCATTTGAAGCCTTGTATGGTCGTGCTGTAGAACCCGTTGAGGCTGGTGAAACCGCTGAGCGTCTGATCTTTGGTCCGGATATTATTCAAGAAGCAGAAGAGCAAGTGTCAATGATCAGGGAGAGATTAAAGATAGCTCAGTCGAGGCAGAAGAGTTATGCCGACAATCGTCGTCGTGATCTCAGTTTTGAGTCAGAAGATTTTGTGTATCTTGATTCGCCCCTCGGAGGTGTGAAAAGGTTCCACGCTAAAGGAAACTTGCCCCTCGGTATGTTAGTCCGTTCAAGATTTTGGAGCGTCGTGGAGAAGTGGCTTATCGATTAGAGCCGCCACAATCGCTAGCGAGTAGTACGATGTCTTTCCGTCTCGGTGAAGAAGTGTCTTCGTGTGCGGAAGAACAAGCACCGTTGGATTGATTGAACTAAAGAAGACCTCACCTACAAAGAAGCGGCGGTCGGGATTATGGATGTCGCGAGCGCGCACGGAAGCAAGACCGTTCGTTTCTGCAAAGTCCAGTGGAGTAACCACTCAGAAGGAGAAGCAACGTGGGAACGTGAAGAAGAGTTGAAAGCCGAGTTCCCTAGCCTTTTCTCTAGCTGTTCTGCCACATCGAGAATTTTGATTGGTTGTTCCACATAGGTGAGATCTTCCTGAAGATCGATGCTCTCGAGCGGTGTTTCTTCTGTTGGTACTCTGAGACATTTCTTTAACTGGGATACATGGAAGACATTGTGAACAGCTGACAGAGATGCTGGTAATTCCAACTGATAAGCAACTTCGCCTCTTTTTGCCAAAATCTTATAGGGTCCGACAAATCTGGGTGCGAGTTTTCCTTTAGTCTGAAATCTCTTCACTCCTCGGAGTGGAGTTACCCTGAGATAGACAAAATCTCCCATCTCGAAGGATAGTTCTCTCCGACGATTATCGGCATAACTCTTTTGTCGAGTTTGAGCTACTTTCAGACGTTCTCTTATTGCTTTTACCTTACTTTCAGCTTCTTTTATCAATTCAGTCAGAAGAATTGGTGTTCTCCTACTTGATCCCAAAGGAGAGGGGTTCTACACTTTCTTCCATACAATGCTTCAAATGGCGACATCTGTAGGCTAGCTTGAAAGCTGTTGTTGTAGGAAAATTCTGCATAGGGCAAATTCTTATCCCAGCTTCTTCCATAATCTATAGCACATGCTCGAAGCATGTCTTCTAGGACCTGATTTACACGTTCAGTCTGACCATCTGTTTGGGGATGATAAGCTGTGCTGAAGTTGAGTCTGGTTCCCAAAGCTTCATGTAGACTCTGCCAAAATTTTGAAGTGAACTGCGAACCTCTGTCAGACACAATTTTCTTGGGTATACCATGTAGACAGACGATCTGGCCATATACAATTTCGCTAACTTATTGCTTCGTAAGTGGTCTTGGTTTGGAATAAAATGAGCCACTTTTGTTAATCGGTCAATTATCACCCAAATGGAATCACAACCTGATTGGGTCCTAGGAAGTCCGGTGATAAAATCCATACCAATCTCCTCCCATTTCCACTCGGGAATTGGTAATGGTTGTAACAATCCGGCAGAGTCTCGATGCTCTGCCTTAACATTGACATACATCTGGCGTGCAACAAACTCAGCGATCTCTCGCTTCATACTAACCCACCAATACTTTTCCTTGGATCTGGTACATCTTGGTACTCCGGGATGGATAGAGTAAGGTGATTCATGAGCTTCTTTCGTAATCGGTTATGCGGTTTCATGATGTTTAGGTACACGATGCGGTTGCCAAACCATCTGCATGCCTGCGCTCGTCTTGTAAAATCCTAGGGCTTTGCCTCTTCTCATGTTCTTCATGATTTCTTTGATGTCTTCGTCTTCTATTTGTTTTTCTACGATCGACTTTGTATGGTTGGTTGGACTTCCTTTGTGTTGATCTGACCTTGGTGACAATTTCAGTTCGGATGCTTTAGTTCTTCATACAACTCTGGTTGATTTTCTTGAACTAACACCGTGTTGCAATATGCCTTCCTACTCGAGCATCGCTACCACGTTAGCTTTACGGGTGATAATGAATTCCAAGGTCATAATCTTTTATCGGCTCTAACCATCTTCTTTGCCCGAGATTAAGATCATTGGGTAAAGATATATTTGAACTCTTATGATGCGTGAAAATCTCACAATGTTACCAATGAGATAATGCCTTGATTTTCAAAGCATGCACAATTGCCGCTAATTCTAGATCATGAGTTGGATAATTTCCTTCATGTGGCCTTAACTGACGAGATGCATAAGCCACGACCTTTCCTTCCTGCATCAGTACACATCCTAGCCCTCAAGTGATCGTCCTGAAAACTTCAAAATCCTTACGTATATCCGTAAGACTAACAGTGCAGAGACTAGTCTTTTCTTCAGCTCTTGAAAACTATGTTCACAAGCACTTGTCCATTCAAATTTCTTTTCCTTCTTCAGAAGTTGAGTCATGGGTTTGGCGATCTTGGAGAAATTTTCAATGAATCTGCGGTAGTACCCAGCTAATCAGAAAACTTCTCATACATGCAGCGGACTTGGGTTGCTTCCAATCCATTCTGACTTCAACCTTTGAGGGGTCTACTGCAACTCCTCCTGCTGACACAATGTGTCCAAGAAAAGCCACTTGAGTGAGCCAAAATTCACTTTTGCTGAGTTTGGCATAAAGTTGGTGTTCTCGGAGTTTGTCCAAAATAATTACGAGATGTTTTCATGCTCTTCCACATCTCTTGAGTAGATGAGAATATCATCTATGAATACCACCACAAACTTATCCAAGAATTCCATGAACACTTTGTTCATCATATTCATGAAATAAGCGGGGGCATTTGTTAGTCAAATGACATCACTTTGTGAACTCGTCTGATCCATATCTGGTGGTGAAGGTCGTCTTTGGAATATCTTACAGTCCGATTTTTAGCGATGGTAGCGACCTCAAATCAATCTTGAGAAAACAATGGCTCCTTTAAGTTGATCAAGCAGATCATCTATCCTAGGTAACGGTACTTGTTTTTATTGTTACCTCGTTGAGTGATCTATAGTCCACACACATTCTCATACTATTGTCTTTCTTTTGACAAATAGTCTTTGGAGCTCCCCAAGGCGATGAACTTCGGTTGAATGTAACCTTTACTCTGTAGTTCTTGACCGCTTCTTCAACTCTGCTAGATCATTTGCGGCATGCAGCAGGGTCGCTTGAAATTGGAGCGATCCACAGGACTAAGTCAATTAAGAACATTATGTCCCGGTCGGTGGCATACGAGTAAGTCCTCGGAAAAACATCTGGATATTCTTGTACCACGGGTATATCTTCGATTTTACTTCCTTTAAACTGGTCAAGATAGGACTTCTTTCCAGTAGAAGTCTTGCGTCGAACTCTCTGAAATCCCTTGTTCATTGGTGAGGTTGATAGATCTACTAGCACAATCTATCCTACCTTGATTTTTGGCAAGCCAGTCCATTCCAAGGATTACATCCAATCCTCATGAACATAAGACTATTAAGTTTGCGAGAAAGTTACTCAGAGATTTCAAAGGTAAGATTGGACAGAATAGACTAGCCCTCATTTACGAGCCCGGGGAATGGATTAACATGGGCTTATCTAAGGGGGAGGTAGATAACCCATACTTTTCCACAAACTTATTTGACACAAAAGAATGCGAAGCTCGGAATCAAATAAAAGCGATTACGGTATTGAGTTGACAAGGAACGTCTGAGAACAACATCCGTCTTGCATAGGCTTCCTCTGCGGTGGCGTGATTCACACGCCCTTCATGAACTGACCGGTGGTCTTGAGGACCGCGGAGGCTGAAACTCGGGAGTTGGCTTGACGGGGTGGCGATCTGCGCTTCTTGGGACACTTATTGGCATAGTGACCCAACTCGTTGCGATGAAAGCAAGTGATTCTCTTTGTGGAAATAGGTAGCCTGCTGGCTGTCCTCGGATGAACTACTACGGAATCCGGAAGTATTTGGCGCGGACCGAGGTGGAACTCTTGGTGTAGTAGTGCCGAATCTCCCACGCCGAGGTGGTGAGATCGAGAGAAAGCGAGGCTTGGGCGGTCCTCTGAGTTAAACACGAGTGCCATCCTCGCTTGCGATTCTCCATTTCACGATGTTTGCCTTCTGGCGTATGGCCTTATTTACCAAGCTTTGAAAGTCGGTAAAATCTCGAGAAATCAAGCGAGCAGAGAGTTCGTCGTTTAACCCTTCCAGAAATCGCTCTTGCCTGTCTTCGTCTCTGGCTACATCCTCGGGGCATAGCGAGCAAGTTGGTTAAACTTATGCAGATACTCGCCGACTGAACGGTTTCCTTGGCGAAGCGGCGAAACTCCTTCTTTTCAAGGTAATCATGCGGATGGAATGTGAGATCGACGGAAAGCTTGCATGAACTCATCCCAAGTGATTTCTTGGGCATTAGCATGGGACATCTTTGAAGTTATCCACCATTACGATGCGGGACCAATCAATTGATGAGAGGCAAACAAAACTCTCTCACGATCTGTGCATTGAGCAATATCCAGCTTCTTTCCAATGGCCTGAGCCAATCATCTGCGTCCATGGGTTCCGTGCTACTAGAAAACGTTGGCGGACTCATCCTCATGAACTCTGACAAAGTCACTCTTGCGGGAGGTGGAGGAGCATGATAGGCTGCTGACGCTTGGGTATTACAGTTCTTTGTGAAGGGATGGGCTAGCAACTCAATCGGATGAGTCGATTGGCCATCATTTAGCGCCGATCGGGAGCTTGATTGGAGGAGGTGGTGGTGTTGGTAGGTTTTCTTGATAATCAGTATTCTCATTTCCTTGCCCTCTGCACCGACACTTCGGTGCGGGTGGTCACCATCGATGAACTCTTCACAGATTAGACAAGAGAGCAGGAATTATAAGAGTATAGATCTAAAATAGCCCAAATTCAACAAACACAAGGCAAGAACATTTCGGCAAAATAATTTATTTTATTTTATTAATTCATTATGGCTACTACAAAGGTTTTGTAGCTCATAATTCGCAACTAAAGGAAAAATTTAAGGTCAAATCTATGGTGTTATTGGGGTATAATCGGCTCACTAGAACTAGCCTCGCCTTCCTTGTAGGAGGCAGTTCTTTTCTGCGAGTCTTCAACTTTTCTTACGCATCTTGTAATTTCACTTGCGGGAGGCGGCTCATCTAGTGTATTCCGTAGGCATAATCCATGGCTCTGGCCGATCCACGATGAGTGAGATCGGGACAGTCTTCATCTCTAGTTGAGCGAAAAGCTTTGTCATCATGCCGGGTTGGGATGTGCATTGGGTAATAGTGGAACCAAAGTGCCGTTGAGGCGGTGATCGTAGATGTAGTGAAGTCTGCGGGTTGCTTCCTGGTGCATCTGGATGCCTTGGCGAAGGTGTCTCGTCGCATTGGGGCATCGAAGGCGTGGAAGTCGTGTTCGGCGATAGATTGGAGTAGAGGATCACCTCTACTCTCCACCGTTCTCGATTTCCCACCTTATACTTGTATCCTTGATCGTAGGTCTTTCTTCAAAGTCCAAGTCTTGCATCATCTTCCGAGAATGGCGCCCAATGACCAACAAAGACTCCATGGAAATGGCATTGGAACTTGACCATCTACAATTTTGAAAAGGAGATGAGTTAGTAAATAATTTTCAAGAGAAAAGTTGAGGAATGACTCGAAGACCAAGTTATTTTAATTTTCAAAATAAATCCTTAAGGGTTTGATTTTCTTCTAGGTCACGACCTACGATCGATATGACTCGATACCACTTTTGTCGAACCGGGAATGAAGGATCCGAATTCTCGTGTTCATACACTAGTCCAGATTTCCGGTGTACGATCACAAAAATGTTATCACAAACATATCCAGCGTGTATATTAATAAGCATAGAGTTTATTACAAGCTGGTAGGAGGCCAAATAAAACATTAAGCGAAAGCAAAATATAATGGTAAGCCACACGATCGCCCACAGCAATAAATGCGGAGGTCATTGCCTAATCGTCCTGCTCCTCACCTTACGGATAGCAGTCTTCTCTGAATAATAATATTCAAAGAAGAGTGAGCACTACAAGCTGTGCTCATAAATTTCACCCAATCTGAAATTTAGAATGCATGCATAAGTTATTCAAAGGAAGGTTATAGGGTTTATTTGCATAAATCAGCATTTTTGGTTTAAATAGTTATACTAAGTTTCAAGGCACAATTTCATTTCATAACTAAAATCAGATTTAAAATTTATCATTTTATAGTGGATAACCTCCATATGAAACATGGTGAAGGATACCCTCCTATCACAAGGCTACCCGCCCAAATTTACCACAAGGATTAACCATCCTCAAATCATGTCCAAAGTTATTTTAAAACCAAAAACAAATCTAACTTAGAGTGGCTTTGCTCAGCATGTCCATGACCGTGGACACGGCTATTCGAATAGATTTACACTCTGCAGAGGTTGTACAACTTTACCCACAAGACATGAATTCTCTAGTTTGTTTGGCATCCGTCGATACCACTGCTCACTACCTTAGGTAAGCAGTCTAGAGCACGTGTCAAGGCCTTTACAATGCGTCATCCCACCGTAGCCTTGCCTCGCTAAGGTTTCGCTTCCATTGGGCTAACCACCCGCCGGATTCAAGCCCCCTCTTGCGCCATGTGGTAATACTGTCTAACCGACACCCACACACCAAAATGGCACAACTACGATGGAATGTTACAAATTATTTGGCCAGGTCCTGCCCATACATGACATGTGGTAGTACGATGTGGCTTAGCAAGATGCGGCTCGAAGACCGGTCCTTAACTGACTTGGGCGACTTTCAAAATAACCCACAGGTCACAATCCTACGAATTGAGCCGTGCATAAACTGCACCACCAAGCATCCATTTTAGCCCAAGTACAAACCAACTTTTCATTTTTGCTTTTGAAGTCATTTGCAAAATCTTCCATGACAAACCAATGTCTATGGATACAATTTAAACAACATTTGATCTTTGGCTAAAAGTTCTCAAATTGAATAATTTTGGGTCTAAGCATCGCTAAGCATAGTTTTTCCCAAAATGTTCTAGTTCATACTATTGCATAAACGATTTTCATCTAAGGTATCAAGATATGGTGATTCAATAACAAGATTGGCTATACAATGGAATTTGGAATAGCTATAACTTTAAAACATGAATTTAAATTACTTGAATATAAATACGCATGCAATAATAATTTAAAAGCAAATTTAAATAATTTGAAATAATGGGATCAAATATGATCAAAGGTATAACTTGCCTTGCTCAAATTCCTGGTATTCTACTTCTTCAATAGGGTCAAGCTCTAGAGTCGTCAAAATCTATCTGTGAAAATATTCCAAATTCAAGCAGAATTCAAATGAACAAAAATAAATTCAAATGAAAATTCAAATTAACTCTAAATTAAATAATTTTGGTTTAGTTAGCTAGATCTTGATTTTATACAAATTTAGAAATTTGAATCACCTAAATCGGAGTTTGTATGAAGAAATACGAGCTCTGGAAGTTTAAAACCTAAATTAAATCCTAAAATCGAATTTCCGATTTTCCGAATTAAATTTCTAAAGGAAATTCTATTTATTGCGCCGGTGACGTCAGCGATCTTGTTCACGAGATCGACAAGTGGGCCCGCACAGTATGGAGTGAGTCCACTGCGAGGCACAAGTCCACGGTGGACTCGGCTCACGGCCTGATGTGAGGGGGTCTTTGGCCGGCAGCGTCTTTGTCTTTGGCGCCCACGTGGCGCCACGCACACACCGAGGTGAGGTGGCGCCGGTGTGGCGCCGAGGTGGCGATCCGCCGCACCGGAGAGGGAGGAGCACGGGGCCGAGGGCACCGCGAACGGCGGCGCGGGCGGGCTCAGCGAGGTGCATAAGCGGTTGGGGAGACACTGAGGCGAGTGCGCTACCTGGCGGCGGCGGAGAGTGGCCGGAAGGTCGTCGGCGACGGAGAGAGGCGGCGGTGTGGTTCGGTTGTTGGCGGCGAAGGTGCTCCGGGGGTCTTCAGGCGAAGCCGAGGTGCGCCAGAGGATCGCCGGAGGATGCTGATGCCGAAGGTGCAGTCGAGGTGGCCGGGGGAAGCCTGGTGGCGCCGGAATCGGAGAAGAACGAGCTTCGGCCGCCGGCGGGGAATTGCGAAATGCGGCGATCGAGGCGATCGAGGGGGCGGAGGTGGGGAATAGAATGAGGGAGGAGAGGCGCAGCTCGGGGTGCTTTTATAGGGCGAGGGGAGGCCGGGAGCGGGAGATTGGGTGCGGCGGTAATGGCGGAGGCGAGAGGCGCGGGGACGTTACCGGCGTTAAGAAGGGGGGTAATGCCGGGGGTGAATGCGGGAGGAGCTGGCGATGCTAATGCGCGTAAATGCGGGGTTAAGGCGGAGGAATCACGGAGGAGCGAAGCTCGCGCGTGCGGCATCAATGGCGGCAGGAGGGCGACGCTGCGGAGAAGAAGGGAACGGGGAAGAAGCACAGTGCGAGGGCCCACCTGTCGGCGAGACAGAGAGAGAGAGAAGAACGCGGGTGGATTGATGCCGGCCGTCCGATCAAAATCGGACGGCCCGCATTAATCGGTGAGCGAGGAGAAATTTGAGGCAGCGCCGCGATCTTTGGGCTTCGGCCCGATCTTTATGTGTAAGATTTTTAAACCTTTTGTGGATTTCATGGGTATATGTTCCAGATCTTAGGATGATGTGACAATTGGCAATGGCGTTTACGGTTTGTCGTTTCACGCGTTTTCGACAAAATTCTGTGCTTCTCGCTCGAGGCGGTCCGGCCGGTCCTTGCACGGCGATCCGGCCGGTCCCAAATCGGTCGGACCGGCGGTAGGGCGATCGGACGGCGATGACCAAAAGTGTTCAAAACAGTGGGCCAAAAATAGGTGTTGTAGGCAAGTGAGGGATCCCAATGCACTTGGTCTCATAATTTTGGAGTCTCGAAGAAGTTCTATTCGTTTGTATTTTCGAAGGTTTGAATTTGGGGCTTGAATTTCGACTAAGTCCTAAGGCGGTCCGGCCGGCTCACGAGGAGCGGTCCGCCCGCCATGGCGATCCGACCGCTCACTGGGCGGTCGGGACCGGTTTCTACTTGAGCGTCGGCCAACCGTGGCAATGTTGTTTTGTTTGGTCAAAGTCATTGGTTTCATGGCATATGATTTGCATGATGCATGTTTTGACTAACATGGGTCAAGTTGTGAAGAACTTGTTCCGAATACGTGTTTGCTTATGCGTGGTTGTGCGGGTTGCTTGGTGGTCAACGACGGTCAGCGGCGAGGAGGATCGGGACTAGACTGAAGAGTTGAGGTCCGTAACGATCGGCGATGCGGGTGAGGTCAACGACTCAAGCGTGACACAAGATGGACAAGGGTGACCTATTGGCGAATCCATGGCACATGGTGAAGCGGTTTAGGTCAAAAGTTAAAGACGGCGCTTCGCGAAGCGTGCGTGTGTGACCCGTTTGTTAGTGGGCCTTGGGAGCCCAATTAAGTCAAACCCTAAGAGTTTTAGGCCTCCACTATAAATAGGAGGAGATGGTGGCTGCACCTCTCTCTCTCGCCTTTTATGTTTCAAAACCTAATTGGCTTTAGGGAGTTGAGGTGGAGGCTAGGGCTCTTGATGGTTTGTGGTGAATTTCGTGATCCTTGATTGTCTCTTGATCCATGATGGTGTGGATGTAATCCAGCATCAATCACGAAATCAATCTATGCAAGGTTTGCTTGAGATAAGTCTCTTTTCGTTCTTGCTTTCAATTTGGTGATTTTAGGGCTTTCCTTGATCCGCGAGTTTGTGATTGATTCTTTCACGTGAATTAGCTTGCTGTGATATGTGTGAATCTATCTAGCATCATCTTGATCATCAATCACTCACGAACAAGCTTTAGGATCAAGTTTTCGTTCTTGCCCGGTTTTAGACCTTCTGTTAATCAATTGGCAATTGCTCAAGATCGTTCCAAGAATTATCATAATATTCGATTGGAATAGGTCCTCAATAGCATATAGAAGGTGTGTGCAAAGTTTCATAAAGATTAGAGTTGAGAATCAAAAGTTTCACCTAATTGCAAGTTCGTCATCTGGGTGATTTTATTATTGCGGATCGGTTACGAGTCGGCCGGTCGATCGCCCGTCATCACCGGTCAGACCGATTTTGGAGCGGTCCGACCGCCAGCACAACGCCGGTCAGACCGCCCGGCAATCGGTCCGACCGGTTGAGTATAACGGTCAGACCGCCCGTGCTGTGAGTCTTGGTAATCTTAGTTGATTTTGTTATATTGCTTAGGGGTTTAATTGGATTCAATACTAGTCTTCCATTTGTCTTGGTATATTGATCTTCATAGCTTTCTAATAGCTCTTTGGAGTTAAATTGTATTGAGTTCATAATTTGTAAAAAGTGGCGTGCTCCTATTCACCCCCTCTAGTCGCCTTTACGGTCCAACAAGTGGTATCGAGCAAGGTTAGTTCAATCTTGATCTTAACAGGTCCTTGAACTTTGGCGATGGATAAGTTTTCTACTAAACCGCATATCTTGATGGGCACGACTATGCCTATTGGAAGAATCGTATGCGCGTCTTTCTCGAGAGCGAGGACAAGCTATTTGGGATGTTGTTAGAGCCCATTGGTTATTCTGAAATTGCTACACGCTACGCAATTCTTTTGGCTAACAACAATAAGGCTAAGAATCTTTTATATGGTGCACTTGGTAGACAAGAATATGATAGAATTTGCAATCTTTCAAGCTGCGCATGAAATTTGGAACACTCTCGAAACATATCATGAGGTTCGTCCCAAATCAAAAAGGTGCGCCAAGCTGTTTACAAGCGTGAGTACAATAAATTCGAGATCGTCTGGAGAGAGCATCGATGACATTTTCGATCGCTTTAATAAAGTAATTAATCAAATGAAAGTGTTGATATTGAATATTCTCAATCTGAAAATGCCACCCATCTCTTGGCCGCAATCAACACCAAGGAGTGGGAGATGAAAGCTCTTGCTATAGAAGAAAATGTTGATCTTTCAAGTCTTACTTTAGAATTGCTTTATAGTAAACTCAAGACTCATGAAATTAAAAGAGTTGATCATCCTAAGAAAGATAATTTAGCTTTGGTAGCAGATCCTCTCAAAAGGCTTTTGATGACTCTTGTGAATCTTCTTACGGATTTTCATTTGCTTGTTTATCCGCTATTCATGAAGAGGAGCTTGAAAGTATTCTGAAACGAGTTAGCTCTTCTAGCTAAAAAATTCACACGGGCCTACAATAATGTGAGAAACAAAAGAGAGGTGGTCGGTAACATGCTATGAATGTGGTGAGCTCAATCATATCCGACAAATTGCCCCAAGTGAAAGGTAAGAGCAATCATAAGGAAGGAAAGCCGACTTGGAAGAAGCCTCCTTTCAACAAATCAAGGTATGAGGCAAATAAGCTTGTGAAGGCTCGCTCACCGGGTCCTTGCCGCTTTTGAGGATCAATCCTTGAGCGATGTGGATACCGGGAGTGAGGAGGACAAGGAGGAGGAGATCCTCAAGGCAAAAGAAAGGGAAGGCCAAAGACTTCACGGCATGTGCTTCATGGTCGACAAGACGACATTGATGATGATGAGGTATCTTTTTCTTATGATGAGCTTTACGCTAAATATGATTCTATAGTTGAGCAATTGCTTAGTCAAGATGAAGCGCTAGAATTTGTTATGACAAAAATAAGAAATTAGAGTCAAAGATTAACAAATTGAAAGTAGAGCTTAAAGCGCTAAGACTCTTGAACTCGATGAATGTTTATCTTGTCATGCTATGCACTCGAAATTACTAAGTTACAAACCGCTCATAATATTTACGTACAACAACTTGAGAATGCTAGATCTGAACTAAATGAAATTAAAAGTGCTCCTTGTGAAAAATGTTTAGAATCTAGTAAATTGATTGCTTTTGATGTATTTGATTCTAGCCCTTGCACTTCATGTTTAGAAAAGAACGTGAAATCAAAGATATCTTAGAAGTCGCTAGAGTCAAATATGCTAAGCTTAAGGACAATATTGAAAATACTACTTGTGCTTCTTGTTCCACTCTTAAGCTTGAAATTGCTTCGTATAAGGAGAAATCTATGAATAAAACTTGTGATGCTTGTGTTAACTTGAGAAAAGAAAATGCTTACCTTCATGATACATTAGAGAAATTTTCTAAAGGTAAGAAACAATTAAACATGATTCTTGACAAGTCTAAAACTCCTTATAAGAAGCAAGGTTTAGGATTCAATTCTTTTCAAGACAATTCAAACCCAAAAGTCATTCAAGTCTTGGAAAAAGGTTTAATTGAATTCAAAACCCAACCTGCAAAAACATCTTTTAAATCTGCAGGTTTTGCCCAACCTTGTATTAATTCAAATGGTGCGTCTTCTAGTGGTACCAAGTACCATTGCACTTATTGCAAAAAGGATGGACATTTGATTGAATACTGTTGGCGTAGGTTGAAAAATGATAGGAAAAATTTTGATAGAATTTCATTCATGCAACCTAGAGCTTCTATGAGACATGGTAACACTGAAAAGAATAAACCTGGATTAGGATTTTTATCTCATGCAAATCATTATGTTTCTAGACATCCTAATTCTAATGTGTATCAGACTGGCGGTCTGACCGCTGGTGGTCACCGGTCTGACCGGTTTGGTCACCGGTCTGACCGCCAGCACAAAGCCGGTCAGACCGCCCATGGACAGTTCAAGTCTCATTTTAATTTAAACATTGCTCATAACCGAAGGTTAAATGAAATCAAGGATAGTACTTACGGTTTGTATACTCCTTGTAGACGCGTGTGTCTCGATCTTTGGATTCCTAAATCTTGTTTATCTAATCCGAGTATTGAGACACATCGTTCTTTTACTCCTTGATTTTTAGGATTACCGCGGAAAGGGGAAGAACACGTGGTTCGTTGACTCCGGATGTTCACGCCACATGACCGAACTCAAAATGGTTCACCTCTTTCACGCGAGCAACAGGTGATGACTTCATCACCTTTGGAGATGATACACAAGGGCGAATTGAAGGAACAAGATCAATTAGGGTAAACAACAAATTCATTCTAAAAGATGTCGCTCTTGTGGACAAGCTTAGGTATAATCTTCTTTCTGTTTCTCAGCTTCTTGATGATGGTTATGAGACTGTTTTTAAGAAAAATGCTTGTCGTGTGCTTGATTCTACTGGTGAGCTTGTGTTTGGAATCTCTAGAGTTGGTAGAATTTTTGGAGCTGATTTTTCGAATCTCTTCTTCGGATCTCTTAAATGTTTGCTTACATCGTATTCTGATTTCTGGCTTTGGCATCGACGTTTGGGGCACATTGGTTTTGATCATCTGACACGAGTTAGCAACCTTGATCTCATGAGAGGTTTGCCTAAGCTCAAAGTCGTCAAAGATGCTGTATGTGCGCCTTGTAGGCATGGCAAACAAGTTGCCGCCTCACACCCATACGTGACTATGGTTATGGACCGGACTGGGACGGTTGCTTCATATGGATCGTTGGTCTGCTAGAGTCCGGTCAGTCGATGGAAAATGGTATATTCTTGTTATAGTTGATGATCTTTCTAGATATACTTGGGTGTTCTTTCTTACTTCAAAAGATGAAGCTTTTGGTTATTTTCATGACCTTGTTCTTCGTTTGGCTTCTGAGCTTCCTGGTGCTTTGAGAGCGATTCACAGTGATAATGGCACGGAGTTCAAAAATGCTTCTTTTGCTTCTTTTTGTGCTGAGCGTGGTATTGAGCATCAGTTCTCTTCTCCACACGTCCCTCAACAAAATGGCGTGGTGGAAAGGAAGAATAGAACCTTGGTCGAAATGGCTAGGACGATGCTAGATGAGTATAGCACACCGAGGAGATTTTGGGCCGAAGCTATTGCTACTGCTTGCCATATTGCAAATCGTGTCTTCTTGAGACCTTCTTTAGGCAAGACTCCTTATGAGCTTCGTTTTGGTAGAAAACCCTCTGTTTCGCATTTTCGAGTTTTTGGATCAAAATGTTTTATCCTTAAGACAGGCAACTTAGATAAATTTGAATCAAGAACTTTTGATGGGGTATTTCTGGGTTATCCTGCTCATTCGAGGGGTTTCGAGTTTTAATATTGAGACTAACATTATTCAGAGACTTGTAATGTCACTTTTGATGAGACTAGTCACGAGCTAGATCAATTGCTACTGAGATGATTTACAGTGTGAGAGAGTATTTTTGTGGAGGAAGATGAGGGGAAGCTAATGTCATTCCCTCATCTGCTCGCCGAGGCGCCCATATTGATACAAGAACCTCTACGTCTACTTCACCTTGATTGAGGCTCTCTTTGCATCATCATCATCAGCAGACTGCGGAGGTCAAGAAACGACATCTCACCCGGCGCCCACTTCGCATTCAGAGACAGCATCCTCCGGAACAGATAATAGGTAATCTACATGAGCGAGTCACTCGCTCCAGGTATAATGATCCAAATCTCTACTCTCATTCGGCTTTTGTTGCTTCTTTTGAACCCCGCGATATATCACATGCTTTATCTGATTCTAGCTGGGTAAATGCCATGCATGAGGAGTTAGAGAATTTTGAAAGAAACAAAGTTTGGAACCTAGTAGAACCTCCTAGTGGTCATAATGTTATAGGAACCCGTTGGGTGTTTAAGAATAAACAAGGTGAGGATGGTTACGTGGTTAGAAATAAGGCCGATTAGTAGCTCGTGGTTTGACCAAGTTGAGGGGTTAGATTTTGATGAGACATTTGCTCTGTTGCTAGACTAGAAGCCATTCGCATTCTCGCTTGCATTTGCTGCATCAAAAGGTTTTAAATTATATCGATGGATGTTAAAAGTGCCTTTTAAATGGTTTCATAGATGAGGAAGTGTATGTTAAGCAACCCCCTGGTTTTGAGGATCCCAAGTATCCAAATCGTGTGTTCAAATTATCCAAAGCTTTGTATGGTCTTAAACAAGCCCCTAGAGCACGGTATGATAGACTTAAGACCTTCTTGCTTAAAAATAATTTTGAGATGGGTAAAGTGGATAAAACTCTATTCATTCTTAGGCGTGACAATGACTTCGCTTGCTCAAATTTATGTGGATGATATTATCTTTGGTGGTTCCTCTAATGCTCTTGTTTCCACTTTTCCGACACTATGTCCAGGAATTTGAGATGAGTATGATGGGAGAGCTTAATTACTTTTGAGACTTCAAATCAAGCAATGCAAGGAAGGAACTTTCATCCATCGACGAAGTACACTAAAGATCTACTCAAACGCTTCAACATGGGTGATTTGCAAGCCAATTTCCACTCCCATGGCAACTTCGATTCGCTTTGGATCCGGATGAGGAAGGAGAAGTCGTGGATCAACGCGAGTACCGCAGACATGATCGGCTCCATAGATGTGACGGCCTCGAGACCGGACATTCACTTCACGGTATGCCTTTGTGCAAGATTTGAGCGTCTCGAGAACTTCCCATCGCCAAGCCGTTAAGCGCATATTCGTATTTACACTCTACCCTCTTATATGGCATTTGGTATTCCGCTCTTGACTTTGTCCATTAGAGGTTTTTGATTCGATTTTGCGGGTCGTTCGGTTAGATAGGAAGAGTACCTCGTGCACTGTCACTTCCTAGGCACTTCTCTTGTATCTTGGTCTTCTAGGAAGCGGTCTTACATTGCACAATCCATCGTTGAGGCGGAGTATGTAGTCTTTGCTAGTTGTCAGAGCTGATTTTGTGGATGGCGTCCACTTTGAAAGATTATGGGTTAAACTTTGCTAGTGTTCCTCTTTTACGTGATAACACTACGCTATTAATATTGCTAAAAACCCGATTGCAACATTCTAGGACTAAGCACATAGACATTCGCTTTCACTTCCTTAAAGATCATGTTGAAAAAGGTGATATTGTGATGCACTTTGTAGAGTCCAAGCTCAATTGGCGGATATTCTTACCAAGCCTTTAGATCAAACCATTTTCCTCCTTAAGAAGCGAGTTAGGGTAATTTATCCTTATGGGTTGGTTTGAGGGGAGTTTGATCTTTTCTTATCTTTCCTTGTTCTTTTGATCTTTTATTGTTCTTTTTCGAACTTAGTGATCTTTTGAACTTTTAGGTTTTTAGGCTTTTAATTGCATCTCATTGTGTCATATTGCATTCATATGAAAAATACAACAAGTGGTTACAACAAGTGGTATGAAAAATCCAAAAGATGCATTGTAATATAAGATTTTACGCTTATCTTTTAAAATTGATGAAGCTTTGCCTATTACCCTTTGGAGTTTTGTATTTCAATTCTTGCTCAATGTCATGTCTAGTTCTTTGACTTGCTAGAATTATCATGCTTTTACATGTGTAGCTAAGTCTTTGCTATATGAGCTAGAACCTTTTAAACAACTCAAACTAAGAAATTGCAATTTGTGGATGTTTTAGCGAGTTGCGTAATTAGTGCTCCTCTTGTGACATTGGCCTGTCTGAATTGCTTTGTTAGCTCTTTGATCTAAAATTGACCATTACTTGAGCTTTTGTGTTCTTGAGATTCTAAAATGCTCTTGTGAAAAATGAAAATCAAGATTGTCTTATGCTTAAATTGTGCCAAACTATTCTTACGAGGCGCTTGTCAAATGACATGAACTTGGAGATAGTTTGATGAACGAGACGATCTCATGGGGACCGCTTGTCGAAATGACATGAACCTCAAGATTTGTCGCCCGGTAGAAGCTTAGAAAGAGTTTGTGGATGGCTCCTAGTCCGGGATCTTCTTTACTAAGATATACCTTTAATCAACTTTTGGTGAAGCTTAGGATGAGTTTGTGGATGGCTCCTAGTCCAGGATCTTGTCACTAAGTTAGATCATTAGTCAACTTCAATATTCAATGCAAATGAGAAAAATGTTGACAAATGGGCGTTTACAAAATATTGAGCAAAATGATTCAATACGGACTTGATTGACTCTTAATGTGGTCTTTGTTAGATTTTTGATCTCACTTTGACATTTGACATGGCCAATTTCACTTTAGGATCCTGTTGATGAACTTGTCAATTTGAAGCGTTGCTTAAATTGATCAAATCTATCGCTTTACTTTTGAGCCTTTGTGCTTAGCTTTGATATATATGTCTTACCATGATCTTGCTATATTTGTCGGGCTTGATATGTTTGTTTGTGCATTATTAGAGATACTAGCTTGTTCTTTTGGGTAATCTCCAAAGCTTCTTGTAATCAAAAATTTTGATAAATACAAAATTGAAGCCACTCCATTGCACTTCATGCATATTCCTCTTTATGCTTCTTTTGTTTTCGCTTCTTTCTTTATTCTATATTTGTTATCTCTGGATGAGAGGAAGGCGTGATTCCTTGATGAATCCATTGTCAAAGGGGGAGAAGATGTGTTAAATAAAAAGATAATTCTTTGGGAGATGATGTGTAATATTTCTTTTCTACTCTTATTTGGAGAAGATGTGTTAATGAGAAGATTGGGGAGAAGTTTATACAAAGGGGAGAAGCGAAAATTTGAAATTTGATGATCATAGTGAGGGGGAGTTCTTGAGTTGCATTCTTATTGTCTTATTGAATATTCTGAACTTGAATTGCATTCTTTTATCCTCACAGTGATCATAGGTCAATTGAACAATTGTTCTTTCATATGGACCTCATGTGAGAATTTTGACCCTTTTTCGAAATCAAAGTTTTTATGCTTACTTTTGACTTGTCTCACATGCCTATACTATTCTGATGCCAGCTTGGTCATTTACATTGCTTTTTCTTGCTTATGGACCAAGTTGTGCTAAAACTGCGAGTAAACTCGTTTTCAAACCTCTTACTTACATTTTCTGGATAATTGCCAATGTGTTCATCAAGGGGGAGATTGTGGATTTCATGGGTATATGTTCCAGATCTTAGGATGATGTGACAATTGGCAATGGCGTTTACGGTTTGTCGTTTCACGCGTTTTCGACAAAGTTCTGTGCTTATCTTGCTCGAGGCGGTCCGACCGGTCCTTGCACGGCGGTCCGACCGGTCCCAAATCGGTCGGACCGGCCAGGTAGGGCGGTCGGACCGGCGATGACCAAAAGTGTTCAAAACGAGCTGGGCCAAAAATAGGTGTTGTAGGCAAGTGAGGGGATCCCAATGCACTTGGTCTCATAATTTTTGGAGTCTCCAGTAAGAAGTTCTATTCGTTTGTATTTTCGGAAGGTTTGAATTTGGGGCTTGAATTTCGACTAAGTCCTAAGGGGCGGTCCGACCGGCTCACAGGGAGCGGTCCGACCGGCCATGGGGCGGTCCGACCGGCTCACCTGGAGCGGTCAGACCGGTTTCTACTTGAACGTCGGCCAACTTCGTGGCAATGTTGTTTTGTTTGGTCAAAGTCATTGGTTTCATGGCATATGATTTGCATGATGCATGTTTTGACTAACATGGGTCAAGTTGTGAAGAACTTGTTCCCGAATACGTGTTTGCTTGTCTGTGGTTGTGCAGGTTGCTTGGTGGTCAACGACGGTCAACGGCGAGGAGGATCGGGACTAGACTCGAAGAGTTGAGGTCCAGAACGATCGACGATGCCGGGTGAGGTCAACGACTCAAGCGTGACACAAGATGGGCAATGGTGACCTATTGGCGAATCCATGGCACATGGTGAAGCGGTTTAGGTCAAAAGTTAAAGACGGCGCTTCGCGAAGCGTGCGTGTGTGACCCGTTTGTTAGTGGGCCTTAACGGAGCCCAATTAAGTCAAACCCTAAGAGTTTTAGGCCTCCACTATAAATAGGAGGAGATGGTGGCTGCACCTCTCTCTCTCTCGCCTTTTTATGTTTCAAAACCCTAATTGGCTTTAGGGGAGTTGAGGTGGAGGCTAGGGCTCTTGATGGTTTGTGGTGAATTTCGTGATCCTTGATTGTCTACTGATCCATGATGGTGTGGATGTAATCCAGCTTCAATCACGAAATCAATCTATGCAAGGTTTGCTTGAGATAAGTCTCTTTTCGTTCTTGCTTTCAATTTGGTGATTTTAGGGCTTTCCTTGATCCGCGAGTTTGTGATTGATTCTTTCACGTGAATTAGCTTGCTGTGATATGTGTGAATCTATCTAGCATCATCTTGATCATCAATCACTCACGAACAAGCTTTAGGATCAAGTTTTCGTTCTTGCCGGTTTTAGACCTTCGTTAATCAATTGGCAATTGCTCAAGATCGCTCCAAGAATTATCATAATATTCGATTGGAATAGGTCCTCAATAGCATATAGAAGGTGTGTGCAAAGTTTCATAAAGATTAGAGTTGAGAATCAAAAGTTTCACCTAATTGCAAGTTCGTCATCGGTGATTTTCTTATTGCGGATCGGTTCGAGTTCACGGTCGAGACCGCCCGTCATCACCGGTCCGACCGATTTTGAGCGGTCCGACCGCCAAGACAACGCCGGTCGATCGCCGCAATCGGTCCGACCGGTTGAGTATAACGGTCGACCGCCGCGTCCGTGTGAGTCTTGGTAATCTTAGTTGATTTTGTTATATTGCTTAGGGGTTTAATTGGATTCAATACTAGTCTTCATTTGTCTTGGTACATTGATCTTCATAGCTTTCTAATAGCTCTTGGAGTTAAATTGTATTGAGTTCATAATTTGTAAAAAAGTGAGCGTGCTCCTATTCACCCCCCCCCCTCTAGTCGCCTTTACGGTCCAACACCTTTTTCAATTGATTTAATTCCAGAAATTCAAATAGGCTTTAGAAAATAGTAAATGAAGTCCAAAAATTTTGAGAAAATTCACAGAAATTCTATGAGGCATTCTGGACTTAAATAAAATAATTCTAACTTTTAGTTGGTAATAGATTTTGCATATAAATTCTTTTAGCCTTAATATACTTTAGGGGAAAGTTTTTTTAAAAAATTCCAGAAAATCCTCAAAAATTAATAAAGTCTTATTTTTAACTGAAATTGAAATTTGGGCTGTTACATCCTTCCTGGTATGGATGCACCATCCCCCGCCCAGCCTCAATAGGAATGGACCCAACTAACCTCAGTTGGAGCTTGCAGGCCGTCGGCTCCTACAAAACGATACGCAATTAGCTAAGTCGTCCTATAGGTCTATCTTTGGTGCATTCTATAGATGTACATTACCTTGATGCGGTCTATCGGTAATTGGTCGTCGTCATGTTCAAAATTATGCGTGGACGCGACACTACTCCGATGTCGAGGACTTGTTCCGCAATAACGAGGCGGCTTGCGGCATGGTTGCGGAGTACTTGATTCGATTGATCCGCAAACTTGCTATCCGTCCTTGAAATTACGCAAGCGGTTCCAAGCGATTGTCGATTTCGGCCTTGGATCTCTTCCTACTTCTATACATGAAGTAGTCGTCATGCGAATCCATGTACCCAAGGTACGTTAACCCCTTGCCTCGCGTGCGACCCGGGTGCTCCTTGTTTCCTAGAGCCGTAGATAGTATATCCTTCTCCCTGTGTTCTTGGAAGGAGCCTTCGGAAGTTTGGGCAATCAATTCACGCTGCAAGAGGTCATCATGTTATTATAGTCACTATGAAGTTATGGACTTATAAACAAGTAGGTAGTTCGACATATTTACCACACGCTGGGACACTTCACGTCCGCCGGGTTTGGGAAAGTGACGCCATCGACGAGACTTTGCCCTCGCTTAACTGTGCACGGAACGCGGGTGTGTGATATCGAAATAGATTCTCCTCCTCCGCCTCCCATTGCGCTGGATTTAGCCGTAGCGCACCAGCCGTGCCGAGTCCGTGGGGTGAGTGTTTCGTACTGGATTGCTTTGTGCGCCGCACTTTGCTCCTTAAATTCATCCGTCGTCTTCATAGCCACAAAGGCGTTCCATGTTTCCCGTGTCAAGAATGGAAACTTCGTGAAGGGCGTCTCACTCTTGTTCACGTACTGCGTGACAAGAACGCTCTTGAAGGTCCTCCACGCGTGACACATGGAGAGCAAGGCATGCCGTTCGACGCGTTTCATGTCATTTACGGGATAGTGAACCCGCTTGAAAGGTCTTCCCACAAAGACGCGTCTCGATCTTTTGTCGAGACTTCCACTTTGGTGTGGTGATAGGGACCTTTTCCCTTGCAAGTATCCCGCAGATGGTCCGGAATCTCGCCGCTGATGCCGGGGGACTCAGAGGGACCCCAACGTCACTGACCTCCGTGATGGTCAGTCGGCCAGCAGGCAATTTCGATATTCCTCTACCATCTCGCTTATGTATCTGCGGCGTCGGTGACGGCGGCGAAGACGGCGCTCGCCATGTCCTAAGGCTTCTAATGGTGGTGGCGAAGACGGTGCCTCTGCCATCTCGCTTACTTCCTATCTATATAAGTTACGTACGCAATTATTACATAGTATATAATATATGGGAAATTGCACAAAAAATATAAACAAATATAATCAACGTTTGCCATCTCAGAGTAAAATAAAATAAATTGCCGTCAGTGTACCATAAGAATCATCACGGTTCCCAGGTTTACCCAGATTAGTCGGCACCCTAAGTATCGAGACTACCCACACCAACCTAGGTTAACCGGCATCTTGGTTTTTCAAGTCACCTAGGCTAACCTGCATTAGTCAAGACCGGATACCCATGATACCTAGGCCAACCTAGTAAATCGGCACCGCCTTACTTCCATAGGTTTTCATCATTCGACACTATACCTCAAGTTTCAGATGTAAAATGTTGATCAAGAACCTGATAACTACAAGAGAGATTTTTCTTAATAAATGCGAGTAAAAGTGAATGAAATGAAATACAATGCTTATAAACTAAAATTGTAAATACACGGGAAACAAACTCATAGTTTCCAGCATTTTGTATTTTAACATACACTTTAGCTGTGGACTGAAACTCTCAGATAGCATTTTGTATTTTTTTAATACATTATTTACAAGCATAGTGTGTGTTAGTACCATTTTGTTCTTTCTCTTCTCTAGACCACCAGAGCATTCTCTTTTCTCGATGAATTGAGTCAGCTTGTGTAAACAAATTGAGGTCCTGTTTGGGGGAGCTGTAGCTTTTATGAAAAATCTGTTTTTGGCTTTCTGAGCTACAAAGTAGCAGTAGCTGATGGCTGTAGCTTTTTATGAAATGTCATTTGACAATTTGGCTTTTTTGTTTGGCTGACTGGCTGCTTCAGTCGCGGAAGAAGGATGAAATGTCGGAAATATCCTTAAGGGTTCTGAAGACATGTTTGTATGCTGATTTAGTGTAAATAATTGAGGAACATTTTGCAACATCAAAAATCACATATGTGTTTGCTTGTATTCGTATAGTTCATGTTGAGATCATGTTCATGTTCTTTTTTCGGATTTGTAACACACCAACACACAAATTGTAACATTTCGGATCCAACCAAAAAGAAAAGTGTGATTAATCAAACACAAACACAAACACAAACACTGAAAAAAACTGTGATTAGCCAAATTGTAACGACTTGTTGTACTAAGTTTCAAACAATTGAGCAACATTTTGCACCATCCAAAATCACATGTAGATATGTATGTACACGTTTCAATTATTATTTTACAGTGAATTGACGATAACAAGAATCCATGAGCATAAATCAACCAAATCTAAACTTTGGCTCACAATTTTCATGCTCACACAATACATTTGGGAGTTACATCTCTAATATTTTCAATTTAGGATGCTCAATCAACACTACATATATGAAGAAATTCTTTTGTCACCAATGAGTCTTGAATTACTTTTTTTCCTTTAGCATACCATTTATCGTGATGATCTACACAAGAACAGTACGTGGATGATCAATTCCCCATGTACAAAAAGACTCATGGACATATACAAGGATGAATATCTCTACAGATTATACTATAATTTGCATTACATCTATTTTCTTGATAATTATCCATAAGAAAATGAATTAATCCAACAACTAGTAGTACCCTAAGTCCTGTTAAATTCTTGACAATGAACCAACAGTATATAGCAACTTGAATTCTTTGTTCATCTAATGTATCATGTATGGTCGATCAATCCACATCAAGGCTGTGGGGAGGAGCTCGCATGGCAGGGGAGGAGGAGAACTTACCCGAGCAGGTGGCGGTGGTGGAGGTGGCCGGGCTCGGGGAGGCGCCGGGGTCGGGGGAGGCGTTCGGAGACGAGGCGGCCGGGCTCGGGGAGGCGCCGGCCTCGGGGAGGAGGGGCGCCGGGTCGGGAGGCGTTCGGAGAGGAGGCGGCGCGAGAGATGCGTTGAGACGATAGGGTTAGATCAAAACCCTATCGCCTCGAACCTTATATAATCAACACGATCACGCAGCGGTTCTCGAGGGAACCGCTCGTGATATGGAACATCACGCGGTTCCCTCAAGAACTGTCAGGATGCGAAACATCGCTGCACGGTTTTTGAAGAGCCGTCTGTGATGTTTACCGTAACCTACATTCTATCCTAAGGAAGATAGACCTATCTCGTAACTTTGCGCACGTGCAATTCCTCCTAAAATAGACTCCCTTACCAATCTAGAATATTTGGACCTTGCCGGTAATAATCTCACCGCATCATCCTAAGAACTGCTCCAAACCTCACCCAATATGCTAGGCAACGATTGCCACCGAACTTTGGCGATGCCCTCCTAATCTCCAACAAACTATCTTTGTATTCTAACAAGTTTGAAGGTCACATCCCAACTTCCCTAGGCAATGCTTCAAAGTCTGCTGTAGTAGATTTGTCAACAAATAATTTCTTTGGGCAAATTCCTACCTCTTTTGGAAAGCTTTCAAGGTTGTCTTCTCTAAACCTTGACCAAAACCACTTGAAGCAAGGGACAACCAAGGTCGGGAATTCCTATATGAGTTAAGCGTAGATCTTTAAATACACTCTCACCTTTGGAAATAATCTGCAGGATCTATACCACATTCAATTAGTAATATATCCATCACTCTTAAAGTTTTATAAAAGAACCGTTTATGATTCATTATCACGCACGACTCTATTCTAGATCCGTCTCGTGATATCCCCACAACAAAGATGTATGAACTGTTGGATAAGCAAGATGATGACAAGTTTGAGTTCAAAAGTTCATATCTAATTCAACTCAACATTACCATGAATATCCACATTGACATCAATATTAAAGATCACAAGTCCATAACACATTAACACATGACAATGGAATAAATAAATTAATTACAATGGAGTAATTAAATTCTTAATTAAAATACATTTCTTCATGATGATCGACGCGCATATAGCTAGCTTCCTCATGGGTTCTTCCTCGAGCCTCGATGCCGCCTCCAAAGGTGGCAACTCGTCAAATTGATTGTATTCTTCCTCGCCCACTACATTCTCAACTCCGACAATCCTCTTTTTTCCATGAAGAATTACGTGGCGCTTCTTAATTGCCGGGTCGGTTACATAGAAGACTTGAACAACTTGGTTAGCCAGTACGAATGGTTCGTCTTTGTATCTTACACGTTCGAGGTCCACGGTAGTGACGCCTGCATTTGTCGACCTTCACTGTGGGAGATGGACCCAACGACACCAAATAGGGGATCTTGAAAAGCACGAGTCGATCTCCCATATCTCCTCTATTTGCCCATAGTACGAGCTCCTCGGCCCATCAGCATCGAATGCATCTATGCGGACACCGCTGCTCAGACCGTGTTCTTCCTATCCCGAAATTGCCGATAAAATGTGTACCCATTTATGTCGATCCTTGCCATGTGACAATTGTAAAATGTGGCCCTCTTGCCAACCATAGCGTATCATCACTTGATGACCTCCGAGTGATTCGCACCTTTAACCATTCGCTGAACCGACGGTTGTGCTCTCTCGTGATCCAAACCTCCGACCGGTCTGCGGATTCTGGCGTATGCATCATGTCTTTGTGCTCGTCGATGTGCGGGGACACTTGGGTCATGTGTTGCAAGACCGTGAAATGGGCTTGAGCGCACGATCCAGATCGGGAGTGATTGATTTCCTTCCGATGGTCCCGATACCATCCAGCTCCCCTCATGACGAGATAGAGGCACACCAATCGGATCCACCGAGCCATGTAGTCGACGCAGAACTCAATGACCTCTTCCGTTGCATAACCTTCGATGATCTTGCCCTCCGGTACGAGATCGATTCCGACGTAGGACTTGAGAATTCCCATGTACCTCTCGAACGGGTACATATGACGAGAAACACAGGGCGCATATCTTTATCTCTTTCACAAGGTGAACAATGAGATGGACCATGATATCGAAAAATGACGAGGGAAATACATCTCAAGATGACACAGAGTCGCCACTACCTCGGCCGCAGAGCATCTAGTCCTTGGGGATCGATGACCTTCTCGAGCAATTGAGTTGAAGAAATAACACGACCTCAAGATTGCCACTCGGACCTTGTTCGCAAGATACTCCTAATTGCAACAGAAGCATTTGTGTCATCAAGACACGACAATCATGCGACTTCATACCAATTAATTTCAAATCTTGCATAGAAACAAGTTTCTTAATGTTAGCGGAGTAACCAGACGGACTTTCACACGTGCAAGCTCGATACGATTCATTTCTCTCGGCCTTGGACAGAGTGTAGCAAGTCGGGGAAGGTACGTTCGTCTCCAGATCGGTCTCTTTCGGTGCTAACTCGGTCCTTATGTTCATATCGACCAAGTCACACCGCGCGTTAACACCATCCTTTATTTTGCCACTAATGTTCAAAGAAGAGACCAATGAAGCTATCACATACATTCTTCTCTACGTGCATAACGTCGATGCAATGGCGAACTTCTAAGTACTCCCAATAAGGCAAGTCCCAAAAATTGACCGCTTCTTCCGGATGTTCTTCTCACGGGTTCTTAATTTACGCCCTTCCCAAGCACAACATCGATATCCTTAACCATATCATAGACCTCTTTCCCACTAAAAGCCCTTGAAGTCGAACCGCCTTCCTTATTTCCGTCGAATTGTTTCTTCATCTTGCGGTATGGGTGACTCTCGGAAGGAACCTACGGTGACGCATATACACGCTTTTGCGAGTTGTTGACCATACACTCTCTCAGAGCATCTAAGCAAAGGCGGATAGGCTTTGGCTCCTTTTGTATCAAGCCCGACAGTTACCAAGGGCGGGAAAATCATTGATGGTGCGTAACAACATGGCGCGTAAAGTGAAGTTCTCTCGCTTGTACGCATCCCATACCTGCACCCCTTCGCTCCACAAAGGTCACAAGATCTTCCAAAGAATGGTGCTAGGTACACATCAATATCATTCCTGTGTTGCTTCGCCCTTGGATAAGTAGTGACATCAAAATGTACTTCCGCTTCATACAGAGCCAAGGAGGAAGGTTGTACATACATAGATTCACGGGCCAAAGTGCTATCGGTCACGGCTCATGTTACCGAAAGGATTCATTCCATCCGTACTCAACCCTAACCTTATGTTCCTCGGTTCCGCACCGAACTCTTCAAGCTCCGATCAAGTTTCTCCACCGCGTAATCAGCAGGTGTCTTAGCTTTCCATCTCTCTTACGCTCCTCCGAGTGCCAACGCAGCAATCTTGCCTCCTTTGGGTTCGCAATAAACGCTTCAAACGTGGAATTACAGTGCAGATACCACAACATCTTAGCAGGAGGTCCTTGCTTCACCTTAGCAGATTTTGACGCTTGTATCGGGATGCTTTGCACACGGACAATAATGCATGTCTGCATACTCTTTACGGTAGAGGATACAATCGTTCGGACATGCATGTATTCTTTCTACTTCCATTCCCAATGGGCAAATAACCTTCTTTGCTTGATAGGTGGTCTTTGGGCAACACGCTTCTCCTAAGGATGTCCGCTAGAGACCTAACAACGCCGTGAAACTCTTATCGGACCAACTATTGCTTGCCTTCAAATTCAGCAGCTCAAGCACGGTTGACAACCTTGTGTATTCCGGCCTTGCGGCCCAGGAACAAAGGTCTCACCGAGTCCTCCCTTAAGCCCTCGAATTTACAAAACTCTCTCTCATTGTAGTTCTCTTCGCATCGCGTAGCATCCGATCCAGATTGTCATCGTGCCCCTATCCTCATCAAAAGCACACCACATCCGCAAATCGCTGACTTCCTCGGCGATGTCGCCATTATTAACTTCGTATAATCGCTATTCACCGTGGATCGGTCCAACATGTATACCCTTTTTGAAACCCTTCAATCAAGTGTGCTTCGATCCGCGCGTGTTGTTAAACATCTTCGATTACGCAATCAATGCACGGACAAGACATAAAATTTATCCCTTCTTCAACATATCCCGCCAATGCTCTTCTAAAAGCAACCACGCCATTAATGTAATCTTGACTCACACGGTTCACACCGCACATCCATTCGATCCATCTACACTACGCATGTAACAAATTAGTGTCAAATTGATTAGCGATTAATTTATAGCAAACGAAAATGTGCAATATAAACTCATTCTCCAACATTTGCATCTAAGGTTATTGAAAGAAAACTCTTCACTAGTTATGTACTACACGCTGTGGCATAGCGTAGCCATGCCTACGGCCACAACCATGATCCCTACCTCTCGACACCGATATCTATCTCAATTGAACAATCATGCAACCCAAATATAGGCATCACCTCATACAACACTTATTAACCTAAAATACCGGAACCGTAAATGCAATATTGCTTGACCCAAACCCCACCGCATCGTGAACAGGTGTGTAAATTTTATTTTTTAAGCCAATTAATTATCCTAACTCAAATTTTAGTGATTATTAGACCTAATTCAATTTTATTAAGTTACCACTCCTAAGTCAAATTTTAGTTCATTAGTTATAAGTGAAACCATTATTCAAAACTAAGATTTGCAGGGCTAATATTATTTATTCCAACATTGTGATTGCAAGATCATGTGCTCATACCAAGATTAGAGGAGCCGCAGTTGGAGGAGCTAGGGCAGAAGTGGCGCTGAGCGGTAGACACAAATGCAGTTGAGGAGCTAGAGGCAGGAAGTGGCGCAGTTGGAGGAGCTAGGGTGGAAGTGGCGCTGGAGCGGTATACACAAGCAAGTGAGGAGCTAGGCGGGAAGGAAGTGGTAGACACAAGCAGCAAGCGGCCGAGGGATGTCTCTACCAATTTATATGAAGCACAGAAATCACAGACGGTTCTATTTCGAACCGCTCGTGATAGGCAATTATCACGAGCGGTTACGAAATAGAACCGCTCATGATAGGCCCGCCGCGCCAAAACATAGCCCAGACAGACCCAACACAGCGGTTCCTTGCCGCCTACTATAGCCTCTTTGTAGTAGTGTTCAACTCGTCAACCTCTTGATGTACTAACGGAGAGTTTCCTTTGGTTCTTGCCGAGTTCGATGGAGATCATCCTCCTTTCGGGAGATCGACGCACTCGAAATTCACAATCAACGATCGCAGAGTCGCTCCTAAGTATAAATAGATCCGACCGATTGGTTAAGCAACCAAGACCGGCCGATCCTTCCGTAACCGTGGGCAAATAATTAGCCATCACGTTTTGATCACCACCACCGCTCGATGGCGGTGGTGTATATCCGAGAAACTCTAATGGATTTTGAGATCCATCGAATTTATCCAAGTTGGCGGTCGGAACCCATTAGGCCAACGCATGCCTTGGAGCCCCGCAGAAAAGGCTCGACAACTCAGAATCGATTCATAGCGCCTTCTGGAAAAGGTGCGGATTAGGATCGATAGGAGATCGGTTTCTTCTATTTGAACGTCGAGGTTCGCCGTCCCGATCCGGCCGTGGACGTTATCATGATGCCTTTGACCATTAGCATGGTTCGGATGATGACGGAGATCATCCGCCAATCAGTGCTCTCCTTGGCTGGGGAAGAGGCCGTTGTTCAAAACAACCTTCTTCCTTCATGACCCATCGGGTCGGAATCACCGAGGAGGTCTAGGTACGGTGGATGACCATGCTGCCCTCATCGAGGGAGGAGCGCTGGGATGAAGTCACCGTTAGACTTTGCGACATCCCTTGCCCCTCGTGACGCTCTGCAGGCCGCGCGGTTCGTTGAAGAATTTCGATACCGCTCCACCAATTGGGTAAAGCCCGAGCTTCACCGTAACAAGGTCAGATTATTAAGAATATTTTGGATACGACACAAGTTACGAATCATATCAAGGTCTCGAGGATTCATCGAAGATGTTGGTGTTCGAGACCAAGTTCCTTTGGACCTTTGGCCTAACCCGCCATGCTGCTATCCTTGGTGGGGCTGCACCACGCGTATTAGCCGATGGACGCCCATCGGCTCCGCTACCTCCGGTAGGTGGTGCTTGATTGCCCGCGCCATCTCCATTAGTAGGTGGTGGCGAGGGTGGTGTGCAGGATCGCGAGTGGCATCACGATCGCATTTCGATCGTGTTGACCTCATGCTTCCAAAGAACGATCTTTTGAGGAGCTTCCATCGTGACTAATGGAGAACTTCTCTGCTTCTACCAGAGACTTCCACGACGGAGACCGGTCGGAGATGAGAACCTCCGAGGTCTTCGCGGGCTCACCGATTCGTGGATTGCCGACCGGACATCGAGTCTTATCGCCCTCACTGCCCATTACGGTGAGGGTCTCATCGACACCGCTACAGATGCCGTTGGTCCTCGAATTTCCAGAGGTCGTTGGTGAATACCATCCACCATGATTGTGTCAAGGGTATATTGACCCTCGGGTTGTGGGGCCGAGGTATTGTCACCTTTTCACGGCCGGGAAACCGGTCTTGGAAAAACATTCGATGTCCAACTGATCGGAACAACCCGCTCCTCGTAAAGCGCTCTTGGCGAACGGTGTATCTTCATCCATCCGCCAAGTTCATTTGTCGTCACGACGCGCGAACCATCGGAGGAGGACGAAGATTCCCCATGTTGCATGGCTTGGATGTAGGCTTCCATGTCAAGGTTGGAGTAGTCATCCAAGTCGAACCGCTTTCCTCATCCCAAGTTCCGCCATACTTGTAGTTACGAAAATGGAGAAAGCGGATGAGTTGAACAAAGAACCTTCTTCCAAGTTTTGCACTATCTACCCCACGGACGGCGCGGTATCGCCGACGCATCAAATCGCCGATCTTATGAGCATATAAATGAAAAGAGGAAAATGTGCGTGACTTCGTGAGTGGATCCGACTTGCTCTTTATTGCTATGAACTCACGATTACAAACACAGAGAGTATCTAAAAACACAACACTTTGCTAAGTCTTGCTTGATGTCTTCGCCTCTCTCACATTACGTGTTCATGCATCTCGTTGTCCCTTTTTCTTCCGCTTTCTATGGTCCCCTTAAATACTTGATGAAGCGGTGGCGCTTATCCCACGAAGAGACATCCGCTGAGGAGCGACGCGCTAGGTCGTGAAGAGATGGCGCTTGGCGGTTCTACTAACCGCAGAGGCGGTTGGTGAAGATGTCAAGCGCTTGGCGGTTAATGATTTAGAGACGTTAATTCATCAACCGTGATAGTGTTGTAATTATGTGGAATATGAAACACGTGATTCATTCATCACATAGTGAGTGGCGTGGTCGGAGACTCGACCCAGACGCCTGTTCATAGCTTCACGAGCACTTACCTGGTCGTGGACTAGGTTTGAGACTTAGTCCGACCAGGGTATTTATTATATAACTTCCGTAATACCTTCGACTAGTTAGGTCGGTGGTCTTAGAAGTTACGACCACGAAGACGTATGGTCTTTACCATATATTAGGATAATATATGAATATTTTAATCCTCAACAGTTTTGGATTTGGGCTTGGCATTTCAGTACTGGACTAAATCGGTCTGACCGGTTTTACAACGGCGGTCCGACCGCTTCTTTTAGACCGCCTAAGATGGCGGCGGTCGAACCGATATCCAACGGTCCGACCGTAGTTAGTAGCCGGTCCGATCATTGTTGACCGTCGGTCCGACCGCCACTTACTACCGGTCTCGACCGCCATGCCTGCACTGCACTAGTGAGTTAAATTCTCCACATTTGTGTCCTGTGGTTGACGGGGTATCGAATTCAGCACAAGTCTTCCACTGTGCGCTTACTGATCTTCTTAGCTTTCATAGCTAAATGAGTAAAGTTCGTGTTGAATTTGATTAAGGCGAGAAAGTTGAGAAAGCGCCTATTCACCCCCCCTAGTCGCCTTTACGGTCCTACACACACGATGAGCTACACAGGCCTACCGGCCCATCAGACTAATAGTACCTGGCCCGCTACGACACGGTTCGTAAACTCTACGTGCCTGGTCGTTGATTGAGCCCACCGACCGATGCAAGACACGCCCTGACCGCCCATTTGGCCAAAAGAGAGGAACGGCTAGCGAGATAATACAAGTCTTGTGTAAATGATTCGAATAATCTACCGAAATGATTGTGCAAGTTGCTAATCATGTGTCGGCGGGAACAAATGTAGAACCATTCCTCCGTGATTGGCTGTTACAAACAGTAATTTGTACGGGGAAAGGCGCTCCCTATCACTTGCAAGTATCCCATGGTTGACGTGCAGCAGCTAGTAGTTTCCTATGTTTACTCGGATAACGTAAGAAGGTTAAACCATGTTTGATGAACAGTCTGATCGCAAAAAACATTGGGCATAAATTTTTCTTTTGACAAGGAAAACCTAACTTCTATAGAAAACGAATAGAAGTTCTTACAAAAGGGACCATTTGGGCATAAATAGAAGCTTTACGTACAAGTAATGCTGTAATACAAGTGTATTCAGGAGAGAAGAACACGTGATGAAAGGACAGTTTTTTGTTTAATTTTCGCATATTGTGGCAGGAAGCAGAGCACCTATCGTCGACGCGGGACGCCAAGACAATCCCGATGGTGGCCGTGCCGCGGTGGTCGGACCAGGTGATGAATGCTAAGTACGTCGCCGACGTGTGGTGGGTCGGCGCACGAGCGCGGCGGGGCAGCGACGGCATGGTGGGGAGGGGCGAGATGGAGCGGCGCGTGAGGGAGGTGATGGAGGGAGAGGGGCGAGGAGTACAGGAGGAACGCCGCAAAGTGGCGGGACATGGCCGGGGACGCCATGAGCGAAGGTCGCAGCTCGGACGGACGCCAACGTCACCGAGTTCCTCGGCAAGTATGGCGCCAAGTGATCAATCCATGCATGCATGGAGCTTCTTCTTCGCTAAATTTGCTGCTATTCTGATTCTGTTTATGACCGCGTGTCTTTTATTATTATTTTGACCAAAAAGGCAGGAGCTCCATGTAACATCCCAAAAATGGATTTGTGTTTCAAATGTAAGAAAATAAAAATAAATTAAAACTTTTCTTGCATCTTGAAGCCCTTAGTCATTTTTTTGTAATTCTTTTAAAAAGAATTATGGAAAATCAAGTTTAAATCATCATTTGACTCCAATCAAAAACCTTTGTGGCATAGGTCTTGTGCCAAACCCTTGGAAATCCTTTCCCTGAATTCTAGGGAGGCTTGGCAACCCCTCTGAATTATCCCATGATTTTTAGAAATTATTTGATAATTTTTGGAGGCAAGTCAAATTTGGCCAAACCCTATTTCTCCTCTTCTCGAATTTCGAGAAAAATTCAGTGCGTGAAAATCTCTGAAAATTTTATGGAGGTTCCTCCCCGTCAAAAATCTCCGCTAAAATTTCATAAATTTTGTAGTTTGTTTGCTCTCTCAAATGATTCCTCAGAAACCACATGTTTAAATTTAAAAACCTAACTGGTTTGCACTGTTCCTCGGGTTCGGACCAGACTCGGGCTCGAGCCACTTGACTCGGTCCAACCAACTAAACGCACCGGCGGTCGATCGACGGCGCTGCTAGAACCGTTGGATCAGCATCGAACGGTCCTCGATCAACCGAACGACGGAATCGTTTCAACCCACTCGATCTAACTCAGCCGTTCGATTTCAATCCGACGGTCGACACGCCGTCTCCTTCCTCCGTCCGCAAGGTGAGCCCGGCCATGGCGTGCGCAGAGGAGAAAATGCCGCGCCCACCCACTCCACTGGCCGCTTTAAACGGCTATCTCTGCGCGCATTTAATGCCCGCCTTGCTCCTCCTCGAAGTCCATGATTCAACCGCCCCGCCGCTCTCAAGTGCTCTCATGGCAGATTGACCGAGGAGAAATATCGCCGCTGCTCTCGGCCATCCTCGGCTATTTAAGCTCCATTGTTTCTCCCTTAGCTTCCTTTAGCACCTCCCGCAACTCTAGCTAGCACTCACAAGCCCGCTGGAGCCGCAGATCTTCGAGAATCCTTCGGCGCCATTGTCGGTTTTGAAGCTCCGGTGGAGTCGGTGCACCAGGGGTTTTCTTCTTCGGGTCTTTGCTCCCTCTGCTTCCCCTCCACTCACGGAAGCTTAACCCTCACTCAATTCGGTCCAATTTGCTCAGGGTCGAACTGAATTCGGATTCCTCCAATTTCGGTTAAATCGGCATTCTTCTTCGCCGGGCAGCTTGGCTCTCCTCCTGTTCATTCTTTGCGCCGTAACCCTCTTAGTCCCTAGTGGCATGGCTCCTGCTCCCTTGAACCACAGCTGAGCGCATTTGCCATTTTCATTTTTGTCATTTCGGACCACTTCGGTTCTCTCGCTTGCCTTGTTCTCGTCCACCGCAAATTAATTCATTGGTACCATTAGGTGCGCAATGATGTTTGGGACCCATTTTGGGCACTTGCTCGCACCGCCGCGGCCAGAGCCGTCGGCGGCGAGCCGTTCTACCCTGTCGTGTTTGCCGGACGAATACAGGGAGACGGTTTGAACTTTAGTCGATGCGGACCGTCGATCCTAAGATCTACGGCCCACGTTCGCGCGGAGATTTGAATTCGTCGGGCGCCTCGGTTCGCGGACCCTGGATCTAAGATCAACGGTCTCGACTCGAGTTCGCTTGGATCGTTAGATCCCAGATCGACGGCTCGCGTGCGTGAGGACGTTCGGATCAGCCCGCGTGCTCGGATCCACGTGAACCGTTGGATCCTGTCAAAGAGTTTTTCCTTCGACCATTATTCTACGACCACTACCTGGTCGTAAGTCCTTCTACGACCATTACCCAGTCGTAAGTCCTTCTACGACTATTGTCCAGTCGAGAGTTCTGCTACGACCTGTACCTAGTCGTAAGTCCTTCTACGACTATTCTCCAGTCGAGAGTTCTGCTACGACCTGTACCTAGTCGTAAGTCCTTCTACGACTATTATCCAGTCGTAAGTTCTGCTACGACTTGTACCCAGTTGTAAGTCCTGCTATTTTCCCGAAAGGATTTATTTATCAACAGAAAAATGTGATAACTTGTAAAATGCATAACTAATTCATTTTAATTCCTTTTCAGGAGATTCAAATTTTTTGGGTTATGTTTTCAACTGAAATTTAATCTAAAAATATTTCCAACCCCAGTATAGCTCCAGAAAATTTTGTTAATGAATAGTACCATTTTTTATTTATAAAAGCCGAGCAAAATTGTTTTGGCCATATCTTTTGCATTAAGAATCCAAATCAATTGGTTCTTGTTGCTAAATTCTTTATAAATCATGGTTTTGCTACTGTAAAATTTTCAGAATTTTTGGAGAAAGTTTACTATTGGGTCTTTGCGTTTTATTCGTTCTTATCGGTTGTTTCTCGCTTTCTCGTTAGGATCCGAAGAGCACATTGACAATATAATTAATCCTCAGCAACAACTTGACCCACAGCAAACAGGCAAGCAGTTTGATCATGTTAATCCCATTATTTTTCAAGTCTAATATATTGATTTCAACTCGTATGTATGCATTGCTATTTTGTTGTTAAATTATGGTTAATACCCTATAGTTGCATAATCTGTAGGAATTGTTTCTCCTCTACTACCATGAGCCTAGGTTAATTGCTGTGATTTGAGTTCGATGGATGAGCTCTTGTCACTTAGTAGAGTACGAATTGAAATTGCTTAGAAATGCTTAGTTTCGGTAGTAATGGGCGATCATCGATTTTAGTCGATGATCTTGATCACACATCTAAATATTATTCCTTTATGTCTAGCACTTGTGCTTTGTTAGTTTGTAAATTCGAAATCTGAAGATGAAACATTGTTTTAGACTTGGGCAAGTGGTTGGATGGTGGGTTATGGGGTTTGTGGATGTCTTGCGTAAGTCAACAAGGACCGAACATCTTGTGTCACACTCTTCAAGCATTTTTGCGTGCTAACCACGCGAGAGGGATATGGGACCTCTCTTGACTTAGTACTTTGGCGTGTGTTATCTCCGAGTCGCAGGAGGGGGTTGTGTGTGTTGTGTGAAAAAGGATATTTGTTCTTGTGTTGGGTGTGCTGTGGTGGAGATTCCGGGTAGGCTCTACACCTCGAGGAGCATTGTAGTTGTCCAAGGCTTTACCTGAGACGGGTAGTTGACCGAGGCTTTACAATGACTCCGACACAACGTATGGGTTTCTATCCATACGGGCGACTCGTAGTTAATGCATAATATTGGAAATGTCTCGAGGACTTAGCTGTGCAAGCATACCTAAGGAAGTGTGCTAATCATGTGGCAAAAAGCGATCAGCGTGTGGGTACATTGGTACACCTCGCAGGTATAAAACTATTCGAATAGCCTCGTCCTAGGTTATGGACACGCTTGGTTAGGTTTTGCAAGAGTTAAACTTTAACCTTTTAAATTACAATTTGACATGGTTGGTATGAATGGGTAATTCATGCTATTGTTGTGGTGGCTAATGGTTTAGTCACTTCCAGGATTGTTGTTGTCCTCTATCTACTGTTATTATTGTTGTCAACTGTATTTGAACATTAAAAACAGATTTGTCAACTTGCTTTTAAATGTATTACATTATTGAAAATAAACATTGCTTTGTGCTGAAAATGAAACATACAGCCTCCACTTAAATAAGCTTGCATGTAGCATATGTATAGGTCTGTTACTCTACACGTAAGTCTTGCGGAGTACAATTTTTGTACTCATTTGCTTTGCTTAACTATTTGTTGCAGAGGAGGAAGGTGAGCCCCAAGGGCCTCACTTTTGTGAAATGTGCTGTGGATTCGACGACTAGCTTGGCGGTCTGGTCGGTTGCCTTGTGGGTTAAAGGCACACTGATTGGTTCTTTTGGTTTATGGCCATCTTATGGCACTTTTGCTTCCGCTGTTCAATTTCTATATGTATATGTCATTTGGTCGGTCGGCCTCTCTTGTGTAATAACTATCCTTTATTTATGTTATCTTCTGGTTTGTTGCTTTGCTTCGGTTCTATGTGAATGAATGGAATTGATGCATGAATTTTGTAAAGAGGTGTGTATACTGCATTTCTGGGAAGTATACATGTCTCGAAGACACGGGTTATTTTGTTTGTGATGCTAGGGTCAATTGGTGACTAAGCATTACAAGCCCAATAATCCGGGGTCCTCACACTCCAGGGGTGGGCCAAGGGTCATGGGTCTACAGTTGAACACTTAAAAAAAAATACTCCGTATGTTGCAAGTATATTAGACATATATTGATAATTAGGATAAATACTTAACATTTAGACATATATTGATAATTAGGATAAATACTTAACATGTATATCCTCCGTAGATTTCAGACCACTCCCACACCTCCCCTTTGTAATTTGTCTCAAGTAGTGTGGCACAGCCGGCAAACCCAACAACTCAATAGGTTCCAACCCAACACATGTATCTCTCGGTTCATTAAGTAGCAATTGCATTTAATCCACCAAATAACCAGTGTTATGTGAGGCTAGGGCGGCACAGTCTTTGTAATACTCGGAAATGCTCGGTAGAAAGAAAGAGGTCGGAGAGAGCGAAAGAAATTGTTTTCAGCGGAAAATTCCATTAAATCGCCGGGGTATACGTTAATATCAGCAACCCGGGCGCAGTCATGCACCAGAGGCCCGATAGTGGGCGGCCGGCCCATCTAGGGGCCGCCAAAGGGGAGCACCCTTTCTCCCCCAAACCCTATTCCCTCCCCTCCTCCCCAAGCCGCCTCTCCTCCCCTTGTGCCGCCCCTCTCTTCCTCCCCTCCTCCTAGGCGCCTCCCTCTCCATTGGTGGCTGCCATTGGAGATCCCCGGAGCTGCACACCCGGTCTTCCACGCTCCTCTTGGTTCTTCCTCCGCGGGCGCTTGCATTCCAATCGGGTTCGTGGAGTTGGAGCTGGCCAAAGAAGGAGAGGGAAGGCTTTGGGAAGTTGTTCCTCGTCGTTCTTGGTCTACAAGGTTAACGAGAGACCCCATCGCTGTTTGATTGCGTTAGAGTTGTCGATTCCATGTTTTTGGTAGTATCGCGTAATCTCTGTTAGTAGATCGGTTCTGTACAGTATGTTGCAACTCGGTTTTGGGTGTCTTAGATGTAGAATTGGATGTTCTCGCCTTCTAGCGTTTTGTTCCTTATTTCATTAGCTTTCTTTTGGCACCTAGATCACAAATTTTCACCCAGTAGATTAAAAGTTATGGCTGTTTTACTACGCGCTGGTCTGTCTGTCAGAACTGATGGGTATAGTCGGTTGCACCTAGGTTTTGATCTAGTTAGAGTCAGAATCAGGTCGGCCACCCAACTAGGTTTTTGAAGATACTTTCACCCTGTTTCCAGGCTGATAAAAATCACTTTATTTGGATCAGTGGTTTAAAAGTTAGAGCATTTTCTTTAGGGCTGATCAGAATTCTGGGCAGACTGCAGTTGTAGTTTTTCATTGGATGGTTAGACCTCTGTATTGGCCGAATTAGAGTTTTCCATCAACTAGAGTTTTGTAGCCAGTTAAGTTAAGAAAATTTGAGCACTAGTTTCAGGTCTTTTGGACTTATGGTTTTTTATTGGTGAATTTTCTAGTAAAACTGCCAGATTAGGGATAATTGAAATGTTTGGGTAATTTGATCAAATTGAACTTTTTTTGGGTTAGTTTGGTTAGAGATTGAGGGAGGGCACGTGTAGCATTTCCATACTCGCTTGTCCTCATTTTGATTATTTTATATTGTAGGCGGTGAAGCGGTGAGTGGAGGGTATCTCAATTACCTCCCAACCTGCTGTAGCCACAAGCAAAGTAATTTGTATTCAATGTTTGATGTCATGTATGATGTGTGAATGAATGTTTACATTTGTTCGTATTTGTAGATGAATGTCATGTGTTCTTTTCATTTATGATTACTATTCAATATTGACATGTGATCATCATGACATGCATACATTATTTTGGTAAGACCCATCAATTCCAGTATGGGCACTTGAAATCCCATCAATTCCAAGATGGGTACGTGAGTCCACCATTCCAATGTGGGCCACGTTACGTGAGTCCACCATTCCAATGTGGGCCACGTTGGACAGTCGTATGAAACGTTCTTCATACGAATACTTTAAGTGAACACCGACGGGTGCTTCACTCGCTATACCAGTATATCTTGTGATTATGTCCATTTCCTTCAATGCACCATTCCACTTCATCCATTCATAAATTCGCTTCATTAGTTGTTCAAATTATGTTTGTGATATCTTGATCATTGTATGCTTGATTGTTACATACGCTGTTTTTCGAGTCTTTGGCTCATTCTTGCTTTATTGTCTTATTTAGGTAAATGACAAGGAATAATGATCTTGTGGAGGGTAGTTCATCACGATGCACTCACTATATTATATCAAACAATTTGAGGACTTTTAATATCATGGATTATGATTTGAGTTGCATTGTAATAAGCCAACATGGCCGTGTTTACCATATCTTGGTTGAACTGCTTACTTCCATTTCGTTGCTTAAGACTTGAGGATGAATGCTTGTTTCATATATTCATATTACTCGCTTCACTTTTTCATGCGATTTGATGTTATTCATTTGAAGAGTAGTGATTGTAGGTGACATCTTGACTTCCTTATAGTCGTGGTGTTACAGCTTGGTATCGAGCGGGCTTGTGTCCGTGGTAATAATATTAAAATGACACATAATCGTGCACAATAGGAAGGGTTGGGTAAACCATTGTTTTTTTCCGCAATTGCTTGGTTATGCCCCAATTATTTTGTTTATCGCTCGTTGAGCTAAGTATGTGATTTTCGCTCATTGTGTTGTTCTTAGATGGCAAGAGGTAGAGGTCAGTGGTCGTGGTCGCCCACCGACCCGTAGTGGTGGTCGAGGCCGCGGTCCGCAGCCTACATCGCCTTCGTCTGAAGGGTTGGTCGGTCCGGTATCGAGGAGATTGCCTCACCAGGTGTTCTCCGTTGTCGAGCCACCGCCGCAACCGCCGATCTCATTCAGACCTTAATAAGGAGAATCAACAACTCCGCCAACAATTGCAGCGGCCATTCTGCCGGCCGCTGACCGGTGGCGGAACCGTTGTCTTCGCTGCTCCACCCGAGGCTAGGATGAGCCTCCGTGAGTGGATGTCGCCGTCTCGACACTTTTGACGGAGCAGTACACCGTTCAAGCCGCGACGGGTTGAGGTACATGGAGCGCCGCTTGGAGCCTTAGAGTGGCATCCGCGAAGGCGCGATTTGTGGCCTTTCACCAAGGGCCAGCCGACATCTGGTGGGAAGGGGTCCTGCCTTCCGTGACTCCAGTAGCAGGTCTTGTTACTTGGGAGGTTTTTGTGGAGAGGTTCAGACACGCTTTATCCTCGACTCCTTCATCGAGAAGATGGAGCAATCCTCCCGACCTATGTGCAAGGAAAATGTCAAGATCTCGAGTATGAGGCCGGATTTAACAACTGCGCGCTTTGTCCCAACCGTGGCAAGTGATGATAAAGAGAAGGCTAAGAGGCTCGTGGGGCCTCAATCAGAGTATCGCTGATTCGGGAGCAACAGGTCTACGTGACTTTAGCTCGGTGGTTGAGCAGGCTAGAGGGATGGAGTTGGAAAGAGCTCCTTCGTCGCAAGGGCATGTTGCTAGTGGTTCTGTTGCTACTGGTGGATCTCGGCAAAGGGCGTAAGCGGAGTTTGGTGGAGGTGGTGGGTCTTTTGGTGACCCGCTGCTAAGAGGTTTCACAAGAACCAACCTGTCGGACCCGGGAGTAACACCCCAGAATCATCTGTGCATTTCTGAACTAGTCCCATGATCAGTAGCTAGTTCACACAGTAAACAGATATGGTAACATCCATAAATCGCATAACTTTATTATTAAATATTAGAGTTGATTACAAGAAAGGCTTACAAGCCAACATTAAACAAACACAGCGGAAGACGAAGAAGTAGTGGAGTCAATTGATTCGCCACAGCAATCGATCGGGTAGCGGCCTAGTCGCCGAGATCCAAGTCCTTCTCTGTGAAATTTATTTGCATGAAGCAAGGGTGAGCACAACTACTGTGCTCGCAAGTTACACCCAAGAATGTGAGTTAATGCATGCATGGATATATCAAAGGAAGGCTTATTGGTTGAATTTGCATAAAACAATATTTTCTTTAAATATTTGTACTAAGTTCCAAAGCAGTTATTCTATAACTAAAATTTATTTTATAAATTCTCAAGTTTTATTATAGGATAACCTCCATATGAAACATGGTGATGGATACCCTCCTATCACATGGCTAACCGCCCAATTTTACCACAAGGATTAACCATCCTCAAATCATTTGCAAAAATTATTTTTAAAACAAAATCAAAGTCTAACTTTGAGTGGCTTTGCTCAAGATGTCCATGACCGTGGACACGGCTATTCGAATAGTTTTACACTCGCAGAGGTTGTACAACTTTACCCACAAGAGATAATCAACTTTTAATGTCCGTCGACACACTTCCGTAGGTGTGCGATCAAGTGATTATCACGAGACCTTACAATGCGTCATTCCAAAGTAGTCATGCCCGCTAAGGTTTCACTTCCTTTGGATTAACCATCCGCTAGAAGCCCCTCTTGCGCCGCTAAGGTTTCACTTCCATTGGGTTAACCACCACGGAAACCCCTCTTGCACCAAGTGGGAATACTGCCTAACCGACACCCACACACCAAAATGGCACAACTAACAATGGAACGTTGTAAATTATTCACCTAGCCTCGTCCCATTCCGCACTTGTGGTAGTACGGTGGAGCTTTGCAAGATGCGGTCAAGACCGGTCCTTAATCGACTTGGGCGACTTCCAAATAACACGGGCCTCAATCCTACCCAGATTGAGCCCGTGCATAAACCCGCACCCACCAAGCATCCATTTCACCAAGTACAAACCATCTTTTCCTTTTTGCTTTTGAAAATTATTTGCAAAATCTTCCATGACAAACCAATGTCATAGGGTTTTAAACAATAGTTAATCATTTGGCTAAAATTTCCCAAAGTAAATATTTTTGGTGTATCAACTAGGTTTTTATCTAGGGTGACAATATATTTGATTCAAATATCAACATTGGCCATACAAAGGATTTAGGCATAACTATAAATTTAAAACATGTATTTAAATTACATTGAATAAAAATAAGCATGCAATAATAATTTTAAACAGAATTTAAATAATTTGAAATAATGGGATCAAATATGATCAAAGGTATAACTTGCCTTGATTGGTTAAATGATGTTCTCAAATGGCGTCGAAATCCGGTTGTCCGAAGTAGTCGAAATCCATACGCGTAAACGATCCAAATTCAAATAACATTCAAATAAACTCCAAATAACATCGAAAAATTAAGAAATAAATACTGGAAGTAAGATATCGACTTTATATGAACATAGGAATCTGAATCGATGGAATCGGAGTTCGTATGAGGGAGAACGAAATTTCCGAAAGAGAGAGTGAATAGTAGTTTGCATGGCACTATTCATTCCCATGCAATGCACATGAATAGTAAATATTGCGGAAGAATTGGCCGTGCAGGCGATAGGAAGGGAGAGATAGCCGGCGGACAACGAATATGGAATCCCGGCGAGGTACTCTACCCAATGGTAGCAGTTGCGTTGACGACGATCGGTTGCGTGACAACGCCGCAATTAGAAAAACAGCTAAAATATAATAAAACTTAAAATTACAAAATAAATACTGGAAAATAAAGGATGAATTTAGATGATTTTACGAGCAAGAATCATCTGATTCGAGTTTGCATTAGAGAGCAATAATTTTGGAAGAAATAATCACAAGAAAATGGAAAGCTACAGAAGTGTTGATGACTAGAAATGCATGGCTACTGGTCATCTTCTTGCTTTCGGCTCAACAGAGAGCAAAACAAGGCCATGGCGGGGAAAGAGAGGAAAGGTGGTTGAGAAATTACCAAAACGGATTGCCGATGTCGAGACGAAGCCAATGGAGGTGATGGCGCTATCGGGGATGGCCGGCGGCGGCGGCAAGCGGCAGTGGTGGTGGTCGCCATGGAGGTGGGCGGGAGCTCGGCGATGTTTTGATGAGGCGGCCATGCACGTGAGAGCACGACGTCGCGGTGCCGACGGTGGTGGAGAAGGTGGCGAGCTCCACCGAGGCGCACGACGCGAGGGTAGACGACAATCGGCCGACGATCTTCATTTTGCTCGTGTGGCCAAACCACGGGAAGAGGGAGGAGAGCTTTTGGGGTGTGTTGAGGGTGTAGAGGAGCTCTGAGGGCACTTTATATAGGGAGGTGGTGGCCGGATTGGTGAGAAATCGCGAGAATAAAAGCAGGTTTTGGTGCCATAATGAGAGTCTGGAAACTGAAAACTGCTCTTAAATGGGAGGAAGAAACGGACAATTGATGGTGTAGTGATGTAGAGGAAGTTAATACGGACGTTTGGCATCCAACGGATTCGAATTTGGTCCCGTGTACAAAGATACGGGAGAAATGGCGAGGAGTAGCCATTAATGGCAGCTTGGGAGCTCTTGTTGTGGTGGCGGCGGTGGCGGCGGTGGGGTGGCTTGGCGGCCGGAAAGAAGCGGCAAGGTGTGGGCTGGCCGGAGATGTCGGCATGGGGCGGCTGCAATGCCTTGGTGTGCTGCCATTGAAGTATGGAGGAATAACAGAGAGAAGATGGCTCGGTTGCTTCTGTCGGAGGTTGAAGAAGGAGAAAAGGAGGGAATAAAGGGAGAGAGGAAGTACTAATCAATACAAATGAATTGCTTGGTTGGTAGTGCATTCAGTTGGCTTTGTTTGTTAAGTGTGCAAAGCCCTGGAGTAGGGGAAAGATGGGTGACCCGATGGGAACTTGCCCCTTTTTTTTATTTCTGATTTTTTTTTTAATTTCGAAATTAGATTTAACCACAAATTGAACACACTTTAGAAAATAGTAAAAAGAGACGAAAATTCTAGAAAAATTTATAAAAATTCCAGAATTATTTTGTACTCAATAGAAATAATTCCAACTTAAAGTTGGATTTTATTTTCTAGAAAATAGAAAAGCCTTTTAAATACCGTAAAATACTGTAAATTAATTAAAATTTTATTTTCAATTTAAATCCAATAAAATTCCAGAAAATCCAATAAATCTCAGTAAACTTTCTTTTTGACCTTAAAACCAAGAAATTAAATAATTTATTTTTCTTTTTCCTTTTAACAGGGAAAACTCATTTTAGGCTACAGAAAATTGAGAAAATTATTCGACAACTGTAAAATCCAATAAAATAATAAATTTATTTATTTATATTTTGGTAACATAACTTTGGGATGTTACACAACCCTCCCGTCTGCTTAAGAAGGCGCGTCTTCTTCTTCTGGCGCCACGTTCTTCATCTTTCGCCTCGCGATTGCGTCTGCTCTGTGTCGGGGCATGAAGTGTTTTCGGTGTGGTGACGGGCATCGAGCTTCGTAATGTTCCTTCAAGGAACATGCCAAGCATGTGGTCGAGAGGGCCACAAGTCCTCAGCAGTGCAAGCAAAATCAAATTAGTATCATCAAATGGGAAGCCGCCCCCAGCCTTCTTCCTCCGGCCTTCCACAAAGGTTCGGGCCAGACGCCGGCAGCCTCCTCGCACTACAAGCATTCTCCAAAGATGGGGTCCACTGCAGCTTTCACTCGGCGCCTCCGCAGGTTCTATTGGAATCGCACCATCCGCCCTCCGTCGCTTGTTCCTCCAATGGCCGCTTCCACTTTCCGACGCAGAGTGTTGGTGCGTCTTCGCACCGATGCATCGTGGGTTTACGCCATGCCCACCCTCGAGACCTTGGGACGCCCCGATGTGGTGACAGTACTTTACTTGTTGATTCGCATGATGCCTTTGTACTGCTTTGATTCGGGGCTACTTACTCGCTCGTGTCTTTGGAGTTTGTTAGAAAAGTGGGTTTGAGTTTTCACTTATTTCTAAGTCATGGTAGTCGGCTCCCAGAGGACTTATTTCTAGCTCTACCGTCTGTCCGGTTGTTCTATACCGATAGATGATGAGGTTTTCACTGCGAATCTTATGGTTATTCAATTGGCACCATTCGATGTTATCCTCGGTATGGACCGTTATTCCAATACCGCCCAAGATTTGTTGTTTCGAAGGCGGTGACCTTGCTAGCTCCTTGGTGAAGAACGGTATTCCAGGGTAGCACTCCGTCGATTCAAGATTTGTCTTGGCTAATCTATTCCCTAGCCATCGTGCATCGACCATCGGATTACTTTGCTCCTCAATGAAAAGACTGATTCTTTGCGGCAGTATTGAGGAGATTCCATTGTGAAGGAGTTTTCCGATGTCTTTCCTATAGAACTTCCGGAATGCCTCCGTGAGGAAAGTGGAGTTCGGATTGATCTTGTTCCGAACTCGCCGTTGTCCAAGTCTCCTTACCGCTTGGCTCGGCCATTTCGTGAAGAATTGAAGAAACAATTGACGAATTCGCTTGTCCAAAGGTATGATTCAATGAGCGCTCGCCTTGGGGAGCGTCTCGTTTCTTTATAAAGAAGAAAGATGGCAGCTGGCGTATGTGCATAGATTATCGGGCGCTTAATCAGGCGACGGTGAAGAACAAATATCCTTTGCCTCGCATTGATGACCTTTTCGACCAGTTTGAAAGGAGCTAAGATATTTTCTAAGATTGATCTCCGGTCGGGTTATAATCGATTCGAGTTCGTGAGCAGGATATTGAGAAAACGGCTTTCTCTACGAGGTATGGTCATTTTGAGTATAAAGTTATGTCTTTTGGACTAACGAATGCTCCTGCAGTTTTCATGGAAGCCATGAACAGTATGCTGCATCAATACCTTGATGATTTCGTTGTGGTATTCATAGATGATATCTTGATTTATTCCAAGACAGAGGAGGATCACACCCACCATTTGCGGTTGGTACTTGAAACTTTAAGAGAGAATCAATTCTATGCCAAGCTGAAGAAATGTGAGTTTTGGATTTCTGAAGTTGGATTTTTGGGTCACGTTATTAATCAGAAGGGTATTTCAGTTGATCCTAGTAAGATTTCGACAGTGGTGGAGTGGAAGAGACCAACCAATGTTAAAGAAGTAAGGAGTTTTCTGGGTTTAGCTGGCTATTACCGGCGGTTTGTGGAGGGTTTTTCAACCATTGCTAAACCGATGTCCCAGTTGACACAGAAAGGTGTTAGGTTCCAGTGGTCTGATGCTTGTGAGCGCAGTTTTTGCTCTTTTGAAAGATAGATTAGTGATCGCCCAATTCTTACTCTTCCTAAGCTCCGAAGAGATTCACTATCTATTCGGGATGCGCCCATAGTTGGACTTGGTTGTGTACTCATGCAGATGGTAAAGTGATTGCCTATGCATCGAGACAAACCAAGAAGCATGAATGTAATTATCCCACCCATGATCTAGAGCTTGCTGCGAAGTGATTCATGCTTTGAAGATCTCGCGCCATTATTTGTATGATTTAATCTTGTGATGTGTTCACTCGACCACAAGAGCCTCAAATACATCTTTACCCGTATGACTTGAACTTGAGACAGAGGAGATGGCTAGAGTTGATCAAGGACTATGATCTTACTATTCAGTACCATCCCGGTAAGGCTAATGTGGTAGCCGATGCCTTGAGTCGCAAGGCGACACCTCCTATCCTCGCTTGTCTTATAGCCGACTTTGAGCGTATGGATATTTCTTTCGCTGCATGTACCGCATGCATCGAGACTCGCTGATTTTAGAGTCACTCTTCCGGATCGGGTGCGTAGTAGCACAACAAAGAAGATCGAGATGTTCCAACGAGTGAGGAAGCTGCTATACCGAGGGCAAGCAGGTCACTTCAAGCAGGGACAAATTCGATTCTTTTGCATTTAAAGGGCGCTTTGTGTGCCACAGAGTCTTAGGTTAAATTGGAGATTTTGAAAGAGGCCCATCGACTTTTTATACCGCACATCCCGGGAGACCAAGATGTACAAAGATTTAAAGAAAAGTTTCGTGAAACGGATGAAAATTGATATCGCATGTATGTGGTTTCATGGGGTGTGCCCGCCGGTCAAGGTTGAGCACAAGCGACCAGCAGATCGCTGTAACCCTTGAGGTACCGGGCTTTGGCCATGGGACGATATATCTATGGATTTTGTGGTTGGTTTACCCGCACTCGGCGAGGAAAGGATGCTATTTGGGTAATTGTGGACCTGGTTCAAGAAGTCCGCACATTTCATTCCTATTCAGACAACCAATTCGGCAAGCGATTGGGCTCCTCTTTATGTACGAGAAATTGTGCGCTTGTAACGGAGTGCCAAAGACCATTGTTTCCGATCGAGACGCCAAGTTCGCTTTCATCAAATTCGGGAAAGCTTGCAGAGTGCATTGGGTACACAACTCCGCCTTAGCATGCCCTTTCATCCCTCAGATGAGATGGACAGTCCGAAGCACCATTCGACTTTAGAAGACATGCTCGGTGTTGTGTTTTATCCCGAAAGGTAATTGGGAAGAGCATTTAGCCTTGGCA